>OY728147.1:870136951-871386951 GCA_963277665.1 Viscum album | reverse complement strand
TTCCATTTCTCCAGGTTATGTAGAATAATATTAAATAAGATATGTCTAGAAGGGTATCGTGTGTGAAATTTTTTTTTGGAGATTTCAAAGACCTACTATACTATATAAAATTACTGATTTAGTAGGAAGAACATATATTATATGTGAAATATATTTTTTTAGTTGAAGGTTTATATTAATTATGTAAAGATCAAAAATTAAAAGGAATTAGCTATGTAAGTGGATCAATGTTGGTTATTGATTTTGTAATTATGGATAGTCTAATTTGGGTTACTTTAGTTGGTATCAAATATAGTATGAAAAAAATATGTATTTATTATTGAATTATATTATATGTTATTGGAACCAAAAATATCTACATTGATCCCAAAAATTATATAAGTTAATGTACACCTCTGGGTATCCAAAAATGAATTCAGTCGAGATACTCCTCTTAGTTTCCTAATATTCCTTGATCTGAGATACTACTCTTGGTTTCCTAAAATAACCTAAGTTAAGATACTCTTCTCGAATTCCTCAAATTCCTTGAGTCATGATCCTCCACTTGGTTTCCTAAAATACCTTTAGTTGATATCCTCATATTTTTTCCCAAATTCCTTAATTCAAGATACTTATATTAGTTTCCCTAAGTACTTTGAGTCTAGATCATTCTCTTGGTTTCATAAAATACCTTGATTCAATACCCTCCTCTTTATTTATAAAATTTTTTGAGTTAATATAATCCTCTTGGTTTACTAAAATTCCTTGATCCAATATACTCGTATTGGTTTCCACAAATACCATGAGTTGGAATCCTCCTCTTGGACTCCAAAATGACTTGAGCTGAGATAATCCTATAGATCTCCTAAAATATCTTGACTTTTGATGCTCTGCTTGGTTTACTCAAATGGCTTGAGTCAATATACTCATATTGGTTTCCTAAAATACCTTTATTTAAGATCATCCACTCGATATTCTAGATTCCATGAATCAATATACTTCTATTGGTTTCATAAAATGAATTAATTCAAGAAACTCCTCTTGGTTTCCAAAAACCTTAAGTTGAGATCCTCCTTTTAGTCTCTTAAAATACCTTGAGTCAAGATCTTCCTTTTTTTCCCTAATTCCTTGAGTTGAGATACTTTTATTGGTTTCTTAAAATAATTTAAGTTGAGATTCACCTCTTTATTTCTCTAAATACTATGAGAACCTCTTGGTTTTCTAACATACCTTGATCTGAGATCCTCCCCTTGGTTTTCTAAAATGCCTTGAGTCATGATCCTATTATTATTTTCTCAAAATTCATTGCTTTGCGATACTTCTCTTATTTTATCTCAAATTTCATAATTTTAGATACTCTTATTGGTTTCCAAAAATGTTTGTTGTGGCAAGTGATTCATAGATTTACATCACCTTAAAACCCGAATTAAAAGATCTATAATGTACAAAAGTGTCTTTGATAAGAAAAATATTGGTATTTTGTATCCTTCATTAGAACATTAATATATCATCTTGAAACAATCAGAAATAATCCTTTAATTCATGATGAACCATCTTTATTAAAAAGGATCCAATTAGATTGTGAAAAAACTAACCAATCTTTTAGATTCTAGAATTTAGTGACCAACTATGTTAACACCTAGAGAAGACCTAAAGTTTGAACTATATCATGACACTTAAAGAAAATACAGCCACCAACAATAAATATGGTTTAGTTTGAACCGAATAAACCAAGATTCCAAGACCTGCAACA
This sequence comes from Viscum album, assembly GCA_963277665.1. Lineage (NCBI taxonomy): Eukaryota > Viridiplantae > Streptophyta > Magnoliopsida > Santalales > Viscaceae > Viscum > Viscum album. The sequence continues at coordinate 871,385,219 of OY728147.1, read as the reverse complement.
CCACATATAGAATCGTCTTACCCGGATGACTTCACATGAACAATTTGATGATGAGAGAAACACTTTACACTAAGACTAGTGGATCATAGTGGCTTATGTTTCCAAATATGATCAAAATAAAATTTATTTAGCCATTATTTATATACACTTTCCTAACCACAAACATAGCAGTCATGCACTCTTCTGTGATTCGATATCTTCTAGTGTTCCTTTAGCATGAACTGCTTAGAATTGAAAAATACCCAGATCAAAAAACTCATTAAAAATATATATTATTCCACTTTGAAAATTAATTAGATTTACTGTAAAAACAAGATAATATCATGTATTAAATATATTTTTGGTGCAAAATTGCTAACGATACCTTCTAATTTAAACCAATTAAAATCCAAAATCAATATTTTCAAACCATTTTAAAAGAAATGTATTTCTAGTGATTAATACCAATAAAATCATTTAAAAAGTCAAGTAGATGAAATTCAAATAATATTACCTAAAAATTTAATATTAGTATTTAAATCCATGTAAAAAATACACAAAATCTATTTAAGAACCAAGATCAATTAAATAGTGATTAGTTATTCAAATAAAAATTTGTTAAAGCACAAAACAATTTGAACTAAATCACATGGAAAATTAATTATAACCAAAAAATTTCTAAACAATTTATAATCTGGAACATAATGTGCTTTCATACCAAAAAACGATTTTTTAATGAAATATCATTTTAAATCTAGAATTTCCAAAACTAAATATTTAATCTATAAAATACCTATTAAATACAAAAAGTTATCATAATTTAATAATAATTCATCTGTAAAATATATAAAATAATAAGCACATTAGTGAGGGTCACACAAATCCAAGAGAAATAACTTACAAACCTCAAACCATAGCCTAGAATCTTCAAGATCAACCTCATTAACAAATTAATTAAATTCTAAATTCATTTAATTTTCTCCCCATGGTATCACCAAAATCCATATCAAGACTCTTATTCATATAAAATTTAATAAGGAGACCCTCATAACACATTCCCTATGTTTGGACTAAGATGAAATCCAAGGTTGGATCATAAATATTTCCAATCAAAATAAACCTTCTCATCTAGAAAGACATTAACTACCTTTAATGTTATAATATACTCACACAAGGATAGATTAACAATTCATAACTATTGAGATAAAGATGTTTTAAGGAGTTTTTTTGTTAATAAGAATACTATTTAGGAGAATAAAAGGATTTCTTAAGTATTTTTTTATATTTGCATACATAAGTCACATGAAAATTCTAATATTTACATATAATGTTTCTATAAATATTTTTTATGATAGATACAATTAGGTGAATAGACAGAGACTATCAGACTCAATCTAATGGACTAGACTGATCAGACAGAGTGTGGCTCTAAAGTTTTATTCGATTATATCAATGGTTCTATCAAGTAGAGATGTTTGGTAATTTCAAATCGAGTTATTCTTTACTAATATTAAAAGTCCCAAGAATCTTTTTTATATGAAGATAATCATGATCTTAGATAAATTTTTATAGAAGAAGAAGTTGGAGGAACTTTGTGGAACTATGGTTCCCGAACAAAGAGAAGTGTTATATAAGTTTTGTTAAATAAATATCGGTGTGAATTTTATCAGACCAGATTTTAAATATAAAGAAACATTATTAATATGAGGTTTCTAGGATAGTAAAAAAAGGGTTTTGAATGACTGGACCAAAGTTTCCTAACAAATTATTTGGTTAGAGGAAACAAATAAAGATCATCAAGAAGTGTCTTTTGAAAAATGTCTTTAGATAAAGAAGTTGTTATGGAATCTCAAAATAAAAGTGAGAATGAATAATTCATTGGATGGAGTATCTTACCAAATGGAAAAGAGTGAGGTCTAACATATGGATGGTTTCTGAAAAAATAATAACCATATTTGTTTATGGGTTTGAAGACATTGGGCGGAGGTGTTCCTATGAAGTTATATCAGGAAAAGATTGAATATTTTTATGAAAATTTTTAAGATTATTTTAATTTAATAATGTTGATATGGTCTTTCAATGCTTCAATAGTCATGAAGGTAAGAATTGTGACTATATCCAATATTTTAGGATGATTGAGAATATATTTGATGCAAAGTTTTAAGGAATGATTCATATAAAGGTCCATTGACTCTTATCCTTTAAAAAGTATGAAGGTGGTCAGACATTGAAATATTTGAGCTAGATATTCTTAGTTCAAGTGGAAACTTTTAATTTATATTTTTTACTCCTCACTTTACTTTGGATAAGTAAATATTATATAAATGTGGAGCAGGTGACTTACACAGTTGTTGTTACTATTGTTCATATTGTTGAATATGTGATGTGTTGACCAATTGTGGAAGCATCAGAAGTAATATCAATGGATGAAGTTGTATCAAAAATATAGTATAAATAAATTTTCATTGAAAATATAGTGTGAAGAAGAATTTAGATGCATGGTTATAGAAAAATTTGTTTCAAACTATCATTTGGCATCAAAAGAATAAGGTGTTAGAAAAAGTCATCGGATTGAGGGTACTAGATGGATTATTACTGGACAAAGAAGACACTGGATGAATAGGTTCATACTGAGAATTTTATAAAGAATTACTTTCTAGATACTATGAAATAAATTGAAGAGGAAGAAGAGGAAATTTCAAGAAGGAATGTTTGAAGAAATGTATCAGTATAATGACAGCATACTGAATCATGCTAGTGAAGGTTCTTATTATTGTTATAAATGATTATTATATCATATTATCTGTGTTAGGAGAATATTCACTATCAAATAACTATAGTGTTACAAAAGTTTTGGATACTTCCTACTTTATATAAACCACAAAAAGTTTTTTTCTAGTGGTTAAATGATATTATATTATTTCCAAACCATACTAAGGACTAACAAATCTTATTGAGTAGTGAACCTTGTAAATACTTGTGTTCATATGGTTATGCTCATTTATTGTTTTCTGTCAAATTATATTCTCACTAACCATAGGTGATGGTTATTTATAAAGTAATAATTATTAAAAATAAAAAACATCGATGCACCCCTCCCTCTCCCAGTGATCACACAGACCCTGGTGACTCCTTAGAATTGGTGTGATGGAAAATTTTCCCTTGTTTGAATCTTTTTTAAAGTTTGAAGATAAGGAAGGTTGTCAGGGATGTTCTTAAGTATATTGAGAGAAATAAGATTATTATATTTTAGGGGAAGAAATATCATATCTAGAATGGATATGATGTTTTATATGTTTTTATAGATGGTTTCCCTTCTCCTACTAAGGGTTCTCCCATAACAGCTAATGATAAGAAAAAAATTGAGAATTATGTGTGAGCCAAAAATTCTATACTTTTCTTCCTCTTTGAAAGTGAATTTATGGGAGTTAAATTAATTTGAACTACTAAATTCATCTAGTAAAAGTATAAGAATATATATTAAGTGAATATGAAATTGAAGAAGGACGAGTTACAAATCTGAATATTGGAGTATATAGATTTTAAAATTGGTGATGATGTATATTTTTCGAACTTCTTTACCTGGTTTAATGACATGGTAAGCACCATAAGAAGTCAAGGTGAGATATTGGATGGTTAGAATATTATTAAAAATATTATAATAGTTATTCTATATAAATTTGATTCAAAGTCTTCATCTTTAAAAGATATGGATCGTGAAACTATTTCTCTGGATGATCTGCATAGAATTATCATCACATACGAAATGAGAAGAGAAAATTATTTCAAGAATTAATAAAATATTAATCAAGAAATATATTTAAAATATATAAAGTAAGGAAATTCAATGAAATTTTACAAGGAATAAAATATTGGCTCTGACACTAAATATAATGTTAGTAATAAGTTTAAGGAATTCATGTCTTTGGTTTCTATAAAGGTCAAAAGTGGCATAGGGAAGTACAAAATAAAATTATCAATAAATGTATTTGGCTAAAGGGACATTGAACATTTTATTAAAAATTATCAAAGATTAAATGAATATGAATATAGTGTTAAATAGGATATAAAATTAATAAGATCTATAGAAAATAAGGTAGATAAATCAAAGTTCTATAAAAATTAAAAGGACAGTATGTTCTTTAAAACAAAAAGAGAAACTTTTTGTCCAAATTTGGAGAAGATGGTGATATTTAAGTGAAATATAAGGACTCTAGTGAAGATTCTTCTAAAAAATTAATTATTTAAAAATTAAATGATGAGGAGTTTACAAGTTATAAAATAAGTTCTTAATAAGGGTAAGAGGATACTCAGATGAATTTTAAGCTTAATAGATGATTGAGAGAATGTATCTCAAGGATTGTTAAACTATAAATATAGAGAAAGAATATATTCTTGAAAAAAAATCCATATTTATAAAATATATTTATGATATGAAGAAGTTAATTAATTAAAAGAAAACCCTAATCATAAATCTTAAAGAAAATATAGAGTTGAAAGGGAAATAATTTGATTTTTTTCTAATAGAAACTTTTGAGACTAAGAAAGGAATCACAAACATTAAAAACTAAGTTACAGAAGTTGTTTAAAGTTTTAATAAGTTTAAATCTCATAAATATATATAAATATAATCCTTATAGGATAAAATTATTGTTGAAGATAGTCATAAGAAGAATAAAGTTCAGAAGACCATGTATTTAGCCAAAATAAGAAATGTCAAGAATTTGGAAATTTTTTAGAAAAAAAAATGTTGAATAAAAAAATGACACAACTATAGGCTTTGTAAAGGATAAGAATAATTTTAACATAAATAAATTTTTTAGGAAATAGGTTCACAATTTTAAATATCATATAGGTTACAGAGAAAAAATATGTTTTCTATGGATATTTTTGGTACTGTAGTAACTTTGGGAACACAAAAAATACCTTTGGGTTTAATCATCAAAAACACAATGAATCTATAAGATATTTGAGGCAAAGTATGAGGGGAACCCAACCCACTCAAAGAATAAAACTTGAGAAAGTTATATTGAAAATTGAAATTAGATTCCAATCTATAAAAACATTTTGTAAAAGATTTGATCAGCCTTGACATCTTGCTAAAGAATATTTTGTAACGTTACCACCTCAAAAAATTTATATAACAAACCTAAAAATACACATGATAATGAAGAAAAATCATGTAGAATACCTTTACTATTAAAACTACTTGTAATGTTATAAATGGAGAACGACCATGGGTATTTGATAGTGGGTGTTCTTTACTTATGACAAGAGATTTAAAATTATTAAATAATGTGAAAGATTATAAAGAATGGATAGTGAATTTTGTAAATTATGATTCACTTAGAATCAAAGGAATTAGATTTACTATCATTGGTAAAGGAAAACTTAAATCCAAATTTACTTTGTTTTTTGATGGATATAAACACAACTTGTTGAGTTTTTCACAACTTCATGATGGAGGAAATAAATTTTCTTTCAAAATAGATGGATTTTCTATTAAATTTATTGAATATGGTAATGCTATCAAAATAGTAATATGAATCAAATGAACCTCGTTTCAATTTTTAGAATCATAAGTATCATGAAATCTGATCATAATGAAAGAAAATTAGTCATGGAATAAAAGGATTTGGCATCTGTACCAAAGGTATATGAGTAAGCTAATGCTGATAGAAATTATTTTTTATATTCCATACATCATAAGAATAATAGATTAGTTTTGTTATATATATCAAAAAGGAAATATTGTAAAAACTATACACAATAAACTTAAAATACATTTAACTCATTCCTTAAATATTATTCATTCTAACATTTGTGGGCATATGAGAAAGAAATCAAAAAACAATGATAACTACTTAATTTACATTATTGATTATTTTACTCATTTTACATGTATTATATGTTTGAAACATAAATAAAATTCTCTCAAAATGTTTAAACTTTTCAAGAGAAGTGATGAAAAAGAGCAGGGATATTATGTGAATAAAATAAAAATTAATAATGGTGAAAAATATACAAATGGTAATTTTAAAGACTATATTTAAAATAAGAGTATTGATCATGAATTTAGTACCCCATAAACACCACATCATAAAAATGTTAGTAAAAGAATGAACAAAATATTTATTAGGATGGCTCGAAAAATATTGATTGAACATGATACTTTTCACTTCTTTTGTAGGTGAGCTATTTGAGAAAAAGTTCACATTTTGAATCATTATTTCTATAAACCTAACCCTGATATGACTCCATATGAGATATAATACAAAGAAACCCCAAGTTCTAAATACCTATTGGTGTTTAGGATTCCTTATATTATCAAAGTAAAAGGTGATAATTTTAGGAAGTTTGATCAAAGAGGTGTTGAAGGTATTTTCCTTGGATATCCACCAAGTGGTAAAGGTTACAGGTGTTATAAAAAAGAAAATACAAATATTCTGAATGTTATATATGTAAAAGTACTTGAAAATTTTAATAGAAATATTTCGTATCTAGTTTTAGATATAAGAGAAAATTAATATGAAGTTTTTACTATTAAAAAAATAATAATGTTTCTAAAAAAGTAATAATATTGAAACATAATAGGATGAATATGTTGATTTAGACATATCAAGTGATTAGGGACATCCACATTCATCTCATACAAGGATTAGAAGGTATTTTAAAGTTCATAACATCATCATAGATAAAGGGAAACAATTTAAAACTATAATAATAGTGATTATAGTTTCACATACCTCATTGTATTCACTAGTTGATCCAAGAGATGTTGAGGAAGATTTATAGAATCAAGATTGTATTGATACCATGAATGATGAATTGAATCATATTTAGAAGAATCGTACATGATAACATGTAACCAAACGAAAATATAAGAATGTTATTAGAGAAAAATGGGACTTCCAATATAAGCTAAATTAAAAGGGTGAAGTGATAATAAATTAGGAAATATTAGTTTGTAAAAGATACTAACAAGTTGAAGGAATTTATTTTGATGAGACCTTTTCTCCTATATCAAGACTTAAAACTATGAGAATCATTCATTTTATTACATTAAAAAAAGATATATGATATCCTGGATGGATTTCAAGTCATATTTTCTTAATAGAGAGTTAGATAATGAAGTTTATATTGATAAACCATGTGGTTTAATCCTTACTCATAATTAAATTTGTATTTTCAAGTTGAATAAATATTTATATGGGTTAAATTAAGATATAATATCTTGGTTTTTTAAGTTGGGTACTTGTTTAAAGAAGCTGTATTTTAGGAAAGTCATAGTTGATATAAACCTATACATAAAATAAAATCAAGAGGTTTCACTCATTGTTATTATTTATGTTGATGATATCATATTCATAGGTAATGATGAAGAAATGTGTTAAAAAAATTTGAGGAGGTGAAGAAGTTATTTGAGATGTCTATTATAGGATAAATGATATAATTTCTTGGATTAAAAATATATCAAAAGAAAAAATATATCTTTATTTATCAATATCAGTATGCTAAGGAACTCTTAAATAAATTGGGAATAGAAAACTCAAAGGATATTTCATCATATAATTTAGTGGTAAAAAAGTTGGAAAATGTAGGAAAATAATGATTATTGATCTTGATGAGTTTAGAAATTTTATTTGGAGCTTGTTATGTCTTATTTATTCAAGACTAGATTTAGTGTATGTTGTTACACTATTTTATAGATATAAAAGTTATCTAAAACAATCTCATCTTATGGCTGAAAAATAATCCTTAGATATATTAAATACATAGATGATCTCAGGTTAAAATATGATAGTATAAGAAAGTTTAATCTATTTTGTTATATATATACAGATTGGTTAGGTTGTGTTGATGATAGTAGATCCACATCTAGTGGAGTATTCTTTTTAGGAGAAATATGTGTTAGTTGATATATAAATAAATAGGTTTTAGTGACTCTCAGTAATACTGTATATGAGTATATAGCTACAACTCAAGATTAAACATGGTTAATATGGATAAAGACTTAGTTCAAATATTTTTTGGTTGATGTCAACTTACTCCTAATATTAGGTTATTATAATCAAAGTTATAAAATTATCACTAAGAATACAGTGAAATTTTCTTGATCTAATCACGTTGATATTAAATATCATCTTTTCAAAGTGCATGTGGATGGAAATAAACTAAATTTGGATTTTGTTCTTATAATGGAGAAAGTTACGGATATCTTCACTTAATCATTGATAAAGGAAGAATTTCATAAGATGAGGTTGATCATGGGTGTATAAACTCACCCTCTTTAAGGTTAAGGTATATGAAATTCTTTCCACTATCCCATCTTGTCTTTGTATAGTGTTTTAAATAGGGGGGAAAGTATGTAACATAAATTTATCCATTGGTATCTTCTTTACCTTTAAAGAGTGAGTATATATTTATTTGGATTCTTTAAAATGGGTAAGTTGTTATTTAATCATGTGTGAACTATTTTAAATGTTTGTTGAAGTTGTTTTAGGAACTGTTTATTATAGGTTTCTATTATGACTATGTGGGAATGGAAGAAGTTTAAAAAGTTTCTTAATCACTATTTTATGGGAAGAATGGTATTGTTATTCAATGATTCTTATTTTCTATTCTAATTTTGAACATATATGCAATGAATTGTTAGATATTAATTTTCTTATTAAGTTGTAATTCTTCATTGATTTATTTTACTTGGTTGAAAAAAATATCCAAAGGGTGATATTATTGAAAGGAAGATGTTTTGAGGTGTTTTTTTGTTAAGAAAAAGTTATTCTAGGAGAATGAATGGTTTTCTTAAGTATTGTATTATATTGTTATAAAAAATCACTTAATAATGTTAATCATTTCTTAAGGATTCTAAAAGATTATTCCCAATAGAAACAATAACATAAGCAGATCGATACCATTGGACAGAGTCCAACATACTAAAGATATTGGATGGAGTGTGGCTCTAAATGATTATCAGATTATATAAACATTCCTATCGAATAGAGATGTATGGTGATCTAAAATCATGTGATTATTTTCTAAACATAAAAATTCAAAGAATCATGTTTATAAAAAGATACTCATGATCCCAGATTAAGTTGGATATAGGAATAATTTGGTGGAACTTGGTGAAACTATGGTTCCAAAAAAAAGATAAGTTCTATGAATGTTTTTTCAGATGAAGATTGATACAAATTCTATCGAATAGACTTATACAGATAAAGTGAGATTATCAAAATGAGGCTTTAAAGAGACAATAAAAATGTTCCTGAATGGCTGGAAAGAAGTTTCCTAGAAAATTAAATAGATAGAGTAAACACATAAATATCATCATACATAGGCTTTTGAGAAACATCATAAAATACATAAGTTATTATCAAAGCTCAGGAGAAAAGGGAGATCAAATTATTCATTGGATAGAGTAACTCTAAGAGCTCAAAGTAGAGGGATATTTCAAATCCAAATGGATGGAAAAGTGAATAGACTATAGGATAAAGGGTTGCTAGATAAATAAGAAATTTATGAGTTTACTGATTTGAGACCATCAGATAGAGATGTTCCAATGAAGTTATATCAGTCAAATATTGAATAACTTTATGAATTTCTCATAGATTATTTTAATGTGATGATGTTGAGATAGATGTTAAATGATTCTATAATCAAAAATGGAATAATTTTTATTCTATTTGATATTGAAGGAATATTGATGAAGACAGTTGACACCAAGTATTAAGGATATATTCCTACAAAGTTCCATTGACTCTTATTTTTTAAGAGGATTGAAGGTGGAAAAATATTTATATATTTGAGTGGGTTATTCAAAATTAAAGTGGAAACTTTTAATTTTAAGTTAAATATACTCCCTTTATCAATAGAGAAGTTATTACTATGTAAATGTAGAGAAGTCGTACATTGTGGTTGTTATTGGTATCATGTATATTGTTTAAGAATTGAGGTATTGACCAATTATGAAAGCATCAGACATAGTATAACCAGAATAAGTTATAATAGAGAGAGATTATGAAGTAGTTGGAATTAAATGAATAGTGTAAATAAAATTTTAAATAAAAGGTACTCAAAAAATAGGTTTCATGCTATTATTTGGAATCAGATGAATATTACATCAATTAGATTGATTGGACTGAGGGTATCAAATGGATTGCTACTATATAGATAAGACCACTAATATATAGGCTCAAATAGATAATTTTATAAATAACTTCTTGATAATTGTTTTTCAATAAAATGAATAGGAATAATAATAACATAAAATAATTAAATTTTAAATAAACTTTGCAGTATAGTGACAATGTACTAAAGCCTATTAGTGAAGAATCATATTATTATTAAAAAATATTATTATATCATATTATCTTGTGATTATCATATATACAATTGAAGAAATATAGTTTTATGGATGTTATGGATACTCCCTTCTTGTTTTAAACCACCTAAAGGATTATTTTCTGTTGGTTCTGTGGTCTTCGATTATTTCGGAACCATGTCAATGACTATCTACTCTTATTGAGTATTAAACATTGTAAATACCTATGTTATTATGGTTGTTATATTTTTTCTTTCATTTTAATATTTTTTTAAGTTTGAAGATATGAAAGTTTTTCATGGATGTGAAAAACTATATTAATAGTAAGGGGATTCTAGTATTTATTGGGAATAATTATCATATCTAGAAGGATATAATGTTACCTTATCTTTTTTATATTGGATATGAAGTTCTAAAAGCTTTTTTAGATGCTTTCCCATATCATATTGAGGGTTCTCTCTTAATAGTTGTGGATAAATAAAATTATAGAATGATGGGTGTTCCATAAATGCTATACCTTTCTCACTCTATTAAAGGTAACTTCTTAGAGTTAAAAAAATGGAAGTTATAAAGGCATATGGGACATGTTTAATAATATCAATAAAGGGAATAAAAATTTTAAGAAGAAGAACATTAAAATCTAGATATTAAAGTATAATGATTTTAAAATGGGTGATGATGAATATTTTGGTGACTTCTTTACCAGTGTCAACAACATTGTAAGATTTGTAATATTTCTGAGTGAGGCATTGTAAGATTCATCTTTGCTGGAAATATTTTATGAATTATTCTTCATAAGTTTGATTCCATTGTATAATATTTAGAAGATAGATATCTTGAAACTCTTTATATGGATGATATTTATATCATTCTAAACAAATGGGAAATGAGAAGAGAAAAGTATGTCAAGAATAAAAAAATATTGATTTGGAAATATCTTTCAAAGATGAAAAGAAAGAAATTCTAAGAAATTTTACAAGGAAGGAGACAGTGAATATGAAACATAATATTAGGTTAGTAAAATATTTAGTGAATTCATCTCCTTGTTTTCTAGAAATGTTAAAATAGGCAAAGGTAATTACAAAGTAAAGTTACCATTGAATTTTTTTGGTTGTGGGTATATTATACGTTTTACTATAAATTGTCCAAGATTAAAGAAATATGGAGATATAAATAAATAAGACAAAAAATAAGTAATATATTTAAAAATGAAGGTAGAAAAATAAAATTTCTATAAAAATTTAAAGGACAATAAGTTATATAAATAAGAAACGGGGAATTTTTTGTCCAAGTGTGAGGAAGATTATGATGGTGAATTGGAATTTGAATACTCAAGTGATGATGCTACTAAAAAACTTTATTTAAAAATTAAATTATGAGAAGTTTACTAGTGATGAAAGTAATTATTTTCAAGAAGAGAAATGGGAGACTCAAATGTATTTTATGCTAAAAAGATAAATGATAAAATTTCTCTAAAAAATTATAATGTTGAGAGAGAGACCAAGAAGTTGAAGAAAGAATATATTTTAGTAAAAAAATCATGGATAAGTTCTTGAATAAATATCCAATTTTATAAACAATATTGATCATATGAAGAAGTTTTTTTATAAAGATAAAAAACTCTATATGAATCTTAAAGAAAAGATACATGTGAATGAGAAATATTTTTATCTTTTCCAATATAATCTTATTCATGTTGAGTAAGGGATCGCAAATTTCCAAAACTCATTTACAAAAGCTGGTGAATGTTATAAAATTTTTTAACCAAAAAATATATCTATAAATATCATACTCAAAAGATAACAATAATGTTGAATATATTTATAATAATATTCAATTTTATAATAAAATGTTTTTATCCAGAACTAGAAAAGTCAAAAAATCTAAAATTTCTAAGAAAAAAAATTATTAAATAAAAAATTTCAAAAACTAGAAACATTTTTAAGGGTAATAAGAAGTGTAATTTTAAGAAAGAATATGGTTAAAAATATATTATTAAATAGGTTAATAGTTATAAATAGTATAAAATCTAGAAAGGAAATATTCTTTCTATGGATATTATTGGTACTATGGAGTCTTTGGGCATACAGAAAAGATGTGTTGTTTCAATAATCAACATAATATTGAAAATAATATATTTAGGGTATATTTTTAGGGTGATTCAACCCCCTCAAAGAAAAAAACTATAGAAATTTATTTTGAAAATTGAAAATTGAAATCATTCTATGGAAATTATTTTTGGAAGATGTAATCAACCTAGAAATATTACAAAATGGTGTCTTGTAATGTTACCTAATCAACAAATTTTATATAAAAAATCTCACAATCCATATGAGAAATAATAAAAATTAAAGGAGAAGGAATTTTTTATTGAAACTACTCTCAAATATATAAAAAGAGAATAAACATGGATATTGGATAGTGGGTATTCTTCTTATATGACCAAATATTTGATGTTATTAATGAGTTTAAAAGATGATAAATAATGAAAATTGACTTTTATAAATGATGAGTTACTCAAAATAAAAGGTGTTGGATTTACTATTATCATTAAATAAAATTTGAAATACAGAATTTCTTTGTTTGTTGATGGAAAAAAATACAACTTGTTCAATGTTTCACAATATTTTGGTGAGAGAAATGAATTTTTTTATGAAGATATGGATTTTTTCTAAAATTATTTAAGATGTAAAATTTGTAACAAGAGGATAAAAAATCAAAAGAAACTTCTTTCAAGTCAGAGAAGCACATGGATCATGAAATCTAATGTTGATGGAAGAAAATCAGTTGTGGCATAAATGGGTAATAAATATATGCTATAGTAATATGGTAAATATAATTAAGATAGAAAGTATTTTTTGATATTCTGTACATGACAAAAAGAAGGTATTGTTTTTTTTATATGTCAGAAAGGGAATATTACAAACTCTGAATATAAGAAATTTGAGTTACATTCAACTAATCTCTTAGAGGTTATTCATTAGTACATTTGGGGGCCTATGGGAAACTAATTTATAAAAAAAGATAAGTGCTTTGTTACCTTTATTGATTAATTTTCTCAGGTTACATGTATTATGTTTATGAAACATAAATCAAAGTCTCTCAAAAAAAAATATTTTTAGGATAAGTGATAAAAAATAATTTGGATATTAATTAAAGAAAATCCGAATTGATAAGGGTGATGAATTTAAAAATGGGAAGTTTAAATAATATATTGAACATAATATCATTCTCATGAACATATTTCCCCATTCACATTATATAATAATGAAGTTTCTAAAGGAATGAAAAGAATTTTTTGGGGATAGATTGAATAATGTTGACTGAACTTGACACTTCATGCTTCCTTTGGAGGCAAGAAATTAGAGCAGAAATTCACATTTATAATCACTTACATTATAGGAAAAACTATGATATGACTCTATATGATATTTATCAAAAAAATACCAAAGTTTTAAAAAGTTAAGAGTGTTTGATAGTCCTTTCATTATCAAATTAAAAGTTAAGAATCGTGGTAAATCTGATCAAAGAGGTGCTCATGGTATTTTCCATAGATACCCACCTAGTGGTAAAGGTTATATGTGTTATAACTAGGAAACTATAAATATTTTGTATTCTAAACTTGTAAAAGTGATGGAATATTCTGGTAGCTTTCATAGTCTATTACAAACATAGTAGAAAGTGAATATGGTGTTGTTACTATTAAACAACATAACAAAGTTTTTGAAAAAAAAATTAATAATGTAGAAACTAAATAAGAGTAATATATCGATTAATCTAAATCAAGTCATGAGGGAAAACCAAATGAATCCCATATAAGGATTATAATTTTGGTCGAGGTTCAAAACATCATATGTGATTAAGGGAAATAGGTTTAAACCATAAGAATTTTGAGGATAATATCACATAAATCCTTGTATTCTCAATTCGGTCCATGATTTCTTGATGTAAAATTATAGAATAAAGAGTGGATTGATTCTATGAATGATGAATTAAATTAGATTGAGTATAATGAGACATGTCAACTTATACCTAAACCAAAATATAATAATATTATTGAAAAATGGGTCTTCTAAAACAAGTTAAATAAAAAGGGTAGAGTGGTAATAAATAAGGAAAGATTTGTTTATAAAGTCTACTAACAAGTTGAAGGAATTTATTTTGATGAGACATTTTCTCCTATAAAAAGACATGAAATTATCATAATATTTTTTTCTATTACTTCACAATGAAGATATAAAACATTCTGGGTGGATGTAAAGTTATCTTTTCTTATTGTAGAGTTAGATAAATAAGTTTATATTAATAAACCATGTCGTTTTGTGCTTGGTCAGAATGATTATTTTGTGTTCAAGTTAAATAATACTTTGTATGGGTTGAAGCAAGATCCTAGAGCTTGTTATTATAAGCTATAAACTTGTTTAAAGAATTTGTACTCTAGGAAAGGAAGTTTTGATAACAACCTCTATCTAAAATAAAATCAATAGGTTGACCTAATTATTATTGTTTATATAGATGATATCATATTCACCTATAATGATGGGAAAACATGTGAAAAGTATTTTTAAGAGGTGAAGAAGTTATTTGAGATGTCTATGCTGGGAGAAATGAAATACTTTCTTATCTTACAAATATCTCAAAAGAAAAAGTATATTTTTTTTGTAAAGATAAATATTCTAAGAAACTCTTGGATAAATTTAGAATGGAAAACTCAAATACTATTTCTACACTAATTTAATTGGGAACAAAGTTGGAAAAATATTTACAATGAATGGTTTTTGATCTTAAGGAGTTTAGAAAGTTTATTAGAATCATATTATATCTTACAGATTTATGATTAGATTTATTTTATGTAATTATACTTTGTTCTAGATATTAAAGTTCTACTAAATAATATCATCTTATGGATAACAAAATAATTCTTAAATATATTAAAGGTGCATTTTATTTGGAGTTAAAATATGATAGCACAAGAATTATTGATTTGTTTGATTACACAGATTCATATTGGGATGTTTATGTTGATGAAAAAATATCCAAATATAGTGTAGTATTCTTCTTAGGATAAATATGTGTTACTTGGTATAAAAATAAATAAATTTTAGTTACTCTTAGTATTTTAGAGGCTGGGTATATAACTTCCACTCAATATAAAAAATTGCAAATATGGATGAATTCATAGTTGGAATATTTTTTGTTAGAAGTGAAGTATCCTCTTCTCTTAGGTGATGATAACAAAAGTGATAAATATATCACTAAGAATATAGTGAAACATTCTCAATATAATCTCATTTATATTAAATATCACTTTATAAAAGAGAATATGGAAGGAAATGAACTGAAATTGGATTTTGTTATTACAATGGAGCATGTTTGTGATATATTCAGTAAACCATTTTTTAAAGGAAACATTTCATAAGTTGATGCTGATCATGGGTCTACAACCTCACTCTATTCAACTATAAGGTAGATGAAATTTTATCCCCTATATAATATTGTATTTGGATAGAGTTTTCAAAGGGTTATAAAATCTAAAACATTAATATATCCATTAGTATGTTCTTTACCTTTAAAGGGTGAGCATATATTTTGGAGATTTGTTAAATGCGGTAAGATTTGATTTAAAAATATGTGAACTATTTTATCAGTTTATTTAAGTGGTTGTAGTAACTTTTTCTTATAGATATCTATTATGAAGATGTTGTAATGGAATAAGTTTTAAATGTTTATTAATATTTCTTTTATAGAAAACATGGTATTTTTGTTCAATGGTTCTTGTTTTCTACACCGAATTTGTTCACATTATCTTAGAATTGTCTAATATTAATATGTTTTTTACATTTTAATTATTTTTTTATTTATATTCCTTTGTTAATAAAAAAATCCAAAGGAGTATATTTTTGAGAAAAAGATATTTTGAGGTGTTGATTTTTTGAAGCTGGTTAAGAAGAATGAATAGTTTACTTAAATTTTGTCTTCTATTTTTATACATAATTTTCTTAACAAATATTATCCTTCCTTACAAAATTTTTATAAATATTTTTCAGGACATAAAAAAAGAGGCGAATGGACCGATTCCATCTGATTGAGTCTAATGAAATAAAGAAATAAAATATTGTTTCTCTAAATATCTATCTGATTATATACACAGTTCTATTAGACATATATGTTCAGTGGTTTCAAATTAGGTGATGCTTCATTGATCATAAAATTTCCAAGAATCATGTTTATATGCATATTCTCATAATCCTAGGAAAATTTTTATAGAGTTATAAGTTGGATGAACTTAGTGGAACTATGGTTCCTAAGTAAAGATAAGTGTTGTGGAAGTTGTTTCAGATTAAGATCAGTATGAATTTTATCATATGGACTTGTACAAATTAAGAAAGGTCTTCAAAATAAGACTCAAAGTATATAAGAAAAAAAATTATGAATGATAAGATATAATTTTCTTAACTAATTCATCAAATATAAGAAGCACATAAATATTATCAAATAAGGGATTCCAAGAAGATAATTAGATAGATATGTTGTTATGGAAGCTCAGGAGAAAATAGAGCTCAAAGAAGTCATTGGATAAAGTAAATCAAATAAATAAAATTATAGGGAACATGAAAATCCTTCTATATAGACAACTATAAATCCTAATAGATAGAGGATGACCAAAAAAATAAGAACATTACAAGGTTTCCAATCTGAGGCCATTAGATAGAGATGTTCCTATGAAGTTACATCTATCAATGCTTAAATGTCTTTATAAAATTTTCATTAATTATTTTAATGTGATTATGTTGATTTTTATTTTCAATGATTCAATATTCACAAAGGGAGGAATTTTTATTATATATGATATTATAGTAAGATTTAATAAGATAGTTGACACTGAGTTCTAAGTAATGATTCTTATAAAGGTCTGGTTACTTCTATCTTTTAGGAATCTTGAAGGTGGTCAAACTTTGAAATATTTTAGTTGGATATTCAAATTTATAGGGGGAACTTTGAATTTTATGTTTTCACTCCTCCCTTTATCTTCGAATAAGTGATGTATATATAAAGGAGGAGTGGGCGAGCTATGTTGTTCTTGTTGATACTTAGTGTATTTTTGAAGATTTTAGGTACTGAATAATTGTAGAATCATCTGATGTGGTAACACAATATGAAGTTGTACTAGATAGATTTTGTGAAGTAGTTGGTATCAGACTAACATTGTGAAGAATCTTCTAGATATAGTGTACCATACAAAGTTTTTCCAGGATATCAATTGGCGTCGAATAAATATGACGTCAAACAGGATGGTCGGCCTGAGGGTACCGGACTAACTACTATTGGATGGAGAAGACACCATATGTACAGGTTTGGATAGAGAATTTTATAAATAGGTTCATTCTCACTACTATTCAATAAATTAAAGTGTAAGACGAATAACTTTCAAGAATTCAAGTGTGAATAAAGTTAGTAGCATGGTGAAAATATACTGAGTCTTGTTGGTGAAGATTATTAATGTTGTTATCAAAGATTATTATATCATGTTATTAGTGTGAGGAATACATGCACTGTTGAAGGAATTTAGTGTTATTAAAGTGATGGATACTCACTTATATATATAAACCATTAAAATTAATGATATCTAGTGTTTTTTTGGTCATGTATTATTTCCAAACCATGCCAAGGAAAAAACTACTCTTATTGATTAGTGAACCTTGTAAATACCTATGCTCCTATGATTTTACTCATTTGTTATTTTCCAGCTGATTCAATTCTCACTACCTAGAGGTGAGGGTTTTTTCTAAAGTAAGAAATATTAAAAATAAAATATCATTAATTCACCCCCACACCCTTTTAATGATCACATAGATCCTGATTATTCCTTACAATAACTAGTTTTCTAAGAGTAATACAATATCATATTTGATCTAACTCCATATTCTCAATCAATTCATAGTCTACTCTAAGAGTTCCCTGGCCATTCAACCCCTCCTCCTAAATCATAGAGTATCTCACAATCAAAGCCAAAAATAATATGTTTCCTTGATACCTTTAATCTCACACCTCATTTTAAGGAACCCATTTTTCCAAAGAGTCAAATTCATTAACAATTTTACTCCCAAATCATAATCATGGAGTAGTACACATTAAGAGTGTTAAAAGCATACACCCCCTCTATCGCAATAATAACTTAAACTATACTTAAGGGGAAAAAAGTTTTATAGACCCAAAACATTAACTCTTACCACTTTTTAAAATTTTAAGGTATCTGGTCAAAAGGGAATAGATTATAACAATCCATAAAGCTAACATACTCAAACCCCAAGGCATAACTCATGTATAACACTAAAGTCACCCTAATTTAATACTATGGAGTGAATCTTCCCATACCCACCCAAAACCAACTTAAATCGAATAGAATTATCCCATTATCATAAATCACCAAAAAACAATTTACCTAATACTATGCTTCCTACCTAGAAGTAAATGAGCATGTGATCCCATCCAAGGAAAATAGCCAAGTCTAAAAAATGATCATATTCTAATTGTAAATAAATAATTCCCTAATTTTCTAAGGATATGTTTCTTACCAATGCTAATATATCACTCTCATGTATCTTCTTGACCTCTCATGAAGTTAAATAAAAATATATATAAGAATTTGGGAATGAAAAAAACCCAAAAAACATAAAAACAAATAGTTTCGTGTTTAAATTAAATGGTTTACAAATCATGCATCTTAATCGATCATCAGCCTCTTCCCAAAATCCTAAACCTTTAGTTTTTTTCCTAAATCACATTATTTAATTATGTATGACTTCATAGAACCATTTAATTACTTTAAAATTCTCCATATATGATCTATTTTGATATTTTTTCATTAAAATATTCTATAAAACCTTTTAAATCTTAAATATACCTAAAATGGATGAGGTTCCACACTCAAAATGATCCAAACATGCTTTAATATGTCAGAATTCTAAAACTAAAGGCCAACTTACCACAACTATTCTATCTTTCCATAAATATATCAACTGAATAATTTTATAAAACTAGTCCCATATCTAGACATACTAAATTAAAACCTAAAACACTACACTCACTCTAAATCATTTTCTAAAATCAAAACACTTAATATTAATCTACTAGAGAGTTAAACAAAATTATAAAAGTATTGGAAATTGAATTACTTAAAATGTCACAATCCAACATCATAAGTTGTTTCCATCCACTAGCCAAAATAAAACACAATAAAAAGTATAAAACTAAATATAAATGATAATATACTCAATTAAAAACCTTTTTCATTAATTATAAAAATATTAAACACAAATTATTAACCAAAATTCTTTCTTATAAAAAATATTAAA
This sequence comes from Viscum album, assembly GCA_963277665.1. Classification (NCBI taxonomy): domain Eukaryota; kingdom Viridiplantae; phylum Streptophyta; class Magnoliopsida; order Santalales; family Viscaceae; genus Viscum; species Viscum album. The sequence continues at coordinate 871,365,560 of OY728147.1, read as the reverse complement.
CATTCAAAATTTCTTAAAACCCATACTCCACTTCATTTCAAAAAACCAAAAAAGAAATAAAGTAATAAAAATAAAACCTTCCCTTTATTTAAAAGGTCACTCGACTTGTAAATTCATTTAAAACTCTATTCATTTTCATTTGATAAAACCATAATAAACCAATTTCATAAAACATTTTCTCAAATAAATCATTCATAAAACCAACTCACATGACTAATAATAAAATAATTTTTTTATAATAATATCCTTAAAACCCAAATATAACTACAAATATAATATCATTAATGTAACTTCATGACCACAATTACCCAGAGTCGGTGAATTATTGCATAACATTGGCAATATCACAAAAGATCAAGTCTTGAAAGACCGATTAGTTTAGTAGCCTTGGAATCACTAGATACATTCATAAAGTTTACATTACATCATAAAGTGAAAACTACAACAACATCTTGTCTCCACACTCATATCCCCTTATACTATCCCTACAGGTCATTCATAAATTACTTCTTCATATCCTGGGAGAAATAAAACATAGAAAGGGGTGAGCTCAAATGCCTAGTAAGGATAATAATATAGATGAAACTTTCATAAATAAGCATAAACATTTAAGGAAGTGTATAACTAAAACAAAAGCCTTTTAAACTTGAACTTCAGCATAATATGACAGAAATAAAATGAAATAATTCCATTTTATTAATCACATGGATATTCTACAAGTCGAATAATCACATACAATATCAATAACCACTTTCATAATGATGGAATGTATAATTTCAGACTATCATAACGACATAGTCAAGGCCTGGTGCCAATACTACAAATAAGATTTTGTCAAGGCCTTATGCCAAGACACTAGTTTGTCTCATGATACCTACCAATGCATCGAGGAGCTATAGAGGGCTTCACCCGTCACTTATTAAGTCCAATTCATTCCTCATATGAACAGGTTTAAACATAACATAAACATTCGTATTAAAACTATCATACTAAATGTCAATACTTTCTCCATAGACCATGAATGGTATAAAAATAACACATCCATAGTCAAACATATCACAAAACCTTCAATACTATATGGAAATTTTGTATCATAATAAATCAAATTCAAATAAGCTTAAAATACATCAAAGGATATTGACATAGATGAAATCAAAACTATTTGAGATAAATATCTCTTTTTTTGAAATCATTTATTAGTCACATATTTATAAAATAAAACATTTAATTTCAAAATATTCTTATAATTTTGTAAGGGAAGCTTCGACGATTTTATAATGGCAGAAAATATATGCACCCTCTGTATAAGTTAAAAAATACATTCTTACCTTAATTCTGTCAAAAAGGTTAAAAAGGACCTTATTTGGAAAATAAAGGAAAGATTCCTTTAAAAACAAATAAGGGTATAAATGACTTTAACCATTGTCTAGTAAATAGTCAAAATGTTTTGAAATGTATTTTAAAGAAACATGGATGTGGATGATAATGAAGTCCCAGTAGATAATTATGTATAAACAATCTCGGATAATGAAGAGATTGTGAAATAAACCCTTACCTTGTACTTTTCCTTGGTCAAGGGTAGGTTAAACTCCTGTATAATAGTTAAATCATTGTTATTAAATTATACAAGAATAATAGACATAAATATGATCTTTTAATATTTCTTTGTTAATAATATTTTAGTATTATCATCATTTAGGGTGTTCACTTACTCATTTTCTTTTAAATGGTTTGTTATATAAGATGTGTTTTTTATCCATAGGTTGTATCTTATTCATATCCAGAATGATATCAAGTCCTTAAATATTATTTTTAATCATCAAATGAAATTTAGTCTTGAATGGATACGATGGGGAATGAATCTCATCGCATTCGTGGAGATAGTAGTCTGTACGTACGCACGAGCGACAATATCATTCTTTTGATATTAAAATAACATATAATTGGATGGTATATTATATATACAGAATCATTATCATGTTATATTTGTTATTTACATCAATTATACATCATTATCATACCCATGAAAATAATAATGTATTGAATAACAATTACACCACAATATGGAGACGGTAGGTCGTACATACGCACGTAAGGTGACATATCATTCAAAGGATGGATAAAATACTGAATATGGTTGTACCATATTTATAATAACATCACAGTATATAGAATATACTATAGTTATTATTTTAGAATGGAAATAATAAATAAAGAAGAAGTTTAAGAAGAAAGGAACTTGAAAGAGGGTGGTGAAAACATTGCCTCTTCTTCGGGTTCTTCCTTTTGATTTGATCAAAAGGGATCCTTAGGTTGGATTTATGATAAAAATAAGGCCTCTATGTTAAAGTGAGGGAATGTTAGAGAATATTTGTGCAGGGTTTGGCTGAACCAAAAGGCTTTGAAGGTAATAATTTGAGAGAAGGGGGAGTTCCCTTTTATAAGAGGGGAAGGGGCACCTTTGGAAAATCTAGAAATATTATTTTATAATAAATTCATATTCGGTTTATAATGGCTACAAAGTGGATTATTTAAAGGTTAAGGTGGGGATATTTTGAAAACCACTCAACCAATAGGTTTTAGATAGGTTTGGTTCACTATATTAACTTTATCTTTTTTATTTAACTCTTAGTTAAATAGTTTGACATTTACCATGTCTCTTGGTATTTTTATATTATATAGTTAATAAACTTACTATATACTTAAAATCAGCCCCCAAGTAGTCCATTAATGATACACCTATCATTATATAAGTCTCTTGGATGAACCTCATATTTTTAGGAATTGAATATCAATTAATAATATAATATTTTTTTTAAAAACATTTTAATGTCAATTTTGACACAATTTGGTATTTTGTTTTTGCTAAATTCATAACAGCATTATTACTTCGAACCTAATTCAGTTAATCAACCCTAATATTTCATAGTAACCTATAAAATTCGTTTATTTCATTAAAATTCTCAAATTATATTTATTTGGGTATTTATAATATTAATTATTTTAATATTTTACTAATAAGGTAATTACTGCATCATCATTGTGTCATAATTAAATTAAATTATTTAATGTCTAAAATTTATAAATAAAATACAATTTTTTAGAAAATATTTTTAGATTTTTATTTAATATTTATAATCAAATTTATCTTATGTATAACCTTATATTAAAAATGTTTTAGTTATTAAACTTGGATTTTAACTCTTTTAACTCTTCTTTGAATTAAATAATAATAAATGTTCTAATCTAATCCAAGTGGACCAAATAGGTTCATATTTTATTCCTAATATTGTTTTTGGTCGAATTATACTTAGCCAATATTATTAGTACATGTGTTCAGGTAATAATAATATCATTTTTACCCTTAATTATCCTATTTACATTTAACCGTAGTAAATAAAAGTAAAAAGTTACTATTCCCAAAAAAATTATTTTTATCTTATTAAACCACATTTTACTCCTTGATATTAACTGTTTATCTCGAATTTTCGAAATTCCACTCACAGAAGTGGTAAAATTAAGTTATATGTGAATTTACAAATTCTCCTAGGAGATGGGTAAAAGACGGTGAAATGTTCAATAAAATTTTTATATATCTAAAATTATTATAAACTGACTCCAATGAGTTACATTGAACTTATATAGGTATTATGTATCTATTTGGACCTGAAATAAATTTAAATAAAACAAATAATTATTTAAATAATAATTCGGTTTTAAACCATGACTCGGTATTTTTCACTATTCATCAAAAATTGAATGTTTTCAAGAAAATACAAAAATTTCACCCTAGGGTAATTTCGATATTCCGAATCCAAAAAATGAAGTCCATTTTAAAAGATAAAATTTATAAAATTTCAAAAAGTGGGTATTACTATTCATAATGGCTAGTTTGATTGGTCGCGGTGTGTTAGAATCTCAAAGTTGCGTACAATGCAAGCTATTGCATTATTCAAAGGGAAACGTATCATGGAAGCGTGGGGTGTTACATTCTCCCCTCCTTCAAATAATTTTTTCCTTGGAATTTATAGAATATTACTACATAAAAATACTTGGGTTGTTCTTGATTGTAAGTTCCTCAGGTTCTCACGTTTCCTCTTCCATCTTATGGTTTCTCCATAGAACTTTTACCAGACGAGTCATCCGGTTTCTCAACACTTGTTCTCTGGTATCAAGAATCCTAACCGGCTCTTCGCAGTAGGATAGATCATGTTCCAATTCTACTTCCTCATAGGTGAGTACATGCGTTGGGTCAGGCATGTATTTTCTGAACAGTGATACGTGAAACACATCATGAACTTGGGAGAGATTTGGCGGCATTCCCAAATGGTAAGCTACAGCCCCAATTCGTTCTAGAATTTCAAAAGGTCCTATATACATGGGACTCAATTTACCTCTCTTACCAAAACATATAACTCCCTTCCATGGAGATACCTTCAAGAAAACATAATCTCCTACATGAAATTCCAAATCCTTCCTTCAGTTATTAGCATAGCTCTTCTGCCTACTTTGAGCTACTTTGATGTGGTTTTGGATTACCTTCACATTTCCCATCGTTTCCTCCACCAGTTCTGGGCCTACGAGTTTTCTTTCACCAACATCATCCCAAAAGGTTGGTGTGTGACATCTCTTTCCATATAACGCTTGATATGATGCCATATGAATACTTGAATGGAAGCTATTGTTATAGGGAAATTATTACAAAGGTAAATATTTATCCCAAATACCCTGAAAGTCAAGTGAGCAAGATCTCAACATGTCTTTTAAGGTTTTAATAGTCCATTATGATTGTCCATCTGTTTGAGGGTGGTAGGCAGTTCTCAAACGAAGTTCATTATCCACGTATTTCTGATGAATTTTCCAAAATCTTGATGTAAAACGGGGATCACGATCTGAAACAATTGATAGGGGTACTCCATGAAGTCTCACAACTTCATTAATATATAGTATTGCTAGACGTTCAGGTGGTAAATCTTCCCTTATAGTAAGAAAATGTGCTGACTTGGTAAGATGATCAACAATGACCCATATTGCATCATTCCTTCTATGAGTCTTTGGTAGTCCTATGACAAATTCTATTGTGATATTATCTCACTTCCACTCAGGTATGGGAAGAGGTTGTAATACTCTACCAGGTTGTTGCCTTCCATCTTTCGCTTGTTGACAAAACATACATCTTGACACAAAATCAGCAATCTCCCTCTTCATGTTGTCCCACCAAAAATGTTCCTTCAAATATTTATACATTTTGGTGCTCCTAGGGTGTATAGAGAAATTGGAACTATAAGCATCATCCAACAATTCTTTTTTTAGATCAGGTATATCAGGAACACAAAGCCTCCTCCCAAATTTCAAAATTCCATCTTCATACACAAAGTCACTCAATCTCCCATCATTCACAGCTTTAATTTTCTTTTAAACTCTTCATCATTGGTCTGAGACCTCTTTATCCTTTCTATTAAACATGGTTTGGCAACCATTTGAAAAATTATTAATGTTTCACCTTACATGGTTATTCTCATATCCAACTTTACTAGATCCATGAAAATTGGATCTCTTTCAACTCTCGTTTTGTTCAAAACTGCATGATCCTTTCTGCTCAAAGAATATGACACCTTATTTTCTTTCCTCGGGTTGTAGTGTATTGTGAAATCATAATCCTTGAGTAGTTCAAGCCATCACCATTGCCTCATGTTGAGTTCTTTCTATGAGAAAATATACTTCAAACTCTTGTGATCAGTATATATCTCACATTTTTTCACCATAGAGATAATGTCTCTATATCTTCAAGGGAAAGATTACAGCATCTAACTCAAGATCATGAGTAGGATAGTTTTTCTCATGAATTTTCAGCTGTCATGATATATAGGCAATAACTCTATCATTCTACATAAGGACACAACCAAGTCCTTTCCTCGATGCATCACTATAAATAACAAACCCATCATTTCCCGATGGTAGAGTCAAAATAGGAGCATTGACTAATCTTTTCTTCAGTTCTTCAAAATATTCTTTACACTATTTTGTCCAAACAAATTTAACTCTTTTATGTGTGAGCTTTTTTAATGGGTTAGCCAATCAGGAGAAATTCTGAAAAAAATGTCGATAATAACCTGCTAAACAAATAAAACTACGTACCTCAGTTATACTCTTTGGTGTTGTCCATTCTTAGATTGCTCTTGTCTTAGAAGGATCAATAGAGATTCCATCTTTAGAGACAATATGGCCAAGAAAAGAAATCTCCTGAAGCCAGAATTCACACTTGCTAAACTTCCCATATAATTCATGTCTTCTAAAAGTCTTCAATATAATGCGCAAGTGGTTTTTATGATCTTCGTAGCTTTTGGAGTTTACCAAGATATCATCAATAAATACCACTACAAATTCATTAAGATATTCCTTGAAAAATATGTTCATTAGATCCATGAAAATATAAGGTGCATTAGTCAGCCCAAAAGGCATTACTGTAAACTCGTAATGCCCGTACCTGGTTCGAAATGTTGTGTTCAGAATGTCTTCCTTCTTCACACACAACTGATGATATCCAGATCGAAGTTAAATCTTTTAAAAGTATTGAGCTCCATGCAGTTGGTCAAATAAATCATCAATGCGAGGTAGGGGATACTTTTTCTTTATTGTTATAGCATTAATTTTCCTGTAGTCGATACAAAACCTCATAGATCCATCTTTATTCTTAACAAAAAGGACAGGGGCTCCCCATGGAGAAACACTAGGGAGAATAAAACCCTTATTACTCCATTCATCTACTTGTTTCTTTAGTTTAACTAATTCCACAGTGTCCATTCTATAAGGGGTCTTCAATATAGGCCCTGAACCAGGAATTAAATCAATGGAAAACTCAATTTCTCATTACGGAGGATATCTAGGTAAATCTTCTGAAAACACATCATCATATTCTCTCACAATAGGTACATCCTCTATTTGAACATTCCTTTCCTCACTCACAATCATTTCATTCTATTCCTCCCCAATAATTGAATTTATTTGAGCTATTGGGGGTGGATCTAGATTAGAATTAGGTGGTGGCGATTCTTCTCTAAAGATAAGGTATTCCTTATCATCATCATCAAAAATCGTAACCTCCTTCTTATTACAATAAATCTTCACATCATGGTCTGAAAGCCAATCCATACCAAGGATTATATCAAGCTCAATCATAGGTATGACGATGAGATCAACAGATAAAGAACATTTATATGCTCTAATGGGAACGAATTCAGAAAACTTTGTTGTGATGATACTTCCCTTAAGAGTTCTAACTGAAAACTCCCTTGTTAAATCAAATTGTAAATATATAATTTTCATAGTAAACTAGGAAGATATGAAACAATGTGATGATCCAGAATCAAATAATGCATTTTCTAAACTTGAGTAAACCATTAAATTACCTGCCACCATGTCTTTTAGAGCTTCTACCTCAGCAGTAGTGATAGCATAAGCTTGGCCTTGATCCCTTGGCATTTTCTGAGGTAAGTTACTATGATGCTTATGGAATTCATTTTCATAATGTACCATCTCCCTGTAATTGTAGCATTGAACATCGGTAGCTTCTTTCTTCCCCTTGCAATCACGAGCTTGGTGTCCTTTTTCACCACACTTGTAACAGACTCTCATCCATTCAAGAATCTACCAGGTTGTTTCTTACCACATTTACTACAGGATGGATATTCAACTTTTCCCGTCTTCCCCTTATTTTCATTTCTATAGTGATCAGCAGATCTCTTCTTCTATTTCTTTTCTTTAAAGTTGTAAGACTTAGAGAATTCCTTTTCTATCTTGATAGTACATGAGACAATATCTTCGTACAACAAGAAGGATTGTGAGACTAATGCTCGATGGAGAAATTGTTTTAACCCATAAAAGAAACAATCAATATTACTCCTTGGGTTATGTATATAATTTGCTGCATGCTTCGCTAACCTTGTAATGTTAGCCTCATACTTTGCGACATTCTCATCCTCCTTTTGTCTCAGAATCAGAAATTTCCTTTCCATATCTACTCGATGGTCATGAGGAAAGTATTTTTCTAAGAAAATCTCTTTGAACTCCCTCCATTCCATATTTTATACTTCATCATCTTCCTTTGTGTTTTGAATCAATGACCAACATTGATCAGCATCTCCAGTGAGGCGGTAAACTGCCATAAAAACTTTTTCCCTTTCACTACTTTATAAGGCATGGAATATTTTCTCTATGGAATTTATCCATTGCTCAGATACTAAGGGATTTTTACTCCCATTGAATGTTGGTGGTTGTTTCCTCATGAAGCGATCTAACATTGATCCTCCACACTGTAGATCTGGGTGCTCCATACGGGTAAGTTTATTATTCATAACCTGAGTGAGTTGTCCCAGTATGGTGATTAGCTGATCAGCACCAGTTGCATCACTAGCTCCACTATAATTATCTTGAGAAAGAGGGAAATCCCTACAAGGAGTGTGTTCATTAATATGGTTTCCATTTCTTCCACTAGGTTCCATTTCTAAACAATGGCATACACTAGATTAGTTTATGAATCGCAATATATAAATCCAAACTTGTAAAACACTTAACATGAATTAAACAATTTATGGATATAATCCGTAATCATAAAAATGTTATCTTTGAGGAATTATATACTCATAAACCCTTCATAATGGTTTATAAATAACATGAGAATTATCCTAAGCATATCACCCGGGGGTGTCGTAACCAAGAGTGCAGCAAGGCCTGTTGTCGTGCACCAGTTCCTGTTCGAGTCTAGCTCAAAGCGGTGTTTTCGGGTTTTACCCCTAGGTACATCTGTGCCAGAGCCGCATCTACCTGCTCATATCTAGAAAGGGATGTATTTCTCTGAAAACTCACAAAATCACTATAATACAAAAATTTTAGGATGTTATTCTATACTAATCCTCAAAGTCTCTCTTATGGCTATGTGTTCTAATCAGATTTTATCTAAAACTAGTTTCCAAGGTTTGTACTAACCTTCCTCTGATACCAACTATAATGCCCCGACCCCAGTTACCCATAGTTGGTGCATTATTACATAACATTGCCAAGATCACAAAATATCAAGTCTCGAAAGACTGATTAGTTTATTAGCCTTGGAATCACTTGATACATTCATAAAGTTTACATTACATCATAAAGTGAAAACTTCAACAAAATCATGTCTCTACACTCATATCCCCTTATACTATCCCTGCAGGTCATTCATAAAATACTTCTTCACATCTTGGGAAAAATAAAACATAGAAAGGGGTGATCTCAAATGCCCAGTAATGATAAAAATATAGTGGAAACTTTCATAAATAAGCATAAACATTTAAGGAAACGTATAACTAAAACAAAAGCCTTTTAAAAATGAACTTCAGCATGATATGGCAGAAATCAAATTAAATAATTCCATTTACTTAATCACATGGATATTTTACTAGTTGAATAGTCACATGCAATATCAATAACCACTTTTATAATGATGTAATTCATAATGCCAGACTATCATAACCACATAGTCAAGGTCTTGTGCCAATACTACAAATAAGATTTTGTCAAGGCCTTGTGCCAAGACACTAGTTTGTCTCATGAGACCTACCGATGCATCGAGGATCTATAGCGGGCTCCAGCTATCACTTATTAAGTCCAATGCATTCCTCATAAGAATAGGTTTAAACATAAAATAAACATTCGTATTAAAACTAGAATACAAAATGTCAATACTTTCTCCATAAACCATGAATGGAATAAAAATAACACATCCACAGTCAAACATATCACAAAACCTTCAATACTATATGGAAGTTTTGTATCATAATAAATAAACATCAAATAAGCTTAAAATCCATCAAAGGATGTTGACATAGATGAAATCAAAACTATTTGAGATAAATATCTCTTTTTTTGAAATAATTTAAAATTCGCATTATAATAAAAAAAACATTTACATTAAAAATATTCTAATAATCTTTTAAGAGAAGCTTCTTTGATTTTATAATGGTAGAAAATAGTTGCACCCGCTGTATAAGTTAAAAAAGACATTCTTACCTTAATTCTGTCGAAAAGGTTAAAAAAGTCCTTTTTTGGAAAATGACGGAAAGATTCCTTTCAAAACAAATAAGGGTATAAATGAATTTCACCATTGTCTAGTAATTAGTCAAAATGTTTTGAAATATATTTCTAAGAAACGTGGATGTGGATGATAAAGAGGTCCCAGTAGATAATTATGTATAAACAAACTCGGATAATGAAGAGATTGTGAAATAAACCCTTACCTTTTACTTTTCCTTGGTCGAGGGTAGGTTAAACTTCTTCATAATAGTTAAATCATTGTTATTAAATTATAAAATAATCATATACATAAATATGATATCATATATGATCTTTTAATATTTCTTTGTTAATAATATTTTAGTATTATCATCATTTCGGGTGTTCACTTGTTTTATTTTATATGTTTTGTTACATAAACAGTGTTTTTTATCCATAGGTTGTATCTTATTCATATCCATAATGATATCAAGTACTTAAATATTATTTTTAATCATCAAATGAAATTTATTCTTGAATGGATATGATGGGGAATAAATCTCATCGCGTTCGTGGAGACGGTAGTCCGTACGTACGCACGAGTGACAATATCATTCTTTTGATATTAAAATAATATATATTTGGATGTTATATCATATATACAGAATAATTATCATGTTATATTTATTATTTACATCAATTACACATCATTATCATACTCATCCAAATAATAATGTATTGAATACCAATTACACCACGACGTGGAGACGGTAGGTCGTACTTACGCACGTATGGTGGCATGTCATTAAAAGGATGGATAGAATACTGAATATGGTTGTAACATATTTATAATAACATCACAGTATATAAAATATACTGGAGTAAATATTTTAGACTGTAAATAACAAAGAAAGAAGAAGTTGAAGAAGAAAGGAACTTGAAAGAGGGTGGTGAAAACATTGCCTCTTCTTCGGGTTCTTCCTTTTGATTTGATCAAAAGGTATCCTTATGTTGGATTTCTGATCAAAATAATGCCTCTAGGTTGATGTGAGGGAATTTTAAAGAATATTTGGGCAGGTTTTGGTTGAACCAAAAGTATTTGAAGGTATGAATTTGAGAGAAGGGGGTGTGCTCTTTTATAAGAGGGGGGAGGGGCACCTTTGGAAATGCTAGAAATATTATTTTATAATAAATTCATATTCAGTTTCTAATGGCTCCGAATTATATTATTTAATTTTTAATGTGGGGATAGGTAGAAAAACACTCAACCAATAGGTTTTAGACAGTTTTGGTTCACTATATTAACTTTATCTTTTTGATTTAACTCTTAGTTAAATATTTTGACATTTACCATGTCTCTTGGTATTTTTATATTATATAGTTAATAAACTTACTATATACTTTCAATAGACCCTAAAGTGGTCAATTAATCATAAACCTATCATTATATAAGTCTCTTGGAAGAACCATAGATTTTTAATAGTTTAATATCAATTCATAATATAATATTTGTTTTAAAAACTCTTCTTTGTCAATTTTGACACTATTTGGTATTTTCATTTTGCTAAATTCATAACAGCATTATTACTTCGAACCTAATTAATTTAATCAACCCTAACATGTCATAGTAATCTATAAAATTCGTGGAATTCATTAAAAGTCTCAAATTATATTTATTTGGGTATTTATAATATCAATTATTTTAATATTTTACTAATAAGGTAATTACTGCATCATCATTGTGTCATAATTAAATTAAATTATTTAATGTATAAAATTATAAATAAAATACCATTATGTAGGAAATATTTTTACATTTATAATTAATATTTATAATCAAATTTATCTTATGTATAACACTATATTAAAAATGTTTTAGTTATTAAACATGGATTTTAACTCTTTTTTTTAAAGGTGGTGCCTCAGTCTGGATTTTAACTCTTTTAACTCTTCTTTGAATTAAATTATAATAAATGTTCTAATCTAATCAAAGTGTACCAAAGAGGTTCATATTTTATTCCTATGGTTGTTTTTGGTCGAATTATACTTAGCCAACAGAATTTGTACATGTGTTAGGGTAATAATAATATCATTTTTACCGTTAATTATCCTATTTACATTTAACAGTGGTAAATAAAAGTAAAAAGGTACTATTCATAAAAAATTATTTTTATCTTATTGACCAAAATTTTACTCCTTTATATTAACTATGTCTCTCATATTTTCGAAATTCCACTCACAGAAGTGGAAAAATTAAGTTTTATGTGAATTTGCAAATTCCCCTTGGAGATGGGTAAAAGACGGTGAAAAGTTAAATAAAATTTTTATATATCTAAAATTATTATAAACTGACTCCAATTAATTAAATTCAACTTATATAGGTATTATGTATCTATTTTGACCTAAAATAAATTTAATTAAAATAAATAATTATTTAAATAAGATTTCGGTTTTAAACCATGACTTAGTGTTTTTCACTATTCATCAAAAATTGAAAGTTTTCAGAAAAATACCAAAATTTCACCCTATGATAATTTAGATATTCTGAATCCAGAAATGAAGTCGATTTTGAAAGATAAAATTTATAAAATTTCAAAAAGTTGGTATTACTATTCATAACGGCTAGTTTGATTGGTCACGGTGTGTTAGAATCTCGAAGTTGTATACAATGCAAGCTATTGCATTATTCAAATGGAAACGTATTGTGGAAGATTGGGGTGTTACAATTAATGAATTTCAAAACTAAGTCACTTAAATACACATTTTTAAATTAATATAAAACAGCTATTACTCCATGTATAAAATAATATCTTCTAAACTCAATAATATTAATCAAATTATCCCATATTAATTTTAGGGACACTTGAAAAATTAATTTGTCACTATAATAAATTGTTAAATGTTTTTTCTTAATATGCAATAAATTTTAATTAAATTGATTCTATTTTACTTCATTCAAATCTAACATACTATTCATTGATGATAATAACTATAAATAAAAATATTAAAAGAATGAGCTAGAAATTCCATTAATAAAAAATTTAATGTATTAAATCAAAAAGAGTGACATCGCATACTTAAACCAATTCCATAAATACATTTCAATGTATCTCAACCACCAAAATCACCTTCCAACACATATTAAATCAAAAGACCCAATTTCATAAAGTTAGTTTCTATAAGAAATGATCTAAAATAACTCAAAACAATTAAATATTAATTAATCGGTCTAACAATTCTAATAGTTAATCTAATTAAAATTTTTATGATGAATATCCTTGCCTAATAGTAGTGGAATAAAAAAATAAACCCATATAAAATATATACTAAGATATAAACTAATAAAATTAAATGAGCACAATAAAAAAATATACATCATTGTCTACGTTGAATCAACTTCAACGGTAATTTTGATTGAGATCCCTCAATGGAAGCCAATGGGTTTCTTCCTCCAAAGGTATCCACCTATCACTAGAATCACTGAATTATTTAGTAGGATCAATATTTATTTGAATTAGTGTCAACTCCTTCTCCACAAAGGTGAATGATGAGAAGAGCATGTGAGTACTTTTCATTTAGATAGTAATCATCGATGGACCTAAAATAAGGTATATTAACTCTATTATATAGATCTCATTTATAAAATTAATGTTGTTGATTAAAATTCAAAAAAAATTATGTTATTAAATTTCCAACTCTTTATCTCTCAACAATTCTAAAATTTACTATATCCTTCATTTATGTATGTGATTGTTAATATCCTTTAATAATCAATAAATCATCTATGCATCACCACATGATGTTCCACAAGTTGAATGAAACATGATAATAATTATAGGATAAATGTAAAAATTATATATTAAGTCACTCAAACAAGAACACCATGATATGGTATAAAGAACCATGACCCAACACAAAACAAAGTGTGGTGTGTGTTTGTTATTATGTGGTTCTATTGAATATTTTCTATAGTTTTCATTGAAAATATACATTATTTCATGTTAGTATATTAGTTTTAATAAATTTTTATTTTTATTTTTATTTTTATTTTTATTTTAGTAAATAAATGGATTCAACTATAATTTTTTGTTTTAAATACGTTTATTATTCATTTGGAATTATTTTATTAATTTTATGGCCTTTACAACTTATTTTATGGATTTTTTTTAGGATGAGTGTTTTATAGAAAGCTATGTAATATTAATTAAATATTTTATCATCTCATATATGGAATAATATATATATATATATATATTATAAAAAAACTATTTCTCAAACAAGATACATAAGATTAAAACAATGGGAAGCTGCAAAACAAATTACACCTGACTAAGGTACTACATATGAGTAAGCATTAAGGCCCATGCAAGAGTATTCTACCATTCATGTATGATTAAATAATATTTTTAGTGACTAATGTAATAGTAAATCATAGGGAAAGAAGCTACATATGAATAATATATATTTATCAAGGTAAGTGTGGGATTAAAAAAGTTGTTTGTATAAGATGATTTCATTCTTAAGAGTATAAGGGTAAGATTAATTATTTCTCATATATAAATAAAATTCATATGATTGGTCTTATGGGAAATAAATATTGACTTTTTTATTCAAATATAGCTTTTGGGAGTCAAATTTTATCTTGGATGATTTTAAGGTTGAGGCCATGATTAGATGAAAAGGGGATGATTTAATAAATCTTAAGGTGAGATTTAAACTAATGAAGAACAGAAAAATATTTTGATGGAAGAAATATATTTAATGAAAATTGAAGGGTGTTAATCAATTTTGAGTTTCCATATAGACAAAACTGATAAATATTTAATCAATAATGGAGTTCTTCTAAGTTATTATTGATGTTGAATTGTGTGGGAGGAGTATTTTTTGTTTGGATATGCAGCTAAAACCATTGGAGTTGAAGTGAAGTTGAGCAGGAGATCTGTTTGTGCTATTTCCATTAGAACCTAAGCAAGATTTGTGGTGTTTTAAAAATGTTTACTTTAATATATATATTATAGTTCAGGTCCATGTTATAAGTTGGTTTTAGTTTTTTTATTCCTACTTTTTAGGACTTTAGGTTCATTCCTTATTTTTTTTATCACTATGTAAACATTTTTTGGTCATTCTATAAAAATGAAGTATTGTTTTATGAATTATTATTTATATTATTCTCATACCATTATCTTTAATCTCTATGTTTATGGATATATTATTTGAACTGATCATCCAAGGGAGGTAACAATAATAAACTTTTATTTTTAAATATTATTTTATTATTTATAATTATTTAGTTCTAAGTTTTCAATGATAGATAAAATGATTAGAAAGTGTTGTTGTCTTTTTTTTTATCATTTTTATTTATATATTTTCTTTCAATCTTTCCCACTTGCTTCATTTTCATATTCCATTATATAGTGGATTTATATTATGTAGGTGATACCTAGTGAAGTGATTACAAATCCAAATTTTGAAGGTGGAAAAATTCATTGACTCTAGATACTTCTCTTATCTTTCTAAAACTTCTTGGGTCATGATACTACTCTTGGTTTCCTAAAATTCCTTGATTTGAGGTACTACCCTTGGCTCCTAAAATTCCTTAAGTCAAGATAGTCCTCTTGGTTTCCATAAATTCTTTTATTTGATATCCTCCTCCTGGTTTCTACAAATACCTTGAGTCCAGATCCTCCTCTTGGTTTCATAAATGCCTTGATTCAAGAAAATCTTATTGGTTTTCTAAAATTACTTATGTCTATATCCTTCTATTGGTTTCTCAAATTCATTTAGTTGAGATACTCTTCTTGTTTTCCTAAAATTTCATGAGTCAAGGCACTCTACTTAGTTCACTCAAATACCTTGAGGTAAGAACCTCCACATGGTTTCCTAGATTCCTTGTGTTAATTTTCTAAAGTTTCTTGAGCTAAGATACTCTTCCTAGTTTCCAAAAATTCTTTCAGTCAAGATACTCCCATTGTTTTCCTAAAATACATTATGTAAAAGTCCTCCTCTTGGTTTACTAAATATTTGATTCAAGATACTTCTATCAATTTCATAAAATTCTAGAAGTCAAGGTACTCTAATTGGCTTCCCCAAAACCTTGATTCAAAATACTCCTATTGGTTTCTTAAAGTTCCATGAGTCAAGATCCTAATTTTATTTTCATATATTACTTGAGTTGGGATGCTCCTCCTTTTTCCTAAAATTCTTTGAGTATAGACTCTCTTTCTGGTTTCCTTAAAAGCCTTGATCTCCAACTAATTTCCTAAAATACCTTCAATAAAGATCCTCCTCTTAGTTTCCAAAAATAATTTTAGTCAAGATCCTCCTTTTGGTTTCCCAAAATTAAATTAGTTAAGATAATCCTACTGGTTTTCTTTAAATTCCTTATGTTTAGATACTCCTCTGGGTTACATAAAATACATTGTAGCAGCTTTTCATTCCCAGATTTACATCACTTTGGAACCTAGCTTGAATGATATTCAATGCACACAAATGGATTCTAAAATACAAACCAAAGGTATAATATCTCCTTACATATACTATTAATATACCATCTTTAACCAACTATAAATAAACCTTTAGTCTACAAAAAACCATCTTCATTAAAATTACCTAAGCCATATGGAGAAACAAAAACCAATCTTCTAGATTTTAGATTATAGTGAATAGCCTTATTGAACCCTATAGTAGACCCTAAGTTCAAAATCTATGATAACTCTTGAAGTAAGCATGTCTTCTAACCATGATTATTCTTTAGTTTGAACCAAAAAAAGAAATATTTCAAATCCTATTACACCTCATCTTGGATCAGCCAACTCAAATGGCTTCATATGAGCATGTTAATGGTGAGAGAAACACCTAACACTTGGACCAGTGGATCTTAGCGGCTTGCATCATCAAATATAATAAAAATCATCTTCATTCATCCATCAATGATGTGAACCATCCAAGACACAAACATATCATTATTATTCTTTCCGTTGACTATAGATCTACTCAAATTCATTGAGCATAGGCCACCTAGTAGTGGAAATTACCTATCTTGGACCACCCCTTAGAAATATCACTTCTTACACTATTATAATTAAATGGGTAACCTACAAAAACATGGGTAGATCAAATAGTTAATAGATTTTAATCCCCAAATATCAAATAATCCCATTTACCGACAACCAATTAAAATACAAAATAAATATTTAAAAAACATTTTAAAAGAAATTTATTTTGAGTGATTAAAACAAATAAAATAATTTCTCAAATCTAGAAGATGAAACTAAAATCATATTACCTAAAAATTTACCAATTTTTAAATCCTCAATGCATTTTTTCACAAAAAACATTTAAACACTAAAATAAACTCAACAATGATCAATTTTTCAAATAATAATTCATTAAAGAACAAACAATTTGAACTAAAGGATAAGGAAACTCAATTGTGCTCAAAAATTTATAAATAATTTAGAATCAAAAATAAAAATCAATTTTATACTAAAAAACCATAATTTTTAATGAAATTGCATTTTATCTCAATATTTACTAAACTCGGAGATTTATTCAATAAAATACCCATTAAAGATGAAAAGTGGCTATAATTTAATAATAATTCATGTGTAAAATATATAAAATAATAACCAAATTAATGAACCTCACACAAATCCACATAAAATAGCGTACACACCTCAAACCATAGCCTAGGATCTTCAATATCACCCCCATTAACCAATTAATTCCAAACTAGATTCATTTACTTTGATCCTGAGGGTATCACCAAAAATAATATCAATATTCTTATTCATGGTAAATACTATAAGGTTACCCTCATAACACAATACATAGTCTCCAACTAGGATATATTTCAAGGGTGGATCACAACAATTACTAATATAAAGGAACCTACTCATCTAGAAATCCATTAACTGGTTTGAATGTTATGAAATACTCACACAAGGATAGATTACCCATTAATAACCAACTTCCTAAGAGTAATAAAATAATTTCCATGTCCTAACTCCCTAATCTTAATAAATAAGTATTATACACTAAGATTTATATGAAAATATTTACCCTTAATGCATGGGGATTTGTTGTGGATCATCGATCAATATTGTTTTACCTAATCATGCAATATAGGGAACACCCAAGGTCGGTCTCAAGGAGGCATCTCACACAACACTGAATTTTTATTATCACTATTTATATTCAAATTAATGTAAAACTAAATAATATAAAGATGTAGGGTTTAAATATTCATGTAATATTGATATATATCAAGATATATATATCTATTTATAATGTAATTGTAATATAATGAATGCACACAGAATGATGTTAGATAGAAAGTATATCCTCCTAGGAGAACACCTAATGTGAACCTTCATCGTCTCAATATTTATAGTGCACTCAACGATCACCAAGATACTTCACATCCACCTCCTTGGTCGAGGGAGAATATTGAAAAGGATAGAGCTAAGCCTCAGGTGGAAAGTAGATACACAAAGGTGTATTTCCCACTAAGATCACCCTTGGAATAACTATAAGAAAATAAGAAAAATTAATAATTATAGTGAAAATTATTGGGTTCATCACTATATTTCTCCCCCAGTAACTTCCTTGAGTTATTTACTTAAGATTATAATTATTAGAGATCACAGTGGAGAAGAATGAGGTGGAAACATAAAAGAAAAAAAATGAAGGAATGAGGAGAATAAGAAGACTAATATATAATAAAATTTCATAATATCATTAAATTATCAAAACTAAAACAAAACAAAAAAATGGACAATAAAAGTTTCCATCCCTTTGAAAAGGATAGGATATACCTTTTTATTGAAAAATGGGGTGAAGATTTTAGCTTTAGAATATCACATCAAAATATTGCACATGGTGGACAAATTTAATGGCTGAATTTGTAAATGGTGTCTTCGGTAAATCGTTCCCCTCTATCTCCTATGTCTACCCACAACATTTCCTATTCATTTTCTCGGTCTAGAAAATATTACATAAAACAGACTCAGAAAATTTATTCTGGCCTGGCTAACTATCCATATTTTAATACACCAAGTTTCAATGCATTTATGGCCTTTATAGAGGACAAACCACACATGTACAAAGTAATGGAAGGTTTTCCTATGGATTTTTTATTACTCTATATGAAATATTATCTCAATTAGGCATGTACTTTTCAATATATAGGCCCATCTTCATAAATTTCCAAATTTGTGCACAGAATTTGAGGCCTAAATTGTGAGATTCTTTTGGGCCTAAAAATTTTGGATTCAACTATTGGCCAAGATTTAATAAATGTATCCCAAATAAAATATAATCCTAAAGAATTTAATTAAAATATTAAACATTAGTATACAGAAAACTATGGTCAAAACACAAAATAAAATATAAACATTTAAAATCCAAAATTATGCCGTTTTTTCAATTAAGCTCAAAATACTTCTAAAACCTAAAAATGTAAAAATTTACCATTAAATAAAAAAATTTTGGGATTAAAAACAATGAAATTAAAAGTATATTTTTTGATAATATTGGTTTTATCAATTCACCTGTACTTAAACATTTCACTCATGTACAATCATCTAATACCAAGGTCAAAACAAACTTCCCAAATCATAAATGACAATATAGCTCAATTATCATATCAAAGAAAATATATTGCCTCCTACATAGATAAAAATTCCCTAAATCCTCAAAAATAATTAAAATACATTCAATATCTTATTAATATTCAAGTTCATGTCATACCAACCTCCCTAGAAAAATATTTTTCTCTTCACTCAATGATGTTTTTGAGGAGTTTTTCTCATTCTCAAGAACATGTTTGATCTCCATAGGCTCGATATCCTCCTAGTATATCCACTTAAAAGAGTCAAAAAAAAGTAAATAATGAGGTATTTTATGGTGTTTTTATGAGTTTTAGGTTTGGTAGGTTTTAAATGTAAAATCATCTTAGACAGAATGAGGAGGGTTAAGCTCTAAAGTGAAGTAAATGTAAGAAAATAGTTTTTCTCAATAATGGTGTGATCTTCAATTAGCTTGAAAATGAATCACCTACATTCCCCTCTTGATGTCCTTAATAAGTTAACACATTTAATTTAAGAAAAATGATAAATTTATTCCCTATTTTACCCCATTTATAACATTGTTTCAGTTAGAATTCATATTTAGAATTTCTCTTTAGGATCAAATTTTTAAGGACCAGAGAGGCGGCTTTTGATATTAAAATATTGTTGAACACCTGGACTATATTTGTAGTGAAATTTGATCCACCCATCCACATTTCAATCATGAAATTTATTGAACCAAATAATCAATAAATATGGCAACGCTTTCAATTCAACTCAATAAAATTCTTCAAGAAAGAAAAATACAACACATTTTCTCCCTCCCCCACACTTGAGTTCAATAATAATCATGTATTAACTTCTAAATCAGGTTAAAAAGAGATAAATTTATTGTAATTTGGATTCCAAATAAGGTATTTTATGGATAATAAGGGTTTAATAAAAGTAAATCATAAATGTAGACCAAAATTAGAGTTGAGTGTCAAAAGTGGCTTTCAAAGTGGTGTCTCGATCAAACTTAACACATCCCATAAACTCTAACAACTTTGGAAAAGAGAGAAACAAAAAGTTATGGATCACACAACTTGAATAAAGACTCCCAAGAAAAAGATAATTGTTAAGAATATATCAAAAAAAATTATAAACCTATTAGGTTATTCAAGATTATCAAGTTAGACAACACTAGTGCACATGAGTTTCACAATTAATCATACATTATCAAATGAAAAGATCAGTTATCAGAAAAAATAATCTATTCAGAAATAATTTAAATCCTCAAAAATTAAAATCAATAAATTTTCCAAGAAAAATAATATGGTTTCAATTTTATCAAGTATTCAATTCAATATTATAAATCCTAAAAACATTCCCAAAAAATATAAATATGAATATTTCATAAAGAGAAAAACATGAAAAACAAAATGGAAGCACATAAGAAATTCCCAACAAAAGTTTGACATACCCCCCCCCCCCACACACATACACTTATTAAATTTACTTACATATTTTTTTTTCAAATTAAATCAAGAATTATTTTCATATATAATTATAATTTTGGAGTAAATAAAAAAAAGGAAAGACACAACCTAGTTTATTTTTCAGTGGTAGCCTTGATTTAATCTCTTACCAACAACTACTTTACAAATAAAAAAAATCAAGGAAAAAACATAAGAAGAATAAATAAAAAGAAAGATAAAGGGTAAATAAAATGGATAATTCTTTTTTTATAACCCCCGAGAAGGTACTACATTTTTACTTCCCCTAGTCAGGCAGTAGAAATAATTTATCCCCAATCAGATGGTGGGTGTAGTTTCTTTGAGATAAACTGCCACATGTGATTTTTCTCAGTATCCATAAGTTTGAATTGATAATGTAGACCCCAAATAAGATAAAAAAAAATCTAAAACTACAAGAAATAATAAATAGATAATTTAAGGTCTACAGTAGGAGGGAAAAGAAGACAAGGGTGTTGCATATTGACTATCATGGTGTCCACCTACATATGTTATGTAAGTTGATGTAGAGGATATATTTGTACCGCCATAGACTTATTCGGATCTACGTATTTAGACACTACTTGAGTGGAATCTTCCTTAACATCCTGGGGATACTGTATCTGTGTTTTGTTAGAAATTTTAGAAAAGGGGAATTCAAAAAAATTCATCTTGAATAAGATTAAAACATGAAGAATCAATGTAAATATATTCCCTTTCAATTAAGTCATCTTGGAAATTTATCTCATATAGAAGAACCATTAATAAATAAAAATATAAATAGTTTCATATTAATAATCATATTTCCAAGAAAAAGTGGTTTAGAGGTGCTGATTTTTCACTATTAAAGCTGGGAAGATCATGTTGAAAGTTATCTTCAGCAAATCAATACCAGGTTATTCTAAAAAATGTTAATCTCCCATAAGTATATTAGTTGGAATGTTTTTGTTATGGACCTCCTTGATAAATTTATGAGCTTGTAACAATGTTAATAATTCCTTTAGAAGCTCATTCCCAACCTCTTTAGGTTATTTAACATAAAAATTATTGGTGAAATATCTTCCACAACTCATTCTAGTTCTGGTTCTTGCACAAATTTTGGTTTCTCTTAATATGCATGTACATATTCATCTATCCACTATATTTTTCTCTACAGTATTTTCATTTAATAACTGGTCCTTTATAAATAGGATTCAAGATTATTTTGAATTTTTTATTATACCTGAGAGTATTTATTCCATGCATAATAATTTCAAGTTAAATATATCATGAATAAAGAATATTTTTTTTAGTTTTTTAAATTTATGATTGTTTATGTTTTTTTAAACATAGTGTGTGAAAGTGTTTTTACTCTCTATAAGAAGTTCCAAATTAATGTGTGGGTATTTTTAATTGATCTCTTGATAAAATTTTATTTACATACTTCTAGAATATAGTGAACACCTGAGGTTGGTCTTGAGGAGGCATCTCACACAACACTGAACTTATATTGTCATTATTTATATTCTAACTAATATAAAAATCAATAATACAAATATGTGGGTTTGAAATATGAATGTTATATTTATATATATCTATATATATAAACATAATTCAATTATAATAGAATGAATGCACACAAAATGTTGTTAGACAGAAAGGATATCCTCCTAGAAAAACACCCAGAGTAAACCTTCATCGTCTCATTATTAGTTTCAAAATTACTTATTGAACACACAAAATCATTTAGGGGAACATCCAATTATACCCTTGATGTGAATATATGGTGCATTCAATGATCTTTAAGAGAATAAATATACACCTCCTTGATTGAGGGAGAATATTTTCAAAGAGAAAGTTAAGCCTTAGGTGGAAAATGGAGACACAAAGGTGTATTTCCCACTAAGATATCCCTTGGATTAACTATAAGAGAATAAGAAATGATAATAATGATAGTTCAAAGACTTATGTTCATCATTTTATTACCCCCCCCCCCCCCATGAACTTCCATGATTGAGTTACTCATGATCATGAGTATTAGAGATAACATTGTAGAAGAATGGGGTAGAAACAAAAAAGATAAAAATGAATTAATGAGAGGAGAAAGAAGACTAATATATAATAAAAATGCATAATATTATTAAAATAAAAAAGAAACTATAAAACAAAAAAATATGGAGAAAAAAGTTACCAACCCTTTGAAAAGGATAGGAGATACATTTTTATAGGCAAAAGGGGTGAAAATTTTAGCTCCAGAATTTTCTTCCTAAAGTTTTCACATGGTAGACACATTTAATGGACTAATTTAGAAATGATGTCTTCTATACATTTGTTCCCCTCTGTAGATTCGCAATATTTCTACTTCATTTTCCACATATAGATAATGTTACATTAAATTTACTATGGATATTTATTATAAACTTTCTGAATATTCATATTCTAATTTACTGAGTTATAATAAATTTATGACCTTTACAGAGAAGAAATCACATGTAGAAACAGTAATGAAAGTTGTTTCTATAGATTTCATCTTTCTCCATGTGAAATTTTAGCTCAATTAGGCATGTAATTCATCAGATATATCCCCATATTCAAAATATTCTTATATATACACAGATTTCAAGGCCTGAATTGTAAGATTTTTTTGGGAATCCAAATGTTGGATTAATATCTTGGTTTAGTTTTATTAAATGTGTCCCAAAGAACACAGAAATATAAAAAAATTAATTACACAATTAAATTTAGTATTGAAACATTTATGGCCGAAATACATAAGAAAATTAAAAGAGTTAAATTTTAAAATTGTTCTATTTTTCTAATTAATCTCAAAATACTTCTAAAACATAAAAAATGTGACAAATTCCCATAAAATAACATTTTGTAGGGATTAAAAAATTGAAATTAAATGTAAAATTATTAAAAATATTGGTTCTGTCACCCCTCCACTTCAATCATGGAGTATCCCGCAATCAAAGAAAAAATTTATATATACTCGGCCTCATTAATCTCACACCTAATTTTCATGAACCCATTTTCCCAAAGAGTTAAATTTGTTAATAATTTTACTCTCAAATCAAAATCATGGATCAGTGCACACCAAGAGTGAAAAAACCATCTGGCCCCTCTATCTCAATCATGGAGTAACCAAAACTTAAGAAAACAAAGTTGTATTGGCCTGAAACCTTAACCCTTACCACTCCTTAAAATTTTAAGGTGTTAGTTCAAAAGGTAATAGACTCTAATAATCTATAAATATGACATGACCAAACCCCATGTGATATCCCAATCATAACACCAAATTCACACCACTTTAATACTATGGAATTAATCTCCTAATACCAACCAATAACCAACTTAGATCTACTAGAATTATAAAATTATCATAAATCAGTAAAAAAATAACTAAGAATATACTTACTACCCAAAATTTAATAAGGACATGATGTCATCCATGGAAAAAAATGAGAATCTAAAAAAGGATTTTATTCAATAATAAACCAGTAATCCCTTAATTCTCTTAGGTAAATTTCTTTACCAAATATAATAGATCACTCTCATAAATATTGTCAAACTCTTAAGGAATTAAATAAAAAATCTCTAAGACGTTTTTAATGAAAATTATCTAAAAAATAGATAATTTAATTATTAAATTGCATGGTTAACAAATCATGCATCTTAATTGAGAATTACCCAATGATCAAAATCTAAAACCCTAATTTTTTCCTCAATCAAATAGTATAACTATGAATTACTTTATAGAACCATGAAAAAACTATAAAATTCTATATTGGTGATAATTTTTGATAATTTTGCCCTAAAAATTCAATATAACCTTATACCAATTAAATATACCTAAAATTAATGGGGATACACCAAAAAAATAATCCAAACTCACTTCAATGGGTTATACTGTAATATTATAAATCTTAGGGCCAACTTAGTACAATTTTATATCAATATCCAAATAAAAAATAATAATTTGGCACACCTAATATCACATTCAGATATCCTAAATAAATATCTAAAACACTACACCCACCATAAATAATTTTTATTAATCAAAATGCTTAATATTATTCTCAATCACTAATTTGTTAAATCAAATTACTAAATAATCAGGAGAAAAATTTCCTAAAAGTGTCACAAACCATCCTAATTAATTTTTTTACATTCCCCAACCAAAATAACACATAACAAGAATTTGAAAACAAAATTAAAATGATAAAATACTCAATTAAGAACCTTTTTCATTTATTTTGAAAAAACAATACCAAAAACAAATTATTCACTAAAATCCCTTTTTATCAAAAATTTAAACTACAACCTAACTTCTAAGATAACCATACTCTACTCCATTTTCAAAAACTATATAACAAAATAAATTAATTAAAAGGAAAATATCCCTTTATTAAAAAGTTTAAACAATTTGTAAATTCATTTAAAACTATATTCTTTTTCATTTGATAAAACCATTTTAAACAAATTTCATAAAATAGTTTCTCAAAACAATCGTTTATTAAACCGACTCACATAACTAATCCTGAAAAAAAATATAAAAGTATCCTTACTACCAAAATATAACATAAATTATGAAATCATTAATGAATTACAAAACTAATTCACATATATACACCTTTTAAATTAATAATTAAACAAGTATTTCTAACTATACAAAAATAATATCTTCTGAAATGAGTAGAATAAATTACATTATCCCATATCAATCTTTAAGGACACTAGAAAGATTAAATATACCCTATAATAAAATATTTAACAAATTTTTATATTACATTAAATGAATTTTAATTAAATTCATTCTCTTTTACTTTATATGGTTCTAACATATTAGTCATTAATGATAATAATATAAATCAAAATATTAAAAGAAACCGATAAATATTAAATTCATAAAAAAATTCCTTATTAAGTAGAAAATAGTGACATTGTATACTTTAAATATTTCCACAAATACATTTTAATTCATCAAGACCACCAAAATCACCTTCTAAAACTTATTAAATAAAAAGACCATGTCTCATAACTGTAATTTCTTTAAAATTAATATAAAAAACTCAAATCAATAAAATACTAATTGAATGGTGTAATAATACAAATAGATGAACTAACTAAAATTTTTTATGAGATATATATATTTCTAATAGTATTTTAAGTAAAAAAATAAACCCTTTATAAAAGATCTATCAAGAGATGAATCAATAAAATTAAATAAAAACAACAAAACCAAGTATACCTCACTATCTATATTGAATCCACTGCAACATTAAGAACTAAGGAAAAGTTAATAATCAATTTCATTCATTATTTTTATTCAAAAATTATATAGTTATATTCATTATATGAATATTATATAATTTTTAAATCAAAAAAAGAATTATTTTTATTCTTATTAGACACTTTTTTTATAAAAGTTTTATTTAAAATATTAATTTATAAATTTTAGAATTTTAATTTGGAAAATTTAACTTTAATTTTTAAATAATAATATCAAAATTATCTTATGGTGAAATTTTGGAATTTCTCTCAGCAGATTTATTTTTCAATGAATAGTTAAAAATACATATTTTTTAAAAACTGACATATTTTTCATTAAATAAAGAAATTTAAAGTTATTATTATAATTTGAATTTTATCTAAAAGTAACATAAGTATTGTTTAGTAAGATATAATCAAATTAATTAAATTTTAATCATATGTATACCTGATTTTGGTGTAAGTTCATTTTTGGGCTTAAAAGACAATCTTTTTTAAAAACGGTTTTTCATTGCCTTTTACACTTTAATTATAAAATTAATTTCCACCGCTTATATAAGTTTAACAATAAAAAATTAATTCAATAGTTATAATCTATAGGTCCAATTTTTATAAATAGGTCCCATTTATTTTTTGTCAATATGAATAGTAACCATATTAAATATTTTTCACCTCAGTGGGGGTAAATTAGGTAAGTAAGATTAAGAATAATATGATAATGACCAAAGATAACCATAAAACTTTAATTTAATAAATTTTATTGTTGTTTTTAGACCATACTCATCCAAAATTATAATTTAGGGAAATATTGTTCCATTTTTATTTTAAAATGACTTATATATTATTTTAATAAAATATAAAGTTAAAAATGTAACTCTCTTACTTTTAAGATCTATAAAATTTTATAATAGAGATAAAAACAACTTATGTTATGTTCTAAATTTTTATTTTAAATATAAATTATTTTTTTATGTTAATTTGTTTTTAATTATTAGTGATAAAATAATTACCTTAGATGTTTACGCAATATTGACATAGTGCTTATGCAAGCAATAGAAAAATCAAGTAAATAATTTTAAAAACACTAAAAGTAATTTTTTTAGGTAAGTTATAGTTTCCCATGAATTTTATAGATATATATTACATATTATGGATGTCTTAATGGATTATATTTTAATTTCATTACTATAATATTATTTTCAAAGTCAAATTAAATGAATAATTCTAAAAAATACATTAATAATATTTTATAACAAATAATATTTTATGAAAAGATTCATAATTATTAAAAAATGTTATCTTAGTAAAATTGAATGTGATATTGTTTATAATATCAATCATGGTCCATTTATTGGTTACTTTTACTTTTATAGTATCTTTTTTGGGTCGTTTTATGTAAAAAAAACTGATAGCAGTGTAATTGTCGAAGGGGTTAATGAGGGTTAAAACGAAAATATTAGGGTGAAAAATCACCTAAACTTATTAAAATTTTATTATATGATATTATTTAGACCTATAGTCATCCTATTTTATAAATATATTAGTATTTATCCATTTTCCATGTGAATTTATTTATATTATTTTAATACTTAAAAAATCAAAGAAAGCCCCTCCCCTCACTTATAAAAGGGTGTATCCTCTCCTGTCTTAATCACACATTTTGAGCACTATAGTTTGTCCAATACCTACTAAATTATCTCTTAATATTAAATAATAATTTACTAGAGTCCTTTGTTTTATTATAAACCCATTCTAGGAATGATTTAGTGTAAAACTAAAGTGGTTTTCTGGAGAAGAGGTATAGTTCCTAACCAAGTGTCTTTGATTTATTTCTTCTTCTACCACCTTAAAAAATTATTCAAACATTATGAAATAATAATAAAAGTATCTTAAATATACTAAGGTGTTTTTATTTTAATTCCATAACCTATATACATATCCTCTTATAGAAAAATGGGTAACGAAACCATAGTTTGTGTGTGCGGCAGACTACCACCTCATGAACCAATGTAATTCATTTTCCATCACAACCTCTCACTACATGTTATAATTATGGATTTAATGTATATATATTATTTTAATTATATAATTATAATTATATAAATTTAATATATCATCTATTTTCTTACCTTTCCATCCATTTAAAAATGATAACGTCGTTCGTGTATACATGTGGATTACTACCTTCACAAAGTGATGTGATTCGTTTTTTGTAACCACATCACAAGGATACTATATATAAGTTTAATTAAAGAAATAATATAGTATTTATGACATAAATATAATTATATAAAGATAAAATTAAACTTACCTTCTTTCTAACATGTTCATTATGAAATGGAAACGTTGCTCATTCGTACGTACGGCCACCCGTCTCCATAATTATAATATATTTCATTTTTCATAAAAATATTTCATGGTTGGTTTTAAAAAGTATAATTTATATAATAAAATGATATTTATTTCATGTTCATTATTCTATATATGATTTAATAATGGCCACATTTCCCATATTCAACCTACCAAAGTCATTTGGGAATTATGAACCGAATATCGTCAAAATGTCTGACGTGAACTTAACTGATTAAGTAATTGAATATAACATGGTTATAAATAAAAAAAGTAATAATAAACTTGAAAAAGTTTCTTAGGAAGATAAATAATTAACATAATTTTATTATTTATTAACATAAATAGTTTTCATGAAAATTATAACTTAAGGTAAGGGACATTATAACTGAAAACTGTGTTTTAAATGTTTTAAAGATTTATTTCCTAAATATTTTTATTCCATGTCCATGTTATAAGAATTATTTTATGGGTGTATCTCTATATAGATAAATGAATTATAAATTAAATTTTATTTAACTTTATAATTTCTTACAATTTTTTCAAAACGATTCTTTTTATTTATTTTATACGAAATGTTTTGACTTTCTTTAAAAAAGTTAAAAGGAATATTCTATTTTAATGTATATGGCATCAAAAAGATCCCACTGCCGAAACTTTAATTCTATGATTTAATTCCTTAATAAGATTTCATGTTTTATTCAAATGAAAAAACCCCTCTCTCCTTTATTCTAGTTATTTTAGTTTTGAAAATAGATTTTTAAAAGGAAAATGTATTTCATTATTTGGAAATGTTTTTCATATGAGTTAAAAATAGTTTTTCAAGGGTTTTATGATGAAAAGGTGAAAGATTAAAATGTTTTATCCATGATCTGGTAACTTATAATTATACATTATGATGGTTGATCATGATATATCTTTTTTGAATGGGTGAATTTGATACAGATTACATGAACAGGTGAGACTGATACAACTTATACGAATATGTGAGCCTGATACAGCTTATATGAATGGGTGATCCCAATATAGATCTCTAATTAATTATTTAATGTTACATATATTAAAATTAAATAATGGGGAGTTAACCATGAATGTATCTCTTATGTGTTTAATTGGGATCTATTTATTTCTGACATGAGTTTAACACAGGCTATGAATATGATAATCTAAGTTACTTAAAAGAGTTTTTATTTTCTTGATAATGGTTTTAAAGGTTTTATTTGAGAAAATAATGTGTACTTTCATGGGGTTATTATTTTTTTCACACATTCAAATAATATTATTATAAAATTAAATATTTTATGGGTTTTTATGTTTTTCACTAGACTAACAGGTTTCTTTTTTTATGTCCCTTTCCAATATTTTTGTGCTCATCCCATGTTTTTAAATTTTTTTTATAGGGTTTAAGGATGAGTAAGAATAATGAATAATTCATGTTGAAATTCATAAATGATATCCATGAAAGTAAAACATGTTTCATTTTAAAGTTTTTATATTGTGTAAAAAATGGATACTAAGTAGAAGTGGCACTTTTTAATATATAATTGTTTATGTAAGAGTTTTGAACTAATTTTCTAAACTCTAAAAAATATTTGGGAGTGAAAGAAAGTGAATTATAATTTAAAGACACCAGATTATAAAATTTTTAAGGTTAGGTCATTCTATTTGGTATCATATAAAAGGTTTAAAAAACTTTAGATGTTGGGATAATGTTAATAGAATACCCATTAAAGATCTTAATTTATGGTTAAGTTGAACTAATATAGAATTATAATACTACCATGTTTCTTCATCTAATATATGTATCTTCAAAATGGTTTTCCACAAAGGAAATAGGGAATCTGATTTTAGAAGATATCAAGAGGGAAATATCCTTCCAAATATATATCCTATAATGGTTGTAATTGGAACTAAAATATTTTTTGTTGTGATGGCCCAGTTGATGTGGGATATAAATGGATTTGGTGAATATGATAATCTATGTTACTTAAAAGTGTTTTTATTTTCTTGATAATGGTTTTAAAGGTTTTATTTGAGAAAACAATGTGTACTTTCATGGGGTCATTATTTTTTCACACATTCAAATAATATTATGATAAAATTAAATATTTTATGAGTTTTTATGTTTTTCACTATACTAACAGGTTTCTTTTTTTATGTCCCTTTCCAATATTTTTGTGCTCATACCATGTTTTTAAATTTTTTTATAGGGTTTAAGGATGAGTAAGAATAATGAATAATTCAAGTTGAAATTCATAAATGATATCCATGAATGTAAAACATGTTTCATTTTAAAGTGTTTATATTGTGTAAAAAATGGATACTAAGTAGAATTTCCACTTTTTAATATATAATTTTTTATGTAAGAGTTTTGAACTAATTTTCTAAACTCTAAAAAATATTTGGGAGTGAAAGAAAGTGGATTCTAGTTTAAAGACACCAGAATATATAATGTTTAAGGTTAGGTCCTTCTAGTTGGTATCATATAAAATGTTTAAAAAACTTAAATGTTGGGATAATGTTAATAGAATACCCATTAAAGATCTTAATTTATGGTTAAGTTGAACTAATATATAATTATAATACTACCATGTTTCTTCATCTAATATATGTCTCTTCAAAATAGTTTTCCACAAAGGAAATAGGGAATCTGATTTTAGAAGATATCAAGAGGGAAATATCCTTCCAAATCTATATCATAGAATGGTTTTAATTAGAACTAAAATATTTTTTTTTTGTGATGGCCCAGTTGATGTGGGCTATAAATGGATTTGGTGCCCATGTTAAAGAGAAACTAGGTTTACCATAGTAGAACATGTTGACAGTTGATAATTTTATAAACAACACCCTCTAGATTTTAGTGTAGCTTTAGATCTGGTGGTAGTCTAAGTATGGGTCAATACTTTAGAAAAATATATTTTAATTCATGGGATTTTTATAACGTCAAAACGTAAATCTTTCTATTTACTATTTTGAAGGTGAAGGTAATCAATGGTGGTCTTCGGTTAAGAATATGAGAGAGAGAGAGAGATATGATATTATTTCCATGGAATGGGACACATTTAAGAATCATTTTCTAAAGAAATATTTCCATAAGGTTGTTTTAATCAGGATAGAGAACTAATTATTTGAATTGAAGAAAAAAGTTAAAGATTCTATAGCCACATATGAATTATATTTTACAACATTGACCAAGAACATGCCAAATTTTATTTAGGACCTTAATAGAAAAATTAATAAATTTTACTTAGGATTGAAACCAAGTCTATAAAGGGAATTGGGGTCATGATAATTTGAAAGTTATGAAAAAAATCATTCTGCAAAGAAAGTTTAGATGTGGTTTTCTGACAATTATGTTCATCATGGTGAAAATAGTAAGAAGCAATTAAGGTGGAAAGAAATGGAGAGGCAGTCAACTAATAAACATAAAGGTAAGCCCCCAACATGTTCCATGTGTGAAAAAATACATTAAAATTAATGTTTTAAAGGATATATAATGTGTTATTAGTATGGAAAGTTTGGTCATAGGGATCATGACAGTAAAGAAAATCATCTTGAATAATCCAAGAATAGTGTAATATATAGCTAGTCAATGATGGGATGTTTTAACTGTATTGAGTTAGGGGGTTATGATAATGTGTTTTTGAAGTTAGTTACTCAAGGTGGAAATCATCAATATTATAAGAAAAAAGGTGTAGAAAATCACTTTTTACTATTATAGTTGATGTTGGACCATAAAAATAATTAGTGACAAGTATGTTGGTTTTTTATTCAAATTATATAAATACACTTTTTGACTATAGATATTTATATTCTTTTATTTGTAATGAATTTTAAATTAAAATGAGAATATAAACTCATTAAAATAATATTGAAATTTTGGTGAAAAAATCAGGTGGAATATTAATAAAACCAAGATTTATAGAAATCTTCCTTTTGTTATCAGTGTGATGGTATTTCCATAAAATCTTATTGAACTTCCCATAATGGAGTTTGGTATTATTATTTTTTTGGATTGAATTTAAATTTATCTTGTTAATATAGATTTTAGAGCTAATAAAGTTATTTTCAATTATTTATTACCTTTTAAAATATATCAATATGATTAGAAATTAATTAGATAAGGTATTGAAAGCTACCTATCTCGTGTTGTTAAAAAGAAATAATTAGTTAATACTAGTGATATACCAATAGTGAATGAATATATGTATTTATTTTATAATTATTTTCTTATGTAATTCTTGGTTAAGATATCTAATTTACTATTGACTTGGTGTCTAATGTTAAGCCTATTTCAAAACCCCCTTATCAAAAAGATCAAGTATAGATTTTGGAATTGAAAAATTGGTTTCTAGAGTTTCTAGATAAAGGTTTCTTTTGTCCTAGAACTTCACCATGGGGTTCTTATTTTTTATTTTTCAAAAATAAATATGGTCAATTGATACTTTTAATTGATTATAGAGCCTTAAATAACATCACTATTAAGAAAAAGTATCATTTACCTCAAATCGATGGTTTGTTTGATCGTCACTAGGGAGTATGGTATTTTTTGATGATATATCACAGGTTAGGGTACCATTAGTTGAACATAAACAAGGAATATATTTTGAGGACAAAATTTTAGACTACATATGGTCATTATGAGTTTGTGGTTATTACCTATTTCTAGTATAATTCACTATTCATATTCATCTATCATATGAACAAAGTTTTCCATGACTATTTATATAATTATTCGGTTGTATTTATTAATGATTTATTAGTATATTCTAAAATTCATGAGAAACATAAAAATAAAAATAAATATTGTTTTTAAAACCGAAAATATATATATATTGAAAATTTAGGAAGTTTGAATTTTTGTTTCAATGGATTCGTTTCATTTGAAATATTGTTTCTAAAGATGGTATAATTATTGACCCTATTAAAACTAAAGTTGTTAAGTAAGGTTTAATACAAATAAATATCATAGAGATCTTTAGTTTTTTTGTATTAGTGGGTTAATATTGATGGTTTTTTGAAAACTTTTCTTAGTTATCTAGACCACTGAAAAAGTTAACTAGAAAAGTATTTAAATTCATTTAGGAAAAATAATATAATGATTATTTCCATGATATGAAAAGATGATTATTGAATGATCTAGTTTTGGACCATCCCTCTAGAAATGAAAAAATTTTCATCTATAATGAGGCTTCATTAAAGGTAATTGGTATTATTTTAATGCAGAATGATTAAGTAATTTCTTATGCTTTATGTCAACTAAAACATCAGGAGTTAAATTATCCTATACATGATTTGTAATTAGATTCTTTGTATTTTTCTTTTAAATTTTTTTATGAATAATTTATATAGAGTAAAGTGTGAAATATATACTGATTATAAAAGTTTCAAGTATATATTCACTTTGAAAAAATAGAATATGAGGTAGGGAAGATGGCTTGAACTGATTAAGGATTATGATTGTATGATTTATTATCATCCTGCAAAAGAAAAAAAAGTAGCTAATTATTTTAGATAGAAATATAATTCTATATTAACCATGTTATATTTGGAACATATCCATTATGTTAATTATTTGATCAATTTAGTCCAAGAAATTGTGCATGCAGGAACCCCATCTATATTGTTTCAGGTTTTAGTATAATTAAAACTTTAAAATATAATTAATCAAGATCAGAAAGAAGGTCATGTTTTATAGGAAAACGTAGAATATATTAATAAGGAATAGTTTCTAGAGTTAATGTTGATAAATAAGTTAGTATCATATTTGGAAAGATATTGTGTATACCTTGTGATTCCCAATTAAAGATAGAATTGTTGAGTTAATCTCATACTTCTCTATTTTCCTTAATCTAGGAAGCATTAATATGTATAGATACCTTAGGGAATATTGCTGGTGGGATGGAATGAAAAGTGATATTATTTAATTAACCATGAAATGATTTGATTATAAATTAGTTAAAGAAGAATGAAAATTATCGAACAGGTGCTTCATCATTTTCTAGTGCTAGAGTGGAAATATAAAAATATATTCGTGGATTTCATGGTGGGATTACCAAAGACATCTTGAGGTAATAATGTGACTTGGGTTATTTTTTATTGACTAAATAAATATTCAAATTTCCTTCCCATTAAAGATACTATTTATTTAGATCATATTTCTTGATTATACCTTAAAGAGATGGTCAAGTTATATGGGTTTCCTATCTCTATTGTATTTAATTGTATTACCATAAGTTTTTATAAATTCTTTCTAAATTTTTTGGGTACTGAATTATATTTTAGAAAATCTTTTCATCCTCAATTTGGTTGATAGTATGAGTGAATGATCCAAACCTTGTAATAAATGATTCATTCTTGTCCAATGAATTACCAGGAAAGTTAGGATCAACAACTCTCTTTAGCTGAATTTTTTATAATAAAGGTTTTCATTCTAGTATACAGAAGGCACATTTGGGTCATTATATAAAAATCGATGTCAGACTCTGGATTTTTTTATATGAAGTAGGTGAAAAAGGATTTTTTGGAATGTATTTAGTAGAAGAAATGGTTAATAAGTTAAAGATAATTTAGAAATATATATGGATAGCTCATAATAGACATATAAGTTATGTGGATAACTGGAGGAAATATCTTTATTTTAAGTTAGGTGATCATCTTTTTCTTAAAGTATCAACATGGAAAATTGTTATGAGTTTTGGTAAAAATGGGAAGTTATGTCCATGGTTCAATAGACAATATGAAATCCTAAATAAAGTTGTATCAATTTCTTATCGATTGGACTTTTCTTTGAATTTATCTCATGTATATAATGTATTTCAGGTTCCATTATTAAGAAAATATATGACAAATACATCTCATGTTTTGATCCCACAAGTAATTTAGTTGGAATAAAAACTTTATTATGAGGAATATCCGATGAAAATTATTGAACATTGAGATTAATTGTTTTGTAATAAGGTAATTCATTAAGTTAATGTTTTATTTAAAACCCATATGGTTGAATAAGCAACATGGGAATCTACAAAATTCTATGAGGTAAAGATATACCCAATTGTTTAAAAAATGAATAAAAGTGAGTGGATGAAATTTAGAAAAGGGGGTAAGAATGTAACAACCCAATAAAAGTTAATATTCAATATCATTATTTATTAATATTCATGAATTATATAATTATATTCCTTATAAGAATATTAAGTAATTTTTAAATTAAAAGGGAAATAGTTTTATTATTATTAAACTCCTTTTATTATAAGGGTTTAATTTAAACGATTTATTTCAAAATTTAGAATTTTAATTTGAAAAAATTAAATTCATTTTTTAAAATAGTATATCAAAATTATCTTAGGGTAACATTTTCTAAAAATATTACTTTTTTTGTGAATACTAAAAATTCTATTTTTTTCAAAACTATTATTTGTTTTCATTAAATAAAGCAATTTGATAGTACCATTGTGATTTTAATTTTATATAAAAGTAACATAAGTATTATTTAGTTATATATAATATAATTAATTATATTTTAATAATCTATATACCTGATGTTGGTATAAGTATATTTTTTGGCTTAAAAATTCGTTTTTTAAATTGTTTTGCATTGAGTTTTGCACTTTAATTATAAAATTAATTTCTTCTAATTATTGAAATTGAATACTAAAAAAGGATTCCATATTTGGAATCATGAAGTTTATATTTTTTAAAAATTACCCTTTTATTTTTTTCTCAATGCGAATAGTAACCCTAGTAAATATTTTTTGCCTTAGTAAGGGTAAATCAGGTAATTGTGATTATAAATAAGATGATAAGGATAAATATTTACCTTAAAACTTAACATTAATATATTTTATTATTATTTTTCTACCATACTCATCCATTATTCTAATTTATGGCAATTGTTTTCATTTTTCTTTGAAAATGACTTATATAATTTTATGTAAATATAAATGTAAAAAAAATGTAACTCTCATGCTTTTAATATCTATAAAATTTTGTTATAGGGATAAAAACAAATTATATTTAATTTTAAATTTTTATTTTAAAGATACAATTTTTTTATGATTTTATTTTATTTTTAATTTTTAGTGATGAAATAATTGTCTTAAATTTTTACACAATGCTAACATGGTGTTAATGCAAGTAGTATAATAATCACGTAAATAATTTTAAAAATACTAAAATTAATATTATTTGGGTGAGTTATAGTACCCAATAAAATTATTGATGGATATTATATATTTTTATTATATTTTAATTCTATTTATTTCATGTTATCTTAAAATTTAGGTTAAATGAATAGTTCCAAAAATGACATTAATGATATTTTATAAAAAATAAAGTTTTATTAAATGATTTAAATTTACTAAAAATTTTATCTTAAGATAAGTGAATGTGATATGGTTTATAATATAATTCATGGTCCATTTTTGGGTCACTTTTCCTTTTATATAAACTTTATTAACTCCTAAATTGTGAAAAACTTTGACACTACCGTAATTGTCAAAAGGGTTAAGGGGGTTAAATCCAAAATATAAGGATGAAAACATCACCTAAACATGTCCAAATTTTATTTTATAAGATTATTTATACCCATAATCATCATATATTCTAAATTTAATAGTTTGGACACATTTTCCCATGATAATGAATTTATATTAATTTAATAATTGAAAAAATTCCGAGAACACCCCTCCCCTCATTTAAAAAAGGGAACCGACTATCCTCCCTTACTCATATCATTTGAGTACTCTATTTTTTCCAATACCTATCCAAGTATCTATATAACTTTACTCCACATTTCCTAGAGGAATTTTTTTATTATAAAACCATCTTATGAAGGATTTTAGTGTAAACCTAAAGAGGTTGTCTGAAGAAGAGGTATTGTTCTTAACCAAGTGTTTTTGATTTATTTATTCTTATAACTTTTCAAAATCTTATTAAAACATGATAAAATAATAAAAATAGTATCTTCCACATACAAATATGTTTTTAGTTTAATGGAACAACCTATTCATATCTCCTTTTTCCATAAAATTAGGAAATTAAACCATTGTTCATGTGTACGGCAGACTACCCCATCGTGAACCGATGTAATTCGTTTTCCAAAACTACCTCTCACGGTAGGTTATAATGATGGATTTAATGTTTATATATGATTTTAATGACATAATTATTATTATTTTAAAATAATGTATCTTCTTTTTTCTTACATTTCCATGCATTTAAAAATGATAACATCATTTGTGTCTATGTGTGGATTACCACCTCCACGAAGTGATTTGATACATTTTTCATGGACACATCACATGGAAACTATATATAAGTGTATTTAAATAAATAAAATTATATTTATGATATAATAATAATTATTTAATGTTTTAATATTACTTACTTTATTTCCGTCTTGTTCATATCAAAATGGAAACATTACTTATGCGTATATACAACCTACCATCCCCAAGATTGTAACGTAGTTCATTTTTATAAAACTATTTCTC
Source organism: Viscum album (assembly GCA_963277665.1). Lineage (NCBI taxonomy): Eukaryota > Viridiplantae > Streptophyta > Magnoliopsida > Santalales > Viscaceae > Viscum > Viscum album. Next base: position 871,327,379 of record OY728147.1, on the reverse strand, counting down.
AGTTTGTTTTTAAAGTATAATTAATGTTTAAAAATAATAATTATGTCATTATTAGTATTCTATAAATGATGAAATAATAATACTATTTCGCATAGTTAACCTACCAAAGTCATTTTAGACGTATGAGTATAATATCGTCAAAACGTATGATGTAAATTAATTGATTAAGTAATTGATATAAAATTGTAATAAAAAAATAAAATAAGTAATAAAATTGAAAAAGATTCTTAATAAAGTAAATAATTAACATAAATTTATTATTTATGAAGATAAATAGCATACCTGACAAGTCTGACTCAAAGTAAGGGACACTTTAACTTAAAATCTCATTATAAATGTTTTAAAGATTTATTTTATAAATATTTTTCTTCCAAGTACATGTCCTAAAAATTATTTTATAGATGTATTTATATTGACATAAATTAATTATAAATGAAATTATATGTATCCTTTTAATTTCTTCCAAATGTTTTTAAAAGGAATCTTTTTATGTATTTTATATGAAACGTTTTGACTTTATTTTTAAAAGGAAAAAGAATATTCAATTTTAATGTATATGGCGTCAATGGATTTTTCTACCACCATAACTATTATTTTATATTTTTTTTACATTACAAGATTCTATGTTTTGTTCAAATATAAAAACCTTCTTCCCTTTTTTCTGGGTATTTTAGTTTTGAAAATGGATTTTTAAAAGGAAAGGGTATTTCATTATCCAAAAATGTTTTATATATTGGTCCAAAATAGTTTTTCAATGGTTTTATAATGAAATGGTGAAAGATTGAAATGTTTTATTCATGATATGGTACTTGAGAATTATATATTATGACAGGTGATCCTGATATAGCTTATATGAACTAGTGATCCCGATACATCTTATATGAACGGGTGAGCTCAATACAGCTTATATGAACGGGTGATCCTAATACATATTATATAAATGGGTGAGCCTAATATAACATATATTAATTTTTAAGCCTAAAATATCTCTATAATTATTTTTTTAATGTTACTTGTATTTAAATTCAATAAGGAGGGAATTAACTAGTAAGGTTTATCCTATAGAATAAATTACGCTCTAGTTATTCCTGACATGAGTTTATCATGGGTTATGAATATAATTCTCTAAGTTACATAAAAGGGTTTATATTTTATTTCTATAGGTTTTAAAGGTTTTATTTGAAAAAAATTGTGTTTTTTACATGATTTTATTATTTATTTCATACTCTAAAATATTATTGTGATAATGGTGAATATTTCATGGGTTTTCAAGTTTCTCACTAGACTAACTGAACTCATTCTTTTAAGTCCCTTACTAATATTTTTGTGTTCATTCCATGTTTTTAAATATTTTTCACAGAATTTAAGTATTATTAAGAACAAATAATAATTCAACTTTAAATTCATGAATATTATTCATGAAAATAAAGCATGTTTTATTTTAAAAGTATTATATTGTGGAAAAAATGGATACTAAGTAGAAGTTTCCACTTTGTAATATATAGGTTTTTTTGTAATATTTAAGAACTAATTATTTATAATATAAGCCTAAAAGATATTTAGGAATGTAAGAAAGTGAATTATAGTCTAATGAAACTATATTATATAATGTTTAAGGTTGTTTCATTTTAGAAACAGAAACTTTGATTGAGATCCATCGATAGTAACTAATGGGTTTTTTCATCCAATGGTATCCACCATTCACTATAATCAATTAATGATTTGGTAGGACCCATTATTTTTTAAATTAGTATTAGCACCTTATTCAAAAAGGTGATTGAGATTGATTTGGATTTAGATATTAATCATCAATGTTGCTAAAATAAGGTATATAAACTCTATTATATAGTTCTCCTCTATTAAATGAAAATTTTGATAAAGATTTATACAATTTATACATTATTAAATAACAAACTCTTTATCTCTATACCATTCTAAAAATTGCTATGGGATTTATTTATATATTTTATTATTAAGCTACATTAATAATCATTAAAGTATCTACACATAATCACATGATATTTCAAAAATTGAATGAAATATGGTAATTATTATAGAAGAATTGTACCAATGATATTTTATATCATTCAAAAATGAGAATCATGATATATTATAAAGAACATAACCCAATGAAAAACACAACACAATGTCTCTCTGATATTATGTGGTTTTATTAAATATTTTCTCTATTATTAATTGAAAATATATATAACTACATGTTAATATCTTGGGTTAAATACATATTAATTTTTATTTAGTTTTTTTTAATTAAATGGATTTAGCTATAATATTATGATTTTAATATATTGAATATTCATTTAGAATTCTTTTATTAATTTTGTGTCCTTTAAAAATAATTTTATTGGTTTTTTGGGCTAAGTGTTCTTTAAGAAAATATATATAATTAATTAAAGATTTACTCATATCAATTATAGTAAAATCCATCAAGTTTATAAATAAACCATTTCTAAAATAATCTATATGAGTTTAATGCATGGTGGTAGCCATGTAATAGGTTACACCTGAATAAGTCATTATGAAAGAGTAAAAATGAAGGCCCACAACAGAGTAATCTATAGTTCACATATGATTAAATCAGATTTTTGGTGAGTGATGAAAGAGTAACTCATGGGGAGAGTTTATATATAAGAATAATATATATAATTAGAGGGTAATTAATTTTTAAGAAAAGTGGTCCACATATGAGTAATTTTTTTAAGATCACATGAGTAATATTAATTCTTTCTTATTTATGAATAAAAATTTGAAGGATTAGTCTTAGGGAAATTGAAGATACACTTTTTAATTTGAATCTAGAATGTGGGAGTTGAAGTTGATATTTTCTGATTAAGAGGGTATGGTCATAATCCAATGAAAGGGGCATGGCTAAAGAAGTATTAAGTCATGAGTTAAAATAAAAAAAATAACAAATGATTCTTTCTATAGAAGACATAAATTTAATGAACTTAGAATAGGATTTATTGATGAGAATGTTAATCAATTTTCACATGACAAAGATTGAAGAAATAATGTAGTGCATCTAGGTTATTAGTAATATTATATCACATGGGTGGATCATTTTTAGTTAGGAGATAAAGTTAAAACCATTGGAGTTAAACTGATGTTGAGTTAGAGATCAATGTGAGATGCTTCTATGTGAACTTTTCTAAGATTAAAGGTAATTTCCAAATATCTCCTTTACCATATATAACAGGTTCCAAGTCTAATGTATGAGTTGATTCAAGATTTTTGATTCCCATTCATTGGGTACTATAGGTTTGGTCCTTCATTATTTTATCACCATATAAACATTTTTGTTTTTTATTATACAATAATTAATTATTTTACTTCTGAATTATTCTTTCTATTATACTCATACCAATATCTATAATTTCCATTATTATAGAATCCTTATCTGAACAGGTTTACCAAGGGATGTAATAATAATAAACTTTTAGTTTTGGATATTTATTTAATTATTTATTATTATTTTATTCTGGGTTTTCAATTATAGTTAAATTAATTAGGAACAATGGTGGTCTATTTTTTATATCATTTGAATTACTCTCTTCTCATTTAATTTTTCAACCTAATTTCATTTTCCTAGTCCATTATATAGGGGAGTTGGATTGCATAGGTGATACTTTGTGAAGTGATTGTTGAACCATAATTTAAAGGTATATTTTCCTATTTTTTCAAGGTATCAATCACACTATAAATTATTCTGGTTGGGTCAAATAGTGTTTGGATCAAAATACTAATAATGTCCACCTTTATCCAAAAACATTATTGTGTTAATATACTCTTATTGGTTTCCCAAAAATAATTAATTCAAGATATTCCTATTTGTTTCCTAAAATATCTTATGTCAAGATACTACTCTTGGATTCCTAAAATTCTTTGAGTTGAGAAACTTCTTTTGGTTTACTCAAATTCCTTAATTCAAGATCCACCTCTTCATTTCCTAAAATAAATTGAGTCAAGATCCTCCTATTATTTTTCCAAATTAAATGGTTTGAGGTGCTCTTATTTTTTTTCTTTAAATTCCTTAAGTTTAGATACTTATCTTGGTGTCACATCCATGTTCTCTTTTTCAGGTATTATTCTATTTTATTTTTGGTCTATCTTCTCTCCATTGGTTTCCTTTGAAATTTTGGACGAAAATGGAAGTTTTGGGGTGGACAGATCAATACGCATGGTTGACGCATAGTTAGTAGTAATTGTATGCCCACCCAGGAAACCATATAGTAGGAGTCAAATCCTATTGCACGACTTCCACACGACCATGTTCCATGGTCCCTGTAACTGTGTGGAGTTCTCTTTTTGGGTAGAATAGTCTACACGGTTACCACACGATTTCCCAAACTATGTTGATTAACCGTGCAGATCATCCAGTTCATTAGAATTTTGGTTTTTCTTCTCTATCCTCTTAGTTTTAACCCCCAAATCCCCCCATTTTTCTCCTCCCTTGGGTTTTCCTCTCCTAGGTGCACATCACCCTCCTTCCACATCCCTTGGAGCTTCCATTTTGTTCCGGATTTGGTGTGATTCCTCATTTATTCCACAAGTGTCCCATCCTCATGATTCCTCCTCTATTTAAGATTTTCTTCCTTTCTTTTGGGGTTTTTCATCTTATAAAGCCCTATGGTTCCAATTTTAGGGTTGATTTTTGATCTTTGTGGGTTATTCTCTTGATTTAGGGCTCGATCTTGCTTCCTCGTGGTGTGGTTTAGGTGTGGTGGACATTTTGCACCGGGTTTTGGGGTTTTTCATATCAAAGGTAGGTGGTTCCATGATTTTACATTTCTTGATTAATTTACATGGATTTATTATGTTCATTAGCATGCTTTATAAATTATAAATGTGGTGAAAATGTATTTTTTGAATAGTTTTGATATGAAATTGATTTTATAATTAAATTTGCATGTGAAATCGGTGTATTCTTAAATTCAGGCCTTGTTGTGTGCATTTAAAAAAAATATTAATTGAGTAAATGTTTTATTAATTTTTTTTTGGAATGTGAATCATGGTTGTAAAGGTTGAGTTTAATTTTTGAAAGAGGTTTTGGGTGTGAAAATTGTGGTTTTTGGTGTGCGTAATGCCTTAGTGGGATTGTGTGTGTGAATGTGGTGTATCTTATGGCATGTGAAAATTGATTGAGCACTAAGGGAAGCTTGGGTAGCTAAGTGGGTAGACTATGACTAGTGTGCTAGTGATATGAAAGTTAATACGTTCTGGTTTCACTTAGCAGGATTGACGATGACAACACTAACTAAACATTGATGATGATCAGAGACCACTTGAATATTGGATGATTCTCCTCTCTAGTGGTTCATTCATGATAACATGGATAGTTTTGGATCTTATACCACTTTACACTAATACAAGAGGTTCTAGGGTCCCATTAATAGCTATTACACATAGGGTATCTCTCATATTTGGTGCTCTTGACTATTCTGCGCTCAATGCTGACATACGGTGGGGAATTTGAGTTACTTCAAGGGTAAATGTGTTTTTATTTAAAATTTCATTCCTTTAAAAGTTTTTTTACATTAAAAATGATTTCATTTAAATTTTTCTTTCACTTCCTTTCATTTACTAAACCTTCAAGTTTATTTTTCATTTAACATTTAGAACATGGAATCCTTTGGGTGGAATCCTACTAGAAATTAGCTCACACCCTGCTTACACATTTGGGTGTAAGTTGACTTGGTCATGTTTGATACAGGTAAATGTAATGCTTTTTGTGATGGAGGTTTGGGATGCTAGTGATCCCCTTAGGTGGTGTTGTGGTGATGGATTGGGGGAAATGTTACCATTTCCTTATGGGGGATTTTGGAGATGGTTTTGGTTCCCTTTTGTTGTAGCACTCCTTTGGTTTTGTATAAATTTTATACTTGAATATGAAACCTTATAAAGTCTTATTTGGTTTGGTTTTTTCTATATTTGGTTTATTTTATATCATTGGTTGTTTTATATTTTTATGTTTAGATTAATTGTTCCCCCTTTATTATATGATATATGGGCACTTGTGTCATCCCATGGGGATCAAGAATGCCCTTCAGGTCTTACTGCGGACCAGGTCGGGCACCAGTTCGGCTGGAAACCCAAATTGGCTCATGGAAAAATAGTATCATAGTAGGTTTTAGCTCTTTGGTTATTTTGATTTGGGATTATTTGGGATAGGAATGAGCTAAGATTGTCGGGTATTGAAGTTATGGTTGTGATTATGGTGTCTGGCCAACACACCTCGTGACAAACCTCAAGTCACCATGGGATGTTGGGATGTTGGTTTGGCTTCTCCTATAGGTGGGAAAGTATAGGAGACAGACTATACGTGGACACTGGGTGGGGGAGTGGTTTGGTCATTGTGTTGCTTTGGCATGTTTGATTTATTATTTTTGTGTTTATTGCTATTTTTTTTTGATATGTTGTGTTAATGATTTTCTCATGTGAATATTTCCTTTTATAGAAACATTCATCCCATAAAAGTTCCCTTAAAATTGCAGGAAGAATCCGGAGAGAGTTCTCCCTCACCACTTGATCAGAGGCTGGTAGATTTTGTGGTTAGATCCGTTCGGGCTCTAGTACAATCGGCGGGTCCTGCTCCCACTCTGGTCAAGGAAATTGAACTTGTCTCTCATAAGGATAAAGTCCAGGAATTATTGAAGAATAAAACTCCTTCTTTTAGAGTTAGCTTAGATCCTCTGGAAGTATAGTAGTGGCTCGAGAAGATAAAACATATTTTCAAGTTCCTGGACACCATATAATAGGTTAGGGTGTAGTGTGCATCATTTATACTAGAGGGTCCTAGTTGAAGGTGGTCGGACTCAATGATTCAAGATTGGAAGCATGATCAGATGATCAGGTGGGAATTTGAGATGGTATTCAATGACCAATAGTGCCCTGAGGTCTTGTCATAATAAAGATCTTAAGGGTTAATGGATCTTGTCTAGTGGGACCATTCAGTGATGGAGTATTCCAATCGTTTTGCTGATCTGGTCTAGTATGCCCCTGAGATAGTCTCCAATGAGAATATTAAGGATCAAATGTTTGAGAAAGGTTTGAATCTGTAGATATACTCTCAGGAATTTTTGTTCAAGCTAAAGACTTATGATTAATTGGTTGATTGAGCTTGTATGGTGTAGATTAACCGTAAAGTAAGGTCAAGTTCCTCTGGAGCCACATAATAATTGGGCAGTGGCAGTTTATCAGAAAAAAGAGGAATTGTGAGGAGAAATGGAAGAAGGGTGGTTGTAATTTGGGCCATCCTTCCAAGAATCCTTCCTTTATAACCTCTGATGTTGTTTATTTCATGTGCCACCAATGAGGAAAGGTGGGACACACTCATCATTATTATACATCTCCTCCCAAATCCTATCATTGATGTAGATCTCTAGGGAACCTATAGTTATTCTACAGAACTACATGTTCTTATTAGGGAAGTGTAGGATTAGTGGCTTCTAGAGGTATGAAATCTTAGTTAAAACCATCAAGGTTAGTTTTATTTCAGTTTCGTGGTCGAGGCAATAGGATCGTATCTTATTCTGGTCAGATTCAACTCAGGACAAAGTTGTAGGCTAGTGGTAATGGTAATACTCATACAGATACCAGGCATCTTCATAGTATGGAGCAGGCACCAATGGGACAGGATATAGTACCCTCGACTATTCTATGTACCATTCTGGTTGCATCTTCTATAGCTATAGTTTTATTTGATACTATTCTATCAATGTCTTTTATATCTACTTGTCTTGTAAACCTATTGAATCTGCCAACCGAGTTGTTGTCTGTTGTGATGCAGTTGGTGAAACTATTGGGAAATAAGGAGCAAGGTCTTAGGTACCCATCTTGTGTTCTTTTTTTGTCAGGGTTTGATATGGAATGGGATTTCTAGGTCCTAGATATGGACCTATTTGATTTGATCCTTGGCATGGACTAGATGGTGTATTTTCAAGTACACATTGATTATTATTGGCAGTGGGTTAGTTTTATGGAACCTGATGGAAGTTGTATTTTCCTCAGATAATGGTATCCTTGGTTGGGTCTTTCTAGACCTCCACTCTGGGAGTTAGGTAATATTTCTTTTCATTTATCATTTCTAGTGTTGGAGGACAATGGTGGTTCTCTTAAGGTAAGATTACCTCATGTGGTGGATGAGTTCCCAGAGGTATTTCCTGCTAATTTTTCAGGCTTACCCCTAGAGCAGGACATGGATTTCTTGATTGATTTGGTGCTAGGAACACAGTCGATATCTCTTCCCTCATATTGCATTACCCCCACCTAATTAATGGAACTAAATATACATCTAGATGATTTAGAATCTATAGGGTTCATTCACCCGAGCGTCTCTCCTTGGGTTTCTCCTATTTTGTTTTCAAAAAATGATGACGGATCTATCTTATTGTGTATAAACTACCAGAATCTCAACAAGGTAACCATCAAGAATAAATACAATTTACCTTGGATTAACAATTTATTCAACTAGATTAAAAGGGAAAAGAGGTTTTCCAAGATCGACTTGTGTTCAAGTTACCACCAGGTCAGGGTGAAGGAGGTGGATATCCTGAAAATAGCTTTCTGAAGTAGGTACGTCCACTTTGAGTATTTATTCATTCCATTTATATTAACAAACACTCCAACGTTCTTTATGGAATTCATGAATAGGGTGTTTCACTAGTATCTTGATTCCTTCATTGTGTTATTTTCGGACAACATCCTAGTCTACTACAAATCGAAAGGAGATCATGAGCATCATTTTCGGACTGTGTTGGGCACTTTATGGGATCATCACCTTTATTCTAAGATCTCAAAATGCACTTTCTGAATTAGGGAAGTGAAGTTTTTGGGCCAAGTCATTTCGGAAAAACGGGTTTTAGTGGGCCCCAAGAAGATCAATGCGGTTATGTCGTGGTAATCTCCCAAGAAAATGTTTGATATCAGGAGTTTCCTTACCTTGGTGGGATATTACAGGGAGTTCATTCGGGATTTCTCATGGCTTTAGACCTCTATGACTGCACTCACCTATAAGGGGGTGAAGTTTGAATGGATCTTGGGATGTTAGGTATCTTTTTATGAGTTGAAGTAGTGGTTGACTATTGTACCCACGTTGATATTTCTAGAAGCAGGAAATGGTTATGTAGTTTATTGTGAAGCTTTAGGTATGGGTCTTGGGTGTACAATTATGAAGTGGGATCAGGTGGTGGAATATGGTTCTCGCTTACTCTAACCACATGAGAATAATTACCCAAACCACAACTTGGATTTATCAGTGGTGATACATTATTTGAAGACATGGAATCACTACCTATTTGGGGAGAAGTTTGTGGTCTAATCAAATTATAAGAGCTTAACCAAAATCTTCTCATAGAAGGATCTTAATCTGAGGTAGCGTCATTGGATTAAATATCTATAGGGGTTTGACTTTGATATCTTATAAAACCTTGGAAAGGGTAATGTGGTGGATAACACCTTGAGCAGGAAAGTTCCAGTCCAAGCATTAAGGAATTCCTGCGATGTGTGGTCCTTGATGGGGCTCCTTTCCTAGATGCACTTAGAGACCAAAGAGCAGAGTGGAGGTGCATTCCTGGTGAGTGTTTTGTTGGCTCCATCTCTTCGGGATATGATTCAATGGTATTAGATAAGTGGTGAGTTGTGTCAGCAGTATATGTAGTTTTCTCATGGTGGGGATACATCCTTTGATTGGTCATTGTATCCCAAGGTAATTCTATGTTTCAAGGGTCATTTCGTGGTGTTGTTAGTTCTGATGAAGGATGTGATGTGGGATAGACACCTGTATCAATGTGCCATTCATCCTAGTTCTACCAAGATGTATTATGATGTTCGTCACTAGTTATGATGGCTAGGTATGAGGTGGGATATAGCTGACTTCATATCGAGATGTTATACTTTCCATCAGGTGAAAGCAAATAATCAAAGGCCCTATAGTTTTCTTTAGATGTTACCCATTATTACCTGTAAGTGGGATGAGGTCGCCATAGATTTCATTATTGGATTGCATCATACACTTTAAAAAAGGAGAGCTATTTGGGTAGTGATTGACCTCTTGACCAAATCAACCCACTTAATACTGATCAAAGATTCAGTGAAAGTGGATGAGCTGGGACGGTTATATATTCAGGAAGTTTTTAGGCTTTAAGGTGTGTCATTAGAGATTGTCTCAGGTGAAGACCCTCATTTTTCTTCTTAGTTCTAGGAGGTCCTTCAGAAGGCATTGGGTTCACTGATAAAAATGATCATGGCATACCACCCTCAAACAGATGGTCAGATAGAGCAGGAAAATCAGATTCTAGAAGACATTCTATGTGCAAGTGTCATGGACTTCGGAGGTTCATGGGATAACCATTTGGGATTGGTTAAATTTTCTTACAATAACAGTTACCAATCATCAATTTGAGTGGATCATTTTGAGGCTCTCTATGGTCATCCTTGTCTTCTCCTCTGTGCTCGGCTGAGGTAGGTGAGACCTCACTTTTGGGACCAAGCCTTGTGTAAGGGAAGTCTGAGAAAGTAAAGATGATCAGGTAGTGGTTATTGATAGCTCAGATTATCCACAAATCTTATATCGGTCAAAGGTTTTGGGATCTTGAGTTTTCTATGGGTGATCGGGTGTTCTTGAAAGTGGAACCTTGTTTGGGTCACCATAGTTTTGGTAGGCAAGGGAAACTAACACCGAGGTATGTCGGACCCTTAAAAATCACCAAGTAGATTAGAAGGGCGGAATACAGGTTATCTTTTCCTTTTCAGTTGATATTGATCCACAATGTGTTTTATGTCTCTCAATTGAATAAGTATAATCCAGACCCATTCATGTGTTGAATTTGGAAGATTTAAAAATAGATCCCTATTTATCAGTGTTTAAACAGACAGTTTGGATAGTGGATTCCCAAGAGAAGGTTCTTCATGGTAAATCCATTTCATTAGTCCATGTCCTTTGGTAGAAAAGGAATGATTAGCATGATACTTGGGAGTGGGAGTCCTGGGTCGAGAAAGAGTACCCGTTTTTTGGTTGCGCATCAAGTTTCGGGTTGACTTTATGAGGGTGGAAAGTATTTATAGTGGGTATAATTGTCACATATGTGTTATTTTTTTAGTTATTCTTCTATTTTATATTAGTATATATTTTCTCCTTGGGTTTTCTTTGAAATTGTGGAAGAAAATGGAATTTTATGGGTGGGTAGAGCCCTGTACATGGTTGGCGCACGGTTTGTAGTAACTGTTCACCCACCCAGGAAACTGTGCAGTGAGAGATAGAACCTACCACAAGGCTTCCTCATGGAATTGATCCATGGACAAGGTAACCATGTGGAGTTCTCTATTCATATAGAATGGTCCACACAGTTACCGCACGGTTTCCTAAAACCTGCGAAACTTCTAGGTCATTATAATTTTGGTTTTTCTTCTCTCTCATCTCAATTTTAACCCCCAAATCCTCCATTTTTATCAACCATTGGGTTTTCATCTCTTAATAATTAATAACCCTCCTTCCATATCCCTTGTAGATTTCATTTTATGCCAGATTTGGTGTGATTCCTCCTCGATTCCTCAAGTAAGTGTCATGTCCCCTTGATTCCTCCTCATTTTTTGGATTTCTTCCCTTATTTAGGGTGTTTTCATCTTATAAAGCTCTAGGTTTCTGATTTTAAGGTTGAGAATTGATATTTTTATTTCAATCTATTTATTTAGGACTTAATCTTTCTTCCCCATGGTGCGGTTGAGGTGCGGTGGAAATTTTGCACCGAATTTTGGGGTTTTCCATATCATAGGTAGGTGGTTTTGTGATTAAACATCTCTTGATGAATTTTCATGGATTTCTTATGTTCTTTAAAATGATTTAGAAATTATAAATGTGGTTCTAATGTAGTTTTTAAGAGTTTTGATATGAAATTGAATTTATAATGGAATTTTCATGTGAAATTGGTGTATTCTTAAAGTGAGAAATTATTATGTGAATTTGAAATGTTTTTTGAATCTATTAAATGTTTTATTAAGTTTTATTTAGAATTTTAATCATGGTTAGAAAGGTTATGGGGTGATTTTTATTTTTCAAAGAGGTTTTTTGGTGTAAAAATTGTGGTTTTTTATGTGTGTAATTCCTTGGTGGGATTATGTGTGTGAACGTGATGTATCTTCAAGAATGTGAAAATCGATTGAGCACTAAGGGAAGCCTATGTAGCTTAGAGGGAGGACTAGTACTATTGTTCTAGTGATACGAAAGTGGCTACGACCCGATTTCACTTAGCGATATTGATAATGATAACACTAACTAAACATTGATGATGATCAGAGGCCACTGGAATTTTGGATGCTTCTCCTCTCTAGTGGCACATTCATGAGAATGTGGACGGTTGTGGTTCCTATACCAATTTACACTGAGACATGAGGTTCTAGGGTCCCATTACTTGCTAGTAACCATAAGGTGTATCCCATGTTTGGTACTCTTGACTATGTTTCACTCACCGTCAGCATATGGTGGGGAATTTGAGTTACTTCAAGGTTAAATTTGTTTTTATTTAAAATTGAATTCCTTTAAAAGTTTTTTGTATTAAAACCACTTTCCTTTAAATTTTTATAGCACTTCCCTTCATTTACTAAACTAGAAACTTTATTTTTCATTTAAATTTTTGAGCATGGAATCCTTTTGGGTGGTGTCCTATAGCGAATTAGCTCCCACCCTGATTACACCTTTAAGTGTAAGAAGAATTGGTCATGTTTGATATAGGTAAAGGTAAAGATTTTGGTGATTGGGGTTCGAGATGATAGTGATCCTCTTGTGTGGTGTTGCGAAGATGGCTTGAGGTTGATGTTCCCATTTCCTTGTGGTGGTTTTTGGAGATGGTTTTGGTTCACTTTTTTAGTAGCACTCCTTTGGTTTTGTATAACTTTTATACTTGAATCTAAAACCATATAAAAGATTTTTTTTTGTTTTATTTTTTGTATATTTGGTTTATTTGATATCATTAGTTTTTTTATATTTTTATGTTCAGGTAAATCATTTCCACTAGCTTGTATTGATACCCAGGCACTTGTTCCAGCCTATGGGGATTTGGAATGCCCTTCGAATCTTACCACAGACCAGTCCAATGCTGGATCAGATAGTATCTTGTCTTGGTTCATGCCACTAGGTTTCTCAAAATACCTTGATTCAATATCCTCCTTTTGTTTCCCAAATTCCATGAGTCAATATACTTATTTTAGTTCCCAAAAAAATTCTTGTGCCAAGTTACTCCTCTTGGTTTTCTAAAATACCTTGTGTGAAGATCATCCTTTTGGATTCATAAATTAATTGAGTCTAGATACTTCCATATATTTCTTAAAATGACTTTAGTTGTGATACTCCTATTAGTTTCCTTAAATTCCTTGAGTTGAGATACTCCTCCTTGTTTCATAAAATCCCATGAGTCAAAATCCTCCTCCTAGTTTCCAAAACTACTTGAGTCAAGATATCCTCTAGTTTCATAAAATTCCTTAATTCAAGATAATTCTCTTGGTTTCCTCAAAACCTTTAGTCTATATCATTATCATGGATTATTAAAATACCTTGATCCGAGATCATCCATTTGGTTTCTTAAATTCCTTAATTTGATATAATCATCTTGGTTTCCTAAATTATTTGAGTTAAAATACTTCTATTAGTGTCTCTAAATTCCTTAAGTTTTTTTTTATTTTCTAAAATACCTTAATTCAAGATCTTCTTCTTGGTTTCATAAAATAATATGAGTCAATAATCCACTCTTGGTTTCTCAGAATTCCTTGAGTTGATATACTACCCTTGATTTTATTCAAATACCAAGAGTTATATTCTCTTTCTTTTTCAAGGTATTATTTTCACTATAAACTTTTTTTCGGATAAAATAGGATTTGGGTCATGATTCTAATAATATAAAACTGGATCCCAAAAAATTCCTTGAGTTAAGATTCTCCTATTGGTTTCATAAAATGACTTGAGACAAGATAATAATCTTATTTTCCTAAAATTTCTTGAGTTTAGATACTAATCTTAGTTTCCTAAAATGAATTGGGTAAAGATGATCCTATTGGTTTCCTAAAATTCCTTGATTTGATATCCTCCTCTTAGTTTCCTAAAAAACCTTGGGTTGATATCCCCCTCTTGGTTTCCACAATGCCTCGAGTTGAGATATTTCTCTTGGTTTTCTTAAGTTCCTTGAGTCTTGAAACTTCTCCAAGTTTCTTAATATACCTTGATTAAATATCCTTCTCTTGGTTTCCCAAATTCCTTAATTCAGGATACACCTATTGGTTTCATGAAATTCATTCAGACAAAATACTCCTCTTAGTTTCCTCAAATACCTTAATTTGAGATTCTCCTCTTAGTTTCCTAAATGAATTGAGTTGAGATACTCCTATTGATTTCCTAAAATATCTTGAGATGAGATACTCATATAAGTTTCCTTAAATTAATTGATTCAATATCCTCCTTTTTTTAAAAATAACTTGATTCAAGATCCTCCTATTGGTTTCCTAGATTCATTGTGTAAAGATAAACCTCTTGGATTCATAAAATCCCTTAAGTCAAGATACTCCCCATAGTTTCCCCAAAACCATGAGTCAAGATCCTCATCTGGGTTTCTTAAGATAATTTTATTCGAGATCCTCATTTTTTTGTTTCTTAAATTACTTGAGTTAAGATAACCCTATTGGTTTCCAAAAATTATTTGATTCAATATAATCCTCTTAGTTTCCTTAAATTCCTTGAGCTCCTCTTGGCTTCCTAAAATACCTTAAGTCTAGGTCCTCCTCTTGGATTCCTAAAATAAATTATGTTAAGATCCTCATATTGATTTATCAACATTTCATGAGTTGAAACACTGCTCTTGGCTTTTTTTAAATGTATTAAGTTTAGATACTCTTCTCGGCTTCCATAAGTGGTATCTTTTATATACATCTTCTGGTTTCCATAAAAAGGTATTATCATGAGTAATTCCCACAACAAACGATTTCTAGGTACATTTCATCTATTGAACCACACTATACGACATTTAACCACTTTATAATAGTCCTAAATGAATGACCTTAAAAATAAAAAAATTGTTCATGGATTGAAACCTTAAAAACACTAATTTAGTCCTTGTCACATGTTCTTAAATGGAATGGTGTGCCCCGTTAAACCACACCAAACTTAATGGTTTTTTATTCCTTTTATAGGTATAAGTAGGAATCTGATTTCATTGGAAAAATCTTTCCAATGATACACCTACAACCCCATTGGATGGATATAAATTACAAAGTTCTTTCCAATATGAATTTAATCTATAGAGAATTAAGAATTTGGATTATATATGAGATAGTATAATTCCTTTATACAGTGGTATTATAAATTCATTATTGTTAATCAATCACTTTCACTAAAGGGTGTCCGGTATTTTTTTGAGGAATTATTTCATGAAAATTATTTAAATCTATAAGAGAGCCCTATAATAGATAATAAGCTCCTTTTTAGGATTAGTCAACATCTTATCCTCTCTACTTCAATGCTTAATATCCAAAGTGTTATTAATTAAGTTTAAAAGTCACCCACATTTGGAAAAAAGGTCCATCATAATTATAACAACCCAATATTATATGGTATGTATTTTTAAAAAATAAATATAATCTCTTTGACATCTTACTTTTCACAAAACACTGAGCTTAAACAAACTCCAAAATATTATTATTTAATTGGGAAAGTTGTCACCTTACCGTTGGAATTATAGGAATGTATGAGATTAAATAAATTATGAAAATATAGTTTAAACATGTTTATCAAATAAATTAAATTCTTACCAACTAATTATATATTATAATAAAAAAATAATTGAATATAAAGGATGTGTTTTTATTAAAAAATATTTCTATGCCCATAAAGGAATTTTATCTTAATAGATTAAATTAATAACTATTAGTGAATGTTATTAATGAAATTTAAATTTCTTAAATCCAATAAAAAAATTAAATTCTTCTAATAATTTTTACATGCTTAAGAAAATAATAAATCTAATTTGAAGCATAAAATAGCTATATTTTCCTAAAAGACAATTTTTCCTCCGTTTAATGGAGTACCTATTTTAAAAAAATAATTTAGAAAATTTTATAAATTTTATTTAAAAAAATAAACATCATTTTTAAAATTGTAATATCAAAATTATCTTAGGGTGAAATTTTGTTATTTTTTGGAGAAGTCTCATTTTTCTATGAATAATGAGAAGTACTGAATTTTAATTGTAAACTGTTTTTCGTATAATTTATTTATATAGTTAATTTATATTATACATTGGTTTTAAATTGTAATTAGTTCAATTTTATATTAATAAATATAATTTATTTCATTGGAATAAATTTAACATTGAAATTGTATATAAAAAAATTTCATCCTTTTGAACTTTTTCACTCTAAAAACCTGCTTTCCCATTGCGTCTGTGGGATTAATTTTAAAACTAATTTTTTCAATTATGTGAATTTAATTTTGGTAAAATGGATTATATATTTTAATTAAAAGGTTCCAAATTAGTTATTAAGTTTATTTTCATTTTTAATCATAAAAAATTTACCTTGTTAAAAATAAATATTTACAACGGTATAGGTAGACAAATAAAACGGGTTAAAGTTAAAAGGTAAAGGATTAAAATACCTAAAAATTAAAACATTTAATGGGTTTATAAGGTATTTACCAACCCTAAATATACTTTAAAACATTAATTATCATCCAAATTCATGGAAATTAATTCCACCTCAATGTGGTTGTCTTTAATAATAAAATAATCATTATTTAATTACTTCATCCACAGGTATAAAAATCACCCCTCACCACCCCATATATCCTCATAGGCATTGAATAACCTAAAATCTATTATAAAAACTATTATATACACTCTAACCACATACAAGTTCTTCTATTCTCATCAAAATACCAAATCCAAGGTTTTTAAGGGATCCTTCATGGAGGTGATATTCAAGAGGTAATTTCCTCAAAACACCTCTCTTAATTTCTTTTCTTCTTCTACTTTATTCTGATATCCTTCATCCATCAAGATATGATAACTCTATAATCATTCATATACTGTATTTTTATTTTTCTAATTTAATATATTATATCAATCCCTTTTATTACCTCCTCTTGTTCAAATAAATGAAACTATTGTCCAAGTTATGTCAGTTAATCACCTCTGTGAATAATGATTTTGTTCGTTTTCCATTAATACCTTCATGGATAGTCATACAAGTATTAATATAGTTATATAATATTTTAATTAGTATTTTATAACTTATTTAATGTTCTATAATTAATATAAATACATAATATTAAAAAAATGAAACTAGTTTGTGATGGTCAGAAAAACCGCCAAAATAAACTAACCATATATCATTAACATTTTATCAAATGAATCATCATCATGTTATAAAAAAGACATATGAGACCATTTATACTCCTATAAATTCATTAATATCTTTTCATTATAATTCTGGAGTTTTACTTCCATTTGAAAATAAAATCAATAATTATACACAAGTTAACTGACCTTGAAACCATGAAACAAATGCACCCGCAACAATGAAAATTAGGAAATATTATTATATAATGGTTGTTAAGATGTTATACAAGTATAATATAAGATATTATAAATATTAATATATTTATGAAACAAATTAATAACCTTATTTAAACCATTATAAAGGTGGTTTAAGTAAGCAAAATTAACAGTAAGCATAAGTTAATGGATTTCTTAACCCAATTTCTATTCTTTTGGTTAAACGTATACTTCTTAATTTGTTCATGCTAAGATTATATGTGAATTGAATTTTTAATATCTTATTTGTTCACACTTGTTATATGTGTATTTATAGTGGATACATATAATATATTAATTGGATTAATTCTCACTTCAATGATACGATCTCTCTGAACCCCCATATTTCCTTTGTGTTACGCTTTCTCTCTCTTTGTCTAAATTTATTCCATGATTATTATTTTTCACTTATCATATGTTCTATGTATTTTACCAAAAATATTTACATTTCTCAATTAATCTTTATTTCATATGGAATTTCACATTCCATAAGGATCCCTTGTTAATTCCTCTTGATAAACAAACTTGATTAAGGGGAAATTCTCTATTTCTTACCTATTTTCATGTACACTCCATAACATTTTTTAAACCAAAATTTTTTTCCAAAATCACTAATTTTATTATTAAAATACATTTTAGTTAATTTTTGATTTTATGAAAAAAGTTATGCATTTTTCATCTTTAAAGACTCTTTATTATTCTCCCTAAAATTTCACTTAAGTGGCACATTTCTAACCACTCTTCATGTTTTCGATTTAGTTGGAAATCGTTATATCTTATCTATTATTTACCTTATTAATGACCAAGATTTATATAACACTTTATTTCATGTATATAATTGTTATATTCCCTATGTTTATGCTTCATTACTATATAACCATACCCATTCCATTCTATGGGTAACCCTTATGATTATTCCTTATGTTTGATTCTTTAAGTGGCCCACATATGCATGATCATGTGGTAATGGGTGTGCCCAAATAGTTCCAAAATTAATTTGGTAATGTTTTAGTCTCATGATATTCCATTTATATGATTAGGGAGTAAACCTAATCCCTCAGGGGACTCTGTATACAATGTTATATAGTCATGTTAGTTAGCATTAATTCATGTTTGTGTCAGGTTATATGTCGATGCCACTTCCCTATTTTCCCATGATTATATAATTATAGGTTATATATTTTATGTTTCCATATGTATATTCATGATTCATTCTTATATTTTATCATGTTATGTATTCTAACGCATATTTTCTCCTCCAATACCATGTTTATTCCCTTACTGGACTTTTTAGATAATCCCTTTTGTCTATGTTTTCCCCAAGTTATCCTATGAAATTATAGGAGCTCAAAGGGAGTTAGGATATTATAATAGAGATTAATAAACAAATCTAGTTTTATGTTTTATAATAATGTACCTATTATTCCCAATACAATAGAATTTTTTATCCTTAGTTTGTATTTATTTGAAAAATATGCATAAAACCATGTAATAATATGTGTAAAAGGATTTGGGATTATATAGTTGGTATCATAGGCTGATCTAGTTATTTGGTGGGATTAGTAATATAAAAAATTAATAAAAACCATAGGAATAATTATATCACCATGGATAAACTATATAGAAACTTAAGGAATCATAATTTAGGATATAGTTTCCATTAATAATTTTACCCTTCTATGTTCAAAGTTTTATTTTTATATTCCTAGTATTCAAGCCCTATACTTTTTTATATCTTTTCAATTTAATGGTCATAAATATGAGAACCCATGATAATAACTAATTATCAGTGAATGTATAAATTGAAATTGGATATTCCCACCATTATTATTGTTTTTATAAGAAAAGGAAGATAAATGTTTAGGAAAACATAAACGGTGGAATGAAATTACAGTTATATATATTCTAGAAATGTGGGTAGTAGCATTAAGGTAAATTTATAAAAGTGAAAAGAGGGTTTTAAAAGTGTGGAGAGTAATTTCATCAAGTGTATGAATGTATAAGTTATGTAATGAAGTTAGATAATGTTGTAAATAATGACAAAACTCTACAAAATACACCTCCCACGCATCATTGATTCAATTGTAAGGAGTTTGGGCATTATTCTAACAAGTAACCCAATCCAAGGACTAAAGTTGATGATAAGACACAAAAACCTATAAGGACAAAGGAAAAACAGAAAGATTTTTCTATCATAATAGATGAACTGAACCATGATAATTATGGAATACTTATACTTATCTCCTTAATTGTAAATTTCATTTCTAATTTTTTATGAGTAAAATATATGAAAATATTATTGTTCATACTTTAGTGAAATTTTGTGTGATTATCTCCCTCTACAAGAATTATGTAATAATGAATTATCTACGTATTTTTTCACTCTAGTTTTTCCTTAAGTATTTGAAAGTATTTATTGAATGGTACTGGAAACCATGAAAAGTGATTGAGGTGGTAATGTGATATTTTAGACAAAACATGATTAATGTAAAGGTAACCCTTAATATATTCAATATGTTGGGATAATAAAAGGATAAATATATTCTTGATTATGATAAAAGGAATGGGACAGTACAGATGACCTTGAAAAGTAATATGATGAAAAAGTTGTTTATGGATTGATTTTATAGAATTTTTTGATTTGTGGTATGAGAAAAGAGTTAATTTTTGAAATCATGCATGTTTTCACTATGGTTTTATAGTAAATTAGTTTATTAAAATGTTTCAAAATAATACATGATAATGATCTTAACAATTTTGGTAAGAGATACATCAATTTTTTTGGAGGATTAATGATAAGATTATTGTGAAATTTTAGTGTAATTCATTTGAAAGTTTTTCATTAAAAGGTTCATAAGTGTAACCATTTATGACATTATTTACATTGATCTTTGGATAAGGTTTTATAGATTAATTTATTACTTAACCATAATAATGTTTATGCATATTGGATAACATGTGATAACAATTTTTTTTATCATAACTAGAAATAGAAGGAATGAATTTTCATCCCATTATGGATCTTGTGATCCACTAGTTCTATTAGCATTATAATTTCAACTTCATTTCTTCGAGTAAAAAATAAAGTGGAAATTAATTGATGAATAGTAAAAGAGTGATATGTACTCATGAGATTAAATCAAGTAATTATATCTTCTTAAATGATTTTGAAAAAATATATATCCTATTATCATCATTTCTAATGATATCAATGACCTTTTTCAGACCTATTTGATCTATGGTTTTGTGGTAATTAACCTTCAAATGACCATGTTATCTATCATTCTCCATAAGAACTTAATAGTTTGAATTCTCTTCCATTTCTGAGTTTTCACATTCCAATAATGTTCTCCTAATCATAATCATAGTTATGTAGTGATCTTCACCTTTTACTTTCCCTCTTTTTTAAGAGGAAGTTTTATCGACCCCTTTTCCAATGCGGGTTTCCCACAATGGAAATTTTCAAACATCCATCATTTATTTTCAAGTGAAATTTCAAATATTTGAGGATGAAATTTCTGTGGAAAATCTTGACTGTATTGGGATAGTATCTTATTAATTAGCTCCTTCATTGTATCTCTCTCAAGTTCATTAAGTGTTATATGTATCTCTTATGAGGAAGTACATACCAAATCCTTCACACATACTAAAATCATAGTCCAAAAAAGTAGATTAAGATCTTTCTTATAAGGAATAACTATAAGATTTTTGTATCATAGAGATAAAGTTACAAAAAACAAGACCATTCACTTGGTTAAAGTTTGTGGAAAACTCCAATTTAAGTATGTCACATGGGAACCTGATGATGTGATGAGGTAGAGGGATCTTCATCTATTTGAATCAAAGTGAAAAAAGTTTAGGGTTAAATTAATTTTAAGGGGGTAGAATGTAACACCATAATATTTTATGGTATTTATTTGTTTTAAATAAATTTAATCTCTTCTATAGCTTACTTTCCACAAAACATAGATCTTAAATGAACTCTAAAATATTATTATTTAATTAAGAAAGTTATCAACTAGCCATTGGAATAGAGGTAATGAATGAGATTAACTAAAATATGAAAATTTATTTTAGATGTTTTTATAAAACTAATTAATTGGTTATAAATTAATTATAAATGAGAATAAAAACCAATTAAATATAAAGGATGTGTTTTATTAGAAAAACATTTTTTCCGCATAATATAATTTTATATTAATAAATTATATTAATAACTATTTTTTAAATATATTAATGAAATTTATGTATTTTATGTATTTTATATCTAATAATTTTTTTTAAAATTCATCCATTCTTTAGATAAAAAAATCTAATTTTAAGCATAAAAATCTATATTTTTCTAATAGACAATTTTGCCGCATTTTAATGGTTCACATGTTTTAAAACTAAATTTTATGAATTTTATTTAAAAAAATAAACAAAATTTTTGAAATAATAATATCAAAATTATATTAGGGTGAAATTTTGGTATTTTTCGAAGAAGGTTCATTTTTTGATGAATAGTGAAAAACACTGAATTTTATTTCAAAACTACTTTTTTGTCTAATTTATTTATATAGTTAAATTATATTTTTAATTGATTTTAAAAAATAATTAGTTCAATTATACATTAAAAAATACAAGTTAGGTCATTTTAATAAATTTCACATTGAAATTGGATATAAAAAATTTCACTCTTTTGAACTTTTTCACTTCAAAAACTCACTTTCTCGTTCCGTCTACAGGGTTATTTTTAAATATAATTTTTCTAATTATGTTAATTAAATTTGGTAAAATTGATTCCATATTTTTAATCATAGCATCAAAATTATTTATTAAGGCCATTTTCATTTTTATTCATAAAAAAGTTACTATGGTCAAAAAAAAGAAAGATTTACCATGGTATAGGTAAAAAAATGAAATGGGTTAAAGTTAAAAGATAAAGGCTTAAAATAAATAAAAAATAAAAACAATTAATGTGTCTCGATGTATTTATTGACCCTAAACAGACTTTAAAACATAAATTATTATCAAAATTCTTGGAAATTAATTCCACCTCAATGTGGTTGGATTTAATTATAAAATAATCATTATTTTATCACTTAAAACCACCCCTTGTAAAGTATAAATACAACCCCTCACCACCCCATTTCTATACAAAATCTTTAAATATCCTATAATATTTAATAAAACATCTCATATTCACTATCCCACATTCAAGTGGTTATTTTCTCACCAAAAAACTAAATCCAAGGTCCTTAAGGGATCCTTCAAGGAGGTGATATTCAAGAGGAAATTTTCTCAAAAGACCTCTCTTAATTTCTTTTCTTATCCTACTTTATTATCACCTCCTTCATCCATAGAGGCATGATAACTCCAAAATAATTTATATACAATATTTTTATGGTTATAATTTGTTATCTTTTATCCATACTTTTTATTACTTCCTCTTATTCAAAGAAACAAAATTACAGTCCAATTTATATCGGTTAATCACCTTTAGGAATAATGATTTGGTTTGTTTTCCATTAACACATTCATGGAAGGTCATAAAAGTATTATTATAGTTATATCATATTTTAACTATTATTTTATAACTTATTTTATTTTATGGAACTAATATATAGACATAATATTAAATAAAATGAATATAGTTCGTGATGGTCAGAAAAACCGCCAAAATAAACTAATCATTTATCATTAACATTTTTTCAAATTAATCATCATCATGTTAGAAAAAAAAATAACATATGATACCATTTATAATCAAATAATTTAATTAATATCATTTATTTATAATTATGTATTTTTAATTAAATTTGGCAGGAAAATAAATAATTATACACAACTGAACCGACCTTGAAACCATGAAACAAAGGCACCCGAAACAGTGAAAATTTAGAAATATTATTAACGAATGGGTGGTAATATGTTATAAAAGTATCATATAAGATATTATAAATATGAATATAGTTAAAAAAAATTAATAACATTATTTAAACCATTATACATGATGTATAAGTATAAAAATATAATGGTGAGCATAACAATAGGTATTTCTTAACCCAATTTCCATTCTTTAGGTTAAACTTCTACTTATTGATTTTTTCATGATAATATTATATGTGAATTTAATTTACAACATATTATGTTTTATTTAAACTTTTTTATGTGTATTTATATTTGATACACATAATCAGTTCATTTTATTAATCCCTGCCTCAATGATATGATCTCTTTGAACCCCCATATTTCCTTTGGGTTACGCTTTATATATATTTTCTTAATTTATTCCTTAATTATTATTATTTAATTATCCTATTTTATTTTTATATGTACCAAAAATGTGTATTATTGTTAATTAAACTTTATTTTATGGTTAATTACACATTTTATAATGCTCCCTTATCAATTCCTCTTGATAAACAAACCTGGTTTAGGGTAACATATTTGATTATTTCCAATTTTCAAGTATACTCCATAAAATTTTTTAAGCCAAAAATATTTTCCAGAATCAATTATTTTATTATGAATACCCATTTTTGTTTATTTCTAGTTTTATGAAAATATTTATTCCATTTTACTCTTTAAATACTCTTTATTCTTCTCTCTAAAACTGCACTTAAGTGGCACATTTCTAACCTCTCTTTTTCATGTTTTAAATTTAGTTGGAAATCATTATATTTTATCTATTATTTAACTTATAAATTTACAATATTGATCTCAACCCTTATTTGATTGATACCATTTTTATATTCTCTTTTATTATGCTTCATTACAATATTACCATACCCATTTCATTCCATGGGTAACTCGTATGATTACTCCTTATGATTGATTCCTTATTTTTCACACATATGAAAGAGCATGTTATAATGGGTGAGCCTATATAGCACTCTAAATAATTTGGTGATGTTTTAGTCTCATGATACCTCATGTATAAGATTATAGAGTAAAACTAATCCCTCATGGTACTATGTCCACCATGTTATAGAGTCTTGGTAGTTAGCCTTTACTCATGTTTATGTCATATTATATATCACTTACACTTCCCTTTTTTCCATGAGTATATGATTACATTTCTATAGGTTATGTTTACATATGAATATTAATGATCCATGGTTATATGTTATCATTTTATGTTTTCCAACTCATATTTTAACCTCCAATCCCATGTTTATTTTTTTATTTGCATTTTTAGCTCATCTCTTTTGTCTATGTTTTTTCCAAGTTATCCTATACAGTATTGGGAGCTCAACAGAAGTTAGAAGCTCATAATTGAGATTAATAAAAATATTTTTTTCTCTAGTTTTATTTTTTATAATAATGTACCTAGTCTTCCGAATACACTATAATTTTCAATCCTTGGTTTAAATTACATGGATAAAAATGCATAAAACCATGTAATAATAGGTCTAAAAGGATTTAGGTCACTATAGTTGGTATCAGAGACTGGTCTAGTTATTTTGGGGGATTGGGACTAGAGAACTTTAGTAATAACCCTAGGGATAATTATATCACCATGGATAACATATATTGAGACTTATGGAATAAAAAGTTAGTATATAATTTTCATTTATAAGGTGATCCTTCTATGTTAAAAGTTTCCTTTTTATATTCTTAGTATTCAAGCCCCATACTTTTTTTCATTTCAAGTTAATGTCTATAAATAAAAGGAATCATTCCAATAATAGACATGAACTAAAGGTAGAAATGGAAATTGATTATCCCCACCATTCATATGGTTTTGATAAGAAAAGTAAGATCATGTATCATGAAAACTTAAATAGTGGAAATAAATTCTTGGAATCTGTATGCCAGAAATTTGGGAATAAGCACTCAAGTGAATGCCTAAAAGGGAAAATAGTTTGTTACAAGTGTGGAGAGGAAGTTAATCAAGTGTATTAATGATGAAGTGATGAAAATAAGTTATCTAATTATTTTAATAATGATAAATCTCCACAAATTGAACCACCAAAACATTATTTTTTTAATTGCAAAGAGTTTGGGCATTCTGATAAAAATTTTCCCAATCTAAGGACTAATATGGATGATAATCCACAAAAACCTTTGAGGAAAAAGGATATATGGAAATATTATTCTATCATAATGGATGGTGTGAACCAAGAAAATTAGAGAATTTTTATCTTCCTCTCCTTGGTAGGAAATTTCATGTCTAATTTTATATGAGTGAGAT
Source organism: Viscum album (assembly GCA_963277665.1). Lineage (NCBI taxonomy): Eukaryota > Viridiplantae > Streptophyta > Magnoliopsida > Santalales > Viscaceae > Viscum > Viscum album. Next base: position 871,301,615 of record OY728147.1, on the reverse strand, counting down.
CTATGAAAATCTTATTGTTAATTATCTAATGAAATTTCATGTGATTATATCCCTCTATAAGAATTCTGGAATAATGAAATATATAAGGATTGTCCCATTTTATTTTTTCCTTAAGTATTTGAAAGTATTTATTGAATTGTATTAGAATCCAAGAAAAGTGAGAACATGTTATTAAAGGAAAGATAACCCTTAATATATGCATGACGTTGGGATAATAATGAGATAAATAGATGTTTGATTTTGATAAAATAAAATGGGAAATTATTGATGAACTTGAATAGTAATATGATAATAAGGTTGTTTATGGATTTATTTTATAGAATTTTTGGATTTATGGTATGAGGAAAGAGTTTATTTTTGAAAGCAAGCATGTTTTACTAAGGTTTTATAGTAAATTAGTTTACTACCATGTTTCAGAAGAGTACATGATAATGATCATCACATGTTTGGTAAGATCTACATCAAGTTGGTAGGAGGATTAATGATAAGTTGATTTTGAAAATTTAGTGACCTTGATTCAAAAGTTTTCTTTACAATATTTATAAGGGTAACCATTTATGAAATTGTTTGTGTTGAAATTTAGATAAGTTTTAGAGATTAATTTATTACTTAACCATATTAATATTTATGTGTATTGGAAAATATTTTATAGCCATTTTTTATGATAACTAGAAAAATACAGAATGACTTTTCATCCCATTATGGATCTTTATATCCACTAGTTCTGTAAGAATTACATTTTCAAATTTATTCCTTGAAGTAAGAATTGAAGTGGACATTGATCAAGGAACAATAAAAGAGTTATATTATACTCATTAGATGAAATCAAGTAAGTATATCTTCTCAAATGATTTATAAATAAAATGTTATCTTATTATCAACATTTCTGATGATATCAATAACCTTTTTCAGACCTATTTGATCTATGGTTTTGTTGTCATTAAACTTATAATGACCATGTTCTCTATAATTCTCCATCAGAAAATGATAGTTTGAATTCTATTCCACGTCCATGTTTTTATTTTCCACTAATTTTCTCCTAATTAGAATCTTAGTTATGTGGTGATATTCACTTTTTTACTTTCTCTATTTTTAAGAGGAAGTTTTATAGACCCCTTTTCCAATGTGGGTTTCCCAAAAAAGAAATTTTCAAACATCCATATTTTATTTTAAAATTAAATTTTAAATCTATGAGGACACAATATTTTTTAAAAATATTGATCATATTGGTATGATATATTATCAAATTACTCTTCCACTAAATCTCTCTTAATTTCATGATGTATTACACATATCTCTCCTGAGTAAGTACATATATGATCCTTCAAATGTGATGAACTCAGAGGTCATATTTTTGGATCAACACCTTTATTATAAGGAATAATAGAAATAGATTCTATATCATATAGATAATTTTCTATGAAACGATACCACTTACATTTTTAACATTTTGTGGTGAAACCACCAATTTAAGGAAGTTATGTGAGAACCTAAGGGTGTGATAAGGCAAATATATCTTAATATATTTATATTTGAATGATGAATTTTGAGAGAAAAAATCATTTCAAGGGGTTTATAATGAAACACCCCAAGATCTTAATGTTTTTATTTTTTAAAATAAATTTAATCACTTTGATAGATTACTTTTCACAAAACAATAAGCTTAAATTAAATCAAAAATATTATAATTTAATTAAGAAATTTATCACCAAGCATTTGGAATGGTGGGAATAAATGAGATAAACTATATTATGAAAATGTAGTTTTTAAATTTTAATCAAATTAATTCATTGGTTACCAATTAGTTATAAATGGTAATAAAAACCAATCGAATATAAAGGATGTGTTATTATTAAAAAAACTATTTGTATGCCCGCAAAGGAATTTTTTTAATAAATTAAATTAATCACTACTGGTGAAATATATTAATATAATTTATATTTTTTATATGAAATAAATTTTTTTAAATTCATCCAATAAATTATATTGGCTAAAGATAAGAATAAATCCAATCTTAATCATAAAAAGGTATATTTTTCAATAAGATAATTTTTCAGCCTTTTAATGGTGCACCTATTTTAAAAATAAACTTAGACACTTTAATAAAATTTATTTGAAAAAATAAACTTCATTTTTTAAATCATAATATCAAAAAAAAATTAGGGTGAAATTTTTGTATTTTTCAGAGAAGTTTCATTGTTTGATGAATAGTGAAAATACTGAATTTTAATTGAAAATTACTTTTTCATATAATTTATTTATATAGTTAAATTATATTTTAAATTGTTTTTAAAGAATAATTTTTTAAATTATACATAAATAATTACAATTTAGGTCATTGGAATTAATTTCACATTGAAATTGAATATAAAAATTTTTCATTATTTTGAACATTTTCACTTTAAAAACCCACTTTCCCATTGCATCTACCAGATTAATTTTAAAAATAATTTTTCTAATTCTATGAATTGATTTTTAGAATATGGATTATATATTTTTATTCATAGGGTCCAAATTATTTCATATGGTCATTTTCATTTTTATGCATAAAAAAATGATCATGGAACAAGAAGGATTTACCAAGGTATAGGTAAAAAATGAAATGGGTTAAAGTAAAAGTGTAAAGGATTGAAATATCTTAAAACTACAAAATTTAATGGGTTTTTTAGGTATTTATAGACCATAAACATACTTTAAAAAATTAACTATCATCTAAATTCGTGTAAATTAATTCCACCTCAATGTGGTTGGCTTTAATAATAAAATAGTCAATATTTAATCGCTTAAAACAACCCCTCCTCAAGTATAAATACCACCCCTTTTATCCTCACATGCCTTAAATATCATAAAATATCTACCCAATACTCTCCTACATACTCTCCCCATGTACAATTTCTGATGGTCTCACCAAAATACTAAATCCAAGGTCCTCAAGGGATCCTTCTAGGATGCGATATTCAAGAGGTAATTTTCTCAAAACACCTCTCTTAATTTCTTTTATTACTTTAATTTATTATCACATCCTTAACCCATAAATAAATTATAACTATATAATCATGTATATAATGGATTTTTATGTTAATAATTTAATATATAATATCCATTCCTTTTATTACCTCCTCTTATTCAAATAAATGAAACTATTTTCCAAGTTATGTCAGTTAATCACTTCTATGAATAATGATTTTGTTCATTTTCAATTACTTCCTTTGTGGATGGTAATAAAAGTATTTTTATGGTTGTAAAATGTTTTAATTGGTATTTTATAACTTATTTTATGTTTTGGAACTAATATAATAACATAATATTAAATAAAATAAAAACTAGTTCGTGATGGTCGGAAAAACTGCTAAAATAAACTAATCATTTATCATTAACATTTTATCAAAATGAATCATCCAAATGTTAGATAAAGAAATATATGTGAGAACATTTATAATCCTAAAATTTAATTAATATAATTTCATTAAAATCTTATAGGTTACTTCCATTTTATAAGAAAATCAATAATTATACACAACTGAACCAACCTTGAAACCATGAAACGAACACACCCAAAACAATGAAAAATATGAAATATTATTAATGAATGGGTGGTAATATGTTATAAAATTATTATATAAGATATTATAAATATGAATAAATTTATGAAAAAAAATTAATAACCTTCTTTAAATCATTATATAGGAGGTTGAATAATAAAAAACTAACAGGAAGCGTAAAGTAATGTATTTCTTAACCCAATTTCCATTCTTTAGGTTAAACTTTTACTTCTTGATTTTTTCATGCTAAGATTACGTTTGAATTGAATTTTTAATATCTTTTTTCATTTCCACTTGTTTTATATGTATTTACAGTTCATACACATAATTTATTAATTTTATTACTACTCACTTCAATGTTATGATCTCTCTGAACCCCCATATTTACATTGGGTTATGATTTCTCTATCTTTTACTCAATTTATTCCTTAATTATTGTTGTTTAATTCTCCAATGTTATATTTATATATACCATATATATTTATTTTTTTCAATTCATCTTTATTTTATGGGGAATTACACATTCTATAAGGATCCCTTGTCAATTACTCTCGATAAAGGAACCTGTTTAAGGGAACTTATATGTTTCTTACCTATTTTAAAGTAAACTCCATAAACTGTTTTGAACCAAAAATATTTTACAAAATCATTCAATTTATCATGAAAATAATTTTCATTAATTTCTGGTTTTATATAAACAATTATGTCTTTTTCCTCTTTAAATACTCTTTATTCTTCTCCCTAAAACTGCACTTAAGTGGCACATTTCTAACCACTCCTTTTCATGATTTCAATTCTATTGTAGATAATTATATTTTATCTATTCCTTAATTTATGAATGTTAAAGATTTATTTAACCCCTTATTTCATTGATATCATTGGTATATTCCATTTGGTTATTCTTTATGATAATATTACCATACCCATTTCATTCCATGTGTAACCCTTATGATTATTCCTTATGTTTGATTCTTTATAGGGCACACATATTCATGAGTATGTTGTAATGAGTGCACCCAGATAGCACTCCAATATATTGGTTAATGTTTTAGCCTCATGATAAGTCATGTATAGGATTAGGGAGTAAACCTATTACATCATGGGACTATGTCCACCATGTTATATAGTCTTGGTAATTAGCCTTGACTCATGTTTATGTCATGTTATATGTCACTTCCACTTCCCTATTTTGTCATGATTATATGATTATATGTTCTATATATTATGTTTATATATGTATATTTATTTTCTATGATTATATTTTATCATGTTATGTTTTATAACTCATATTTTATGCTCTAATCCCATGTTTATTCCCTTACTGAGCTTTTTTAGTTCATCCCTTTTGTCTATGTTTTCCCCAGGTTATCCTATGTTGTTATTGTATCTCAAAGGGAGTTAGGAGATCATAATTAATATTAATAAAAATATTTTTTTTCGAGTTTCATGCTTTCTAATAGTGTACCTAATCTTCCCAATACACTATAATTATTTATCCTTGGTTTGTAATACATGTACAAATATACATAAAACTATGTAATAATATGTGTAAAAGGATTTAGGTCACTATAACAATATATAATCATAAAGAATAAAAATAATTATATTAATATCTCTGTCTATGGATTTTATATATTCTACATTCTATCCAACCAATAGATCTTTACATTAACTTTCTCAATTATTTATCAAATCTTATGGTGTTTTCGAAGGATGTTTTTTGTCCTTTTCTAAGACTGATGTTTCTTTTCATGAGAAATAGATCTATTTTTATCTAAATAAAGATAAATTACTTCCTAAATGCTGATAACTTACAAAAATTTAAAGATTAATTTAGTAATCTAAACAGATTCCTTTATATAATTTGATATAGTGATATACTTTTCTTAAATTGTTTAGTCTGTAATGTTGGGTTATTTCAAATCTTCCAAAATATAGTTCCACCATTGAGGGAAAACATGAAACTAGATTGAGATATCATATAATATTTTTTAGTTTGGAAGCTAAAACAGTTGTAACCCCTTAAATTGATCTATTACTCACATCCAAAGATCAATTTTATATCCTTAGTTCTTCTCAAGTACTTAAGGATTTTCTTCACAGTAATCCAATGAGTCTCACAAGGATTGGATTGGTATCTAATTTTTATTATCAAATAATAATAGACATAGGGATAAATAAATAATATGGTATACATGATAAATCATATAATTTATGCATAAATAATTCTATTTATGTTTCACGTTCTTGAATATTTAAAAGGACATTGATTCTTTATAAGACTCATGTTATACAATACTGGTAAATACCCCTTCTTAGAGTTCATCATACTAAAACTCTTTATAAATTTACTAATATAAGTGTTTTAAATTCATCCAAACATCATTTTAGACATATTTATATAAATCTTTATACCCAATATGTAGGATTCTTCACCTATTTCTTTCATTGATAATTCTTCTCTTAAACATATTTTTACATAATGTGAATTTTGGATATTATTTTCATTTATAATTATTCCATCCACATACTATTCTAAAAAAATACCACATCACTCCCACTAACTCACTTTTATAAATAAGAATCATCATCATTCTTTATGAAACTAAATTTGTTGATTACATCATCAAACTAGATTTTACAACTATAGGAATCTTGATTCAATTCATAAAGGAACCATTTAAATTGTCATAAATTAGAAATATCATTTTGAACTTAAAAATATTTGGGTTTACCATAGATACATCCTTTATAAAAATTGTCCTTAAGTAAATATATTTCAGTATCCATTTGATATATCTCATAATTATAATGAGATATTATGACAACTAATATCTAAATGAACTTTATCATCACTACTGGTGAAAATTTATCTTCAAATTTAACATTATGACTTTTTATATATATATTTTCCACTAATAGATAATTATAAATAAAAACTCTATTATCCATATATGTTTTCTTATGTATAACCCACTTATACATTATGGGTATAACTTATTCAGTTGTATCTACTAAGTTCAAAACTTAGTTAATTTACATAGAGTCCATCTCTACTCTCATGAACTCTAATCATATTTAAAAATAAAAACACTTTAAATACTCTCATTAGTTTGTAGTTTCATCATTTATGAACATTAAATTATCATTATTTTCAATAATAAATTCATATCTATCTTGACCTTGATGAATCCTACCAGACCTTTGAGATTCTTATATAACCTAAGTTAGTTCTATTTCCAAAAACTCTTATAGAACTAGATTAATTTCAATATTAGGAACCATTATAATTTATTAGTTTAAAACAATTCCAAGTTTAACTTTTCTCATAATGACACCACAAAAAATGAGATCTTTTTCATGGAAAACACCACATTAATCCACTGACACTTTGTGTTCAGTATTATTATATAAGTAATATCCCAAAATATTTTTAATATAATAATAAAATGAAGTTCCTTAATTTAGATCCAATATTGTAAGAGTCTAAATGTAGTTAGTATGCTTTACAACCCAAAGTCATTATAAAAGAAAAAATTTATATTCCTTCTAATCCATATCTAATTTAGTTTCTTTATGATTTACTTAAATAAAACATTTTCTTAATATTAAAGATGTTATTTTTATATTATATCCTCATAATTATAAAAAAATTCACACTAACACGTCATTGATCAAACCATGTTTAATAAAGTATGATTCCTTATCTTAGACACTCCATTATATAATAGTTTTCTATGAGGAGTGAGTTGTGGAATAATTCTATAATCTCTTAGATGGTAAATAAATTCATAACTCGATTATTATATAAAATCTTGTGTTTTATAATAAACATGTAACCATTCTGATTTAAATCATCTATAAAGGGTAAAATTTACTTTTACCCACTACTTTCTTGTTAACTCATTAGTCTGTATGCATCACTATATATTAGGATCAATAATCCACTAGCCTTATCACCTTTTCCACTAAAATATCTTTTAGTTATTTTACCTAATAAAAAATATTTTCATTTTTCAACTGATTCATAATTGAATTAGTCTAATAATCCATAACTATAGAGACATTATATGTTTTTCTCATTAATATGGCCAAGAAAAAAATTCAAAGATAAGTGGTATTAGAATAAACTATATTGAGCTTCTTATTTTGAATTTTATAATTCAAGATATCTATTTCTATAATGTATAAACCATTCATAATATTATTAATTCCATAAAATATTTCATTCATGTATATATAATAATTTTTGTTCTTAATCACAAAATAAAATAATTTTTTTAAATAAGATATAGAAATAAAATTTCTATTTATAGGTGAAATATAATAAAAGTTTTCCAAATATAGAAAGAAATATACTATGTATACTTTGATCATAAGTATCGAATTCCAATGTGATAATCCTTCCTCCATTACTAACATGTAAAAAGACTTCTCTATTCATTAATTCTCTCTTATTTAAGAGTTTTTTCTCATCATAAAAAATGTGTGATGCACACCTAATATCCAATACCCACAATTCAGTATTAGAGAGTTTGGTTTTTGTAACAATGCTCACAATATTTTTCATTGAGAACACTTCTCAACCTTAGATAATTATTATTTAAACTATAGGTAAAATCTATAATCGATCTCAAAATAATGTTCACTATAGAAGATATTATACAAAAAATACATATATTGTGGTGAGTATCTTATTTTTTATTAATTAAATAAGTATTTCTATTTAACCTACTCCCATTAAAAATGATAACCACATATATCATATCCATTTATTAATAAAATATCCATAATTAAACAAATATTGATTTAGTTTGTAATTTATCCAAAAATTCAGTTATTTAGGTAGGAAATCATATCAATCATATCACGTATGAATCTGTTGGGATGTTAATACTTATTTAGAGGATTGGAAGTTTGAGAATTGAAATTTCAAGCATTGGAATTACATTCATAGGAATTTCAACCAGTGGCTGGAATCTGGAATCAATGTGAAGGTAGTAATAGATGATCTTATCCAATTTTAGTAGGTCTATTAGATGTTCACGTCTACCAATGGTTCTATAGTGGAGCGATGTGAGTTTCTGAAGTTTAGTAAAGTTGATGGGTCACCGAGCTAGTAAACCTTTTCAAGTGGTCATTTCTTAGAATATTGGTTTCTAGGAGAGCAGTTTCAACTTGTTTGACTAGTTTTTATTAGTATTTATGTATGTGGTACCTTCAGTGCAATGTATATGAAAACAAGGTTATAAAAGGGGTTCAATTGGGTTTTTATTAGAGAGATAAGAATTTGGCGAGGATTTCTTGTCTATGTAATTTTTTTTTAACTTATAATCTTCAAATTATAATATAAGCAAGTAGTGGTATCATGACCCAACCCACTAAGGCTTTCTTGTTGGGTGATAATTGATGTTTGAAACCCCACGTATACCTCCAAAAGTCTAAGTTATGGAGACTAGTGCTAAGTAGTCATATCACACACATGTGAGGAATTAGCCTAATGTACCTATACACATGCACACATCTCCAAATACCTGCACAATATTGAAAAATGAATACAATTGATACCATAATTCATGAATAATATCTATCCAACATAATATTATAAAAAACACTAAATAAATAAAAGTTCCAAATACAAACCCATCTAAAAGTGAAAAAGAGTCCAACCTCCTAAGTATAGCACTTGTGTCAAATGAAATAACTATTATAACCATAGTTTTCCTATACTAAAATATGCTCTTCTTACTCTCGTTCCTCCTAGGAATCCATCAAAAGGACTATCATCTTCATAATACACAACACATGTAGGAAGATCCCATGTATAGGTGACTATACCAATACCTAATAGGACAGATCTAAATCACCAAGAAATAAAGCATAAAGAGAGTTTTCAACTCATCATCACGAGTGTATATCAACAGAATATGAGACATAATAATAATAAACCCAGATATACTTATAATAGACTCCAAGTCTCTAAGTTATCTCAACCATACTTCCATCCATAGGATTTTTATTGAGGCTTAAAGGTAATGGTTTTCTGGGTGAATCCACTCCATCATGTTGTCACTAATGATGCTCAACTAAGAGTTTGCGCTCATTAGGTCTTACCTAAGAAGTACTTGTTGGAACTTCGGAGACATTAACATCTAGATAAGGGATCACATCCAAGGTTGCAGGGGGGAACCACAAGCCTTACTAAAGTAACCTTCTATATAGGGGATCAACACTCTATGCATGTTGTTCGTGTTCATACCATGAACCATACCTAGGATAAAGAATGAAAAATATAGGATCTCACCTCAATCAGATGAAGGGATACCCAAACTATACCTGATACAAAACCCATATAGAGGATAAAAATCCTTTTTTTGGAAATAATAAATAAATTTACCCTCATAGGGATGGACCAAGGGATCACACTCAACTGAAACTGGTTCAAACTGAAGATATGGAGGGCCTCCACTTTCCTTGGAAAAAGTATACAATGTGTACTGGGGGGTACACGGTGTGTATGGTCCACCCCGATATCTTCTCATGTCTCCTTATCTCACATTTCATGTATTCCTCCATATATATGGCATTTCTTTTAGGGATGCATGGTGTGTAGAGGTCAGGAAAACACTCGGCATGCCACCTGCATGTTCCCGTGTACACTTGGTTGTGCATGTGTACTTCAAGTCATGCCTGTGTACCTAGTTGTGTCTGAGTATCAAGGAATTCCCATGTACACTGTCCATTAATGTGTGTCTATTCATGTCTGTGACCATGTATATATAGGGTACACACCAAGTTTCCAACACTGAGTCACATAGCATGTGCCACATGTCACACAGTGTGTGATATTTCTCTCTTCACAAAAACCCTAATACCATATAAAGGGGACTATAGGATGTGTGTTATTTGGACTACATTCCATGTAGTCAGCAATTTTTCATAATTTATATAATATTTCACATGTTATTTCTATGTCACTTACATCATCTATTCCATCACCTAATCCACCGATAATCACAAATCTAATATCATTTGATCCCTTTTGTCACTGGTGTCTAAATTATTTCCATTCAATCCACTTGGGAATTGTCCCTCGCCACACCACACCACTCGTTGAGTACCAATCCAAAATCAGGGATCTCTAAATTTGACCCTAATTCACCTATGGTCATCTTCCATTGCCATCATGCCTTGATCACTCTACCGATCATGAACCAAAACCCTCAATATCGATCCGTTTCGCCGAAGAAGATTCATGAAACAATTGAATTCTAGGTATTTTCCAAACCACCATCCAAAGGGTTTGTTTAGTGATGATTTTTAAATAAATGGGAAAGAAATTCATAACCACAAAATAGGAATGAACCTTGGATATGTTTCAGTTTGGCCTGTATTTGTTTCCACTAGAAAAAAGGACAAATAACCAATGATAAACCAATAAAATAAATTCCCCAATATCCTAAGAAGATAACCCAAACTCAAAAGCATGAATGACTAGTGAGTCAATTTATTGGTAGATTTGATTCACGTTCTTCATTGGATAATAAAATAGCGGATATAAACCATAGAAATTAACACCCTACCTTGGGTTTGGATCAATCACTGATGAAGAAATAATATGTGTTGTTTTCATTGTCGTGATCATCAAGCTCCATTGGTGAAAATGATCCTCATGAAATCAATAATGATCCTTGATCTATTGTCATTCTCCAATATCTCCTCCAACAGATCCTATCTCAATCCTAGGGTTAAGCAGATAACCCCATGAATTATCTATAATAATGTATTTATCTAGGATAATTGGGTTAGGATTTTAATTAAACAATTAAATAAATATTTTTAATTTATTTAATTATTTTTTCCACGGTGGTGATCAACCCAAACACCTAAAATAAATAAATATTATGTTGTTAATAGGATAAAACCTACCTTTTAGACTCAACGATGGTCTCGTATTTCCTGTATTAGTCCCTTTTCAGGTGTTATTCCATTATTTTTGAAAAACTATGTGCACATGATATAATAAATTTAATATTTATATATTATCAATACCATGACTCTTTAAACCTCAGAATCCTACACTAAATCAGCACCTATCTCTGACAATATTTTTATATATATTCCAAATCATTATAAGGGAAAAAATATAGCTGTTACATTCTTCCCACCTCAGGGATTTTCATCCCAAAAAGAAAAACACCTACTCAAAAAGATGAGGGTATTGGGATTGCATATGGATATCCCACTCCCAAGATCTCTCCTCAAAATTATCATGCTTCCACTGGACATGCACCACAAGAATCACTCCCTAATGGAGGATCTTATCCTTCATATCCTTGATCTCCACTAGGTATTCTACAAAGGTAGCTTCGTCCTCTATTTCCATATTTCCCCTATCAATAACATGCGTCGAGTCATGCACATACCTCCTCAGCTATGACACATGGAAGACATAATGCACCTGGTCTAACTAAATTGGTAGGTATAAGAGGTATTCCACCTCACTGACCCTGTATAATATCTGTAAGGGGATAATGAATCTTTGGGAAAACTTGCCACACCAAAAAAAATCTATGCATCTATGTCAAGTTGAGGATTTCAAGAACACATGGTATCTCTTTTTTAACTCAAAATGAATCCATTGTCAGTTTGCATAAAAATCATGATTGATTTGCGTAGTCCTCTTCCTCTCTTGGATGACCTTCACCTTCTCTATCATTTATCTTGCAAACTTTGATCCCATGAGTACTGACTTTCCCAAATTGGTCCAACATAGTGGTGACAGATAGGGTATCCCATACAATACCTCAAATAGTGTCATGTCGATGGACTAATGGTAGTTTTAATTTTATGAAAACTCCACCAAGGGTAGGTGATCCTATTGAATATAGCCAAAGTCCAACATACAAGCCCATAGAATGTCCTCTAGAACCATAATGGTCAGCTCAGTCTAGCTATCAGTATGGGGGTGAAATATTGTGCTCATGAAAAATTGAGTCTGAAATTCCTCCTAAAATCCTCTCCATAATCATTATGTGAAGTGAGCATCGTATTCTAAAACTATCATCAAGGGAACTCTGTGAATCCAAACTATCTCCTTCATGTAAAATAATCCCAAGATCGCTACTAAACATTCTCTTAGATAGCGAGGAAGTGGGATAACTTGGTGAGTCAGTCTATGATCACCCAGATAGAATCATGTACTCTAAATGTTCATGGTAACCCCATAGAAATTTCCTTAGATATAGCATCCCAATTCCACTCTGAGGCCTCAAGGAGTTAATCTAAACTTTCTAGAACAAAGTGGTTGGCCTTCACTTCCTGAAATGTTAGGCATCTAGAGATAAACATTGTTACACAATTATTCATCCCTGGCCACCAAAACTAACACTAAAGGTACTGTTATATCTTTTCCATACCTAGATGTACATCCAAGTGTGATGTATGAAAATTCCTTAGAACCATCTCATGCAACATCATTAGTCCTATTTTTTATCCTTTTAAAACAATTACATTCTCCCCACATTCAAAAAATCCATTAGGATCACATCTAGTGGATATCTGAGTGCACATGGTATTAAAGTCAGTATTTCCATGTAGAACCTTTATAACATGATATTGAAGTAGTGGGATAATAACCATCAACTAGAGGTCAATTGAATCATCCTCATTCATAAGGGACAATTGTAATGAGGCTAAATACTCCGATGACTTAGTCAATAATTGTGAACAATATATCATGTTAATATTATCTTCTATCACATTCCCCTTCTAGTTATTATAGACTATAATGAATTCATAATACTAGAGAAACTCTATCCATATCCTCTATATCAAGTTATGATCCTTCTAAGAGAAGTTTTACTTAAGACTCTTATGGTTAGAATAAAATAAAAATTTCTCATCCATAAGGTAATGAACCCACATATTTAGGGAAAAGACTACCACTATCAGCTATAGATCATGGATCACATTGTTCTACTCATGTGGCCTCAACTTTCAGGACCCGTATTCAATCATTTCCTGCCTATATATTAGAAAACAACCAAATTAGTCCCCTGAGTCATCACAAAACACTACGTACTTGACATCCTCTTCTATAAATCTCAAGATAGAAGTACTCATAAACCTATTCCCCAAATCATGAAAAGCCTAGTGGGACCTATTTATCCAAGGGAAAGGCTTCCCCTTTTGGGTCAAAGTATTCAAAGGTGTTGATATCCTAGAGGAATCAGGCACAGGTCTCCTGTAGTGTCCTATCAACCTAAGGAATCTCTACACATACATCGTGCTCTTGGGTGTCTCCCAAGATAACACTACCTCAACCTTGGACGGATCCAGTGAAACACCTTCAACTAAGATGATATATCCTATAAATTGGACCTCTTTAATCCATAACTAAAACATAGAGAGTTTCATATAAAATCGATGCTCTCAAATTATGTCTAGGACCATCCCCAAATGTCTCATATGGTCTTCCTTGGATACCGATTACACTATAATGTAATTGATAAAGACCACCACAAATCGGTATAATAAAGTCTAAAATATTTGGTTCATGAGTCCCATGAACATAATAAGGGTTTTCACCTCACTGAAATACATCACCAAGTACTCATAATGACCATAGCAACATTGTAAGTTCATCTTTGGTATATCCATGTCCTTCAATAAACGTTGGTGATAAACTAATCTAAGGTCTATATTTGAGAACCATCTTTCCCCTATGAATTTATCAAATTGGTCATAAATCCTCAATAGGGGGTACTTATTCTTCATGGTCACCTAGTTTATGAGAAGTTAATCCACACAAAACCTTAAGGTCTCATCTTCCTTCTTGGAGAACAACACTAAGGATGAACAGAGTGACACATTTGGTCTGATAAATCACTTCCTCTTAAAGTAATCCAATTAACATTATTCTCATGAAACTCTATGGGAGATATCCGATATACCGGAATAGATATCGATGGGGAGGTAAAACTAGAACATCCTCACGAAAGATGTCCTCATACTCTTCCACCACTACAGGAAGCTGAAATCCCATAGCACCCACTACTCCAAGGGTTATACAAGACAAATGATGATTAATCAGTTATATCCTCCTACATATGAGCCCTTCTTACTCTTCTTAGATTTACTTCTCACCCAAAAAGGTAAACATCATTCCATCACCATGGACACACCACACCCTCCACTTAAAATAGTCAATCTGAGCATGAACTGTAGATCGCCCATTTATAACTAAGGCATCATCGCTACTACAAAGAGATACCATAATAATCTCCCTCCACTAAGAGTTAGGTCACACTATTGGTAGAAGTGTGTGATTGTTAAATCCCATTCTTTTAGAGTCTCTAAGTGAAAGGGTCAAGAAAATGTCTCAACTGGAATCTCCAAGTCTTGGACAAGAGAAGTTGAAAGAAACGAGTGGCTCACACCCATGTCTATCAATACTATATCTAAAGTATAGAATAAAAAATTAAATTTTCTAATCATCCCTAGAGACTTTGGGTCATAGGAATCTCTTTCTCACAGTTCTCCCCTTTCCTAACCACCAGCTCCCTATGCCTGGCATGGACCACCTGGGGGTGGTTGTGGTAACAAGTCCAAAAGTTTTCTACCCTAGTTTCTCTTCCTACTTATCTACCACATCTTCCACCCTATGAACCTTCCTACTCTTTTAATTGTCTCTACCTTGGTGGTCCATCGACCATCTCTCTATCATCTAGTCAAAGGGTCAAAGGATCCCAAGTGAGATGTCCTTGGCCGCTGCAAGAAAAATATTACCTCTCTCTCAGATGTCTAGAACCATCCTATGATCCTTGAACTATAGATCCTCTATCCTAGGGTCATATCTTGAAGTGTATCATATGCTCATATTTTTGTTTATTCTTTCATATACCAGTTTATGATGTCTCATCTTTTTTGTGTCCATTACTAGCACCAACTTTCAACGTTTTCTCACCCGTTAATCTCTCCACCACTAAGGATCACTCAAGCACTCCAACATAGGTGGGAATGTAAAGATATATCACTTTATCCATGATATATTAGATTAAACCCTATTAGAAGGTCTATTTTTTGAAAAATGGATCTATAACCATATTCATATAGTATCTCAATAGGTTTTTGAACCTCGATGAATACTCTACCAAGGACATTCTACCCTACTAAAGTTGTACAAGATCATATATATGCACCAATCAAAATGTGGATGGATAGAACTTTTCCATGAAGAGATGCTCTAAATATGACCATGAGAGTGTTGTCTCATCATGGGTATAAGTCTCTAAAATCTAGAATCACCCCACCGATTCCTAAAGATGATTCTCTTAAATTT
Source organism: Viscum album (assembly GCA_963277665.1). Lineage (NCBI taxonomy): Eukaryota > Viridiplantae > Streptophyta > Magnoliopsida > Santalales > Viscaceae > Viscum > Viscum album. The sequence goes on along the minus strand of OY728147.1, from coordinate 871,285,730 downwards.
CCACCATATGATCTGTAGGTGTCCCCAGAAGGCAAAAAACTCGGTTAACTACCTAAATCTAGTCCTCATCTACTTAGGGTATGGATCACCCTGAAACCTAAGAGGTCACTATATCTAAAACTCCTAGAGTGTGTTTATCCTATGCACATAATCATCCATTACTTCCAACACAACCTTCTACTAAATGGATGGTGGAAAAACTAGAAAACCACCTGGAGGTACCCCCACGTGTACATGACCCTGCACTGAATCCTCTTCACTATGCAGATCATCCTCCCAATCCTACTATGGAATCCTAGATGGATGTATTCATGGAGGAATCCGGAAATAATCAATATGTACCATGGTCAAAGATTATTCTTGGGTAGCTTACTCAAAATTACATGGAAACCACAACTCATTTCTATATGATGCATGTACCAATATTTTACCTACAACCATTTCCTATATGTTCTGAGTAAAAAATCAGGTTATGAGATTCTTGGTGAATGGATATGTCGACTATTGCACCAACACTTGATTCAATGGACTAATATATGAACTCAAAATACTTTAACACCATTTATATGTTTCCCAAACCAAAACTCACAATTAGAAAATATCCCAAATTCTCTCCTAAGATAAACACTTCTCTAATACAATTCTATCATGACCAGACCCACTAGGGACTTCCTGGCTAATGATAATCCATGTGTGAAACCCAAAGAATATATCCAATAGACTATGGGCTATTGACCCTTGCAAAGAATGAATATCCCGCACATGGGAGGTATTATCCTAAGGTACTTGTACACACGCATACAACTCCAAATTACCATACAAAGTTGAAAGGTAAACAATGTTTGATACCATAATTCTTGAATAACATCTATCCCACATCAGAGTATGAAAAATTACTAGACAATAATAAAAGGGCCAAATACAAGCCCAACCAAAAGTGAAAGGGAGTCAAACCTTCTAAGAAGGAGGAGACTGATGTTAGATTCAACAACTGGTACAAAAACGGTCTATCCAACCTAAACTATGCTCTACCCTCTCCGGGTCCTCCTAAAACTCCATCAAAAGGCTTTTCATCTACATAATACATGACATGTGTGGGTAAATCCCATACAGGGGTGAGTACAACAACAGTCAATAAGAAACCCTAAAATCACCAAACAATAAATAATCAAGAGAGTATTCATATCATCATCATCAGTGTATGTCAACAGAATATCAGAATAACAATAATAATGTAATGTCACAAATTTTCTGTGTATTACTTTTTGATATTATATGGATTATTTTCGAGACCAGGTGCTGAGATGGTGGGTGATTATGAGGCCTGGTGTGCCCAAAATAAATGTTTAAAATATATTAAATATATTAAATAGAACACGTGCACAGTTTTCCTAAAAAAGTGGAATGACTTATAAATGAGTGTCTTGATCCAAAATCTGAGGGAACAACTGAGTTTATAATGTTATTTTTACCCTAGGCATGACTTATAATTAGTCAAATTGGGTCGTTTGTGGAAAATCATCACGGACATATAAATGAATAAAATAATTAAATAAAATTATTTTATTTTGTTTGTTTGACGCATCAACCATTTAGTCATTACAAATACTATTATGATATAATCCTAGGGTTATCCGTATAACCCTAGAATTCTTGGAGGACCATTGGAGAGATCATAGAGCATTATCTCTCAGGCGAATGGTGGCAGGATTTTGAATCGAAGATCGATGCGCCACAGATTCAAGAGATCTTTTCAAAAAATAATAATTATGCATTTTTATTCATCAATGACCAAAAAAATAAAGGTTTGTAATTTTTTTGATTTTTTTATCCCCCTTTCTTGATTTCTACGATGATAGTGGATTAATCAATTAATAGATTGATCCGCAGTTCAATTGTCTTGAGGGATGGGTATGATTGTGGGGATTATTGGTAGAATTATCTTTGTGATTGATTTATTTCGATTGAAATTTCTAATGGAGACATACTGAGATCAACATGAACATCGATTGAAGTTCATTCCTCAAATATTTTCTTGTCCTTTTCTCCCCCCATTCATTATTTGTCATGGGCGTTTTTCGTTTGTCCCGCGACTCATCTTATTCTAATTGATTGATCATTGTACACCTATTTCTTGGACCAATTATCTGATATCATAGATTTTGGATCAAAATGGAATAATGAAGGTGTGACGATGAATATGGAGCAATTGGCATGGTGGTTGAAACCTGATTTCTCATTCTTTAGTGTTCTTTGGATCACAATGAAGAAAGGTGAATCGATTTGTTTTCTGAGTAAATTTTATGGCGGAACAAGTTATTTGATGATGGTGAGGCATATATGAGTTGGTATCTTCAATATTGTCATGAAAATATCATCATATCGAATGTACTATGCACCGGGATGAACAGAAAGTGAATCTGGGATTCTGGAAAAACCTAATCCACATGGAATGTAATCTGGGATTACATGGCATGTGGGTCCCCAAGAGTGAAAACTAGGGTTTCAAGAGAAATTTAAGTATCACATGGCATGTGACCATCCTAAGTAACTCATTGTGTTCCTTTTTAATTACATAGACATGGGTTGGAGTAAACGAATAGCCCACACAATGTGTACTCCCCTACAAGGACACAGATTTGACTAGTAAATGGGTTGACCTGTATACTAGCAAACATGTAGAGTACATGGGTTGTCTACATGGTGCGTACTCCACTATATAGAAACAGCTTAAGATATGGATCGTTTACATGGGTAGGACCCAGGATCGAGGGACATGGTGTGTGACTCATACTACACATCATGTACTCTTTTATACATGGATTATAACTCTTGTCCTTAGTGACTTGGACAAAAAAAATTAGGTTTAATTCCTCATATAGTTTCCCAGAATGTTTGTATGGAATCGTTTCTTACTCCTAGGAAAATTATCACTTTGGAAGGACTACTTGGGTAGAGTTTTTGAATCCCTCTATGAGGCCCAAAGTGAGATCATCTATTCATCTTCGTTCCCTAGGTGGAATTTTTGGTATCGTCCTGACCAGCACTACATGTCCATTGATCCTATACTTAGAGGGTTAATCTATATTGAGTTTTCTATTATCACCTCATGGCCTTGGAAGTGATACTCATATGTGTATCATATCTCTTCATACTATCTACATGTTCTTTCTTTCTCATGACAAGACCTGACAAGAAGCACCTCTTAGATAGACGTCATCATTTCTATCAAACTCTGGAATTTTTTCTCCCGGATGAGTGCTTCATGAATACTTTGAGATACTATGGTTGTGACTTTCCTCTAGACTATATTTCTTTGTTGATTGTATCTGGTTATTATTGTAATATGTCTTTTAGACATATGCTTGTGTAGAGATGACTGTATTTACTTTGTTGTATGATTTTTGGTGTTAGGGTGTCCTACTAAGTATTGTTTTAATCACACCTACATGAGATTTTTTCACATGTGTCATGTCTCTTTTAGATGATTGACCTTTTGACAGATTCCTATATTGACCAGGACTATATGGTGCTTAGTGAGACCGGACAGATCGAGGTGTGTTCCTGTGGTTTTTAGACAGTAACCCCCTTTTTATTTCAATTTGGACTTGTGTTTTATACTCTTTTGGGTTTGATTGTATATGGACCTTTTTACTTTCTTTACTTCATGTCATGCTCTAGTTGTGGGATGTAGATGTATGCATGAATTAGTTGTTCAGTTGTTTTTACATTTTAGTATTTATTGCGCTTGGAGATGTGTGCATGTGTATAGGTATTTAGGAAATGCCTTTTATGTTAGTGATATGCCTACTCAGTGCTAGTCACCAACCCCTAGGCTATTGAAGGCAGGCTTGGGGAGTCTTAGCATAGGTTTCACTGGGATTGGTCATGAAAAATAAAGACAAATATACTTATAACATACTCCAAGTCATAAAGAGGTCTCAACCATACTACTAGCTATAGGATTCTTCTCGAGGTTTCATATTAATGCCTATCCAGGAGAATCCACTCCATGATTAATGTTATAATTGATGATTCTCACCCAATAGGTCATACTAGTCAAGTCTCACCTAATAAGTACTTGCTATAACTTCAAATATATCGACACATAGATAGGTTATCATACCCAGGTCCACTGGAGGACACCAAAAACCCTACCTGATTAACCTTTAAGATAGGGGATTGATGCTCTATACATGGTTGTCACACTAATGCCATGAACCCTACTTAGTATGAAGAAGAAAATTTAGGAGGTCTCAACCTGGTCACAGGAATGGATACCCAGAACTATATATAAAACAAAACCTATAGAGGATATCACAATATTATTCTCAAGATGTAATTCCACATTGTACCCTCGTAGGGATGGACCAAGGGATCACACTTAACTAAAATTATTCCAAACTGAAGAGATTAAGGGAATCAACTTGACCTGGAAAACGTACATGACATGTATTGGGGTGTACAAGGTATGTCAGATCCACCATAAGATCTTCCCATGTCTATTTTTCTCACATGTAATATATTATTCCATATAAAAAACATTTTATTTAGGGGTAAATGGAGTGTTAAGGTTGGTATGGGACTCAGTGTGTCATCAGCCTATGACCATGTACACCTGGTCGTGCCTGTGTACATTAGGTCATGCATGTGTACTTCAGGTCATGCATGTGTACTTCAGGTCATGCCTATGTGAATAGCCATGTTTGTGCTCGTGTACTTACAATATTCACTCTAAGCTACTAGAATTGGGTCACACATCATGTTTCACATGTCACATGGTGTGTTATATTTATCTCTATGTGTAAATACTAGCATCATAGATGGGTGAATAAACAACGTGTATTCTTCATACTGCACATCCTATATTCTGTAATTTTATAGAAATTACATACTATTCCACGCATGATACCCACACCACTACCACCATATTTTATGCCACATGATCTACTGATAATCATGGGTCTAAGTTCATTCAAGCCCTACAGTCACCAGTGGCAAAAAATTGTCCATCCAATTCTTTTCTAAAATTAGCTCTCACGAAACCACGCTGCACACCACATGCCAAACCACAATCAGGTATTTTTTTTAATCTGATCCAGATCCACCTCTGGTCATCTTCCATTTCCATTACACCTCAATCACTCCCTCGATCGTGAACCTAAACCCTCGATATTGATTCAATATTCTAAAGAACAATCTTGTGATTATCAAATATCATTTATTTGTTAAACCACTGGCCAAAGGGGTTGTCAGTGATGATCTTGTGATGAAATGGTTAAAAAATTCATAAACCACAAAAGAGGAATTAACAATGGATATTTTTTGGATTTGACTCGATTGATTTCCATTATAATTATGAATGAAGAACCAATAATAAACCAATAAAATCAATTTATCAATATCATAGGAATATAACCCAAACTTTCATGCATGAATGACCCACGAATCAATCAGTTGGTTGATGTGATTCTCGTTTATCATGGTTTAATAAAATGGGTGAAATAAACCATGGAATAAAATTCCCTACCTTGGATTTGGATCGATCACAAATGAAGAATGAATCTTTATTATCATCATTTTTTAGATCCTTTATCTTCATTGGAAAAATGATCCTCGAGTAATCAATCTTAATCCTAAATCTATAGTTATTCACCAAGATCTCCTCAAAAGTATCTTCTCTAAATACCTGGTTTATGAAGAAAACCCTATGAATTATCCATAACTGTGTATTTAAACAGGATGATTAGGTTTGGATCTTAATTAGTCAATTAAATAATGTTTTTAATTTATTAAATTATTTTTTCTACGGTGGCACTCAATCCAAGCACCCAATGCTGGAAAATATTATGTTACTTATAAGGTATAACCCATATCCTGGACTCGACAATAGTCTTGGATTTCCCATTTGAGTCCCTATTCAGGAGTTATTCCATTATTTCATAAAAACTATATGTGTATGACATAATATATTTAATATTTATATAATATCAATACCAAGCCTCTCTGGGCCTAATCCCATGTAGACTCAGTTCCTAGCTCTAAAAATGTTACTAAATATATTCCAAATCTTTACAAGGAAAAAGAGATTTGTTACAATTAGTTTGGTTCTCCCATGCATGTAGGACATAGTTCAATGCACATTAAAACTTTGTCTTCTTTCTCTACTTTTCTCTATTTTTGTTACATGTTTTACCTTTGGATGGATTTTCAGTACTTAGTTTATATTGTGGTGCGTGAAAGGAAAACTTTTTGTAGTGAGTAGGGTGAACCGACTGCTTACTTCTAATATACTCAATCAAAGGGGAATAAAAATTCTGGAGATTCGGTTTTCCAAAATTATATTACATCATGAATATTTCTAGTGGATCTACTAATCATACTTTTTATGATAAATTGGTAGTACAAGTGATAAGTTTTTTATTCTATAGTTTATGGATTAGATTCTTCCCAAAAATTGGTATCTAAGCACTGGTTCTGAATCCCATGGTTTAGTAGACCAATAGTAGTTCAGGCATGGAATTAGAGTAAGGTAATATCCATATCGAGAAATTAAATGGAACAGATTTTGGTTTCTTTTGAATTTAGATTGAAGAATGTCTGAATAAAAAAGACTTATAGGTTACCTTTTATAGATTAAAGGTTATTTTTATAGATAACAATGAATGGGATCACATTGATAGGAAAGTGATTGTGTTGGAAATAATGTCTCTCATAAATAATGTTGTGTTCAATATTCACTAGTATAAGACTAGAGTGAATGTTTTGAAGGAGTTGGTAGATATGTATGAAAAATTTGTGGCCCTAAATAAGGTTTTCATATTATTATGGTTATTTATATTAAGTTTTTCATAAGAAATACCATTGGTAGATCATATTAAGGAATTTAACTTGATTTGTGAGTAGTTATAATCAATAAAGGTAACCTTTTCTAATAATTTATGGGTGTTGATGCTTTTTTCTTCACTTATAAAGATTTGTAATTCAATGGTTACTATATTTTGTAACTCTAATAGAAAATTTAATCGAGTATTTGATGATATAATAAATATAATAATCAATGAAGATATTTGGTGAAGGGAATTTCATGAACTATCTATTAGTTTTCTTAATATAGATGAAAGGGGTTTTTTACCATATTGGAAGCAAATTTTTCAAAAGAATCCATTGATAGATAGACTCAATAAAGGAAATGGTAAAAGAACCAAGGAAACTAGAATGGTCCTAGTACTACCTACTAAAAGTTTGTAGAGAAATTAAATATCAAGAAGGATTTAAAAATTCATAAGTAGAACCCTATAAATACTTCAACCATCGGAATTTTAATTTCCATAAATGCAATTGAAGTTTATAATTACTAGTTGCAAAGTAAGAACACATCGGTAAAATCTTGAGTGGTTGACCCTAGAGAATCTTTCCATTAAATTGGTGATCTAATATGGATATCAAACTATGTATTGGGTAAGTTTTTGAAATTTTATCTAGAATATAGTGAATCCCTTGACATTATTGGAAAATGATATGTCAACATCTGAATGAAGAATAGAGGATTCTTGAAACTATCTTAAGTTTTCCATATCTCTATCCATAAGGGATCTAATTTATATAGGGAAACTTGATGATGTAAGATATGAGACTAGTTTTACTGTAGGGTTTGTAAATTTACTCTAGTATCAATGATAGTTCCGTGAGAAGTGAAAGATGGGACCCTTTACATGACCAAAAATTCGGATAGTATAGTCATTAGAATTGATAATTATGATGATCTATAAGTATGGATTTGTAGGTTCGGTTGCCTCAATGAAAATAACTTGAATATTATGAATGGTAAGGTAATAATGAATCTTTATCATATAGAAATTATAAAGTTTGAAGGTTTTTTACTAATAAGTAACAATAGTGTGTCCTTCGATTTAGATGGCTGGAATCCCATAAATTAGAAGTCGGGGCTCGTACACTCAGATGTTTGGGGACCTATACATGTTCAATACTATATTGGTTGAATTTACTTTCAAACTTTCATTGATGATACTATAAGAAAATTATTTATTTACTTCTTGGATCTTAAATCATATTTATTCCAAGTTTTTAATCACTAGAAAGGATTTCTAGAAAGGTAATGTGGCAGGAAGTTGAAGTTCATATGAATAGAAAATAGTGGTGATTACATCAAATGTTACTTAGAAAATTTATGATAGAAGAAAGGTATAAGTCTTGAGAATATATTTCCCAAAACACTGCATCAAAATCATGTAACTTAAAGGATGAATCAAACATTGGTCGATAAATCTAGGAGTATGAGGTTGAACATAGGAATGCCTAAGGATATATGGGAATAGAAACTCAACATAGTGAATTATCTCACCAATATAAGTCATGTAACAGAAGTTGGGTAGGAAATTATGGATGATATGTGGTTTGGAAAATGATTATAAGTTCATAATCTTCTATTATTTATTAGTTTAGAATATGTACATGTAAATACTAAGGATAGGGAAATACTTGAATCCAAATCCAAAATATGTTTTTGCCTTGGTTATGGATATAAAAATATTAGAGATCACTTTTGGGATGGTTATAGGAAATATATCATCATAAGTAGGTATTTAATCTTTAATTAAATGGTTTTATGGAAGGAAAATAACATGGTAGAGTGGTAATTTGAAGAATAATCAACTATAGAAATCTAGGTTGATCAGAGTGCTGGTGGATTATAAAAAATGAAGAACTCAAATGCCGATATTGAAGGTATCATAAGTATAGATGTAATACCATCATGAATATTATAAATTTCAATAGTAGATAAATCATGAGTGGAATACTGGAAGTATGTGCACCTGAATTTTGTGTCTAAAATTTCAGTTACTAAAAAAATGAGTTGATCCAAGTGGTTCAAATCATCTAATTATATTGAGTAGGTGAACTAGAATCAAGACACCGGTGTAGAGGTTTCGGCATGATTTGGTCTCTCTACTCATAATGGATGTAGTAGAACTTGAAAATCCATTGTTGTTTTTCTTAGTGATTCTATGTAGTAGGAGATGGCCCCAAATAAGAAGATAAATTCACTAAAGTTAAACATAACTTGGGATATGGTTGAAATACCATAGGGTAAAAAGTCACTTGAAAACAAGTGGGTTTACTGGATCAAGGAAGATAGTAGGGGTAATAAAAGATAAAAATAACAACTGTTAGTGAAGGGGTTTCAAAATAAGGAAGAAGTTTATTTCTCAAAAAAAACTCAAGGGTAGTAAACACTCTACTATCAAAGTACTACTAAGTATGTTGGAATCAGAAAATCTATATCTTGAATAGATATATGTAAAGTTAGATTTCTTTGATGGTTATTTGGAGGAGGATATTTACATTGAACATCCAAATATGTGTATCAGAAGTTGGGCATCATAATTTGGAATGTAAACTGAATAAAAGTTTGTATGGAATGAAACAAGAAATATGGTAGTGTAATTAGAAATTTGATTTGTTTATGTAAGATTAATGTTTAGTGGGTGTAATGTAAATAACTATTGTTATCATAAGTAATAGGAAGATGTGAAATTAAGTATATATCTTTTATATATTGATGAAATTATGGTTTCTAGATCAAAAGTTTTGAAAATAAAAAATATAAGTGTGGTTTTTCTAGAATATTTGGTAAGAAATATCTTGGACAAATAAGGAATATTTTGGGGATAAATATTCAGAGAGATAGGAAAACTAGGACTTTTTCTATCTTATAAATATTATATTATGATGTTTGCATAATGGTTTGGGATCAATGGAAGTAATCCAGTATCAACCCATCTTATGGATTACTTCAAGTTGTCCAAGTCACATGCACCAGTAACTAAATTTTAGGCCATGTAAATGAAAAAATTACCATATACATCAATTTTTATAAGTTTTATGTATGAAATGGTTTTCACTCACCTGTGCATTTCCCATGTAGTGGTATTTGTCAATCGATATATAAAGAAATTAGGGAAAGTTCATTGTGGGTTGTGAATTGGATCCTTCTACATTCGAAAGGATCTGAAGATCAAACTCTTTTCCTTGGGGGTGAAGATCCATTACAATTATTTGTGGTCTCAGACTTTATTTTATATTTAGATACTCAAAATAGTATTATAGGTTTCATGTTTACATGTAGAGGAGTTACAGTTAGTTGGATGTCACAACTTCAGGAGATTGATTCATTGAGTAAAGCTGAAGTAGGGTATATATATTCAACAATAGCTGGGAAGGAAATAGTATGGTTAAGGATATTACTATAAGATCTTGAAAGGAATCAATAAGGGTAAATTATTTACTATGATAGCCAAAGTTCTATCAACTTATCTAAAAATCCAATGTTCCATGAAAGGACAAATCATATCGATATAAAGTATCATTTCATCAAAAAATTGGTGGAGGTAAATTAGCTAGATATACCTAAGATAGTAGGAAGAAAAAAACTTTTAGATATGTTCACTAAGGTGGTAGTTTAGGTAAGTATAATGTATAATTGATCCTCATTATTAATTAGGTGAAGGGAGGAATGAAAAGGGGGATGCAATTGAATGATAATTTTTGGAAGGTTTATGAGGTGTTCGTGGAACAAGTATTAAAGTGGGATATTTTTTGGGATGTGAATCCTTGTTTTGACCATCATAAGTTTGAGCATTGAGATTATGTTCACTGGAAATTTTTTCAACTGATGGAATCTGGACTCAATGTAAAGGTAGTGGCAGCGAATCCTCTCCAAGGTTAGTAGGTCCATCATAATTTTTCATTTATTGATGGTTCTGTGGTGGATCACTGGGAGGTTCGGAAGTTTAGAAAAGTTAATGGTTCTCCAGGTTGGTAAACTTTATCAAGTGTTCATGCCTTATAATCTAGGTTTTTAGGAGATACAATTTAACTTGTTTGAATGATTGTGCTTAGTATTTAAGTACATGGTACCATTAGTGAAAAGTGTGTGAAATAAATGTGCTAATTATGGTTCAAATGGATGTTTAATGGATAGTTGAGAAATTGGTGAGGATTACCTGTCTTTGTAATCTATTTTTCACCTAAAATCTTCTAGTTATAATGGAATAAAGAAGTGGTATGGTTTCCCCAATGAATGTAGTACATAGTCAGAATCATGTTAAAGCTTTGTGTTATTTATATAATTTTTTATATTTCCATTGCATGTTTTACCATCGTATAAATTTTCAGTACTTTGTTTGTTTGTACTGAGGTGTGTGTGTAAGCATAACTTTATGTATAAAGTAGTGTACAATGACTACCTACATTCAGTAGACTCATTTGAAGGGGAAGTGAACTTCTAGAGATTCTGTTTTCTACTATTCTATTATAGTGTGTAGATTTCTTGTGGATCAATTGATCAATATTTTACCAGTATATCAATAGTATAAAAGATTGGGTTTTCATGTTATAATTCATAGATCGGTTTCTTCCCAATATACTCTTTGATATTTATATGGAAAACTCCATGTCTGATTTATCATATGAATTATCCTAAATTTATTCTTTTGGGAACCTAATCATGTTATATTCACATAGATAAGTAAAATACAAAGATTACAATTGAATATGGGAACTTAATCCTATCACAGTCACCCAAACCTATCATTCCTTACATAATATAATTCTTAGGTGCCTAAATTAGGCATGACCTACCCATATGGATGATCGAGGTATTTCTATGTGTTCGCTTTGAAAGGAATATCGTGATTCGTATTTATAGGGTTTTATTTAATTATCACCATTTCCAAATGCATCCTATATATATTATACATAACTATTACATTTAATACAATATTTACATCTCATAAAATTCCTACACATATGAATGCTTTTAACAATTTATTTTTTCAATACTATTCCTTCCACCAAGTTAATATGATCCAAATGTATTGATGTATAACACCTTATACAGCTCATTATTTGAGTTACTTACCCAATAATAAAAGTTAAATATATCCTCATATATCCAAATTTAACTCATGAATAAGGTATACAAAAACATTTCATGTAAAGCCTTAGAATCATATGAATCAAAAAAACTTACAAGAGAATGTATGACGTGACAAGTAGGTTATCCTCGCTTTTTTGGATAGATCGTAAAATCTAAATCTAATTAGAAGTCAACCTCAAGTCCCACTATCTATAGATTAATACTTAATAGTAACCATAATTCTAATACAACTCTAACACTTAATATGGATAAATCATAATAAAACCTTATTATTCAATTCAAATCTAAAATAATAAATCATAGTATTCGTTGAATAAAAAACTAAATATATTATATTATACTTAGTTTATAAATCTTATATGCATGGTTGATAATGATAATAATTATATTAAACAATATAAACTAAAGCAAACCAATATTAAAATATAAATCATTTATATACATGAATATTAAATAAGGATGTCATAAATAAATAAAATAAAATATTCAACATAAAATATCATATTTTTAGATAATTATAAATTCAATAAAAATATATTTTAATGTTATTTTAAGTCATATGGATTTGGCACAAACCCTTTAGGAATTTTTCGTTGGATGATTTTCAAGGAAAAAATATTTTTAAAATATTTTTATAACAATGGTCAAGAAAAAAAATTGGTTTATCTACCCAATCCATTTTAAATAGATAATTTATCAAAGTTCCAACCTAGAACCATTATATAGTTTACAAGAACATTCCATTTTTTATGATTATACTAAAAAACCATAAGTTATTAAAAAAATTCATGTTGTAGTTGTTTATAGTGGAATCTAATTTCAATGAAGCATGGATATTTTGAATAAAAACTATGATGTGAAAATATTGTTTTATGATGATTTGTTTTTTAATAATAAAAACCATAATTTTTTCCAAAACAATTCCATTTTTTCTAAAAATTATGGTAAACCATGACATCGTTTTAAAACCAATGGTGTGGTTCTAGAGTAACTCTAAACTAGTTTTCATTTATCGATTTTCATCTTATTAAAACTTCATCAGCACTCTATCTAATATAAAAATGAGTTTGATTGAGATAGCTCAACTATAATAAATGGGTTTCTACCTCCAAAGGTATCCATAATCCATTAGAATCAATGAACACTTTAGTAATACCCCTTCACTTTTAAAGGTATGGAAATACCTCCTCTGTAAATGAATTTGAAGGGAATATCATGAGAGAGATTTCTATTCAGTGAGTGATCACCAGTGTAACAAAAATGGTTTCTATAACCTTCATTATATAGATCTCTTTCATTGAATGAAATATCATATTGGAATTCATATGTTACTTACATTATGAAATAACCAATTCTTTAAATCTTCATCATTGTAACTAAAGAGACCAGATTCTCATTGGTGCAACATTGAGAAGTAGGGGTTGAATAAATGTTGTCCTTTTACAATTTCTTTCTAGAGAAATCAATCTATTATATCCATTAGAATCATGATCTACTCATTATTTAAATCTATTAGTCACTTGTATGTATCAAAATTAAATAATAACATAAAAGTACACAATATTTTTATAATTTTTGTCCCTAGTTTAGATTAATACAACCTTTTTGTGTTCAAGTTTATTCTAAGATATAGATGTATAGCTAATATAATAGTTAATAAAAGAATCAGTGGTATCATTATTATCCCAAAGTTTCTTCCCAATAATAATGTTTCTTGGTCTTTATTTATACTAAATCACTCTAGTGTATGATAGGAATTCAGGACAAAACTAAAAAATATATTCAAAATGATTCCAGTATTTCTCATTACCAAAAAATATATCTTCTCTTTAATACCTTATAATAACAAACATGAATTAAATATTCTTATTTTTCAATAACATTAATGTCCAAAACATGTAGTAATATAAATATATTGTCAGTCATACTCTTTAAATAATCATGTCTTTTATAATTATTCTCATCTCATAGTATTTTTAAATAAACTCTATATTTATAAATCTTAGTAGAATCACATAAATATTTTACATAAATAAAATATGGAAACTCCATAAATTTTGATAATTCAATCTTCTCCTTTTAAAACAGGCCAAACGATAATCTTGAAATACTCTAGTCTTTTATCTTCATAAATGGATTCTAAATATTCATATTTTAATATATAAAAATATCATGAAATTATATTTTCAAAACAACTCTTTTAATTATCTAAAATACCCATCTTAACTTTCTTTTGAATGTCCACCAAACCCATAATCTCTTTTCATGTTTTTATGATCACATGCAACGATAATATTTGAGTGAAAAGCATCATCTCAAATCATAAAATCATTCTTAATATATTAATAAAAAATTATATTGAATCACAGATTAACCAAAATAATTTTGATATTTATATATTGAATATCAATAAATAATCATCTGTAACACATCTTACAATTCACCTAAAAACTTATTTTTAATCTTACATGCCCAAAAAATAATCATACATAAACATTGAAATATTTAGGTTAATTTTACATGGAATATAATTTATTCTTAAATGAGAACATTTTACTCTTTAATATCCTATAAAATATCCAATTTATTCTTATATATCACTAAATTACTCTTATATATCTCTCTTTTACTCTTACATGCCATAGTAAACGCTCTAGTTACTCTTACAGAGCTTTGGGTTACTCGCATGGAACTGTGAAACACTTCTATTTAATCCTATATACCTCTAAGTTAATCTTCCATAATATGAGTTTAATCTTACTTACCCTTTGTAATATCTAATTTATTATTACATATAACCTATTCAATCTTACACAACTTTGATTTGTTCTAATATATCACTAGTTTATTCTCATATGGCCTTCGGAATATTAGAGTTATTCTTATGAACCTAATATTTATTCTTATATAGAGTTTGGTTATTGTTATAGAGTTCTATTTTACTATTATATGGGATTAGTTTATTCTTACACATCCAATACTTCACAAAATACTCAAAAAAATCAACTCAAAACTTTTATAATTCAACTCCAACCTTCTCAACTCATCTCCAAACAACCCATCCACTTCAATTTATCTCAAAACAATTGAAATTCCTTTATAAAAACATCAGGTCTCTATAAAAATTATTAGCATAATATCTAAGGATCTTGTAGAATTTATGAATTCCAAACTTTTAAATTTATCTTAAAACTTTTAAAACCAATCTAAAAACTAAAAAAAATATCAAAAACTTCCAGTGATTCTCATTTATTGCTGATAATAAATAAAAAAATCCATTAACATTTCAATGGGTTCTTTAATCTCCCCCATTGTATTTGTTCTCAACTCTAAAAACTCACCAATTTTCATCAAACCATCAAATCACATCCTTTATCAAATAAAAATATCCTCACAGCACATTATTGAATAAATATTTTTTAGAATTACATCCTTCTTGGATAAGAAATTTGGAGAAAATGATATTGAATCTCCTCTCTAATCAACTTAATAGATTGTCTCCTTTAATTAATAAAACCAACTTTGGATTCCAGAATCCAATTTCTATTGGAGTTGTGACTTTTCTCTATTTGATAACAAAATGCAAATAATTGTGGTTCAAGGCCAATACTCTTTAAGTATGAGGGAGAGGATGTAAATGTATTTTTAGACTCAAATCTTAAAATTTATCCCTTGTAATATCCTTGGTGAAAAAATTAGTAATATGATCTAGTGTGGAAATGTGTTCCAACTTCACATATTCATAAGCAGGATTATCTTTTATAAAATAATAGTTGATATTGATATATTTGGATCTGGAGTATTGAATTAGATTCTTGGATAAATCAATTTCACTTTTATTATCATAGGCAATTCTCAATGGCTTCTCAACCTTTACCTTCAGGTCTTACGATTGATCTTTCATCCAAATAATTTGTGTGCATGTTTGTGTAGTTTTTATATACTTACCTTATATCATACTTAAATTCACTAAATGTTGTTTCATATAGTACCAACTCACACAAACTTCAAAAAAAAATTACCTCCATATTTTGATTCTATATCATTATAATTAGTAGCCCAATAAATATCAGTGTACCTATATAAATTAAATTATTCATTATTCTTATATAGAAGACTAAGGTCCTGAACAGGTCTGGGCTTCCATCCAACCTGACACCCAACCCATCCCGTGGCATGGCCTAAAGGGAAATTTTTATCCCTATGGATTGGAAACCGGCTCCTGGGCATCAAAGAACTCCTTCGGGATTTATTTTCCCATTAAAATATTAATCAACATTCATATGAACAAACATCATTAATAAAAATCAATATAAACATATGTATAAATATCTCTATTAACATGATATATAAAAAGGTATATATATAAGATTAAGGGTAAATTTGAAAACCAAAAACCTAATAGTACAAAATAGGGGAGGGTTGACAAAAATAAAAGAACAAAATCTATGCATGACATTAGGGACACACTCCACTATGCTACTACCATCAACACCTACCAGAAGGAGACACTACTAATAAGAAAACCCATTTCCCCCTCCCTAAGAATAATTTTATTTACCTAAATCAAACAAATCCAAATATATATATACCCATTGGGTATATATATGGTGTAAGATCACTTTCCCTATGGGATACCACCAAGATGTTCCATCCGTATCCATTATAAGATAAATAAACATGGAAGATTTAAAAGAAGATAAATATTTTATTAGGAAAACATGTTATAGTTTTTTTAAAAAATAGTAAATAATGAATGAAATATTTGATGCAGGTAATAATATAGTTTTATAACTATGTTAAATACCTAAGCATCTAGGTTATTGGGTTCATAGGATCCTTAGGCTCTCAGTGATCGATCAAAAATAACTACCCTCATGCATGAATTGCTAGAGAGGATAAATCCAAATTTATAGTGGTACCCATAGTATCATCAAATAGTGTATTTAGTGTTGTAGTGTGATCCTACTAGAGATATTGGTTTGAGGCCCCACAAACCTTTCTAGTGTACTAGACCTTAGTCTATCCTCCTAGGTACCCAGGGTTCCAAAGTGCTTTATCTCATTAATACCATCATGAAAACTCCCTTTTGTATCATAAATTCATTTATCATAAGTCAAGAAAGACATTTCCAACCATTCACAAAGGGGATAAACCAAATCCAATACTTACACACACACACAAAAAAACTTCTGGAATCAACCATTTTTACACAAAACACAAATTGGAATACATTTAGAAAATAAAGAAATTACATTTAAATCATAAAATAATAGATAATCATGAAAACACCTACCTTTATTCTTCAAATCACAACCAACTGGTTTCAAATCACAATAAAAAGTAATAAGGGATCCTATGGAAATAAGAACACTCCATTAAAATCAAAACCCAACCCATAAATTTTATATTAACCCATTTTAGGATATTATAACCTCTAGAGAAGAGGGAACTCAAGAAGGAGGGATGAAGAGACCAAAGGAAGAGAATTTGAGAGACTTACTTGAGGTTTTATTTTAGATCCAAGATTAAAACCATCCAAAAATGGATCCAAGATGATATTGGATGAGAGGGGAGGCACAAATGGGGATGGAGGGGTTGAATGGGTGAAAATAGGGTGTCAAATGGGTTAAAAATAAGGAGGGGAAAAGTTGAATTTCAAAATATTTAAAGATCTGGAAATCCACATGATTTGGTCGTATGGTATATTAGAATGTGAACCAACCATGCATCACAACTATCTAAATTAGAGGGGAGGATACGTGGTTTTTTTGTCCTATCACATGTTCATGCACCTATTCATGCAACCTTGACATGCTCGTTGTCAAGGGGTGCGCGGTTTATAAAGGCCCGCGCATGGTTTCTACTGACTATGCGTTGACCATATGCCACCCCTTGTTTGGCCCTAAAACCACATTTTTTACATAAAATTCCCATAAAATATATTAAAATAATCAAGATCATAAATTAATAAGAAATACCTATAAATAATACCATAGGTGTAAAAATTCTCCCCACCATGAAAACTTTCTTCCCTCAGAAATTAAACATGTAACCTAATCATAGAAAAAGTGAGGATACCACTGCTCCACCCAAGACTTATAATACCATGTCTCATTATCATCATTAACATGTTTCCAAAGGTCTCATACTAAAAATATATATTTCCCCTAAATCACTTTCACTTAAGAATCCAACATCCAAACTAGATGTTCAATCACTGACAAATCGGGTTCCAGCTCAAGATCTTCCCAACTAAGCACATTATAAGGATCAGGATTACACTTTTTCAACTAAGAGATATAGAAAAATTCATGAATATATGACATATTAGAGGGAAAATTAAATTTTTATTCTACCTTATTGATCCTCATAATTATCATAAACGGTTCAACATACCTCAATGTAATCTTCCCCTGCTTTCTAAGAAGGTGATGACACAAACAAGGTGATACATTCAAAAACTCATGTTCACCCACTGAGAAATATAAAGATCATTGTCGTTGGTAAGAATAAGATTTATGATTAATTTGAGCCATTAATATTTGTTCTTTTTTATCTGTATCTTTATAGTTATTTTTTCCATGAGGCTCAATCCCAATAAGGAAGTTTCACTCACTTTTAGCTAGCATAGAGGAGACCAACATGGTCGACCATATAGTGCTTCAAAAGGATCCATCGTGATTAAATATTGATAACTTTTTTTAATAAAATTACACTAATATAATATGGTTTTTTCAATATCAAAAAAATTATAACACAAATGCATGGATCATGTATTCTAGAATCTAATTAACTTGCTCTATTTAACCATCAGTTAGTGGATGGTATGTCATGATAAGCCTGAAATGTGACCTTGTTGCCTTCTGAAGGCCTTCCTAGAATCATGAGGTGAAATGGGGGGTCCCAATTAGAAACAATATAAGATGGAACACCATGGATCCTCACTATCTCCTAAACATACAATCTTCTCAATTCCTATACTTTAGTTGTGTCCTTGATCAGACTGAAATGGGCAGACATAGTTAGTTGATCGATAACCACCCAATTTTCATTCCTTCTTTGAGGTGTATAGGAAATCCTAGTAATTAAATCCATGGCCAGCTCATCCCAGTTATAGGTAGGAACGTGAAGGGGATGCAGTAAGCTATGTGTCTTCTATTGTTCATCTTTAACCTATTGATAGGTATAGAAATGTGATACAGATTCAACTATATCACACCTCATACCTATACAAAAAACTATAAATGCACATCTTAAAACATATTGGTGGCACTAAGATGGATGGACCATAGAGAATGATGGTATTCCTAAAACACAACTTTACTTAGAGATTATATCATAATAGAATAAACCTTGGAAAAGAGAGTCCCCTAAGAGGAAAAATACCAGTCATTAGAAATCTCCTCACCATTTAGAAACTGGGTATATCACTAACATAGATAATATTTAGGCTGATCATATTGAATCAAATCTAATGTATAAGGTGTTAGTTTCATGCTAGAGAAGATTATACCACCCCTTTGTTCATTGTATTATAGGTGAATATAAGAGAAAATCCCCATAAAATTCCACTCATCACTGGGCTCCTTTAGAGCCTGGTTTGGCATTTTCCTACACAAATCATTATAAGCAACATTTCTTTACTTGGGGTGTAGACAATGTCAAATATGAACCCGTTAAAGTACTCGATACATATCAACTACCTTAGATTCAAATATTTCTGAGAAAATATGTATCTCAAACTTTTGTGGCCCGATTAGACTAAAAACTTTTCCCTAAATAGATAATAACACCAAAATTTCATAGAATACATCACTTTCACCAGCTTGAGGTAATGGGTTGGGTAATTATTTTCATGTGGCCAAATTTGGTGAGATATATACACCACCACATGATCATCTTGGAAAATAACTCATCCCAGACCTATACCTGAAGCATCAAAAAATACCATGTACCCCTTTACATCCTTAGGTGAAATCAAGATAAGGGGTGGTGTTTTACTATCACTTAAGCACCTCAAAGGAATCCTAACATTTTTTAATCCAAATTATCTTCACCCCTTTTCAAGTGAGAGCCATCATCAATAAGGAAATATGAGAGAAATCCCTAAAAAGTCTCAATGATATCCTGAAGGTCCTAGAAAACTCATGATCTCAACAACATTCTTTGACTCCTCCCATGAAATTATTGCCTTGATATTTTTTGGGACAACCAAAATCACATGCTCTATAATCACATGGCCAAGAAACTAGACTTCCCAATCTAAAAGATGCACTTTTAGATCATGGGATAAAGATAGTGGTCTTTGTTGAGTGCCCAAAATGACCCTTATATGCTTCACATGTTCTTCTCCCATCCTCAAGTAGACTAGGATTTCATTCTCAAACACCACAAAAAGGAGTCAAGGATTCTATGGAACACCTGGTTCATTAAATTCATGAATATTGTAGAAGCATGTTTTACTCTAAAAGGCATTACTAGATACTCAAAATCATACCTACTTTGAAAAGTTGTCTTATGAATGTCTTATTATCTCACCCTAACCTAGTGATACCCTAAATATAGTTCAATATTTGATAATAAACTTTCTAACTTGATCTAGTCAAATAGATCTTTGATACATTTAAAGTTGTATTTTTTTCTTGATTGTGACCCAATTCAACTTCTACTTGTTGATACACAACTGAAAGGACCCATATTCATTCTTATCGAAAAGAACTGGAGTATCCCAAGGATAAACTCTTTGTAAAATGAACACTTTGGATTCTAACTCATCTACTTGTATATTTAATTTCTTAAACTTGATGGGGACCATATGATCTGATGGAAGCGATATCATCAATGTCCCTAGAACCAAATAAATAGTGAAAACCACCTCTCATTCTAGAGGAAAATCTAAGAAATCCTCTTTAAATACCTTAGGAAATTCATCCACCATGGAAGGAAACCTGATCTCTAATCCTTTCACATCATATTTAAACATGAGAGATAACATCTAGAAAAAAATTCTGCCTAGCTTTGGAAGTGGAGGTCCAGCTCATCCTGACTCTGGATCTTATTCACCTTGAGAAACCCAAGTGCTCCCATCATAGGTTGTAAACATCACCCACCAATGATAGTCATAGATATAATCCTTAAAAAACATCATCCAATCCATCTTAGATCACATTAAAGAGATTCATCTCTAGAATAAGGAAATACCACTTTATCTCAACCTATGAAAAAAAGAATGCATAAGACGGGCATCAAAAACCCTTATCTTTTCTCCGATCAAGATGTTTCACCAAATCAATTGAATAAAACGTAATATCAGTAGAGAGTTTTAGTAAATACACATGGTGAGTATAAATTAATGAATTATAAGCACCTATATAAAAAAAACCACCATGAATGATATAACAATAATAGTACCTAAATTTATCACTGGACCTGCATCTGATTCCACTGGTGTTCAATCTATAGCATTAAGGTGTCTCATTTTTGTCTATGAAATTAGCCTACTACTGACCTATGTCTCTACCTTAAACTGATTTTTTATAGAAGAAGGTCCAGTCCTTCAACTATGACCAAAAAACTAAAAACCCACGGCTTTGGATGGATCTGGCTGATATGTTATTCCCCTAGAGGTTGTAGATCCTTCACCACTCTGAGTGGGGTTAAACTTCTAAAAATCCATTGAAAATGGAACATGAATCCACACTAATGTAAAGACTTCGGTAGAGATGATCATATGGTCTACATAAGCCCAGATTTCCCGCACTAATGGAAAATGATAGATTCATCACCTAAAGCTCCAAACAAAGGTGGTCGATGTGGATGTCTAGAGCTACTTCAACCCTTCTTATCTTATTCATCATAATACATTTTCTTATTAGATGGCCCAAACCCACTTTGGATCAGCACTGAAAGCATCCTAGACAATATTTACTTACTATATTGTTCAATCTTCACCATTATAGCTTAGTCAACTACCTCGGTATATGTTTTTATTTTGAACAAGAATACTTGAGATCAAAAGTTTGAGTGAAACCCTATATCAAATTTATGGGATTTCAACAACTCACTAATAAATACCTTGGGAGAATAATGAACAATATCCACAAAGTGGTTGGTATATTCCAACATTGATCTCTCTCCCTAGTGGAGGTCTAGGAATTCCTGAGACTTGGTGGGGGAAAACATCTTAGGATAGTACTACTCATTGAAAATAGCCTTAAAGTCCTTCCATCCCATTTGATCATGCCTAATTTCCCAAAACACTGACCCCTACTACCTAAGACTAGTACCTTCCAATATAAATGTGGCACACTTCACTTTAATAGTATCAAGAGTCCAAAGGAACTTAAATATCCTCTCAATATTCTCAAACCAATCTTATACTTCCTGGGGATCCATGCTCCCCCAAAAGGAAGTGGGATTATTCTTGAGAAACATCTGAGCCTATATATTTACCTAGTCCAAGTTTGGATTACTTTGATTAAGAAATAATAGATATCACTCCCTAATACAAGGCTCAGATGGCCTGAACCACTACCTCCACTAATATATGATCAACCGGTGAGGGAGAACTCCCTCTAGATTCTTCCCATGGATGCCCAGAAGTTATCTGAGAAGGTATGATTCTATAAAATTTAGTACACCAAAGAGAGAAAACATCAATACATAAACCCTTATAGAATCAAATAAATACAATTAAATACTCACATAAAACTCAATAAAATCATATAATCTCACCCAAAAATTTAAACCACTCCACCCTACATTGGTGCCCATGTCCAGACTACAGCCTGTGTATCACATCTGAAGGAGGAGTCAAATTAAATCCTAAACATCCCATGGTGACCCAAGTATTATCATGAGGTGTGTGGATGAGACACCTCATTCACAAACAGAACCTCAATCCCCGATAATCCTATCTCAAGTCTATTTTTTCTTACCCCAATAACATAACCCAAAAAATGGAGAACCTCCTCTCATACAATTTTTTCATGAATTGGTCTAGGTTTTTATAAAATGTAATACTAGACCTGGCCTTTGGAATGGCCTGAAGGGAATTCCCTATCTATATAAGTTGGAAGCTAGTGATTGTACATTGAAGAACGCCTTTGGGAATGATTTATCCATAAGAATATTAATCAACATCCATATGAACAAATGCCCATAAAAAACATCAATACAAACATATGCATAAACATCTCTAATAACATGATATAAAAAACGTATATATTTAAGCTCTAGTTTTTATTTAAAAAACACAAAACAAGTGGTGAAAAATAGGGTGGACCAATAAAAATAAAAGAAAAAAAATATCCTCATGACATAAGGACCTCACTCCACTATTCCACCACCATAAACACCTACTAGAAAGAAGCACTGCTAATAAGAAAACCTACTACACCCTTCATAATGATCCTTACCTTTACATAAATCAAACAAAACCAAATCTACATATTCCCATTGGGTATATATGGGGTGTGATCTCACTTTCCTAGTAGAATCCAACCAATATTTTCCATTCATATCCATTATAAGATAAATAAATATACAAATTTTAAAATAATATAAACATTTTACTGTGAAAGAGTGCCTTAGTTTTTAGAATAAAATTAAAAAATGCAATAAATACTAGATTCAATTAATAATATACTTTAACCACTATGGCCAATCCTTATATAGGTAGGATATTGGGGTTATAGGATCCTTGTACTCCTGGTTATGAATCAAGGATAAATACCCTTATGCATGATCCTTTAAAGAGGATGAATTCAAAGATCTAGCATTACCCACAGTATCATCATATAGTGTAGTTAGTGCTATAGTATAATCCTATTAAGGAGATTGATTTGAGGACCCACTGACTCATCCATTGTACTAGTCCTTATTCCACCCGCCTAGGTACCCAAGGTTCCTAAGTGCTTTATCTCATTCTTTATATTATGAAAACCCCCTTTTTGTATCATAAATATGTTCATCACAAGTCAAGAAAGAAATTTCCAACAATTTACAAAGGGGATAAACCATATATAAGCCTTAAACACACACAAAAATTATGAATAAATTTATAAAACAATAAAAGAACATTTAAATCATTAAATAATAGATAATAATGAAACCAACTACCTTTATTCTTGAAATCACCACCCACCAGTTTTAAATCACAATCCAAAGTAAGAATGGATCCTATGGAAATAATAAAACACCACTAAAATCAAAACTCAAGCCAAATATTTTATATTCAACCCAAATTAGGTCAGAATATCCACTAAAGAAGATGGGACTCAAGAAGTAGGGCAGAATAGACCAAAGTAATAGAATATGGGAGACTTAGTTAAGTATTTATTAAAGATTCAATCTTAAATACACCCAAAAATAGATCCAAGATGAGAGTGGGAGAGATAGTAGGTGTGCCTAGGGATGGATGGGTTGAATGGAAGAAAAAATTGGGTGAAATGGGTTTAAAATGGGGATAGGGAAAAGTGTAATTTCAAAAAAAAAATTAAAGATCTAGAAGGTTGTACGGTTTGGCCACATGGTCTATCAAACTATGCGTTATCTATGCATCACCTCTGTCCAAAGGGTATTTGAGGTTACATAGTTTTTTGGGTCTTGGAACACAGTCATGATTCTCGATATGTGACATTGATAGTCCCACTATCAAGGGGCATAAGGTTTATAGAGGATGGCACATGGTTTTTACTAACCATTCACCACTACCTATCCAGCACATGAACCACCATTTTACTTAGTAATTATAAAAAAAATATTAAACAAAATAAAGTCCAAAAATAAATAATAAATAACCAAAAGTAACACCACATATGTGAAAATTAATGTTCCTTTTATATATTTCAAAATTCTCTCAATAGCCCTCATGAGTCATTATTTTGGATCACTTTAGTACCTTGAACACAAGGTAACTAAATAAAAAATATAAGGATAAGATTCTATGAGATAAACAGGCTTATAATTAGTTTTTTAAAGTCTTTTTGATTTATACTTTTTTCATGATTCATCCTTACTCAGCTTCACATAATTTATCTTGTGTGTGGATGATTATTTAGAGTATTATATTCCAAATTTCTTCAGCAATTCATCTTTATATTCCTCCTAATATAATAAAATATATTTATCTTCCTACCCAACTTGAAATACTAGAAATAAACTCATCTCTCCAAGAATTTTTATTTCAAAGTACATCTTCACTTTTTTTGAAAACTCGTCACAATCACACTTTCTATCACTTACAAAAATAATTCTGTCCATATAATTAATAACAGTGAGAGTACATGTGAACATCTCCTTTACATATAGGTAGTTATCTAAATTCCCTTTCATTAATTTCATTCCTATTAAGCAATTTTCTAGTTTGGAATACCAGGATCTAAGGGAATGTTTTAACCCATAAAGTGTTTTCATCATCCTACAATCCATTATTTCATCATTATAAAGAATAAATCCTTTTGTTTTATTTCATATTAAATATCTCTATTCAAGAAATCAGTGTTCATAGCCATTTTACAAGTCTTATACTTATTATTAGAGATAATAAATAATAACATTTTTATTACTTTAAATATTGAAAAAAGTGAAAATATTTCTTAAAAATTAACATCATCAACCTATGAGTAGCCTTTTCACACCAATATGGCATTGTTTCATGAAATATAAACATTTCTATTAAGTTTATTTTTGAAAACACACTTTCTTACAATAATTTTATTCCCTTATTATCATGGATCAATATTTTAAGTGGTGTTATTTTCAATCTAGTAATGATCCTCATTTATTGCATTTATCCACTCTTTAAGATAAAAAGCCTCAAAAACTAATTTTAGCTTGATTTGTGATATTATACCTATTTAATTCACATTTATAAGAATTATTAGAGTCTAAATTGGTGCCTTTTTATTTCCAAAGATATTATAAGCTTCCACATGTCTTTTAGACTCTGATTCTTCTATTTTCCATGTTCAGGAACACCCTCATCATCACTAGTTTGATCTAAATCAATATCAAAAATATTTGATTCATTTATAGCTTATTTTTTACTCACTTATTCAAAAAAAATCATGGTGTCTTGGTAAGGACCCATCCTTAAACATTACATAATATTGAGTTTTAAATCAAAAAATCATTATATTAGATTTGAGGATCTTTTTTACTTATATCTTTAGAAAATTAGGCCATCACCCTTACATAAATAAATATTAAATCTCATAGTGTAAACTTTCAGTAAGTATCCATTTTTTCTAAAAAAACAAAATTTTTATGTTATAACAAGTTTTCATTTCATCACATATCTTCACAATTTTCATCTTGACCTTATCGTTGTCCTTACTCATCATTAGAAACCTATGAAAAATATTTCAAAATGTTGTATAAGCACAAAAATATCATTAATAGGACATATAAAAATAAATAAAGAAACATGTTAGTTCAAGAATACTTATAAAATATTTTACTTTTTCAAAACAAAACTTTAGGCTCAAAATAAACAGTTTATTACCCAAAAAATCAACTTTTCTTCCCAAATATTTTCATAAAACATATTATAGTAAATTTAAAAGGAAAAACAATAGAACCCATAAGGTTACTTTTAAATCATGAAAAAATTAAAAAAAATCAAAAAAAATGCATTTTACCATTAATTAGTAGCATATACATTCCTTTAAACATAATCTCAAGAATAATCAAATGGGAACATAACATGAAGAATATGGTATCATAAGATCATGGAAATATAGTAAATGTGGAAGAAATGCAAAAAATGACATAAACATAAGTCAAGAATAACTACCAAGATAATATCACATGGTATAAAAAGTCTTATAGTGGATTAGTTTTACTCCCTAATCCCATACATAATGTATCATGTGACGAAAACTTTACCCAATGCATTGGAGTGCTACCTAGGAACACCCATCATAATATGTTCATGATTATGTGTGTGAGAAAATGAAATCAGTCAAAAGTAATAATCATAATAATTACCCCTATAATGAAATGGGTTTAATAGTCTGGCCTCATATCATAATAAAAGGAAATTTTATAAATAAGATATTTACAAAATAAATATAAGGCATGTATTAACCCATCAAAGGACGGTAGAATAAGTTAGGTATATATGAAAGAGATGTGTATACATAATTTAAAAACACTATATACCATTTAAGAGAGTTAAAGTTAGTTATAGAGAGAAATTTTATAACCCAAAGGAAAAGGGTGGTTTGGATAGATCCCTTACTCATAAGAAAAACATTTTTAGATATCAAAATATTCATTACATGTAAAACCATTTTTGAAAATACACATAATAAAGAGAAGGAGGTTTTTTATTTGAATAAAAAATGAAATATTATAAAGGAATTAAAACATAAAATAATTTTTATAGTGGAAATAAAAAACATTGACATTGTATACATTAAAATATAATATTCTTTTTATCTTTTATAAATAAAGTCAGAACATTCTGTATAAAATATGTAAAAAGAGTACTTATGAAAACATTTGAAAGAAACTAAAAAAATATAAAATTTATTTTATAAATAATTTATATTAATATAAATATATTAATAAAATAATTTTAAGAATATCTACCTAGAAAATAAATATTTAGAAAATATATCTTTAAAACATCTAAAATTAGGTTTTTAAACTAAAGCGTCCCGTATGTAAAACCTTAAAAATATTTCTTTATAAAACCATTGTAAAGAAGGTAAAATATAGTAAAAATGACCATTATCATCAATTGAATCATAAACAATATTTAAAAAAAAATTGGAAGAACATGGATATGAAATAAAAGAGTTGGAATGTAAATTTTTAAAGAGGATTTTTTTTAAAATAAAGTCCCTTACATCGAGCCTGAATCGTCATGTTCATTCCCTATCTTCTTGAATAATAAAATTATATTAATTATTTATTTTCCTAATAACCTATCTAAATTTTATAATTTATTTTATTACACTTATTACCATGTTATATATAATTAATTTATCAATTAATTAACTTTGAATGTTTTGATGATATTCGGATAATATATCCAAAATGACTTTGATAGGTTAACTATGGTCAATGAGGTCATTATTTAATCATTTAAAAAATAATAATAATAATATAATAATAATAATTTATATACATAAATTATACTTTTAAAACCAACCATAAAATATGGTTATGAAAAAATGAACTACATTACAACCATGGAGATGGTGGGTCCTACGTATGCATGGGTAACGTTTCCAATTTTTCAACGATCGTGATAGAGAAAAGTTAATTATTATTTTATATTTCCATAATGATCAATATATAACAAATATTATTTTATATCTTTAAATACAATTATATATACCATTCATCTGATGTGTTAATGAAAAACAAATCTCATCGCTTCGTGGAGGTGGTAATCCACACGTACACACGAATGACGTTATCAATTTTCATTGAATGGAAAGATAAGATAATATAAGATATGATAATTTTAAATAATTATAAATATGTTAACAACATCATATATATACAATAAATCCATAATCATAAATATATGTAGGATATGATGGTGGAAAATTAATTACATCATTTCACAATGAGGTAGTTCGCCATACACACGATGATGGTTTTGTTTCTCATTTGATGGAAGAGGAGATGGATGTATGTTATTAAATTAGCATAATAAAATCTTAATATATGGTATATAATTATGTTATTATATCATTATGGTTGAATAATATTTTAATGAGGTGGAAGAATAAATAAAACTAAAACATTCGGTTAAAGACTATACCACTTCTTCAAAAAATCACCTCCGCTTTACACATTAAGACCTTTAAGGTTGGTATTATTCCTAAAAAAATACCTATAGAATAAGGTGAGGGATTATAGTTTTGTATTAGGGTAGTTCATGGAATAAATAAAAGTCTTTTTAAGTGTGAATAAAAGAGTAGATGAGGTTCCCTTTTATAAGTGAGGAGAGGGGCACTTTTGGAATTCTATAAATTATTAAATTAATATAAATAATCTATCATGGAAAATGGGATGAAAATGATATATATGGAATATAGGATGATTATAGGTCTAAATAATCTAATAGAATAAAATTTAGAAAAGTTTAGGTGATTGTTTCACCATTATGTTTTGGTTTTAACATGTGTTAACCCTTTTTTATGATTACCACTATAACAAATATTTTTATGATTTAGGGGTCAAGATAGTTACTATAAAAGGAAATTTGAAAAATAAAAGTATTATATTTAATATTTTAAACCATATCTCAATAAGTTGGATGAATATGGGATTTCAAATAATTTTAAATCATTTAATAAATTTTTATTTATTACAAAATACCATCAATGTCAATTATTGAACTATTCATTAATTTGAATTTGAAAACAATGTTACAAAAAAATAATTCAAATATAACACTTTAAAAAATCCCAAATATGTTATATTTACCTAAAATAATCATGGAATTCAATAATTCGTTCAAATTATATTACTTTTATTATTTTTAGAATCTTTTATTTTATTTTTCTATTAACTAAATAAATATTATGCCATCGTTCCGTAAGCATTTAAGGTAATTATTTCATTAAGAATAATTAAAAAATAAATTAACATGATAAAAAATTATCTAAATTTAAAATTACTATTTATAAATGAACATAAGTATTTTTATCCCTATCATGAAATATTACAATTATTAAAAGCAAGAAAGTGACATTTCTATATTTATCTTTTAATTAAATATTATAAAGGTAAAAATCAATGAAATATGACACCAAGTGAACATATATTTGATAATTGGATGGATATGGAAATATTACACTGATACAATATGATAAATTCAAGTTTTAAAGTAAAATTTTTTAGTTATTATTATATTATTTTTAACCTTAAATACATGATTTACCCTTACTATGGTGATAATTATTTACTATTGTTACTAGTAATAATGACCAAAAATAAAAGTGACATATTTAAAAAAAATTACCACATGATTCCAAATATTAATCTAATTTTTCAAGATTCATATCACGGAAGTGGAAAATTTAAAATTAAAAAAACCTACAAAACGTGACAAAAAGAGATTTTTTAGAAAAAATGTCTTTTTTAATTATAAAAATGTTTTCATATAAAATTCAAGTATAAAATTAATTATAATTATTATAATTGGATTATATTTAATCAAAAGGAACTAATGAAATTTTATAACTAATCTAAAATATAAAATTACTTTGAAAACACTTTAAAATAAAATATATTTTTCAATAAAAATCAGTATCTTTCACTATTCATTGAAAAATCAAACTTTTCAAAAATATATAAACATTTTACCATTAAATAATTTGGATATTTTTATTTAATTTTTTTCATTTTTATAAAATATAATTTCAAAAAGTGTCATAAATTCATTATATTATCCACTCAAAAAAAGAAATAAATTTTTTTTGAAGAAAATGTATTTTTGAAGAATAAAATGACTTTACTAAAAATTGATTGATTATTTACTAAGAATTTATCAATAAAATTATATTGAGTATTGATTTTATATATATTTCATAAATTAGTTGATCCTATTTATACTTGTTAATTTAATGGTTAAGTTATAATGAGCAGATTTAAATAATAATACTTTATTGTTTATTTAGGGATAGTGTTGTATCTTGTATACACTATCGAACATAGTTTTTTTTTAAACTTGGGGTGTTACATTGTCCCGTAATTTAATAAATTGAGTCCTCAAAATTTGAAATCAGACTTGTTAAAAAGGGTTTCTCATTTAAAAATACTTTTTTTCAATCATACATTACAAAATGGTTAATAAAACTTCCTCTTGGAATGTGAGAAATGGAAATATAAAGGTAATATAGAATAACACATACTAGGTTTCAAAATAATATAACATTAGTGGGAGGTTAAAATATGGAAATTTGATAAAAATTAATGTATAAAATAATTATGTAAAGTGAAAGATAACATTTATCACAATAAATTTAATGATCATGAGAAAGTTAACAACCAAAAATCATAAACTAATGAGGTTTGAAAAAGAAAATAGATTCATTAGAAATAAAGGTAATGGGGAAAAATTATGATCCATTTCTTTGATTTTAGGAATTTCTTTACTATGAAGACTAAGAATATAAGGAAATATACTTACCTAAAAAGTATAATTTCATCATTTAATAAATTTCCCAGAAAATCATGTATTTTTCTCTAAATAATGAGTATTCAAGATAAATTATCATGTCTGAAGAACAAAAATCAACTTATAATAGATCACATAATTCCATAAAATAATAACAAGTTATTAATTCAGTCTTTAGAAATTAATCAAAAAAATGGTTAGCATAAGTTAAGATAATTCTAAAAATGAATAAACCTTCATATTATTTAATACAAAATGAATCTATAAATCCTCAATAATAACACATAGAGTTCATCTTAGATCATTTCATAAATAACTAACCTTAAAATTATTTAAAATATTTCAAACTAAGATTTAAACCAAATATTATAATGGTTTGAAAAAATATTTTTATAAGATAAATATATCATTTTTTATAAATAACATCAATAACTCTTGAATAATCATACCAAAAATGTATATTATCTAATCATATAATCTCCAAGATATGATATTTATCTCTATAAATAACCTGAATCACTATAAAGCCACAAAAAACATATATTCTTCCATAATTATAATTAATCATTTATTCCTGAAATAGAATACCATAATATTGTATTTATCGTAATCATATAATGTTTCCAAAATAACTTTAATCACTTAATCACCAAATCATTTTTAAATCACATTGTAATTTATATGATAAAACATATGTTCCCAAAATAAAATTAATACTTATCTATAAAATCATTTAAGTAAAAAAAATAATATTAATCAGTAAAACTTATATTCTTGTGGTATATGTTGCACCCCTATCATCTTTCAGTTGTTGGTTCAAGCCCTATGGATTTTTATAATCTGATAGGTTTGTTTTTTATTGAAACTATATTAATATAATTCCTATAGCATTCCCAAAAATGTGATTAACATCCTCAAAAATAAACCTAAATCATCAATGATCATATAAAACCTAAGGGTTATCAATACCTTTAAACTTATGACAAATAATATTTTATGTTGAACCTAACGGTTACATATGAATCAACCAAATAAAATATCTCTAAGAATGTCATTAATGATAGAAAAATTTCATCACTTAAAAAATAAAAAAGGGTTTCTAGGACTTTGAACTTATGATAATTTTTAATATCATAAAACCATGATCGTATACATAATTATTAAGTTAACCTTGCATGAAAATATCTTCATCTCTAAAGTTATCTAAACATTTTCTATGATACCAACTGTAATGACCCAGTCTTAAACATTAAATAATCTTTAGTTTTAATCAATGAATTCATTCTCTTACATTTTAGGATATTTTTAGTTTATATCCTTAGAAAATTAGTCCATCGCCCTTAAATAAATAAATACTACATCCTGGAGTGGAAACTTCCAATTAGTTTCCATTTTTTCTACAAAAAAACTTTTATGTTATAAAAAGTTTTATTTTCATGACATATCTTCACAATTTTCATCTTGACCTAATACTTAGACTTACCCATCCTTAAAACCTTGTGAAAAAAATTAAAACATGGATGATAAAAAAATATCAATAAGGGTATATATAAAAAAAAAGAAATAAACCTCTTAGTTCAGGAATACTTAAACAAAATTTCTCTTTTTTAAAATTAAAATTTGGGGTCAAAATAAACATTTTATTACCCCAAGAAATCAACTTTTTTGTTCAAATACTTTAATTAAACATATTATAAGAAATATTAAAGTAAAAAATGAAACTCATAAAGGCTCTATTGAAATAATGAAAAACTTATTAAAACTTTTTCAAAAAAAGTTATAAATTTTACCCATACAAAGTATCATATACTTTCTTTTAAACATAATCTCATGAATAATCACATGGGAGAATAACATGAAGAAAATGTTACCATAATATCATAGAAACATAGTAAATGTGGTATTAATAGAAAACATGACATAAACATTAGTCGAGGCTAAATTCAAAGAAAACATCACATGGTGGACAATGTCCTATAGTAGATTAGGTTTACCCCCTAATCCCAAATGTAACATATTATGAGGGAAAAACTTTACCCATTGCATCGGAGTGTTATTTGGGTGAAACCATCATAATATTTTCAAGATTATGTGTTCCAAAAAATGATATAAATCATAAGGAATAATAATAAGAATAACCCATGGAATTAAATGGGTTTTATAATATTCCCTCACATCATAATCAAAGAAAATTTCATAAATAATACATTTGATAAATTAACATAAGGCATGTGTTACCCCATAAAAGGAAGGGGTAATAAGATAGGTATATATGTGAGATATGTATATACAAAGTTATAATCACTTTATAACATTGAAGAGAGGTATTTTTCATAACCTAAATAAAATGATCATTAATAGATATCCCTTACACCCATAATAAAAAAAAATCCTAGTTATCCAAATATCCATTCCTTTTAAACCCCTTTTTGAAAATAAATTGAACAAAGGGAAGGAGGGATTTTATTTGATGAAAACATGGATAATTATAAAGGATTAAAAACATAAAATAGCAGTTACAGTGATGGGAAAAACCATTGACATATTATATGATAAAATATAACATTCTTTTTGTCTTTTATAAATAAATTCAAAACATTAAGTATAAAATAAGTAAAAATATTCCTTCTGAAAAACATTGAAGGAAATAAAAAAGTGACATAAAATTTACTTTATAAATAATTTATGTTCATATAAATACATTAATAAAATATTTTTAAGAATATGTACAATTAAAATAATATTTATAAAATAAATCTTTAGAAAAATTAAAATGATGTTTTTAAAATAAAGTGTCCCTTACGTAAAACCTTAAAAATATTTTGTTTTAAAAACATTGTAAAGAATGTAAAATATGGTTAAAAATTACCTTTACCATCCATTTAATAATAAATAATAATTTTCATTAAATATTTATAAGAACATGGATATGGAAGAAAATAGTTGGAAGGGAATATTTTAAAAAATGATTTTTTTAAAAAAAAAAAAGGAAGTCCCTAACCTTGATCCCAAGTCATCATGTGCATTACTTATCTTCCTGAATAATAAACTTATGATAATTATTCAATTTATTAATAAATTTTTTAAAGTTTTTTATTTTTTTTATTTAACTTATTACCATGTTATATACAATTAATTAATCAATTAAGTTCATGTCATATATTTTGATGATATTTGGGTCATATGTCCTAAATGACTTTGGCAGGTTGACAATGGTCAATGAGGTCATTTTTTAATCATATATATAATGATAATAATGAAATAAAAATAATTTTAATACATAAATTATAATTTTAAAACTAATAATGGAAGATAGTTATGAAAAATGAACTATTTTACAATCATGGAGATGATATGCCATACATACACATGAGTAGCATATCAATTTTTCAACGATCATGATGGAAAGAAAATAATTATTATTTTAACTTTAAATAATGATAAGTATATCATAAATATAATATTATTTATTTAAATACACTTATATATACCATCCATGAGATGTGTTAATGAAAAAAAAATCGCATCACTTCGTGGAGGTTGTAATCCACACATATGCATGAATGACGTTATCATTTTTCAATGAATAAAAAGGTAAGAAAATATTAGATATGATAATTTTACATAATAATAAATTTTTCATGAATATAATATAAATACATTTAATCTATCATTATAAATAGTTGTGGTAGGTGATGATAGAAAAAAATTACATCGGTTCGTAAGGCGATAGTCTGTCGTACACACAAATGATGGTTTTGTTTCTCATTTGATGAAAGGGGATATGGATTTAGGTTATTAAATTAACATGATAAAATATCATTATAAAAAAGATAAATATTTTATTATGTCAAAAAATTTGGATAATATTTGAATGATGTGGAGGAATAAATAAAACTAAAACATTTAGTTAAAGACTATACCTCTTCTTCGGATAATATCATTTGTTTTACACCGTAATCCCTATAAGGTTGGTATTATTCTAAAATAAATACTTCTATAATTATTATAGGTATGTTAGTAATGGATTTGGTTTGGGATTTTATGAACTAAAATACTTTTTAATTGTGAAGAAAAGAGGATAGAAGGTTACCTTTTATAAGCATGAGGAGGGGCACTTTTGGAATTTCATAAACTATTAAATTAATACAAATTATTTCTATTGTAAAAATGATAAAAATGATATATTTAGAATATATGATTATTTTGGGTCTAAATACTATCATAAAATAAAATTTGGACAAGTTTAAGTGATTTTTTAACCTTTATCTTTTGGATTTAATCTGTGTTAACCCTTTTTAATGATTATTGTTGTAACAAAGTTTTTTTACTTTTTAGGGGTCAAGATAATTACTATAAAATGATAATTGGAAAATAAATGAATCATGGTTGATATTTTAAACCATATCATAATTAATAGTATTAATATAATATTTTGAGGAATTTTAAATCCTTTGTTAAAATATTATTTATTAAACTATCATTAATGTCAATTTTGGAACTATTCATTTAATTTGAATTTGAAAATAACATTAGAGAAATGGAATTCGAATATAACCATTTTTAACATCTATAATATTCTATATTTATCTAAAAAATTATCTAAACACAATAATTTATTCAATTTATTTAACTTTTAATATTTTTAGAATTATTTGTTTTATATCTCTATTAAATAAATAAATATTGGGTTTGGGTGGTGTAAGAATTTAAGGTAGTGATTTAATTAATAAAAAATAGAAATAAATTATCATGATAAAAATTATTTCCATTTTAAATTAATATTTAAAACTAAACATAGGTTTCTTTATCCCTATCAAAAAATAGTATAGCTATTTAAAGTAAGAAAGTGACATTTGTGTCTTCATCTTTTACTTAAATATTATAAAGGTCAAAATCAAATAAATATGGAACCAAGTGGAAATTTATTTGATACATGGATGTATATGGTCTAATTAAACATATAAAATATCACAAATTTTTGTTTTAGGGTCAATTTTTAGTCCTTATCAAATTATTTTTAACTTTAATTACCAGATTTACTCTTACCATGGTGAAAATTATTTAGGATGGTTATTATTCATAATGAAAAAAAAATAAAAGAGGAATATTTTACAAATTTTTACCACTTAATTCAAAATATTTAATTAATTTTCAATATTAAATTCACAAAATATAAAGAATTTAATTTAAAATTAAACCCATAAAACAGGACTAAAAGTGGTTTTAAGAAAAATGCCTTTTAAGTATAAAATCTTTTTTATAAAAAACTCATGTAAAAAAATTAATTCCAAGAAATATAATTGGATTATATTTAATCAAAATGAACTAATGAAATTTTAAAAAAAATCAAATATAGAATATTTCTTTTTAAAAACTTTAAAATAAAATATTGTTTTCAATAAAAACCATTATTTTTCACTATTCATTACAAAATCAAACTTTTCAGAAAATATAAAAATTTACATAGATACCCATACATTTCATATGAATATATCACATATTAATATATTAATATCCATTAAAATAACATAATTATACCTTCAATAATTTTATTGGTCTAGTGTCTTTGGAAACTTGGATACAAAAAACAATTGGTTCATAAGTGTACTACATCATCTCCCACTAAAATCTTCATAACTAGAACCCTTCTTCAAAATATCATAATTAGTAAATTTATTCATAACTTATTGAAAAAGAAGCATAAGAAATGAGATATCAATGATCACTTGATCATAACATGATCATGAGTGTATGATAACACGAGCATAACATTTTAAAATTGTACCATGCATGTCATATATCGTAATCTTGATTCATAGAAAAAATATTGGCAGTTCATAATACAAGAATCATATAGGAATCAAATAAAATGATTCATGAGAGAATAAAATTTTTATAATACAAGATTTTGTGGCATACACTCTTCTAAATACATTTTTTTATTTTCTGAATAAACCATATTTTGGACAAGTGGGAACCTCACAGTCAAATTCAAACATAATAAAACTAGCGTAAAAGTAGAGATCAGAGTTCTCACATATGAAAATAAAGGGGAACACCCTCTATCCCACCAAAAAATAAAATCATCGAACCATGAACCACCTTTTAATTCAAAATTCTAATTTCAACTTTCAAATAGAGCACTATCACATCGCCTTGATAAGTAGAACCTCGAACCATGTGAGCCATAAGAACCTCAATCATCGAAACAAAAGGAGTTTCCCTCTCATCACCACCTCCTCATAGTTACCATCCATCGGCCAGTATCAGTACCTCTATGATAGAATCACTATAACCCTTACGAACAAAGCCATTGGAAGATCCCACATACTAGTAAAAACACATCGCACCACCGTCATCGATACCAAAGATGAACCGAAATCAATTTGCATAGAATCAATAAAAAATGGAGAACCAACACCAAATGAACATATAAAAGGTAGAATAAATTCACATTTGTGCCTCTGGAACACCCACCCACTCACACAAACACATCTCAAAGCCACCGTGGGAGTTATCTCACTCAACCGACCTGGAAAGTATCAATGAAACTGAAAGCCAGAGCAGCGTGAGAATAAAAAAGATCATCACAGCAAGCCATAATGAATCCAGAATGATCAATAAAATAAAAAACAGCATCAATGAACCATAATATCTAAAAATCGGATGCAACACCATTGGAAAACACATAAAAGGATTGGAAAAAACAATTACATTGTCAGGAAGAAACCACTTAAAAAGGAGATTGCGAACCATCTGAATATACTGGAAACCAAATCAGTAGATGTCACCATCTGATGTGATCCCCCTGCACCAACTCACAATAAGAAACACCATCCCAAAACCACCGCAACGCCCTCATACTGACTCAAATGGAGGAAAGCATAATAAGATGGGAGCTAGAGTAGAGGAGGGAGAAAGAGAAGGGGAAATCTGCCAAACCTCGCACCAACACATTCCCAAACCACCAAATTTCCTTCTTGATAAACCAATATGTTTATTAGAATGAATATTATAGTGATAAGATCAAGGGAGCGAGAGTAAGGCATCCACAAAATAACAGTTGACAAATGACTGAAATGGAACCGGTAGAAATAGATGCCAAAATAAATAAGTATATCTCAAGAGCTGGAAACAAAAAAGAGATACAGGAGAACTAAAGAATAAAAGATAATACGGAGAAGGGGTTGAAGGATGTTGATGTGGGGAGAAAAAATGAGGAGGAAAAAATAGGATTAGAAAGTATACGGAGACAATTGTGAAGGAAGGAAACAGTACGAGGAGACGAGCTGATCTAAACTAGGGGAGGAACCCTAGATGGGGAAGAAGCATGCTCAGGAGAGAACTATAAGAGAAAACAGATCCATTTACAATCCTTTGTGTTATACACATAATTATATAAGATAATTTCCTTAGTAGTCAAGGTTTACTACCAAGACTATCATAGTTGATTGGGTTTACTCCCCAAACCATCATAATAGCCAAGTTTCACTCCCAATAAAATCATAGTGGATTGGGTTAAATACCAAAACTACCATAGTAGTCAAGGGTTACTCCCAAGACTATCACAGCGTATAAAGTCCCTTACTAAACTAGGTTCACTACTTATTCGAGTCTTTTTTATCTCATGATATATCAATATTTACTCAATTCATTGGAGGGATATATGATTTATTTCTCACCAATAATATAATGAAAATAATATATATGTGTGACATAAGATCATAAAATATTAATCATATCATAACCCATGAAAAGAAATGGGTTTTATAAACATTTATTTGTGTCATAACCCATGGAAAATAAAAGGATTTCATAAACATTTCATCATTTAATCATAGTATACCTCATTGAAAAGGAACATGTTTCATAAACATTTTTTTCATCATAATCATAAACCATATATAGAAGGAATATGGATGGCATCACTAGATTATATCCCCAATAAAGGTTAGGAAACATCAAGGGATATCATCTTATATGAAAAAATATTTTAAAGATCACTTAGAACATTTATTGAGGAAAAAATACATTTTAATTTAAAATTAATTATTTAAAATATAAAAATTCCCTAAATATTAAATAAAACATTTTATTTTAAAATAAACTTGAAATATTATAAATTATTATTTAAAATATTGAGTGTTCATGATGACAGGAAACTGTGTTCATGTCATATATGTTAAAAAAACATTCCTTTCACGCTTTTTAAAATAGTAAAAAAATGCCTAGTTTGGAAAATAACATGAATATTCCTTTAAAAACACTTTTTGAAAATTAAAACATGTGAAAAAATTACTTTAAATTGTAAAAATAAAATACATTATTTAAAAAAAATTTAGAAATGTAGATATGGAAGAAAATAGATCTTTAACTGAAGAAAGAAATAAAGTCATTTTTTCCTTAGATATATTTTTCTAATCTCCTGAGTTTATAAAAAGAGTAAAATTAAAAGAAAAAATTTATTATATATAAATTGATATATTATAATAAAAATTATTTAGTTTCTTAAGAGGTAGATCATAATTTTTCATCATCGGAAACTTGATCATAAACAACCTCTCTAAACAATGAAATTGTAACATAAAACCCTTACTACTTTGGTAAAATTTGAATAATAAGCCCCATGAAATAATAACTGCAAATAAAACATTAAATATCATGAAAATAAATATAATCATTATATAACATGTAAAATTTTAGTATATAAACCTCATAAAATAATATATGTGTATGACACAACATATGTTCCAAAGAAGATAATTTGAGACAACAAACCCTTACCTCGTGTTCTACTTTCTTAGAAAGCACTGTAAACAACTATATAATAAATTTAAATTTATCATAATTATATAATATAATAATTTAAATACTTATAATATCATATACTATCCCTTTATAATATTTGAACGCCTATTTTTCAATAATTTATTATTAAAATTTTCATTTCTGGGTGTTAATTAATTCATTTATCATGAGTATTTCAGTTCAGTAGTTCTAGTCCTTGTACTTTGATCATGGTTCCATAATATTCATAATGTTAATAATTATTTAAAAATAATATATATTCCTTATATATATATTTATTTATTTATTTATTCATTCACAAAAGTTGGAGATAGAAAAATGAATTACATTGTTCATGGGTATGGTAGGTCGTATGTACGCATGAACGTTGTTTTCACTTTTATAAGGATGGAAAAAATGAAATTCAAATAGTAATTAACCATTATATAATAATTATTATATCATTTACATCATTTATATTAATTAAAATTGTACTTATTACCATCCAAGTAAATGTAAATGAAAAAAATCACATCGCTTCGTGGTGGTGGTGGTCCACATGTACGCATGAGCAACATTATATTTTTTCAATGGATTATAAGGTAAGAAGGTAGATGTAATATTATAATTATATAAGTATAATTATTTCATAAGTATCAAATATAAATATTAAACTCATAATAATAATCATCCATGAAATATGGTTGTGGAAAATTAATTGTATTGTTACATAGTGGCGGTAAGTCGTACATACGCATGAGTGATACTTTCACTTTCCATTTTATGAAAAATATTATAGATAATTAAGATTTAATATTTATAATAATATTTAATTATATTTAGGATACTTAAGTTTTTATTTTATGATAAATACCATAGATTTATATGTGATAAATAAGAACTAAAAAAGAAAGTGCTCAGTTATAGAGATTACATATTCTTTGAAAGTACTCCTCTATATCTCCTATTAAAGATACTAGGATTAGTGTTTTTGTAATAAAATAACCTATATAATGTAAATAAGTAATTTGATAATGGATCATGCTAGGTTATTTTCAAGATATATGGCTCAAATTGTTGTAATGAAGAGGAAGTAGAGGTGTCCTTTTATACGGGGGGGAGAGGACACACTTTGAATTTCTTAAAAGATTAAAATATAATAAAGTCATTCTCAATAAAAATGATTCAAAATGGAAATTAATTATAATTAAAAGTTTATATGGTTGAAATAAAATCATCCAATGAAATTTATAAAGGTTTTGGTTTAACTTTAAACCTTCTCTTTTTCATTAACCCTTTTATTAATTATTTTTTACCTTAACCACGGTAATAACTATTTTAATGATAAAAGGTTAATAATGTGACCATAAATGGAAAATTGACTCATTAATGGACCATTTATGATGTTTTAAACAATATTCCATTCACAAAGATTAAAATAATGTTTTTATGAATATTAAATCATTTAATGAAATATTATTTATTATAAAATATAATTAATGTCAATTTTGGTGCAATTTATTTAATTTGACTTTAAAGACACCAAGATAAAGATGAAATTAAAATATAATTTTTTTTAAAAATCATTAATATGTTATATTTATCATAAATATTCTTGGAATACTATAACTCACAAAAATTATAATATTTTTAATATTTTTAAAATATTTTCTTTTATTTTTTTATTAGTAGAATAAATATTTTGTTAGCACGGCTCAATAATTTAAAGAATTAATTTAATCACCAAAAATTATAAATAAATAAAAATTTTGAATATAATTTCATTATTCACAAAATCATTGATAATATTCATTCACAACTTTCTTTTGACCCTATGTGAACACATAAGAGATATTTAAAACTTAAAGAGTGACACTTTTTAACTTTCCTTGCTTTAAATAGTATATAGGTCATTTTTGTGGACAATTATATCTCGAAAATTTAAACTTAGAACCTAATATAATAAGGGTATAATTTACTTCATCCAATAGAAATTTTGAAGAATAATGGTGACCTTGGAACTTAGTTTTGACC
Organism: Viscum album; assembly: GCA_963277665.1. NCBI lineage: Eukaryota > Viridiplantae > Streptophyta > Magnoliopsida > Santalales > Viscaceae > Viscum > Viscum album. Next base: position 871,243,794 of record OY728147.1, on the reverse strand, counting down.
TTAGCCCTTCACCGTACTGATAACTTTTACCACGATTATTATTCATGATCCCTAAAAATAAAAGGAACCTATTTACCAAAATTTACCCTTATTATTAAAAATATGGAATATATTTTATCAAATTCCTATAATTGGAATAAATTAACAAGTTCTAAAAACATGATGAAAACAATTTTTTTAAAAAAATACATCTTTTAAGCATAAAACTAGATTTATTATTATCTCATGCATAGTAAAAATATTAGATGAATGTTAAAAAAATTATTGAATATATATAAATATAGATTTCATTAAAATCATTCATCAATAGTGATTAATTTAATTTATTAAGATAAAAATACATTGTGTGTATAAAAAAAATTAGAAAACATCGCTTTTACTTTCAAATGATTTCAATTTTTTATTTCTAATAAATTGATAACCAAAGAATTGATTTTAAACATGTGTAAACCATAAATTTTTCATAAATTAGGTAATACTATTTATACCCAGCAATTTAATGTCTGGGTTATAATGGTATACTATATTCTGGTTCATTTAGACTCGGGGTTGTGTGTATCACAAGCTATCAAAAAAATTGAATAGAATTATTTCATAAAATATCTAGGGGTTATATTCTACCCCCATTGAAAAGAATTTATCCCTAAAAGTTCCATAATTATGGTATAAAAAAATGATTATATATTTGTTTCATCACATCCTTGTGTTCCTATGTAGCTTCTTCAAATTTATGATTTCTTCAAATAACTTTAACAAAGTGAGTAGTCTTGTTCCGTATAACTTTATATCCAAAATCTAAGATTTATACTAGTTTTCACTCATAAGAAATATCATGCTCCAATGGTATAACATATGAGTTCGGTACATTTGAATGATCGAGTATGCACTTCCTTCCGATATATACATGGAACACGATGTAAACTAGAGAGAGGTTCGGTGGAAGCACCAAGAAATAAGCTACCATCCCTACTTGATCAATAATATTAAAAGGGTAAATATACCTAGGGATCATATTTACCTTATTAAAAAATCTCATAACCTTATTCCATGAAGAAATTCATATAAAACCCTTCTCACCAACTTCAAATTTTAGATCACATTGATGATTGTTTGTATAACTTTTCTTTCGAATCTAATCTTCCTTGATCTGATGTTTAATGGTTCTGACTTTATCTATCATTTCCTCATCTAGATTAGGTCCCAATATCTTAATTTCTCTAAATTCACCCCATAATGTTGGATTTCTACACTTTTTTAAATAGATAGATTCATAGGGAACCATCTAAATTCTTTAGTGAAAGCCATTGTTGTAAGAAAACTCAACTAGAGTAAGGTGTTGATCCCAACCGCATTTGAAATCTATAGAATAAGATATTATAAAATCCTCTTGGGTTTTAATGGTTATCTTATATTTAACATCTATCTAAGGATGATACATCATACTAAAACTCAACCCTATATCTAAAGCCTACTGAATACTTCGCTAGAACATTTAGGTAAACCATATATCCCGATCAGATACAATGGAATGTGGTACTCTATACAACATTACTAATTCCTTAATGTATATCCTAGAAAGATAATCCATAGAGAAATATTTTCTAATAGTAATTAAGTGTTCTAAATTTGTAATGTGATCAAATATAACCCAAATATCATTATGGAATTTAAATGTTTTTGGGATTCTTATAAATAAGTCCATGGTGATGTTTTCCTATTTCCATTCTGGTATAGGTAATGGTTGTAATATACCCTTAGAATTATGTCTCTTAGCCTTAACTTTCTAAAATATTAATCATCACTATACATACTCAGAAATATCTATCTTTACATTATACCACTACAAATTATCTTTCATATCTCTATGCATCTCTATAATTCCATGATGAATATAGAATTATGAACTATGATACTCATCTAATATATCCTTATAAAAATATAGTATATATGGAACACATACACGATTATTGAACTTTATTATTCCATCACAATCAAGGTTAAAATTGGGAACATTTATTGCCTTCTTTTGAATCTCTACAACTTCCTTTTATACCTCTTTAATATTCACTTGGATAGATGGTTGAACACTCATTTGATAAAGATTTTATTTATACCCTTACTTAAAGATTTCAAGATCCATCCTTTGTAAATCTATAAATATTGGATCTTTTTTTATCCTCATAATAGATAACTTAGAATGATCCTTTCAACTCAGAGTATATTCCACCTTATTCTCTTTTCTAGGGTGGTAGTGTACTGAGAAGTCATAATCTTTAATCAGCTCCTACCATCTTCTCTAGAACATATTCAACTCTTCATATGTGAAAAATATACTTTAAACTTTTATTATTAGTATATATATCAAAACTTTCTACATAAATATTATGCCTTCATATCTTAAATGAAAAAATTACCATAGATAACTCTGAATCATGATTTTGGTAATTTTTCTCATGAAACTTCAATTAGTGTGAGTCATAAGCTATCAATATATCATTCTTCATGATAATTCATACTATTCCCTTCTTTGATGCATCACTATAGATTACAATCAATTCTCCGCTATAGGGTTAAATAAGTACAAGTGCACTGACTAACCTTCTCTTCAATTACTTAAAATTTTATTCACATTAATCTATCCAAAAGAACTTAGCTCCCTTCCAAGTTAACATGGTGATTAGATTAGAAATTCATGATAAATTATTCACAAAGAACTGATAATATCCATCCAAAACAAGGGTACTATATATTTTAGTCATAGTTGTATTTCTAGGCCAATATTCAATAACTTCTGTCTATGAAGGATCTATAGATATACCCACACTTGAGATTATATGACCCAATAATGAAACTTTTTTATGCCAAAATTCACACTGGGTAAATTTTTCATAAATATTGTCCTTATTTAAGGTCTTCATCACAATTCTAAAATTATTTTATGTAATAACTTTCTCTTTGAATATATAATAATATCAACTATAAATAATATCATAAACTGATCAAGGTAACATCTAAAGACTCTATTCATTAAATCCATAAAGATAGTAGGGGAATTGGTAAGACTAAATGACATCACTAAAAAATAATAGTGTTTGTACCATGTATAAATATTGTCTTGGGAATATCCTCCTTCTTGAACCTCATTTTATAATATCTAGAAAGAAGTTCAATCTTAGAAAAGTATTTATCTCTATGAAGTTGATCAAATAAGTCATCAATATGGGGTATAATATACTTTTTCTTCATTGTGATCTTGATAAGTTCTTAATAATCAATAAATAATTACATTGATCTATCTTTCTTCTTAACAAAAATAATAGGTGTGCCCCAAGTTAATGTAATTGAATGAATGAATCATTTTTCAAGATTATCTTGGAGTTTCTTTTTCAATTCCTACAACTCAATCAAGGCTATTTTATATGGATTCATATAAATAGGTGAATAACCATGTACGATTTTTATTGAGAATTCAACTTCATGATTCAGTAGAAAACTAGGCAATTCTACCAAAAAAATCAATAAAATATCATACAATAGGCATATATTTGATGCTGAGTTTCTCCCCAACCATATTAGATAAACATACCTTTTTAATAGAAATAAAGACCCATATAATGGATATGATTTTCATCATAATTTCATATTTATAATCACACTAATAGACAATCATGGGTTGGTTAAAAATATCAAACGTGAATTCGTTTTCATGAAAACTTATGTTAGATTTATGAAAATAAATCAAATAAATTCCCAAAATAACTTCAAATTCAACTAGAGGGGGAATAAAAAAGATTTTCCGGAATCACATTCCCAAAACCTTCAACCAGAGAAGAATCATAGACTTGATATGTGATCAATGTACCATTATGTTTGTTCACTAATAAATCAAGATATAATCATTGGGGTAGGATTTTAAATCCATTATAAATTTATTTAGATATTAAAGATTTGGAAAAATATATTCAAATAAGACATTTTCAGTTATAGAGTTTATGGTAAGTGTACCTTTCAACACATCATTATCATTCCCCCCATCAAAAATAGTGATTTCATGAGATTTCCCTTTCCCTCTCGGCTTAAGAGCTTGCTGAAATTAATCATCATAATTAACCTTAAAATTTGAGAACTATTTAGAATAATTCCTATACTACTTTCATTTGAAACACTAGAGTGTGTGGTGTATTCTGTACAGATTTTTCTCTATTCACATCATTATCTAACTTTTTCCTATCACTTCAGAATTAAATTTCCCAATGACCTTCCTTTCAACACTTAAAACATTTACCAATTACCTTAAGACAATTTCCAACATGTTTCCTTCCACACATTCATAATAAAGTAAAGTTAATCTTCTTGTCTCCATGATTTTTAGAATTTCTTTAAATTCCATATTTCTTTTCTTATCAAAACTATAAGATTAATAGGTAACTTCAATCTCCATTTCCTCCTTGATAACACATCAAATGGTTTATTCATAAGTATTCAAGTCACTTATGGATAAAACCCTTTAGATACTGGGTTTTAATATATTGAAGAATCAATCAACCTTACTTTCAGGTTGGATGATAATACCATAATCATACCTCACAAGTCTCATAAAATTTACCACATAGGTACCAAAATATTCATCATAATTCCACATTATCTCAAGGAATTATTTCTCTATTTTTATATAAAGAATGAAATTAAATTACTTATTGAAAAATAATAACTTAAAGTCATCCCACTCCATGGATTCCACCATTAATCCACTTCACCTTCAAAAATATATAAATCCAAAATAACTTTTCATGATTTGAACAGTAAAGAACAAAAAATATATTTTCAATGGTATTAATCCATTGATTAGAAACTAAGGGATCAGTGGAACCACTAAGAGAAGCTGGATGTTGAGTCATTAAGGACTCAAAAAAAATTTGTTCTTTTCTTTTCTCATTTGGAAGTTCAACATGATTCATAGCTTAAGAAATTTTTGTGAGTATAGAAATGATATTTTTCATTCCAAGTCCCATAAAATTTAATTTTTTAAGAGGAAAATCATTTCATTCTCCATCACATTCATCATTAACACAATTATTTCAGGTTCAAACCATCAAAAAAATCAAAAATCAAATTTTTCGAAATAATAATCATAGTGAAAAACCACATAATCATGAAAAATCATTTATTGAATGTATAATACAAATTATTTTCAATCTCTGACACCTTGGGTTTAACCTAGTCTATCCATGATTATTATAAAGGCTTTAGGATGTTATCCTATACTTAAACTTATCCCCATGATTCTTACTAATTTTATCTTATCCTAGTTTCCATAGGTGACTAAACCTTTCTTTGATACCAAATATAGTTACCAATGCATTTCATATGAATATATCACATCTTAATGGATGAATATTCATTACAATAACATAATGATCCATACTATAATCATATATATCTAGTTCCTTTGGAAACTTGGATATATAATCAGTTGGTTCATAGGTGTACTACATCATAACCCACTAAAATCTTTATAACTTTCAAGTTTCTTAGACATATCATACTTACTACATTTTTTCATAACCTGGGGAAAAGAAAACATATGAAAGGGTGAGATTAGATTCTCATTAAGGTTAAAAAAGTGAGATATCAATGATTACTTAAGTATAAAGGTATGAGAACATGGTAATAACATTTTAAAATCATACCCTATATGTCATATATCATAATATTAAGTAGTGGCATAAATATTGGTAGTTCATAAGGCATGAATCATATAAGAATAAAATAACATGATTCATGAGATCATAACATTGGCATAAGACATGAGTTTGTGGAATACACATAAGTATAGAAAACTATTTCCTTAATAGTTAAGGCTCTCTACCAAGAATATCATAGTGGACTGGGTTCACTCCTCAAATCATTATATTAGTCAATGTTCACTCTCAATATTATCATAGTGGATAGAGTCTCTTACTAAATCAGGTTCACTACCCATTATAGTGTTATTTATGTCATGATTTATCTATCTTTACCCAATTAATTGGAGGGATATATAATTCTGGGACCACCCATCACATGATGAAAATTATAGATATATGTTTCATAATATCATAATGCATTCATTATATCAAAACCCATTAAAATAAATGGGTTTCACAAACATTTCATTGTATTATAACATGTGGAAAATAAATGGGTTTCATAAACATTTCATCATTTCATCATAACATAACCCCTGGAAAAGTAATGGGTTTCCTAAAAAAATTCATCATAATCATAAACCATCCAGATAAATAATAATTTTGGTTTCATTGAATCATATACCCAATAAATGTTATAAAACATCAAAGGATTTCATTTTAGATGGAAAATACTTTTAAAGATCACTTAGAACATTTCCTGAGTAAAATTTCCTTTCTAATTTAAAATCACTTATTTAAAATCTATAAATTTCCCAAATATTAAAGAAAAATTTTCTTCGAAAATAATATTGAAAACTTATAAATTAATCTTCAAAGTATTGAGTGTTTATGATGGTGAGAAATTCCATTCATGTAGTATAAGTTAAAATAAAATATTCCTTTTACACTTTTGTAAAAAGTCCAAAAAGTTCCTAGTTCTGAAAACAAAATGAAGTTTCATTTTAAACTAATTTGTAAAAATTAAAACATGGGTAAAAATAAATTTAAACAATCATAATAAAAATAATATTTAAAAAAATTTATAAAACATGGATAGGGAAGGAAAATGATCTTTTACTGAAGAAATAAATAAAGTTGTTTTTTCCTTAAAAATAATATTTAGATCTCTTGGGTACATAGAGAGAGAGAAAAATGAAAGAAAAACATGTTTTCTCAATAAATAACCATAGGATAAGAAAATTTTATGAGTTTCATGAGATTTATATACTAATATTTTATCATCGGAAACTTGATCATAAATAATCCTAGTAAATAATGTCATTATAACATAAAACCCTTACCACTTTGGTAACATTTGAATTTCAATCCCCATGAAAGAATAACTTCAAATTAAACTTTAAATATCATTAAAATAATAATAATAATGATTTAAAATTTAAAATGGTATTATATACACCTCATAAAAGAAGATAGGTTTGTGACATAACATATATCCCAAAGAAGATAATTTGATATGATAAACTCTTACCTCGAGTTCCACTTGGATTGAAATCACTATAAACTCATATATAATAAAATTAAATTTATTATAATTCTATACCAAAATCATGTACATAATTATAATATCATATTTTATCCCTTTATAGCATTTTAACACCCATTTATCAATAATTTCTTATTAAAATCATCATTTCCATGTGTTATTTATTTCGTTTATCATGAGTATTTTAGTTAATTAGTTCTAGTACTTGTACTCTGATCATGGTTTCATATTATACATAATGTTAATAATTATTTATATATCATATATAATTATTACAATATTTCAGGGAGACGGATACAAAGAAATGAATAAATCTATCATGCCTATAAGTACTCGGGGAGACTCGACCCTAATACCTCCCAAGAGAGTCATGAATAAAATTCCGATTCATGAATAAAATACATATCATATATATTCATGATATATATATTTATATTCATACATAAAATTTAGATATAAAAAAATTAATTACACCATTCATGGAGATGGTAGGTTATACGTACACATTGAAATTGTTTTCACTTTTTGAAAGATGGAACGAAAGAAAGGTAAATAATAATTAAACTTTCCAAAATAATTATTATATCATATAAATAATTTATATTAATTAAATATATCCTTAATACCTTCCAAGTAAAATGGAAATTAAAAACAAATTACATCTCTTCATGGAGGTGGTAGTCCACACATACGCATGGGCATCATTTTTGTTTTTCAATGGATTGGAAGGAAATATTGTAGGTGTTATATTATAATTAAAAAAGTATAATTATATCATAAATATAATAAATAAACATTAAACCTATTATAATGACCATCCATGAAATATGGTGGTGGAAAATGTATTACATCGGTACGTGGCGATGGTAAGTCATACGTACGCACGAGTGATACTTTCACTTACCATTTTATAGGAAAGAGGGTGTATAATGGTGATTTAATAATCATAATAACATTTTAGTATATTTAGTATAATTAATTTTTCATTTTATAATAAATAAAATATATTTAGAGGTGGTAAATAAGAAATAGAAAATAAAGTGATTGGTTAAGGTGATTACCACTTCTTTGAAATAAATCCTTTAGATATCCTCTTAATGATCTTAGGGTCGGTATTTTTGGAAAACCAAAACCTATATAAGGTCTCTAGGTAAATTGAGAATGTATTTTTTTAGGTTATTGTTAAGATATGTTGCTCAAAGTTTTGTAATTAATAGGAAGGAGGGTTGTCCTTTTATAAGGGAGGGAGAGGACACACTTAGAATTTCTTAAAAGATTAAAATATAATATAGTTATTCTAAAGAAAAATTCTTCCAAATGGCCATTAATTTGAATAAAAAATCTATTTTTTTGAAAGAAAACAATCCAATTAAATTTATACAGATTTTGGACCCATTTTAAACATTCAAATTTTTATTAACCCTTTTGTTAATTATTTTTGACCATAACTGCGTTAACAATTATTTTAATAATAAAGGGTTAATAATGCTACCATGAATGGAAAATTGACTCATAAATGGACCATTTGATGATTTGTTAAACCATATTAAATTCACATGGATGAAGATAATATTTTTATGAATTTTAAATTATTTAATAAAATATTATTTGTTATAAAATATCATTAATATCAATTTTTGGGACTATTCAATTAATTTGACATTAAAGACACCAAGAAAAATATTAAATAATAATATAATCATTTTACACATAACTAATATGTTATATTTATCAAAACAATCATGTAACACTATAACTTACTTAGATTATATTACTTTTAATATTTTTAAAATCATTTATTTTATTATTATTTTAATTGAATAAATATTATATTAGCTTTACAAAAACATTTAAGATATTTTCATTAATCAAAAATAATTATAAATAAATTACCATTATGAATATAATTTCATTATTCATTAAATAACTATTAATATTCATTCATAACTTTCTTTTGTCGCTATGTGAACATATAAGAGATAGTTAAAACTAAGAGAGTGACACATTGTAACATTATTTTCTTTGAATATTATATAAGTCATTTTCAGGGATAGGAATATCTTAAACAATTAAATTTGAAACTTAAGATTATAAGGGTTGAATTAAATTCATCAAACAGGAATTTTTATGAAAAATGGAGACCTTGACATTTTGTTTTAACCTAGATTGACCTAATTTACCATGTACCATGATGATAAATTCTACCACTATTAATATTCGTAATGCCTAAAAATAAAGGGAAATATTTAAAAAAATTGAACCTCATAATTTCTAAAATGGAATACATTTTTTAAAATTCAATACCTATAATTGGAATAAATTAATAAGTGTGCAAAGAATAATGAGAACCACTTTTAAAAAAATACAATTTTTAAGCTTAAAAATGGATGTATTATTATCTCATGCATAGTAAAAATTTAGTATAAATATTAAAAAATTTGATTGAATATATATATATATATATATATCATTAAAATAATTCAATAATAGAAATTAATTTAATTTCTTAAGATAAAAATACATTTCATTCATAAAAACAATTTTTTTTATAAAATATATCTTTTACTTTCAAATAATTTTATTTTTTATTTCTAATAATTTGATAACCAAAGATTTAATTTTACACATTTTTAAACCATAAATTTTTATTAAATTAGTTAAACATATTCATAATTTTCAATTTAATGGCTATTTTATAATGTTATACTATATTTATATTTGTTTAGACTCGAGGTTGCGTGTATCGTAAGCAATCAGAAAAAAAAATTAAAGATAATTATTACATAAAATCTTAGGGTTTTACAATTTCATCATAATATAAAATTTATATGATGATTTCAATAATGATATACTTTTTATAAAATATCATTTTCAAAAGTGGTAAAAATTCATTATATTATCCACTCACAAAAATCAATAAAACTCATTTTTGAAGAGAATATATTTTTAAAGAATGGAATGACTTTACTAAAAATTTAGTGATTATTTACTAATAATTTACCAAAAAAATATATTTAGTATGATATTTATATATTTCATAAATAATTTAAACCTATTCATAGCCAATAATTTAATGACTAGGTTATAATTATCATATATAAATAATTATACTTCATGGTTTGTTTAGGATCAGTGTTTCATGTCGTATATGATATAGAACATAGTTTTTTTTTAAATTTCAGGGTGTTATATTCTCCTCCATTTTAAAAATTGTGTCCTCCCAATTTGAACTCGAGCTCGGTAAATGAAGGTTTTTCATTTCAAAATACCTTTATTGAAATCCCACATCATAAAAGGGTTGATAAAACTTTATCTTGAAAGGATGGAAATGTAAATACAAAGGTCATCTAGAATAACACGTACTAGGTGTCAAAATAGGAGAACATTAGTGAGAAGTGAAAATATAAAAATGTAATAAAATTTAATTTACAAAATAAAGATATATATTGATAGAGAACATTTATCATAATAAACTAAATGATCACAAGAAATTTAATGACCACAAAATCATAAACCAAGGAGGTTTTAAAAAGAACATTTATTTATCAAAAATAAAGGTAATAGGACAAAAAAATTCAAGATATTTTTCCTTGAGTTGATGAATTAATTTACCATATAGAATAAGAAAATAAGTAAATGTACTTACTTGAAAATTATAATATCATCCTTTAATCAATTTCCCCCACAATCTTATCTTTTTCTCCAAACAATGAAGATTCAAGAGGAATTTTCATGTCTAAAACACTAAAATCAAATTCTAATAGATCATGTAATTCTAAAAAAGGATAACAAGTTATTACTCATATATTTATAAATTAACCAAAACCAAAATTTTTAGGATAAAGGTAAGATAATTCCCAAAATTAATAAACCTTTATATAATTAAAAAAAACATTAATCTATAAAGTCTTAATAATAACACCCAAAGTTTATATTAGATCATTTAATAAATAAATAACCTTAAAATTATTTAACACATTCCTAACTAATATAGAGCCCAAATATTATATTTATTTGATCACATATTCTTCCAAGATAAATTTGACATTTTTTTCTAAATAACATTAATCACTCTTAAAGTCTCATACCAAAAATGTATATTTCCTAATCATATAATCTTAGAGATATGATATTTATCTCTATAAATAACATGAATCGCCATAAATCCAAAAATATATATATATATATATATACTTCCAAAAATATAATTCATCCTTTATTCCTTAAATAAAATCCCACTATATTCTATTTACCTTAATCAAATAATGTTTCCCAAATAAAATTAATCACTTAATCACCAAATCACTTTTCAATCTCATGGTTATTTATATGATAAAACATATGTTCCCAAAATCAATATAATATTTATCTACCAAATATTTTATGTAAAAAAAATTCATTCTAACCATGAAATCATATAGATTATTAGTAGGAACTACACCCTTTTCATCCTTCGGTTATGGTTTCAAGACCCACGATCTTGTTGGGTCTGATAGGTTGTTCTTTTTACTGAAACTTTATTAATATAATTCTAATAATGTTATAAAAAATATAATGAACATCGTCAAAAATAATCATAAGCATTAAAGATAATATAAACCACAAATATTATCAATACCTTTAAACTTATGAAAAGAGAATTGTTCTTTAAATGATACTTCATAGTGAACCTAAGGGTTACATATACCTCAACTCAATAAAATATCTCCCAAAATTTCCTTAATCACAGTAAAATCCCATCACTGAAAACCACAAACGGCATGTATAAGTCTTTGAAAATATAATAAACCTTAAAATTATGATGGTATACCAGATTATTAATTTAAAATCACATGAAAACATTCAAATCTATAATGTTATCTAAACCTTTTCTCTAATACCAACTATAAGAACCCAGCCTTAAATATTATATAATCTTAATTCGAGGATTAATTCTCTTACATTTGAGGATATTTTCATTTTAGAGATTTGGATAATTAGTTCAACTCCCTTAAATAAATAAATATTACATCCCAAAGAAGTCACTTCTAATTAGTATTCATTCTTCCCATGAAACAAAACTTTTATGTTATAAATTGTTTTCTTTTCATGACATATCTTCACAATTTTTATCTTAAGATCATCATTGTCCTTACTCATCCTTAATACCCTTTGAAAACCGTTTTAAAATATGGGATGAGCATAAAAATCTCAGTAAGGGGATATATAAAAAGAAAAAAAGAAACTTATTTGTTCATGAATACTTATAAAAAATTTGGGTTTTTTAAAATTAAACACTAGGCTCAAAAATAAGCATTTTATTACTAAAGATATCAAATTTTCTACCAAAATACTTTCATTAAACTTATTATAAGAAATATTAAAGGCAAAATAAAACTTATAAATTTTATTTTAAAATCATAAAAAACTTATGAAAACTGTTTCAAAAAAATTAGATTTTACCCTTATGAATTAGCATATAATTTCCTTTAAACATAAGCTCATGAATAATCATATGAGATCATAACATAAATAACATTGTATTATAAGATCATGGAAACAAAGGAAATGGGGAAGAAACACAATACATGAAAAAACATAAGTAAAGAATAAATTCCAAGATAACATCACATGGTGTAAAGAGTCCCATAGTGGACTATGTTTACTCTCTAATCCCATACATAACGTCTCATGAGACAAAAACTTTACCCAATGCATTAGAGTATTTTATGGGAACACCCATCATAATATGTTCATGATTATGTGTTCTATAAAATTAAATCAATCATAATTAATAATAATAAAAATTACCCATGTAATTAAATGTGTTTCATGATATTTTCTCATATAAAAATCAAAGTAAATTTCATAAATATGGAATTTGAGAAATGGATATAAGTCGTGTATTACCATGTCAAAGGAAGGGAGAATAATCTAGGTATATATGTGAGATACATATATAAATAATTTAGAATAACTCCACAACATTTAATATATAGATATAAAGTGAGTTAGAGAGATAAATGTCATAACCCAAAGGAAAATAGTGGTTTGTAGAGATCTCTTACACCCATAAGAAAAACATTTAAAAATATTAAAATTTTCATTCTATTTAAAACCATTTTTGAAAATATATAGAAGAAAGGGAAGGAGGGTTTTTCTTTGAATAAAACATATAAAATTATAAAGTAATAAAAAAATCAAATAATATTTATATTGGTGGGAAAAATTGTTGATGTTTTATATATTAAAATATAATATTATTTTGTTATTTTATAAATAAATTCAAAATATTCCACATAAAATATGTAAAAATATTCCTTTTGAAAAACATTGAAATAAAATAAAAATGGAAATAAAATGACCTTTATAAATCAATTATGTCCATATAAATACATAAATAAAATAATTTTAATAATATATACATGGAAAATAAATATTTTGAAAATAAATATTTACAACATTTAAAATGAGGTTTTTAAAGTAAAGTGTTCCTTATATAACACCTTAAAAAGATTCCTTTTAAAAAACACTCTAATAAAGGTAAAATCTGATCAAAATTAACTTTATCTTACATTAAATAATAAATAATAATTTTCTTGAAACATTTATAAGAACATGTACATGGATAAAAAGAGTTAGAAGGGAAATTTTTAAAAGGGGGTTTTAAAAAAAAGTCCCTTACCTTGAGCATGGATCATCATATGTGTTCATTATCTTCCTGAATAATAAATTTATATTAATTATTTACTTGATTAATAAGTATTTTAAAGTTTAATATTCATTTTATTTCACTTATTAACATGTTATATACAATTACTTAATCAATTAAGTTCACATTGGGTATTTTGACAACATTCGGATCATATGTCCAAAATGACTTCTGTAAGTTGACTATGGTAAAAAAGGTAATTACTTCATCATATATAGAATAATAATCATCAAATTATTATAATTTTTATACATAAAATTTACTTTTAAATCCAACCATGAAATATGGTTATGGAAAATAAACTGCGTTACAATCATAGAGATGATGGGTCGTATATACACATGAGTAACATTTCTATTTTTCAATGATCATTATGGAAAGAATGTAAGTAATATTTTATCTTTATATAATTATAATTATATAATAAATATCATATTAGTTCTTTAAATACAATTATTGTAATGACCCAAAGATTCATTAATGGAAATCCCTCTTGATCTAATTAAATGTCTCTTTATGTTTATACAAAATGTCAACTTCCTTGGTTTTATGTTAAGAATTTTGACCGTTGCTAGTATAGTCGTTTAATATTGATCACATAATTAGTATAAATATAGGACTTTAACAAATCAAATTTACTCAGACAAAGGAAGCGATGACCTCATTCAGTAGGATTTCCCCATATGAAGCCCATTTGTCAGATCTCGGAAAAGAGGTGGCGTCTTTGGGATTCGCTCTTGACAAAGCCCAAGCTAAGCTTCATCATGTCAAGCTCGAACATGACTGTCTACGGGAAAAGTGGAAGTTGATTGAAATTACCACTCGAGCGATGTTATCCGAGCCACCCCAAGAGTCTGTCACGATCGCACACCTTACCCTTACGTCTTATGCGGCTGTTTTAAGGGGTTATGTAACAAATAAGTAGTACTATGTTCATGTACATTATTTTTTTATATAATAATGAATACAATTTCTAGTCATTTTTGATACATTGTAAATAGTTTTTAAAGTACAAATGGTGTTTTTAGTTATTATTTAATTAAGAAATATATTTTATTAAATTAAGGGATTTTTGAATTAAATAATATTTTAATAAAATAATATTATTATTGTTAAATTAATTTTTATTAAATATAAATGATCTTATAATTTTATGAATGCAATTATAACTTTTATTAAGGTTTGAAAGCCATTTCTGTCAAAACCTGAAAATTTTCGATAAATGTCAGTTTTTATTTTAAAGGTGAAAATTAAAATATTTATAAAATTATTTAGATAAAATAAATTTTATTTCTGGAATCATTACATCAAAATTATCCAATGGTGAATTTTTCATAATTTTTTAAGACAGTCGAATTTTTGGGTAAAAATTAAATACCGTTTAAATATATAATGTGTTTTATAACATCCTAATGACCCAATAGTGATGTAATAAAATACTATAATCTTTATTTTCGGACAATGTATGTTTTAACATTAAAATAATGTGATTTTGGGTTTGTTTTACTTAATTTTAAAAGCATTAATGGACCCCTTAAGACTTATTAAATACCTTGTCTTTTTAAATTAATTTCCATGGGAGTGTGACTCACCTTCACATAAGCAACCTCATTATTTTAAGAAGTTAGGACTTTGGCCTTATAAAATATTTTTTTCCTATTCCCTTTTCCAAAAACCATGGGAAAAACCATGGGATGGTTTGTGGTTTGGATTAATTTAATATAAGGGGTCTCAAACCTAAATAATAAAGAATTCCCTCACATTTCCTATATAAACCCACCCAAGCTCCCACATCCTCCTCACTCAAAGCCTTTGGAGTTCGTCCAACCTCTTCCCTACTCTCTCTATAATCCTCCCAAGGTGCCCCAATCTTCCAATAAGCCTCTCACAAGCCTCTCTCTAGCCTTTGGAAGCACACTTCCAAGTAAGGGTTTTTTCTTCCTTTCTCATTTTTGTCAATTTTCTTTAAGTTGTATTGCCCTTTTAATTTCAATTATGAATGTTGGGGTATGGTTACACACCTCCCCCATACTTCCCTCTTATTGTTTGAATGATGGTAGACCCCTTTCTCTCTCATGAAGTGCCTCCCATGTACACCTGTTACTATGCCGAAATTCCGAAAGGAACTTCTCTCTCTTCTTTTACATTCAAGCAATAATTTTGTATCATGAATCTAAATTCTATTAAAATTGTTGGGACATGTATCTATATTACCTCCTTACTTTCCATTACATTTAAATATGATGAGGAACCCCTTTCTCTCTCATCAACTATTTTTATGAATTCTTATGTCACGCCGTTACGCTGCTAAAATCGCACAGATTTTCTAAGTCAATGCCATTGTGTAGTGGATACCATGCCCATTTCTCCATCAAGGGTATTCACCTTTATCCACCTTTACTTATTTATTAAAAAAAATCATTTATTAATTCCACATTCCTTTATCATGTAATAAATGATTATGTTTTATGAATCCATGTTTTATGATCCATGGGGAACACTTATGCATGAAATGAAATGTTTAAGAGGGGTGCGCCCTTATAGCGATCCAATGAATTGGGTAATGTATAGTATCATGATACGTCATGTGCAATGAGTGTTGACTCATACTAATTCAAGTGCAACAAGGGTTTACTCATGCTTTATGTGCAATGAGGATTTACTCATGCTCCATGTGCAATGAGCCTTGGACCATTCTAATTCCATGTTAAGTGTTGTTGTCACATTTCCATGTTATGATTATCATGCTTTATCATGCCTTTATGTTCATGTTTCTCTTATGATCTATTGATATGCCTATTATCTAACATGTATTGTACTCCTCATGTTATTCCATGTGTACTCCATTACTGGGCTTTATAGCTCACACTTTTCTTATGCATGTCCTCAGGTTATCCCATGCAATGATAAGTATGAGGGAATGTAGTGGTCATGTAAAGGTAGTTTTCAATAAATATGTTGTACTTCATGTTTTAAGTTTTTATGTAATGATCCTAAGCCCCAAAGACACTAAACCTCTCAATCTTCTTTGTTGTATCAAGTGAAGTTTTATGTAATAAATCATGTTTAAGTTTGTATTAAAAAGCAGGGTTGTCATAGTTGGTATCAGAGGATAGGTTTAATTATTTTTGGGATTAGGAAACCCTAGTAAAGCCTTAGATACAAGACTAAGTATAATAAAAACATCCCTAAGTTTTGGTAAGTACTGAGTAAGTGGTTTATCGAACAAATACATCCCTGTCTGGATACGAGCAGGTAGAGGCGGCTCTAGCACGGATGTATCCTAGGGGTAAAACCCGAAAACACCGCTTTGAGCTAGACTCAAACGGGAACTGGTGCAAGACAATGGGCCTTGCTGCACTCTTGGTTACGACACTCCCGGGGGATATGTTTTGATAAATTCACAATCTTAGTATGAACCCTTATTAAGGGAATTAAAAAAATGCCCCTAAGAATATATGTTAGAAAGTAGATCATGAAAAGCCTAGATTGAAGCCTATAGACTCATGAGTAAGGAAATAAAAGTTTATTTATAAGTCATCAACTTTTGTCTTTGGATTGCCCTTTATGTGTTACCCTTAACTTTCCTTTTATTCCATCCAATGGCCGGTAATAGGAGGACTCGGGCTAACAAATGTTGTGAAGATCAGTGTGATGACTGTACTAATGAGATGCCCAATCCAATGGGAGTGGGAATTGAGAACTTTGTCAAGCTTCTCTCTCAGCTAACTCAAGTTTTGAATAGAAACACGGGTCAAGAGGAATGTTCAACCCCCCCCCCCCTAAGAAATAACAAGTCGCTATCGAGAGCTTCATGAGACAAAGGCCTCCTACTTTTAGTGGATCATCTGATCCCATGATCGCTGAACAATGGATCAACTCCATTGAAAAGATATTCTCCATCCCCCAATGTTCTGAATAAGAGAAGGTTCTCCTAGCTGCCTATCGTATGGAGGGTGAAGCTGATAAATGGTGGACGTTTATCAAAAATACGAAGCCTGAGGAGGAGATCGAGGCGTTGGAATGGAAGGATTTCCTGAAGATGTTTTTCGATAAATATTTTCCGCGCACCCTCCGGATTAAGATAGAAAGGGACTTCCTTTCCCTCAATCAAAAAGATGAATAATTTGTTGGAGCGTATGAGGAAAACTTCACAAGGCTTGCACAATATGCTTCCGGCTTTGTCATTACCCCCGAATGAAAAGTTGACCGCTTCTTTGGTGGGCTGAAGCCTAGCCTACGGAAAGAATTGAAGATCCATGACTTTGACAGCTATGAGTAAATTGTCTGATGTGCCCTCAAGGTTGAAATGGAGATCGGGGAATCACAGGGGTATCATGGGGACAAGAAGCGTAAGGTGGACTTCAATGTTGGTGGTCCGATGGATAAATCCAACAGTGCTAAGAAGATCCAGCACCCCACTTTCCAAAAGTGCGGAAAGAAGCACCCTGGAAATTGCCTTAAGGGGACGAGAAAATGCTTCAGGTGTGGAAGAGAAGGAAACCTAGCTGTTAACTATCGACAAGAAAGACCTGCGGCTGCAACAGAGGAGAGGAATGCTCCGTTCGAACCTCAACGCGTTTTTCAATGCTACAAATGCAAAGAACCGGGTCATTTTGCAAATTAGTTCCCTAATCCAAGGTTTTTTTGAGACAACCAACAACCTCCAAGGTAGAAAGGAATAGATTTTTCCATCACTTATACCGAAGTGAGCCCCGAAAACGAAGTGGTGACAGGTATGCTAGTTATTCATTCAAGAATAGCGAACGTACTTTTTGATTCATGTTCTATGCATTCTTTTATATCTCGAAAGTTTAGTATAACAATCCCAGCACCACCACAAATCATGGAAGTAAAGATGTCGGTGAGTACGGCAAATGGGGAAATCATTGCATCCCATGAATATAAGTACTCCCCTATTATAATCTGTGGATTTAATTTCCCGGAAAACCTCTTCATACTCCCTCTGGTGGAATTTGATGCAATTCTTGGTATAGATTGGCTTTCCTTATATAGATCCAACATAAATTTTCAGGAGAGGGAAATCACACTCCATATGGAGAATCGACCCCTGATTCTTTGCAAGTGTAAGGAGGAAGATGAATATCATTTAGCTCCATCATATCAAGCATGGATATTACTGCCTTATGAGAACATGTATCTGGCTCAGATGATTGAGTCTAAGGAAGAAACCATCCTTGAAGAAATGCCTATTGTGAGGGAATTCGCGGAAGTGTTTCCTGAGGAATAGCCTGGTCTTCCTCCTAAAAGAGATGTTGAGTTCTCAATTGAACTTATACCTAGGGTGCTACCAATATCCAAGACTCCATATAGAATGGCTGTTGTTGAGCTTGAAGAGCTGAAAAAACAACTACAGGAGAATCTGGATAAAGGGTTTATATGCCCAAGTGCTTCACCATGGGGTGCACCAGTCCTCTTCGTCAAGAAGAAGGATGGGTCAATGCAGATTTGCATCGATTATTATGAACTTAACAAAATCACGATAAAGAACAAGTATCCTCTCCCAAGAATCGATGACTTGTTTGATCAGCTGTGTGGAGAACAATACTTTTCCAAGGTGTATTTGCGGTCGGGATATTATCAAGTAAGGGTAAAGAAGGAAGATGACCCCAAGACTGCTTTTCGTACAAGATACGGGCACTATGAATTCATAGTAATTCCTTTTGGACTCACCAATGATCCATCAATATTCATGGACTTGATGAATAGATTATTTAGAGATTACCTTGACAAATTTGTGGTAGTCTTTATAGATGATATTCTAATATACTCCAAAACCAAGAAGGATCATGAGGAGCATTTAAAAACTATACTAGAGACTTTGCGCAAGGAGAAGCTCTATGAAAGGTACAAAAAGTGTGAGTTCTAGTTTAAGGAGGTCTCATTCTTGGGCCATATCATCACAAGAAATGGGATATCGGTGGATCCCTCCAAAACATATGCAATTCAGGGATGTCTGAGGCCAACATCGGTAACGGATATCCGTAGCTTCTTGGGATTAGCTGGATATTATCGACGATTTGTGAGAAATTTCTCACGATTTTCCAACCCTCTTACCAAGATAACTCGAAATGGAGTAAAGTTTTCTTGGAGTGATGAATTTGAAGAAAGCTTCAAGTAGTTGAAAAGGAGGCTTATCACTGTGCCCGTGCTCACTTTACCCACAAGTGGGGAACTTTTTGTTGTTTTCAGTGATGCTTCAAATAAGGGCTTAGGTTGTGTTCTGATGCAAAATGATAAAGTTATATCCTAGTCTTCAAGGAAGTTGAAAATCCATGCGTGAAACTATCCAACGCATGATCTGGAGTTGGCGGTAGTGATCTTTGCCTTGAAAATATGGCAGCATTACCTCTATGGAGAAAAATGTGAGATATATACTGACCACAAGAGTCTTAAATATATATTCACACAGAAAGATCTTAATATGCGCCATAGAAGATGGATAGAGCTCATCAAGGATTATGACTATTCAATACATTACCACCCTGGGAAAGCGAACAAGGTGGAAGATTCCCTAAGTAGAAAGGACCCAGCAATTCCATCAATGATGAGAATTGAGAAGGATCCAATCTTCTTAGAATTGATTAAGAAGGACATGGGGATCATAAAGAAGGGAACATCATCAATCCTTT
Organism: Viscum album; assembly: GCA_963277665.1. Lineage (NCBI taxonomy): Eukaryota > Viridiplantae > Streptophyta > Magnoliopsida > Santalales > Viscaceae > Viscum > Viscum album. The sequence goes on along the minus strand of OY728147.1, from coordinate 871,223,277 downwards.
CACAAATGATTGCTCAACCATCTCTTTTGGAAAGGTTAAAGGATGATCAAAAGGAGGATGTGGGAATTCAGGAAAAAGTGGAAGCTATCAGAAAAGGGAAATCCTCAAAGTTTAATGTTAATGAAGAAGGAATTGTGCGGTTTGGGAAAAGAATATGTGTTCCATCAAGTCCAGAGCTAAAGAAGGAACTTTTGGATGATGCACATAGTTCAAATTTCTCTATTCACCCAGGGAGCACAAAGATGTATCGAGATCTCCGAGAAAACTTTTGGTGGGATAATATGAAGAATGAGATCGTTGAATATACATCAAAGTGGATGGTGTGTCAGCAAGTGAAGGCAGATAGGCATAAGTCTAAGGGGATGATGAAACCATTTCCCATACCAGAATGAAAATATGAGAACATCACCATGGACTTTGTCACCGGACTTTCAAGGACATCCAAAGGCAGCAATGCAATCTGGGTTGTTGTGGATCGTCTTACAAAGACTGCACACTTCATTGCTATTCGAGAGGATTTCTCATTGGATCAACTGGCACGGTTATATATCAGGGAAGTGGTAAGGTTGCATGGAGTACCACTATCTATTGTATCTGACCAAGATCCAAGATTCACCTCTATGTTTTGGAAGAGTCTTCAACATGCTCTGAATGCTGAACTGAACTTCAGTATGGCCTATCATCCTCAAATTGATGGCTAATCTGAGTGGACTATCCAAACACTTGAGGACATGTTGAGAGCATACTCAATGGACTTTAAAGGAGGATGGGATCAACATCTTCCTCTGGTTGAGTCATATTATAATAACAGTTTCCACTTGAGTATCCAAATGGAACCATATAAAACCCTGTATGGGAAAAGGTGCAGAACACTGGCATGCTGGGATGAGGTCGGTGAACGTAAGCTTCTTGGACCAGAAATGGTCGAGGAAATGGTGGAGAAGGTGAAAACAATTCAGCAGCATATCAAGGCATCCCAGAGTCGACAGAAGAGTTATGCATATAATCATCGACGAGACCTTGATTTTAAAGTTAGAGACATGGTTTTTCTACGCATATCTTCATGGAATAAGTTCATGAGGTTTGGAAAGAAAGTAGAGTTAAGTCCAAGGTATATCGGTCCCTTCGAGATTCTTGATCGTGTTGGGGTTGTGGCCTATTGACTAGCACTTTCACCTTCCATAGCCAAACTACATGATGTCTTTTATGTATCCCTCTTAAGGAAGTTCATATTGGACCCTTCACATGTACTCTCTTCTGAGGTGGTACAATTGGAAGATGATTTTTCTTATGAGGATCAACCAGTGAAGATCTTAGATCGTAGAGAAAAAGTTCTGCGAAATAAGATAATGCCCCTCATCAAGGTGTTGTGGAGAAACCACAAGTTTCAAGAAGTGACTTGGGAATCAGAGGAAATGATGAAGCTGAGTTACTGAAATTTGTTTTAGTGTGGGAAAAGGAAAATTTCGAGGGTGAAATTTCTTAAGGGGGGAATATTGTAATGACCCAAAGTTTCATTAATGGAAATCCCTCTTGATATAATTAAATGTCTCTTTATGTTTATATAAAAGGTCAACTTCTTGGTTTTATGTTAAGAATTTTGACCGTTGCTAGTATATCCGTTGAACAGTGATCACATGATTAGTATAAATATAGGACTTTAACAAATCCAATTTACTCAGACAAAGGAAGCGATGGCCTCAACCAGTAGAATTGCCTTATACGAAGCCCATTTGCCGGAGCTCGAAAAAGAGGTGGCGTCTTTCGGCTTCGCTCTTGACAAATACCAAGTTTAGATTCATCAAGTCAAGCTCGAACGTGACCGTCTACGGGAAAAGTGGAAGTTGATTGAAATTATCACTCGAGCGATGTTATCCGAGCCACCCCAAGAGTCTGTCACCATCATACACCTTACCCTTAGGTCTTATGCGGCTGTTTTAAGGGGTTATGTAACAAATAAGTAGTACTATGTTCATGTACATTATTTTTGAATATAATAATGAATATAATTTCTAGTCATTTTTTATACATTGTAAACAGTTTTTAAAGTACAAATGGTGTTTTTAGTTATTATTTAATTAAGAAATCTATTTTATTAAATTAAGGGATTTTTGAATTAAATAATATTTTAATAAAATAATATTATTATTATTAAATTAATTTTTATTAAATATAAATTATCTTATAATTTTAGGAATGCAATTATAATTTTTATTAAGGTTTGAAAGCCATTTCTGTCAAAACCCGTGAATTTTCGATAAATGTCGGTTTTTATTTTACAAGTGAAAATTAACATATTTATAAAATTATTTAGATAAAATAATTGTTATTTATGGAATTAGGACATCGAAATTATCCAACGGTGAATTTTTCATAATTTTCTGAGACAGTCAAATTTTTGGGTAAAAATTAAATACTGTTTAAATATATAATGTGTTTTATGACATCATAATGACCAAATAGTGATGTAATAAAATACTATAATATTTATGTTCGACCAATATATGTTTTAAAATTAAAATAATATGATTTTGGGTTTTTTTGACTTACTTTTCAAAGCATTAATGGCCCCCTCAAGACTTATTAAATACCTTGTCTTTTTAAATTAATTTCCATGGGAGTGTGACTCACATCCACATAAGAAACCTCATTATTTTAAGAAGTTCGGGATTTGTACTTATAAAATATTTTTTTCCTCTTACCTTTTCCAAAAACCATGGGCAAAAACCATGGGATGGTTTTTGGTTTGGATTAATTTAATATAAGGGGTCCCAAACCTAAATAATAAAGAATTCCCACACATTTCCTATATAAACCCACCCAAGCTCCCACTTCCTCCTCACTCAAAGCCTTTTGAGTTTGTCCAACCTCTACCCTACTCTCTCTAGAATCCTCCCAAGGTTCCCCAAGCTCCCAATAAGCCTCTCAAAATCCTCTCTCTAGCCTTTGGAATCACACTTCCAAGTAAGGGTTTTTTCTTCCTTTCTCATTTTTGTCAATTTTCTTTAAGTTGCATTGCCCTTTTAATTTCAATTATGAATGTTAGGGTATGGTTTAGAACCTCCCTCATACTTACCTCTTATTTTTTTAATGATTTGATACCCCTTTCTCTCTAATTAAGTTCCTCCCATGTACACCCATTACTGTGCCGAAATTCCGAAAGGAACTTCTCTCTCTTCTTTTACATTCAAGCAATAATTTTGTATCATGAATCTAAATTCCATTACAATTGTTGGAACATGTATCTATATGACCTCCTTACTTTCAATTACATGTAAATATGATGAGGAACCCTTTTCTCTCTCATCAACTATTTTTATGAATTCTTATGTCACGACGTTACACTGCCGAAATCGCATCGATTTTCTAAGCCAATGCCATTGTGTAGTGGATACCATGCCCATTTCTTCATCAAGGGTATTCACCTTTATTCACCTTTACTTATTGATTACAAAGTTTCATGTATTAATTCCACATTCCTTTATCATGGAATAAATTATTATGTTTTATGAATCCATGTTTTATGATCCATATGGCACACTTATGCATGAAATGAAATGTTTAAGAAGGGTGTGCCCTTATAGCGCTCAAATGCATTGGTTAAAGTATAGTATCATGATATGTCATGTGCAATGAGTGTTAAATCATGCTAATTCAAGTGCAACGAGGGTTTAATCGTGATTTATGTGCAATGAGGATTTACTCATGCTCTATGTGCAATGAGCCTTGGCTCATGCTAATTCCATGTTAAGTGTTGTTGTCACATTTCCATGTTATGATTATTATGCTTTATCATGCCTTTATGTTCATGTTTCTCTTATGCTCTATTGATATTCCTATTATCTAACATGTATTGTACTCCTCATGTTATTCCATGTGTACTCCCTTACTGGGCTTTATAGCTCACCATTTTCTTATGCATGTCCTCAGGTTATCCCATGCAATGCTAAGTACGAGGGAATATAGTGGTCATGTAAAGGAATTTTTCAATAAAGATGTTGTACTTCATGTTTTAAGTTTTTATGTAATGATCCTAATCCCCAAAGACACTAAACCTCTCGATCTTCTTTGTTGTATCAATTGAAGTTTTATGTAATAAATCATGTTTAATTTTGTATTAAAAAGCAGGGTTGTCATAATTATATATACCATCCATGTGATTCAGTAATAAAAATAAATAAATCAAATCGCTTCGTGGAGGTGGTAATCCACACATACGCATAAACAATGTTATCATTTTTCAATAAATGGAAAGGTAAGAAAATATAATATATGTTACATTTATATATTGATAAATATTTCAAGAATATAATATATATATATATATAAATTAAATCCATAATCATAAACACCCATGGTAGTTGATGATGGAAAATGAATTACATTGGTTCGTGAGGCGGTAGTCTTAGGTACACACAAATGATGGTTTCATTTCTCATTTAATGGATGAAGGTTATTAAATTAACATAATAACATATAATTATATGGTATATACTGATATTATTATATCATCATGGTTGAATAATATTTGAAGGAGGGATAATAAGAAATAAAACTAAAATATTCAGTTAAAGACTATTCCTCTTCTTTGAACAATCTTTTTATATTTACAACTTAAGCCATATAAGGTTGGTATTATATCTAAAAAACTCTAAAATTAGGGTAGGGATGATAGTAATGTATTTGGGTAGGTATTTTCTGAAATAAAATTCCTTTTAAATGTGAATAAAAGAGGATAGGAGGTGACCTTTAATATGCGAGGGGAAGGGCACTTTTGGAATTTCTTGATGTATTAAATTAATATAAATTATTTCTCATGAAAAAATGGGTCCAAAATGATAAATTTAAGTTATAAGATTATTATGGGTATAAATAATATTATATAATTAAATTTGGATAAGTTTTGTTAATGTTTTCACCCTTATATTTTTTTAACCACTGCTAACCATTTTTTGATGATTACCATTGTAACAAAGTTTTTTACTCTTTATGGGTCAAGATAGTTACTAAAAAAGGGAAATTGGTAAATAAATGGACCATGTTTGATATTTTAAAAAAAATACCAATTATATTTTTGAATATATTATTTTTATGAATTTTAAATCATTTAATAAAATATTATTTATTATTAAATATCATTAATGTCAATTTTGGAACTATTCATTTAATTTGACTTCGAAAAAAATTAAATAAAATAAATTAAAATATAATCCCTTAAAATAGACCTAATATTCTATATTTATCTAAAAAATCATGTAATATAAAAATTCATTCTAATTATATTAATTTTAATATTTTTATAATCATTTATTTTATTTTTTTATTAATTAAATAAAAAAAAATTCACCATTACATAAGCATTTAAGGTAATGAATTTTTTCACAAAAACTATAAAAAAATTAAAATGATAAAAAAATTATTTATATTTCAAATGAATATATGTAACTTAATATAAGTTATTTTTATCTTAATCATAAAATATTTTAATTATGAAAAGTAAGAAAGTGAAATTTTAATCTTTAAATTTTTCTTAAATATTATAAATGTCAAAATCAAATAAATATGGAACCTAGTGGCCATATATTCAATAATTTTATGGAAATTTCTCAAATAAACTCATTAAATATGATAAATATAAGTTTTAGGGTCAATTTTTAGTCTTTATCGTATTATTTTTAACCTTAATTACCTGATTTATCCTTACTAGGGTGATAATTATTTACTATGGTTTCTATTCATAGTGACCAAAAATAAAAGTGTCCTATTTACCATATTTTTAACTCCTTATTCAAAATATTTAATTCATTTTTCAAGTTTAAATTTATAGAAGTTGCTGAATTTAATTTAAAATTAAACCCACAAAATGCAATGAAAAGCAATTTTTCATAAAAATGTCATTTTATGTAAAAAACAATTTTATACAAAATTCAAGTGTAAAATTAATATAAAGGACTATAATTGGATTATATTTAATCAAAATTAACTAATTAAATTTTAAAATTAATTTAAAATAGAATATAACTTTGTAAACACTTTAAAAGAAAATGTAGTTTTCAATAAAAATCAATATCTTTCACTATTCATTGAAAAATAAAACATTTCAAAAAAATATCTAAATTTAACCATAAGATAAATTTGATATATTTATTTAAAAATGATATCATTTTTATAAAATACCATTCCCTAAATTGGTCAAAATTAATTATATTATCCACTTACAAAAATCAATAAAACCATTTTTGGAGAAACATATTTTTGAAGAATAAAATGACTTTACTAAAAATTGGGTGATTATTTAATAAGAATTTATAAATAAATTTATATAGAGTAGTAAATTTATATATATTTCATATATCATGTAATCTAATTTATACCCACCAATTTAACAACTAGGTTATAATGATCATATTTAAATAATAACACTTCATGGTTCGTTTAGGCTATGTCTTACTCTCTCAAAAATTTGAGTCTGTGTTTTTCAATTATTCTCATATAATTATTTTTTTAACTAAATTATATCTTTTAAAATCCTAGTCGTATCACATAAATATTATCCATATATCAAATATGGAAATTTTATAAATTTCATAAATATGATCTTCACCTTTTTAAACAGTTTAAATGACAATCTTGAAATCCTTGAGTCTTCAAACTTCATAAATAGATTGAAAATATTTATATTTTAATATCCATAAATACATGAAAAAATATTATCAAAAATTATCATTTAATTATCTAAAATACTTGACTAAACTTTCCTTTAATTTCCACAAAACTGACAAACTCTTTTTATGTGTGCATACTCACATGAAATAATAAAATTATGGTGAAAATATTTATCTCAAAATGAAATATTCTTATTAATATATAAAAAAAATCAAATTGAATAATGACTTAACCAAAAATCATGATATTTATATATTTAAGATCAGTAAATCATTTTCCAATTTATATATTGTGATTCCCCTAGAAACTTATTTTTAATCTTACATGACCGTAGAAGATACATACTCAACCTTCGAAAACATCAGGTTAATATTATGTCGAATCATGTTTATTTTTACTTGAGAATAGTTTAATCTTATATAGACTCTAAGGTATTTTATTTATCTTATTTATCACTATATTATTCTTATGTATACCAATTTTACTCTTAAATATGTCAATGTTAACTCATGTTACTCTTACACAGCTTCAGGTTACTCTCATAAGTTTTGAAACTCTTCTTTTTAATCTTATGTATCTTTGAGTTAATATTACATAAGATTAGTTTAATCTTATATTCCATTTAAAATCTTTCACTTTCAATCACATGACACTTTTTTAATCTTTTATAGAATTGATTTATTTTGATATAGCATCAGTTTATCCTTAAATAGTCTTCAGAATATTTCAGTTATTATTACGCTCTCCAAAGTTATTCTTCCATAGAGGAAATTTATTATTCTATTACATTACTTTAATATTTTGTTGGATTATTTTATTCTTATTTATCTAATACTTTTCTAGATATGAACAAATTAGTAACTCAAAATCTTCATAATTCAACTCCAACCTTCTACACTCATCTCCAAACAACCTCCGTCACTTAAATTATTTTAAAACACTGTAAATAAATTTAAAAAAATATAAATCCTCTACAAAAATTGATAGTATAATTTGAAATTCACTTATATCATATATGAATTTCAACATTTTTAAATTAACTCAAAACATAGAGAACTAATCTCTAAATTTCTCAACATAACTCAAAAACATTCTCAATAACTTCTAATGCTTCTCATGTGATGTTGAAAACAAACAAAAAATTCCATAAAAAATTCCATGGGTTCTACAATAAAATTTACAGTGGTACTTAGTTATTTATGTCCATATATATATATCATCACATTATGTATCACTAGTTAAATGAAACATAATTATCACTATAGGAGAATCAGTCAAAATATGTTTCATTTCATTCAAACATGAAAACAAAAATTTTGTTTAAATAACTATGTCCAAATATAAACCATGTATTGATGACCCTCACTATATCATAATTTATGATTGAGTATATATTTCCAACACTAAAAAACCATTTTCACCTTGTCTAATCCTCCTTTAGAAACCCTGAGAAAAAAGTGAAATCTTATAAGTGATTTTTTTCAAGTCTTGGTAAAAACTACACCCCCAAATCTATAGTCATACAATGAGATTAATAAAAATAGAAAATAATAAATTATAAGGAAAGATGATAAATTATAGAGTGGTATACTTTTAATAAACACAATAAATAAAAAATAATGGAACCTTTATAGACCAAGTTCTAATGGGGAGAAAGGGTGAATTCATGGGTTTAAAACAAGGTAAAGTGTCATAAATAGAAGATTGAGGATAAAATTCATGAAATAAAGATGTTTTTTAATGGAAACACAAATTTTCTTCATGGTTTTCAACCTTTGAAAAAAAATTGTGGAAATTTGGTTCCCTCTTTAAAGATATATACATGGTTAATGTGCATGGTTTCCTAAATCATTCTTGTAAACCATGTATAATGAATTGCCTCATTATTGGTTAATGGATATAAAGATAATTTTGAACTTTCTTGAATTTGTTGAAAGAGAGAAATTTGAATCAAATGTTGGATTGGGAAGATGGGTTATTTAGACTTCTTTAAGTTGTTAAATGTGATTCTTTGTAGGTAAAATAATAGTTAGAGGATAAGTAGGATGATATTTGTAGTTTTGAGTAATTAAATGCACTTTGGTAGGATATATCAAGTCCCACAGGGATTCCATTGGGAAAGGAAGTGGAAATTTTCCATTCCCTAGTCCATTGAGAACCTGATGTCATGACATAATCCCCATTCCCCCTGGGTGGTTTTAAAAACTATATATATATATATATATATATTAAATTTTTGATTAAAATAATTATAACACCTTAACTCCCTCTTCCTTTTAGGACCCTATGACCCCATCCCCATTTTCCCTATTTCCTCTCCCTCTAACTCAAGATTCTCTATACTTCATATGATCTCTAAGATTCCCAATAATCAATCCATATAAAGCAATAGAATTCTCTAATAAATGATAAGGTAAAACCTCATTTTTCTTTTTCAATTTCGCATTTATTTCCACTGTTTAAACATAAACACCTACTTATGACTTATTTTTCCTATTATTTGATTTCAAGAAAATAGAGTCGAATCAAGATGTGATATTGGATAAGATAACTACATTAGTATTAAGGTAGGTGGTCCATTTGATATTAATAAATATATCATATGTATTATGTGAATTTTGTGTATTTTCATGATGGATTGGATTTGAAAAAATTAATAAGAGACCGGATGGGTTCTGAATTGCGTGTTAGGTTATAACAGGAATTATAGTAGTAGAGTGGGTATTCCATACAAGGTTAGGGAATTTAATAATTTGATGATTGATTAACAATTGATCAATGTAGTGGGGGTAACTGAAAACCACATTCCTAATATCTACCATGTATAAAATTAAAACCATGTATGTATGTATATATATATTGAAGAAAATATATACCTTTCACTATAGTTGGACACCACTTTTATCTTCTATTAATTCTTGATAAATATCATAGAGAGGAATTCATTAAACTCCATCCTTTGTGTTGTATCCATGGGTTGATACTAAATCACCCATCATATGGGTGGGACTCTCATATATTCAATAACATTCCAGTGTCTCATATCGTAAAGTGAGGATGAGGAGAGATCTTTTAAAATAGGTAGTATTGCTAATAAGCTAGGTAGGGATGGACACACCCAATATTAATTCCTTTAACTCCTTTTATAATCCTTTGAGTATTCTCCTTGAGTACCTATAGCATTTACACATGTTTTACAAAACATGTGATTAAATCTTTGGTTATTCATGCATTTATCGCATGAATGCGTTATTCAGCCTCCAATGGTTTCATCTTATGAAATGTTAATAACAAATTATAACCTATTTGGAATATCAAAAAAATGATTACACTTATCATTTTACTACCCTATAGATCATAGGGGTAACTAAGTCATAAAATAAAGCTTTCTCAAGTCTTGGTAATGTGATATCTGTATATTATTTAAAATTTCATTCCTTGGTTTTCATTTATGTGGTTTATTATTAAATTATTATATCATATATTATGGCATATAAAAAACAATATCATGGTTTCTATTAGATTCAGGGTGTGTATCCTTGAATATCTTACTTTCACTAAATCCTAATAGATTTGATGTAATTTCACATTATATTATATCATATACAAAAACTTATGAAACCATATTAAAAACTATTTTGGATATATTTCAAAACACTTTTGTAAATATATTATTAACTTTACCTTATATCACATCATATGAAATTCCTTGTGAATACCCATCCAAAACTCGTTTTTTATAACATCTAAAACACTTTTAGAGCATCTCTCTTGGTTTTATAAACTCAATACCTATTCATTCAACCAAAATTTTTGACCACACTGACCTATGTAGGATTGATAAAAATTATGAATTCTTGAATTCATAAATTTAAAATAAAATGTGTCCCTAGTGAATAATTATTTCTACTTAAGCTATAAAGGGATTTGGTGTGATGTCCAATAAACACATATGTCTTTATACCTATTTCCACCAAATGAAACATTTACAAGAATGTATTTTCATATGATCCATTTTTATAATATATTGAGTGATCATTGGACATAGAGTATGTTAATCCCATATGGGTTCCTCATATGTTCTTTAATCTCTGAGTATAGATTGACCAGGTCGATGAATACATTATATGTTATTCACATTTATGGATTATCAAATAACATACCCCTCATCTGAATAGATAATCACAGGATATATAATATCTAGGTATGATCATAAACTTACTCAATCTATATCGATTGAGGGCCTAGATTTCATACTCATCATACGAAAAGAAAAATCTCATCTTGGTTAAATTTCAATCGATAAAACAGTTAGCAACATACCCAACCACCCATGAATTAGCTAAACCCTAAGGATTGTATAATAAATGTATCAAATTATGAAGTTTCTCATGATAGTTATCTCACTAACCTCAATTATTTGGGTAATTTCAAATATAAGACATACACCCATATTATACCAAATACATAGTGTTTAACATTCTATGTGGTATACTTTATGGTTCATCCAATGAATAAAACCCATTTTGTATCTCATGAGAATATTTTGTAACTTTATATAAGAATATTACTCACACTAAACTTAAAATTTCATCTCAGCCTATAATACTCTATGATGAGCATCAGTTAAGGATAACTCAAAGTCCTACTTTTAGAGGTTAATTATCATTGAATTTCATGAGTATATGATACCAACATGAATGGATGATAAATTTTATACTAAATTTTATATAAAATGATACATTTTATTTTCTTAAACTCTTTTAAGAATTTTAAAAAACCATACTTAAGTGTTTTCTCATTATATCACCTATGATAGACTGTCGGATCAACTTTATGTTTTCCATACATTTAAGTTTTTTTAAACTCATTACATCTCTTTTTATTTCCTTCCACATATCTATGTTATCATAAGATAATATCCCTCCCACTAAATTATTTAATAGATAACACCTATAAAGAAAAAAAATTGAATAATGGTGAGATTTAGAAATCATATTCCAAATGTTCAACTCTTTGAACATAGTATTCAAACTCATTTACTTTACAACATAAAATTTTATGATGTTAATAACTTTTTTTATCTAATTGGAACTTTTTTTAATTTTATCATCACCTTAATTATTGAAATATTTCTATAAAACTTTAGATCTTTTAGTAAACAATGTAATTATTTACATTAATATTTAACTATATGACCTAATCCTTTTAGGATGTTAAGTAAAATTAACTTATTATTTTGACTGGTAAAATTATTTATTTGTTAACTTATAAACTTATCAATGTCCAAACATACACCCACTATCCTATTAGACACTTTATTCTCTACATAATATGATTCTAATATAAAAAAATTCATATGCGTAATAAAATAACTCTTGTTTTCTCTTAATATGAATATTTAACAAATAAACCACTATATCTATATCATATATGGTATTTTATGTTTCTAGATCATTATTCAAAAAATAAGACTTTATTCTTTAAAATATTCCATTAATGGTGGGATAAAATCCCTTATATTTTAACAAACATGTGGATAAACATTTTTATCTTGGATAAAAAATTTCTATGCTTTATCTTATTATCAAGTATGTTATAGAATATGATGAATCATAAACCATGTATATTGAATCTATCATCTCATATTTTTTATAATAACACTTTTTTAATAAAAAACATCATTTATTGTATAAGAAAATTATAGATGAAAATACACATCCTTTAGTCATGGTATATTTGTTTGCATTCAACTCCATGATTCAGAAGCCCTGTGCTTTATCATTTAAATGAAATCTACATGATATATCAAAAATTTACTTGATTTTTAACTTTTATATATTTAAAATATTTTTAAAATATATATTTGGTATGATATACCATTAAAAATTGAAGAACTGGTTTCTATAATAATAATACCTGACATGAAAATTCCATGGAGTTTCTCAAACCCCTTAAGGTATTGCTGACAATCTCATCATATGGAAACATTTTCTAACTTAATGAATCTTCCTTTAGGTATAAATATCCTTGGTAAGCTACATGAAGAAACATTTTTTAACATTCCAGCTAATTTTTATTCTTATTTATAAAATTTTACCCACTTATAATGTCAATAAAACATTAGAAACTTGATATCACATGCCCAATTAATCTATCCTAAATAATTTGAGAAAATAAGGTAACATTTATTGGAATTATTCACATTTTTTATAACATTTCAAACAATGATTCCAGAATGAATTACATAACTAGATCAAGACTTAAAGGAAATATTTAGTCTCACTAACTCATTAACATATCCAATTATACTAAATATATATGAGTATAGACTGAATTTCCTTAGATCATCATGTATCTAATGATATTGAAACCTTGATTGAATCGTTATATGATTCTCATAATCATCTAGATTCATTTATTGAACAGTTTTAATAGATGGATATTCAATAAGGTATTTCTCTAACACATATAATTTTTATATCTTACTTAAGAACAATTCTTAAATTTCTATACCGATAAAAGAAGTTTCACACATTAAGCTTCTTTATTCCTAATATTGAACTCAAAGTAAATTTTGATGATGATGGTGTTACTTATATATAATAGAATATTTTATTAGATGATTATCATGTTTTATATACAATTAATAAGGTATTTTATTAAATACACTTCCACTAAAATGATAACCCCTTTTAAAATATATCATATCCATTAGTGGGACAAGATCCATATTTCATTAAAATTTGTGTCACTTTAGTATTTATACCATCACTTATCTATTTAGGTATGTTATCATGAAAATCATATCAAATATGAATCTTGGATATCTGAGTGGGAAAATATTTTTCCAATCCATCATATGGTTAAATTCAATAGCATTCCTCTGGTAATCTAATCCTATCCGAGTATCTCAGCTAAGTGTAACCCAGAGTAAATTATAAAAATAGGAACCTCATCCTATTATGGTTACCGATTACTTTATTTACACAAGATAATTTATGGGTACCTATATTTATCATGACCCTCCTGGTTAGATGATTAATGTCTTGAAAAGTGTTCACTTTGGAAGGAATCTGACAATTAGTATTTTTAAGGGATTTAATCTCACCATACCATATCATGTATTCTTATTTATATGTATGCTTACTTTTAATTATTTAGTTTTTATTCCAATTCCTTACACCATATCAGTATGTTCAAACACTATTTATGTGTAACTCTTTTCACATCTCATAACTTGTGCTATTAACCCAAATTAAAATCTAACTATATTCATGCATATCCAAATGCATCCCATGAATAAGGTAAATTATACCCTTTTATATAAAGGTTTAGAATCATATGAATACAATAATCCCCACAAGATTAATCTTGGAGTAATAGATAGTCAACCATAACTTTTCTAGATAAGGCATAATCCTCTAGGATAGTGAACAGTCCAACCCAAAGTCCCTCAACCCAAGGAAACTTCAATCAAGAGAGACCTCAATACCATTATAATACTAACACTAAATATGTACAAATTATAATAAATCATTAAATTATATCTCATAACCTTTTACATGACAATTTCAAGGTAAAATAAAAACTAAATCAATTATTATACATAGCACGTAACACCATATATGCATGTATGACAACTTATATAAGCAGTTTAATGATTTAAACTAAAGAATTCAATAATTCACAATATAAAAATTATATTACTAAATAAAGATGAGAATAAATTAAATAAATGAACAATTCATATATTTAAACAAGACATAAAAAACTTATGAATAATTTATAAATCACGAAATTATAAACACTTTATAATTTAGAAAATAATTATGGACATTTCATAATAAAATAAATATAAACCCTCTGTATTTATATATAATATGAACTCACTCATATTATACTTTTATATTTAATTTACATTAAATATGTGATTTTAAATGAAATGTAAACATTTTATATTCTAATTATATTATGTAAATAATTTGAATAACCAAAATATCACATAATTAATATTATTTACACCCTGGTAATATCAATTTACAAAACTCATTTTTGACATGATTTATATAATTTTTCAAAAAAGGTAGTTCAATTTAAACAATTAAAAAATAATTATTGTGAATAATTCATAATATTAAATATAAAATCCTTTTATATTTTTCTATATTTTTTTATTTGAAAAAAATTTATAAATTGTACCTCTAGTTTTCATATAAACATTTTATAAAAAAATTATAATTCATGATTAGTATTTTCAAAAATGTATTTTAATATTAACATTTAATATTATAGAATATTTATTTAATAAATATTTCATAAAGATTTAATTAATTAATTATAACTATTTTGTAATTAATTAATTATAAAAATATTTATAAATTAAATAAATGCCACAAAATACCTTTTCCATGGTTTATAAATAATTTATAAACCATATAATTCAATTATTCACACAACATAAAAATTTTATTAAGAGGTGAGAACGGCGAACTGGATATCATAAATGTCTAAAGTAGTAGATCCTGAGGGTGTCTCCACATATTACATTGCTAAAATTAATTGGGGTCGTTCACTATAAAATAGTTGGAAAGAGTTATTGGAATTTCATTTATAAGATAAAGGTCTAGCTACTTTGTTTCCCTCAGGCCAAGTGTGTTGAATCTCAACATTACTTGCAATCAATCCACTTAATTCCATGAGTAAATAAGTAATGGACCCAAAAATATGATCAAATCTAGATATAAATTTAACAATAAGAGTATAGTCATATTACACAACTAAAATAGTGATATTTAAAATCTTGGAAATGATCCAATCATATGATTCTATAGTGGATAGTATCACCAGTAAAGGGTAAATCTATTATGATCATAATAAGAGTTGTCTCGGTAAGGGTCAGAGGGAGGGACCTAATTTTAATGGATCCCTTTGTTGTCTCAATATCAATCAGTCGATTTTTTCCTATAATAATCCTATAGGGTATCATTTAAAGAAGTAGAAAGAGGTGAGGTGTGAAATAGAGAGGAAACCAGACATCAAAAAATTAATAAAACAGGTTCCTAAGACTCTTATTTCCATTAATTTTATATCTATACACTCTGATTTAGGTATATAGAAGATTCACTATGGTGTATAATATGTCGGTATCTTGATTTCCTAGTCTATAGAGATGGGTGAACCTTGACTAATATGAAGGGATAGGACATTCTCTCTTTTTTTTAAACCTATAATGGGTTTACGGGGTTGGAGAAAGTTATTCCTGACAAGAAAAATGAGGGATGGAAGTTTTTGGGTTCTAACTGTAAGAAGAATCATCTTCAGGATACAATCTATGACCCCAAACAAGATTCTAAGGATTTATTAGGAGTGGAATCTAGTATATCCACTAATGTTGATAAAGGCCTTGAGGTATCCTCTCAGGCTTCATTAACATATAAATAAGAGGTGGTGGTAAGTGAATTTTTTTTAGGACCAAGAGTGGAAATGGGATGAATATTTATTTGGATTGGGAGACTATAAGTACTACTCAAATATTCCCAAGAATATGCCAACTTGATCAACAAGTAAGTTTATTGGCTCTCATTTTTCTAAAGGGAAAATAATTAAGGGACTGAATGAGACTAAAAATATAGAAACTTTTAAATTAGATGTTCTTGAGAAAAGTATTAAACTATTTAACCAATAACTCTCAAACACATAAGATGACTTGGAGGTCCAGGTAGATCAATACTTGACAAAATTCAAATTCCCTTATCATTTCATGAAAACGGTGAAGAACATTTTCAATAATTTTAGAAAATTAACATATGAAGAATATATTAAAACAAGAAAATTTTATATCATTATATAACTCAAGGATAAATAAAAAAGGGGTATTTAAGACTTCCCTAGGGCCTCAAAGTTAACACCTAAGAATGTTTTAAAATTCATTTTAATTGAACTCTTGATAAAATGTATGATCATTTTTATTATACTGACTATTTGGAACTCATGGATTTCATTACTAATATCATATAATAGAATCAACAGTTCAACCTCAAGTATGAGATAGTATATTATCATGGAGTGATCAAAAAAATCCTTTCATCTCGAGTTCTGAATACTCTTGTCCTTATTTTCTCTACATCTACTGTATTTTATGTATAGTAGTGTTTTTCATGGAATTTTTAGTAATGGTTGTCAATGATCTTTTCTGTTGCATGGCTGAGTTTGTTTTGGTTATATCATGTATTAAGGGTGGTGTATTTTCAATCTTATAAAAATAGAAGGGTTCTTAGAACAACATGGATGGTTGTGTAGGTCTCAATTCTAAACAATATTCTATATTTGTGTATGATATGGTTTTTATTTTACTTTGAGATATTCTGTTTTGGTTAATCTTTCTACTGTTTGGTATTCTTGTATAGTTTCTAATCCACCATAAAGTGATAATTTTTAAAATTCAAAAAAAAGGTTTGGATTAATATATAATATATATAATTCAATTCATAGTTATAAAGTTATAAAAATAAAAATTTTCTTGATATCATATTTAACGATATACCATATATCATAATCTGCAACATACTTCACTTATCTTTCATATTTAATGAGAGATTATCTCAGATATGATATATTCTTTTGGTTCTAGGGTATCTTATTTGAAAATATATCTTATATCATCATGGTGATTTTAGGATATATTTTTTAAACACAAAATGACTCTATTATCCCCATTCAATATCCTACATCATACACCTCAATAAAGTAAAGACCAAAGGAATTGAACTATGATACCACCTATGATATCTCATATCATAGGGTATGACCATGTCATGGCCAGCGACATCAAATATTGTATTCCTTTCCTTAGAAAAGAAAAATCATTTTTAACAATTATCAATAATATATTTATCAAATAAACATATTTCTTCATTTTTCATCATGATTTAGAGAATCAAACAATACGGTGATGCTCTGATACCATTAATGGGTTTCTTAGGATTAATTAACACTTAACTAGCATAGTAGAATAAATTACAAACTACATCCCAAGATCTACCATGTATGAAATTTAAACTATGTATATATATATATATATATAATTAATAAATAGTGTACCTTTCACCAAAATTGGACACTATTTTTGTCTTCTATCAATGCTTGATAAAGATCATAGAGTGGAGTCTATCAAAATCTCTCATCCCTGGTGTATCTATATGTTGATACCAAATAAATCATTATATGGATGAGACTATTTTTCCCTCCATGGCATGTTAAGGTCTCGGGCAGTAAAGGGATGAGGAGATGAGAGTTTAGTGGAGAGGGATGATCAGAATAATTGTAGGCAGGGACCATCAAACCTAAACTCAATGCCTCAATCACCTTTTATAAGTCCTCAAGGATACTCCTTGTGTACCTATAGCATGTACTAATGTTTCACAAAGATCATGAGTAAAGATTCGGTCATTCATGCATTCATCACACGAATACATTGTTCAACCTCCCAATATTTCATCTTATGAAATTTTGATAATAAATTAAATCCTATGTGGAAGATTGCTTAGATGATAATTCTTATCATTTGGTTTCCTAATGAATCATAGGGTGAAACAAAGTTATATAGTATGAATAGATCAAGAAATAGTAATATGATATCCATATATCATATAAAATTATATTCCCAAATTTTCATGTAGGTTTTATATTATTAAATGTGTATATTGTATATTATAATGTAGAAAAGAACTGTATCATGGTTTATATTAGCTTTATGTAATATCTCTTTCATTTAAGGGATATCTGGTGGATGTGTTGCCAATGGGTGTAACTACTAATTTTATGAGATATACCTCAAAGGAATATTAACCCATGTTATAAATATTGAATGGGTTATAATGATACTTAGTAGGTTGAGTTAAGAACTCTCAAGTAAGTAAGTTCTTGAGTTGTTAGTTCAATCAGTGACTAGGCTTAGAAATTATTTAGGAAAGTGTGTGGGTTTAATATATAGATCTTGAAACTCCTTAGCAGAGGGTTGATTAATGTTAATGTGGGTATTTAACCAAGAGTATACTTTTAAGATTTAAGGTGTATTATGATTGGACTTATTGGAATGAATAAATGATTAATAACACATCATGGTTGTGCCTAGTGGTACTTAAATAGAAAAAGAGGGGAAATGGTTCTCTTAAACTTAAGTGCTATTTATGGGAACTTAGAGAGTGTTAATGTATGGGACTTTAGTAGGAAGACTTATTGGATGGTTGGTACCAAAAAAGTGTTTCCTACTGATATAGAAAGGGTGTATTATTTTTGGGTTATTTCTATATATCCAAGGCATGAGTAGGCGTTGGGTATATACATGTAAGTATTTTCACTACCATGGGGTGTTATTTTTGGAAGGGATGATTTAATAGAGGAAGTGGTGTTGATTATCTTAAGACTATGATATATAATGTCATGTATTTTTAATATAAAGAATAATTTTAAATAGATATGATTAGTGAGTCAAGATATATGTATGGATCATAGCCTATGGTATTTTTGTGTCCAAAGGGGTAGTGTGCATAGTGATAGGATATGTTGGTTAGTTCAAGTCAAGTGTATTATTCCAAGATTGGGTTTCTTGGATATTGAATTTTAGAAAGATCTTGATGGAGGTTGGTAACTATTTGAGATCTAGGAGTGAGGATTATTCATACATGCTTATTTATCAATATCCTGACTCTAATAATATAGTGTGATCATGGGGTGGATCTACTCTTATAACTGAGATTGGATCTTTAAGGAGTCTGGATGTTGTGTTACACCACTTAGATAATCATTTTTATAAAGTTTTTGGGGTATCATTATGTCATGATTTACCCCTGTATACTAGTATATATATGGTTATGGCTATGTTACACCTTTCTCGGATACATTTTCTATATACAGGTCTGTCTATGTCACAATTTTCCTATACATATTTCCTATATAAGGGTCTGGTTATGTTATGCCTTTCCCAAATTCATTTAGTATACATGGGTATAACTATTTTACACCATTACCTAAGGAATTTACTATGTATATGAGGTTTGATATGCTACACCCTTCCTATGATTCAAGTCCTATATAATATGGTTATAAAAGACATGATTCACTAACATTAGTCGAAGCAGGTGGGGTCGAGTGTTGTTGTGACCTAGTTAGCACCCAATGACCTAATGTGATTTTTTTCATGTTGAATGTTATTTATTTATTTATTTTCTCATATATACATATACAAGGGATATTTTAGTGTATATTATGATCATCATTAGAGATTTCGTATTGTGTTTTATTCTTTCACCCTACACATTCACCTTGGTGGGTGTGAATATTTAATATATAGTTTTAAAGACTATTCATAGATTACATGAGGTATTAGGATGGAGGATCTTTATGGGTATTGTACATGGGACCGGGGATGGAATTAAGTTTTGTTGTTATGTATACTTTTATATTTTTGTTTCTTATATTGTTTTTATACATGATCGGCCTAGTTGGTGATCCTTTTGATTTATATATGTATGATATCCATTGATTTATAGTTATCTTTTAGGTGTGGTTCATTTTGTGAACTCTAATATTACATTATGTTTACTTATTCACTTGATTTTATATATTAGGATACCACGAGTATAGACTCCCTAACATTACTTTTAGACTCTCACCACTCGTCAGTAGTCTCTAGCTTATGGATATGGATGTCTAAGGACATGTGGTGCCACTAACTTTTTCATTGTATGGGAATCCCGAGTTGGGGAATTACAAAATGATATCATCATATTTTTTTGGTTAGCATATTATTTACAAACTTGGTAGATGGAGGTAGAAATAGTCAGAATTTGGGATGTTCATCATCCTTGTGCATAGTGAACATCTATATAGAGGAATACCAAGTTACCAAGGATATGGAATTATTGTTCTTGATTTTTATTTTTTTGATTGAGATGTTTATTCAAGTATTATTTGTTTGTTTAAGGTTGTTATTTTATTATTTTAATCTAGGAATGGGGTGGAAAGAGTGTGTGTGTTCATGCATCATACTAGGAAGGTAAGTATACCTAACATGCATATGAGTGGTTATTAGTGGGAATGGGTTTTTAAAAGGAAAATAGTTTTTTTTAAGTGGTTTTAATAAAAAAATTGTAGTATGATTTGGAAAGAGTTTTTTATTAAAACATCAATAATAATTTATCTAATAGTTCTCCTGAATAACCCATTGAGGGAATTTTAATTAAATAAAACCAAAATAGGTATTTTATAATTATTTATTTGATATTATAATATCATAGTTATGATCGTGTGGTGGTGGATAGCCTGGTAGTGGGTAGGTTTAGGTATTGGATGCCTTAGGTATGGTCTGACATGGGAAATGAGTGTTTAGGATATGGATTAGTATTGGTATGGGGTTATATAGTTGATTTGAGGTCCTTAAGTGGATTGATATGGCATGTTTTATTGTCTTGAAATAATAATACACAACACCATATAGTATGAGTTGGGTTAGTATCAGGGTAAGGTTGGTATTTATACATGTTGGGTGGGTGGCTATGAGTTTCTTAGTGAGTGGTTCAATTGGTTATCATTTTCCATGAAGTCAAGTGAGAAGTTATGGTTCATCATGTGGGTAAGGATGTATAGGATAGTAAGCCTCAAGTTTTTATAGGGACATGAGGTTGAGTTATTCTTTGTAGATTTCATAACAGTATTAATTAAGTATAAATTTAAATTTTTATGATCATATAGTGAAAACATGATTAGGATTTTGGTATCAGTTTTAATAAAGAAATGGATGGATTATGATATAATTTATGTTTAATTAGTTACTGCATTATTTTATGAAAAATTTTGATCAACATTTTTCAACAAGGAATCTACCAAAGATGAGAGATAATTATCCAAGATTTGGTATTTAGGTAAATGTTCCCTTCATAATAAGCATGCCATGATTATTGGGATCCCTTGATCAAGACCTTATAAAATGATAAACGATGGATTCAAAATCCATTTATAAGTTTCAAATATAATGATACTTATTTTTAAATGGATATTTTGGGTCAAGGGGTACTGAAAACTATTTAGAGAATATTAAATTCATGTTTGAATGGATTCTACACTATGGTAGATGTAGGTGATGATAGAAAATTCTAAATTTGAGGGTAAGGTGGGGGAATGGTGGAATTTAATTGATATTAAAGGAAACATTAAGGTAATTTCATGGATTGAGTTTCATTAAACCTTTTATGAGGGTTTTTTCTAAGAGTTTCAGTATTAGGGAATGTTTTGGAAGTTCATGGAACTATAAAATCATGGGAGGTTTCTTATGGAGTACAAATCTAAATTTGAGTGGTTGTTTCATTTTTTATAAGCCTTGAAGGGAAGTGAGTTTGTGAAGGCTCAATACTTTGAGAAGGGCCTAATATATTCATTATGGGTATGAGTAGCCTATTTTTTCTACTTATAAACCTACTAGGTGGTAATAAAAAAATAATTGATGATTGAGGTAGATTTTTTTATACCTTAATTGTATTTAAAAGGAAAAGTAAAACCTATATATTATTTGTGGTTTTTGGAGAGTGCTAGGTAGGTATAAATCAAGTTATCCAAAATGAAAATCCTATAGCCTCACTAATAAAGAGAAAGTGTGTCATAGAGTATTTTAATTATATAAGATAAGGTCATAAGAGTGTGGAATTTTCTATTAGACTGAAGTATTTTCATGCCTATGGAAATATGGTACATCTACATGCTATTATTTAAGAGGGTCTATTAAAACTTGATAGATGAAATGGAAGTGATTGAAATATCATGACCAAGATCTTCATTCTTAGAATAAATGAAATCTATGTAAAAATAGAAATGGATAACTATTAATCCATGTGTACCTTACATTTAAGAGTCACTACAACACCATCATACCACTGAATGGTTTGATGAAGATCACTAAAGAATAACCAAATAACATCCCCTCTATGTGAAATATCCATGGTCTAGGCTAAATCTATCATAATACAATAGGTCCCATCTATCCTTAATATTGTGATAGTTCCTCGATCATAAATATGGTATGAGTAGAAAATCTTTGGGCCTAGGGAGATCTAGTCTAGCATTTGGAAAACATCCACACACCCATCATTGCATGGAAGTTACATTGTACTTCTCCTAATGATGCTCCTCAATGATGCATGCATTAAATCATATGTCATAATACATGATTTTATTCCTTATCAATTCCATGCATCACATGAATGAATGAAACAATATCTCTCATGTTACATCTCATGTAATGATTATTTAATTATGGAATCATGGAAGATCATTGTGAAGGTTAAATCTTAACATTTAGATGCCAAAAAAATATCAAAGCCTTTTGAAATGAATCATGATATATGATTCATAGAAAGGAAATTTCATATAATTTTATTATATGCACCATATAACCCAACCAATCATAGGATATTATTGAATTGGATTGCATGGGTAGAAGAATGTATCACTTTATTAATTATTTCCAAATCATAACTTATGATAATATGGTTTGTTTATGGTAGTGGCATGGATTCTCAAACCATGCAATAAAATATCCTCTAAGTAAATAGTTCAATACATATAAGGAAAAGACAATAAGTCTCATTATATGTTTTATGACTTTCCTAATCCTGTCCTGCAATATACCCACAATGCATCATTTTTATTTTATCTTTAAGGGAATATCTCCTTCAATCTCCCATTTTCACTAAAGACTCATAGACTTATGTGGTATTTAACCTTGTATCATATTATATATGTTAACTTGTGAAATCATATCCGAAAACTATTTTGTATATCTTCCAAAAAAATTAGAAAACTATCATTGACTTCACCTTGTATCACATCATTTTTAATAATTTATAAATACCCATTCAAAACTCTTTAGAATTAACTCTAAAATAATTTTAGTGAAATTATATGTGTGAAACTCAATATCCATTTAGTCAACCATAAGGTAAGACCCCACTGGACATTATAGCATTAATAAAAATATAAATCATCATATTCATAAATTTAAGCGAAGAGTGACCTCTAGAAAATCATCAATGCTACTCAAGATATAAAGGGATCTAACATGATCTTCATCAAACACATGTATCTCTATACCTTTGTCCACTAACCGCATCTCATGCTAGCATGAATTCTCATACATTTCCTTGGTCCAAGAAATCGAGTGACTATGGGATAAAAAATATTTCAATCTCATATATCCAACTAATATGTTCTCAATTCTCTGAGTATAGGATGACCTAGTTGATAAATACATCAAATGTCATTCACCTTTATAGATAAGCACATCACATATCCCGATGGAGTTGGTTCCATAGAACCAAATACCATGTACTTTATATTACATGTATATTTAAAGACTTGAATATTAATAAATATCTCATCACATATTGGTTTTTATTATATATAACATTAATGTAATAATGTATTAGAGTATTTATCACATTAAAAAGGTCATAACAGTTTTATACTACGATTAGATTCTTGAATTTTTATGATGATATTCTTAAACTTCTATCCTACAGTTAGGATATCATTATATGAAGGGATACACAGTATGTTGATTTTTAGGTTTGAGTACTCATAATCATATGAGAATTCATCTCATGAAGTTCACACTTGGTAATCTCTAATATGGGAGGTTATAAGGACTGGACCACTAGTAGGAATTCCACATGTTTACATGTCATTAGATATTTCTATATGTAAATGTGTGTAATGATCCTTAGACTTAATGTTATTATTATTCATATAATGAGTTACGTACAATGATTTATTTCCCAAAACTATCATGATATATGCTCACGGTGAAGTAGGATATGTTGGGTGTGTCATGAGTAATATTTTTTTAATAGATTGAGGGTTAATTCCTCTTTTCTTAAAATAAAAAAAAGGAAATACCCTTTTAAACTGGCTTAAGAGAGAACCCAATACATGACCCTAGGTCCCAGAGGTACAAATAAAGTCCCAAAAATGATCCAAAGAACCCAATAACATGTAGGTATAATGTTTCCTGAAGGTCCAAGAGGATGTAAGTAACATAATAACCACTAAGAAAATGTCTCATTTCTTATTATTCTAGAGAAACTATACCTATACTTCTGGTCAAAGATGATGTGCCCCCCCAATCAAAAAACTGCATCATGCTAGTCGGACACAATGTGGTAGAGAACACCTATATCCCACATTAGTGTGTGGGGAGGAATGGATGATAGGTTTCATAACACCTATCTCTCTTTCAATCTTCCCACCTAATGGTGCTTGTGTGGCCCATGCTACACCGTCAACCAGATGCTCCACATCATCTGACCGGAGTACTATGAAGAAAGCCACGTGGATGGGAACCCATCCATCCAACATTATAATGAGGATATATGGTTGGATGATGGGTTTTATCACACCCATCCATATTTTGTGGTCTCCCACCCAATGACACTTTCACAAACGTGTTGTAATGTCTTCCAAATATACAAAGTCAAATGCCCAGTCTCTGATGTCACATGCACCACTGAGTGAAAGCACAAAGGCAGAGAGGCATGAAGACCCAAGTAAAATCTATGTCACAAAGACCCAAGCATAATATCAAATCCCTATATATAAACATACATGACCCGAAGACCCAGTGGATAAAGTCCAAATACAAGAATCCCAAAGCCCCAAGCAAGACCAGAACCTGCCCAAATCACTCCCAGCCCATGTTGATGTCTGAGAACCCCCTCCATCACTGCTGCTAGAATAAAAATCATGCCATGAAAACTCACCAACAATAGATGAATATCCATCATAACCATCCTTGATCCGACGTGTGACCTGTGATCACCACCACCTAGAGAAACCCAAATCAATTCCATCTAATAGCCCATCATACCACCAACCACCCAATGCTCATCCTCTGAACCACCACCACCTGAAGGATCCAAAGAATAATAATACCTCCCCACAACCACTAAATTATGATGGAGGAGACTAGATCTAAAACATATATTGAAATTAATAATCCTTCCACACTAGGAATTTCCAACCCCCGAGAGATCTGCACATCCCATCGATGATGATGCCACCCCACGACCACCAAAGCACATCAGAGGAGATCAGATCTGTGGTAGATCTTTGAAGAAAGGGACATCGTGCACTAAAAACCTCCAATTATAATAAATATTTTCATCTCATCACCTATAATATGACCCTATGTTTAGAAGATGATGAAATACAAAGCCAAGCCATACGATAAGGCCAGAAGGAAGCGTTGAGATAGAGAAATTGATGAAGAAGATGGTGAGGAGAAATTTCATTGAAATGGACTAGAAGATTAAATATCAAGGGAAGAAACCATAAAGGGAGAGGTGACATACTCAAGAGTTCTTATTGGGAGAGAATGAATCCATCACTCACTATAGGTTTTGTCATGAGTAATATTACATTAATGAATAATTAAGTAAAGTATTTGTCCCAGTCTCTCACTTCCCAATGGATAGATTGCTTGAACTCTATGGTTGGCCTCAACTTCATCGCCACACATATATATCGGGAAGACAACTGTATTGCTGACGCACTTGCCAATATTGGTGTTAGCCATGAGCTTCTTTGGATGGCTAACCTCCCCTCTGATCTCATCCCCATCTATGCTAGGGATGTCTGTAAAAACACCTACTTCAGACTTGTGTAGTCCTCTCTTTTTCTCCCCTCCTTCTTTTTATTAATAAAAGTTCCTTTTAACTCTAAAAAAAAGTAAAGTATTTGTCCCTTCCAAAATCAGAATATGATATCCCAATACATTTTATTGAGATAAAACTATCGAACTAAAATCCATGGCCATGGTGTATTAAAAAGTTCATTCTATATAGTCAAGAAAGATAAATGGAGCACATGGATTGATAACACAAGTATGAAACCTAATTGATTAAGAGATATTGAGACAAAAGGATTGTATTACACGGTGAACATTCATATGTGGTTTTTTTCATTGTGATATTAACTTATTATTCTATGGGTATCTTTATGTGTATCAAGGTGTTGATCTTGAAATTTAATAAATCCCACCTAATACCACTAAGGAAGAGGCCTAGATGGTCACACACTTAGTGTATCCATTTATCTCAGTTAAATTCTATTTGAATTTAAAAGTTTGTTTAAATATTGTTATCATGATAAAGTAATAATATTTATTTAGGATATTTTATTTGATTGAAAATATTTTGAAACCTGTTATATTCAAGATAGAATATATATGTGAGTTGAATACTAACTAGTTATTTACTTGTAGATCTAATGAATAGAATATTTCTTTATCTCTTATATTATTCACAATGATATTAAATAATATTTATTATTTAATTATGTGTATGTTAAAATAAATATTTATTCACAATATCATTTAATAGAATATTTAATTGTTTCTTATTTTATTTTCAAGGCAACAAATAATATTTGCTATTAAATAAATATTTATTTAGCTATAAGAATATTAAAATAAATATTAATTCATGAGACTGTGAATATGATATTTATTTATTTATCGAATGAATAATATTTATTATTTTATGTTCAATAAATGCCTGGGATGGCGGATATATTGAGTTTAGAACCTAGTAATATAAATGATATAATATTAAATATCATTTAAATAGATAATAAATTATTTATTTATAAAATGGTATTTATTTGTACAAGTTAGCACATTTCATTATATGTTATTATTATTATTGGAATGGGGAATATATTGGATTTATTATTTGATTAAGATACATTATTAAATTATTAATAATAAACCCTAACTTTGTATATATCATGTTATATCATTTTACAGATGTGGTTAGAACATTTTTTTGCATAACCCCTCTCCTCTACAAATAATTCTCTATATGAATAATATATCTAGGGTTTCCTCTCAATACTTAGTGAATTTTTTTCACCTCCTTCCCCATCTTAAGAATGAGAGAATTAGAGAAATATAGTCCTTCAAGCCTGAAATATTATGTTTCAATCAAGGAAAATAATTCAAGACAATCGTATTGTCCATTCTTGCACCCAACATTCAATCACTTTCATTTAGAGATCAAGAAGAAAATTTAGATCACTGGTAGATGGATTTTATTTTGAATCATCCTGATGAAACAATGGTATAACTCAAATGGGGTTCAATGAATCAATATCTATATCGAGGAAATATCTCAAGATAAATGTATTTCGTTATTATTAAATTAATTATAAATTTAATGTGAAAGAATCTCTCCATTGGTTTTGGGACTCATTTTCTATGTTTTCATTAGGTATACTCTTAGATGTTATTATTCTTCATCATGTTCTTATGGATTATACATAGATTTGATGAAAACCCATCATTAGGCATGGGATTAATTGTCTTCTACTATGCTCGAAACCTGCAAGGGGTATCATAGTGATCACATTAAAATTTAAAATTATTTTTCAAATATTGATCAATTTATTCATTTGTTGTTAGTTTTTCATTTCCTTTTTTTTAATGTCAAATCTGAGATATATTCTTTTTTCACCTTCATATAACCAAGAACATGTTAAAAAATGAAAAACTTATGAAAATCCCATCTATATGTGTTAAAGATTATGGCCAGACAACATGGGATTACATGGTGTGTAACCAAAAGGTACATACTATGTACCCATATTCACTACACATGATGAGTCATGGAATACATAGTTGGTTATGTGTCAGTTACATGGCATCACTACATACCATATGTTGATCAGGACTAGCTGGAACATGGTTTTATGGACTACATTCCATGCATATATTACACGCATTGTTTAGTCCTACACAGTTATCCCTGCTATTTTCATGGAAGATGTTTTTTCAACATATTCATCATTTACTTAATATAGGGAATGTAAGGAATTAAAGCTGATAGTCATTTCTAGATGGAGTTATATGGCATCTAACCAGTGTACACATAATATAACCCACAAATATCTTCATGAATTACATGTTGAGCCCCTGGGTGTGTATCACTGATGGCTATAGAAAGAGATAAACAATTTTTAGGTAGTTGTACACATTATGTAACATGTACCCATTTATATGAAGTACACATTGAGCTACTATATCACCATGTAATTTAATTACTTAGAAAGAAAATAAATTGTGGCATGAAAGAAAACTACATGGAGTATAGTTATAATATGCATCATTTGACATGATTTATAGAATATTAAATGCTCAAATAATTTCCAAATTAAATTAAAAACTACAAGTTTTTTATGTTTGTTACACACCATATATTTCACATGCATTAAAATAAGAACACGTCATGTAAATTAACATGTGTCCATTTTTTAAAATGTTATAGTACACATCATGTAACTACAAGACACATTGTAATTCCAACATGTTCTCTGAGGGAATAGGACATGACAAGGACCATGTTGGGTAGTTCAAATAGGTACACGTCATGTTTCCTCTAAATACATGTTATATACTTAATTAACTTTAAATAAAATTAATTTATTTAGTCTATTTTAAATTATAGTAGACGAAATCTCTAACAATTTTTTGATAAACATTAAGATAAATGAATTAATTAGTTAATATAATAGTTAATTTATTAATTCAAATAATTTATATTAATAAAGAACAATTGAAATCAATGTTAGCTAGTTTTTTTAAATGTACACTCATTTCATGCATGTATGATCATGATCATTAGTGAACTACATATTTGTTTTATTTATTTAAATTTAATTATTATTACATGATTTCTTATAATAATTATTATTAAATTAAAATGATGGTTTGAGTGTCATCCCCTCCTCTTATTATATAAGGGCCTATGTAACTTCTAGGAGTGGTACAAGCACCTATACATTATACCACACCATGAATGGGATCATTACATGCTAGAGCCCCGGTTTTTGATCCACCTACAAAGTGGGTGAGTAAAGAAGCAAATTTTTTCTACCTTGTACACTTTTATAGAGCACTAGATGTCTGGTGTTTGATTTTATCATCCATGTTGAGTAAACTCTAGTATTCACATAAAAATATGGATTCATATTCTATAATCAAGCATCATTTAAATATTTATCAGGAGATAACTAAACATGAGTTTTTTGAGATATCCAAGACACTCTTCATGTGAAATCTTAGAGAGGGTGTATCGGTTGTACCTCACTTAGTCAATATTATTAGCTACATTGAGTGTCTATAAATTCAAGGGTTTAAAATACATGGTGAATTTTTCATAGATCTTATACATGTTTCATTCCCTAGGATCTTTTCCAACTTTATTGTGAATTTTAATATGAACAACATTGAGAAGTCTCTCCTAGATCTCCTTATTCTGATTTTCTAGGTAAATAAGGATGTGAAGCATTAAAATTTTTATGTTCTTATGGTGAAAAATAGGAAGGGAAATGAAAAATTCCCCATGAATAACTCTAAGTCTAAGTAATTTATGAAATTATTAAGCAAGATAAAGAGCGTAAATTTAAAGGAAGATGATTTCATCTATTTATCATGTGTTAATAAGGGAAACTAGAAGAAGAACTGTATCATAGAAAATAATTAATGGGAATCTTTATGTTCTTTTCTAATTAAGTGCAATATTTTTATTTCTACAAATTGGGTATTATATACATCATGTGGTGCTCACATTTGTATTCAAATGTGAGAACTAATTATATTTATAAGATTTTACCAAGGTGAGGTGGATATATGAACATCCATTAAATCCAAATTGTCTATAGTGGCTATTCAAGACTGCCAAATCTTCTTTCCAATATGATTGATCTTGGTTTTGAAGAACTATTATTATTTTCCAAGAATTACAGAAACAAATTTTCTTTATCCAATCTTGATATGGATGGTTTAATTTTCAAATTTGGAAATAAAAGTTACTAATTTTATAAATATATAATATTTTATGGTAAGGCACATATAAATAATAGTCTTTATGTGTTAGAGTATGAAAACTATGTATTGGAAATTGAAAATGGATCTAGTTCACAAGAATCATTTCACACCCAACTATGGCATCACCTATTAGGTCATGTAAATGAAAAGAACTTGATAAAACTATATTAAGATGGATATTTAAATTATCGTGAACTAAAACCAATTGGTATATCACATTCTTGTTTTCAAGGTAAAATAACCAAATCCCCATTTAGTGGCAAGGGTTAAAGGGACATAGAGCTTCTTGAATTGGTTTGTATAAATGTTTGTGGACCTTTTATAGTTTAATAAAGGGGTGGACACTCATACTTTATAAATTTTATTTATGATATTAGTAAATATGTATATGTCTAATTAATGAGTAATAAGTTATATTCCTTTTATAAATTCAAGGAAAATAAAAATGTAGTTGATAACTATCACGAACCGTCCCGGATACCCAGACACCCAAACTGGCACTGACACGATCAAAAGGGAATTCCCAATCCCCATGGGTTGGAGACTAGAACATGGTATCATAAAAGATAAAGTGGTAATGGTTTTTCACATAAGCAGTGAAAGAAATAGAAACAAGTCAATATGCCCAAAGAAAACCCCCAAAGGAGATAGTACTAGAAGTCAAACAGGTAAAAAAACCCAAAGATTATATCATAAAAGTACTTGAAAAATAAGATAAACAACCCAAGCACCAATGGGAACAACACTACATGACCAAAGATCAACAACAACCACCACATCAAAGTGGTTCTTTCCCTCTGCTTGAACCTGGAAGAAGGAAATCTACGAAAACCCCGAAGGCAAAGGTAGTGTGTGAGCTAAAAGCCTAGTAGGGTCTTACCAAGTGTTCCATAATAAGATGTAAAAATAAATAAACCTGATCATGCTTTCAATTTCAAATAAAATAGGCATGGTAGTACAATTTAATATTTAAAACAAAATATGTTTTTCATTATGATTGATTGAAACATTTAAAACAATGTATTAAGTAAACATTTTATATAAAAAAATTATATAAATCAACAGGCATGGATAAAGTAGTTCACAAGCAATGGAATATATATATATATATATATATATCAAAATAGTTACAGAAAGAAACATGGTCATAATCCAAGAGGTATGATAGTTTCTAGTTTTGATATCTTTACACACTCAATCTATGATCACATAAATGTGCACACATGTCCCTCGGGATCGGGCCGAATAGGACACATCAATATCCCACTGGGAATAAGATCCACTGAACTTTGTTTGTGTTTGAGTTATAAATTATCAATCCATTTCTAGGGAATTATCATCCTAGCATGTTTTTCCCAAATAACTTACTAACTAACTAGGATCTCAGGTTCTTAATAAATAAATCAACAATGGTAAAATTATTATAAAACTATTTAAAATACAATTCCCCGTTTCCAGATTCAATATGCCAATTTCTATTTAAAAACAAAAACATGATTTTTTAATCAATTCATGCCTTTTTTAAGAAAAAATAAATCATCAGTTATTATAAAAACAATTTAATCCATTATTCTCAAATTAGTTTCATAGATTCTATCAATTTCCAAATCACATCCCAATTTCCAATTCCATTGGAATTAGGGGTTTTTACTAAATTTCCATACCAAGTCAAATAAAATTACAATTTTCATCAATTTTTTTTCACAATTTAATTGAAACTAATTTCACCAATAAACTAATTTTAGGTTTATACAATTATCCAATCTTAGATGGAACCACCTACCTTTAATCACAGAGATCATGTAACACAACAATCACAATAGGAATTTCCAATAAAGAACAATGGAAATAGAGATTAAGGAATCAAACCTAGATTCAAGATATATATATAAAAAGAGATTATATCCATCAATAAAAATATTATCTCACAAAACCTATAGATAAAAAAAGAAGATAATAGGAGAGAAATAATGGGAGAAGATCACTTACCGGAGAGGAATAGAACGAGGTTCTCCAAGCTTCGATCCACCTAAGAATAGGTTTGGAGGGGCCAAAAATGGTTTTTTTGAGCTCCATATATCTAGGAATACATCCAATACTAAGTTAGAGTCAATTGGGGGTTCATATGGGGGTTCAGAAATTTTTAATTTAATTTTCAAAATAAAAAGTTTTTGCACGCGCGGTTAGCTGGGTAGGGTCACATGGTTTGTCAAACCATGCACCCTAACTATGAACCCCTGTGATGGGGTTCATGGTTTCTAATACGTTGGTGCATGGTTTTTAAAACCATGTGCTAACCATGAAAACCCATACTATTTGGGTTTTCACGGTTTTCCTTGGGTGGGTGCAAGGTTTGGGAAAATTGTGCACCAATTGTGCACACCCCAAGATCCCTCTAAAAATTTAAAAATTTCCCCCGAAGCACCCCAAAATGAGATCTAATCAATGTATGATCAAAAAGAGGTTTGAGGGGTACATAAAAAAAATAATAGGATGTCATAACCTCCCCACCATAGAAGATTTTTATCCCCAGAAAGCCTATCAATAAGTCTCCATGTCAAAAAGATAAGGTCATTGTTCTCTCATCAATGCCTTTCTCTCCCAAGTATCATGAGAATCAGATTTGTAATTTCATAGAACTTGAACCAAAGGTATCATCCTTCCATGAAGTACCTTGGTTCTAGAATCAACTATCCTAATTGGATGCTTATTCATGGATAAATCAGGCTCAACCTCAAGATCACTCCAACTCAGAGCATGAGATGGATCAGAAAGATACTTTCACAGCTATGATATATGGAACATGTTGTGTATCGAAATCAGTTATGTAAAAAGTGATAAATGATAATCCAATTTAACCACCTACAAAACAACCTCTAAAGGCCCCACAAAATGAGGATCAAGTTTCCTTTTCCTCTAAATCCTTCGATGACCCAAAGGGGGTGAAACTTTCAAAAGAAGTTAATCACCAACTTAAAACTCCAATGGTCTATGGTGACGGTTAGCATAAGATTTATACTAGATCTATGTCATCAATATTATTTGATGAATTAGATGAATATTTCTTATCATCTCTTGAACTAATCTTAGTCTAAACAAGGAAATTTAAGCAATATCTGACCAACACAAAAATAATTACACAGCCCACCATACAAGGCCTTAAAAGGATTCATTCTAATCACGGGATGGTAACTAATGTTATAAAAAAATTAACTATCCCCAAATGGTCATCCCAATATCCAATAAAGTCAAGAATTATATCACAAAGCATATCCTCAAGAACTTCTATAGCCCTCTCTATTTGGACATCCGTCTATGGATGATATGTCGTACTTAAACAAACTTGAGATCACAATTCCTCATAAAGGAATCTCCAAAAGTGATAAGTAAAATTGGGATCCCTATTAGAGACTACAATAGATGGAACTTTGTGAAAATGAAAAATATCTCTCACATGGAGTTTCTGTAGCACCTCAAATTTGGTTGTATCATGAATGGGTATAAAGTGAGATGATTTAGTCAGCCTATCGATCACAACCCATATCGCATTCTTATATCTCTGGGTATGTAGAAACCCAACGAAAAATTCTATGGAGAGCTTATCCCACTTCCATGCTGGCATTAGAAGTGGATGAAGAAAACCCAAAGGTCTCTGATGCTCATCCTAGATATATTTTCAAGTATAGCTATGTGAAAAAAAGTTAGTTATGTATCATCTCATACCCGTCCACTAGAATCATTATCGCATGTCATATAACATATTCATGGTTCTTAGGTGCACAGACCACTGGTAATTATAGAAATCCCCCATCATAACTTTCATTATAGGAAAAGTCACAACATATTGATTCCAGAAACATTAAATGCCCTCTGTAGAGAATGGCCACTCAGTAATGGTCACCCAACTATAAATAGAGTCTCTAATTCTATGGAATTCATTATAGATATATTGTTTCTAAAGAATCATCTCAAGGGGAGTGGATATCAACTGAAAACTGGTCAAAACAACCTCATCCCCTATTTCCAAAACTCCAACATGAAATTGTGGGGAAAGATTCATCAAGTTCTACTCTTCTGATGATTCCTTCATGGCATGGGTTAGATGTTTCCTGCTCAAAGCATCAGTAATGACATTCCCTTTCCCCAGGGTATAGTAAATGTCAAAGTCAAGAGATTTTAGGTATTCCACCCAACAACTCTAACAGAGATTCAAATATTTCTCAAAGAATATATAACTCAAGATTTTATGGTTATAAAACATGTTAAAAATTTATTAGAAAAGGTAATGCTGCTAAATCTTAAGTTCATGCATCATGGCTACAAGTTTAAGGTCATGGGTTGGGTAATTCTTCTTATGTGGAATAAGTTGATGAGATCTATACGACACAATATGATCATTCTAAATAAAACACAACCCAAACCCAAGTCTGATGCATCACAAAATACTACATAACCCAGCTTGTCTTTTAGAAGATTTAACACCAAAATATTAGTCAAAAGATGTTTCAGCTCAAAAAAATAACTCTGACATTTCTCATCCTAAGAAAAATTTACTCCCTTCTGATGTAGGTCAATCATTAGAGAATCCAACTTTGAGAAGTCTCTTATGAACCAGCAATAATATCCATCTAAACCCAAGAATCTCTGAATCTTGAAGACATTTCATGGTTGATCCCATGTCATAATAGCTTTCAACTTTTTAGGATTAACTAAGATACCATGTTTTGACCCCACGTGTCCTAAGAAATTCACTATCTGAAACCATAAATTACATTTTGATAGCTTGGTATAAAGTTGTTGATTTCTAAAAACTTCCAAAATTTCTCTCAGATGATGTACATGATCCTCCTCGGACATAGAGTAAACAAGGATTTCATCCACGAAGACCACCAAAAAAGTATCAATATACACATAGAAGATCCTATTCATAAAAGAAATAAAAACTAAATGAGAGTTGGTTAGACCAAATGTAATGAAAAGGTAATCATAATGGCCATACCTGCTCGAAAAAGCAATTTTTTGAATGTCAGAATCTTTTATTCTCAACTGATGATAACTAGATCAAAGATCAATATTTGAGAACCACTTCACCCCATTAAAATGATAAAATGGGTCATCAATCTATGGTAATAGATACTTATTCTTTACCGTAACTTGATTGAGTTCTTGGTAATCAACACATAGGTGAAGTGTTCCATTAGATTTCTGAGAAAATAGAATCAGTTCCACCTAAGGTGACACACTCAGGCATATTAAGAATTTCTCTAAAAGACCATCCAACTAGTTTTTCAACTCTTTCATTTAAAATAGTGTCATGTGGTAAAAAGGAATAGATACCAGCTAAGTACCCAACATTGAATCCACTACAGGAAAACGGCCGTTTAGTGGCGGTTTTTTTTTCACGGCGGTTTTAAAAATCGCCATTGAGCGTGTTTCGGGCCGCCATTTCATGATGGTTTTTAAACTGCTGCGAAATGCCTTAAATTTTTTTAAAAAAAAATCGAGGATTAGTGGCGGTTTTTTAAAAAACTGCCGCGAAATAGCGGTGGTTTGGGTAAAACCGCCGCGAAATGAAAGGAAAAAAATAAAAATACACGAGAAACCCCGAAATCACTAAAATGACCATAACTTTTGATCCGGGTATCTATTGGAGCGCCGCGACTAGTCAAATCGAAGCTGATGAAGAGATCTAGAGGCACATATAATTAAAACCGTGAGACGGTCTAAGGTGCGGAAGATATGAGAGTTATAATAAAGTTGAAAAAATTTCTCCAACTTCAAATAGCCATAACTTTCGCTCTAGGTGTCCGTTTGGGCTCTATCACATATCAAATCGAAGCCAGTGAAGAGAGCTACGCACCAGTTCATCACAGGAAATATTCTATCATGTTTTTCGACTACAAAAACCCCTATGAAGGCCTCTAAAACCCTGTTTCTTTCACCGGTGTCCCGTCGAACTTGTCTTCAAACGGACCTAACTTTCGATCTGTGTGTCAATTCAGACTCCTCCACCTGCCAGATCGTAGATCGTTCCATGAGCTTCAGTTTGACTAGTCATGGCGCCCACATGCACTTCTGGATCATAATTTATGGCCTTTTTAGTGGGTATCGGGTTTGTTATGTTTTTCGATGCCTCGTTTCTAGCACCCGTTCCCCGTCAGCTTTTTTTTAAATGGTCGTAACTTCCGATCTGCCTGTCCATTCGGAGTCTTTCACCTATCAGGTCGAAGATCATTTTAGGGTCTTTGATTTGACAGGTCGCGGATCTGAAACGGACTCTCGGATCATAAGTTATCTATGTTAATGTGGGTCCAATGTTTTTGTCACTTTATGACTGTTTTGACGGGTTTTAACGGTTTCTCCATTTTGTACTGTTTATTTGGGTTTCCATGACTTGTTATCCTTATCAATGGTTTTTTGTGGGTTATTATGATGATTATGTTGAATTCTTAAGGGGTTTTTCAGAGTTGTCATGAGTTTTCATGTGTTCTCATTCTTTCTAATGCCTCATTCTTCATGCTTTTCCATCCGTTTTCATGCGTTTTCATGATTTTTCATCCCTTATCACGTCCTTTCCTACTTTTTCATGTGTTTCATTTATTATTTATTATTTATTATTTATAATATACTTTAATTTATTTATCATCTATTATTTGTTACTGGTTATTTATTATTTATTATTTATATTTATTTATTATTTGTATTTATTTATTATTTATTATTTATATTTATTTATTATTTATTATTTATTATTTATATTTATTTATTATTTATTATTTATTACTTATTATTTATTATTTATTATTTATTATTACTAATAATAAAATATTATTATTAATAATAATATTTGTTACTGGTTATTTATTATTTATTATTTATTATTTATATTTATTTATTATTTATTCTTTATTATTTATTATTAATTATTTGTTATTTATTATTTATTATTTCTTATTTCTTATTTCTTATTTCTTATTTATTATTTATTATTTATTATTTATTATTTATATTTATATTTATTTATTATTTATTATTTATTATTTATTATTTATTATTTATTATTTATTATTTATTATTTATTATTTATTATTTATTATTTATTTATTATTTATTATTTATTATTTATTATTTATTATTTATTATTTATTATTTATTATTTATTATTTATTATTTATTATTTATTATTTATTATTTATTATTTATTATTTATTATTTATTATTTATTATTTATTAATAATAATATTTTATTTATTATGTGTTATTTATTATTTAATATTTATTATTAAATATTTTTTTATTTCGTATTTATTATTTATTATTATTTATTATTATTTATTATATATTATTTATTATTTATTATTTATTATTTATTACTTATTATTTATTTTTTATTTTTTATTGTTTATTATTTATTATTTAGTATTTATTATTTATTATTTATTATTTATTATTTATTATTCATTATTTATTATTTATTAATTATTAATTGTTATTTATTATTTATTATTTGTTTATTATTATTTATTGTTTATTATTATTTATTGTTTATTATTATTTATTATTTATTATTATTTATTATTTATTACTTATTTTTATTTATTTTTATTATTTATTATTTATTATTATTTATTATTTATTATTTATTATTTATTATTTATTATTATTTATTATTTATTCTTTATTCTTTATTCTTTATTCTTTATTCTTTATTCTTTATTCTTTGTTTATTATTATTTATTATTATTTATTATTATTTATTATTATTTATTATTATTTATTATTATTTATTATTATTTATTATTTATTATTTATTGTTTATTGTTTATTGTTTACTGTTTATTGTTATTTATTTATTTTTTATTTTTTATTTTTTATTTTTTATTTTTTATTTTTTATTATTATTTATTTATTATTATTTATTTATTATTATTTATTTACTATTATTTATTTATTATTATTTATTTATTATTATTTATTGCTTATTATTTATTATTTATTCTTTATTCTTTATTATTTATTATTTATTGTTTATTGTTTATTATTTATTATTTATTCTTTATTCTTTATTCTTTATTATTTATTCTTTATTCTTTATTCTTTATTCTTTATTATTTATTATTTATTATTTATTATTTTTATTTTTATTTTTATTTTTATTTTTATTTTTATTTGTTTTTATTTATTATTATTTATTATTTATTTATAATTATTAATTCTGTGTTATTTATTATTATTTATTATTTATTATTTATTATTTATTATTTATTATTTATTATTTATTATTTATTATTTATTATTTGTTATTATTATTTATTATTTATTATTTATTATTATTATTTATTATTATTATTTATTATTATTATTTATTATTATTTATTATTATTTATTATTTATTTATTATTATTTATTATTTATTTATAATTATTAATTATGTGTTATTTATTATTTTTATTATATATTATATATTATTTATTATTTATTGTCTTATTATTTATTATTTATTATTTATTATTTATATCTATTATTTATGTATTATTTGTTTTTTCAATTAATATATATAAGTATATTAAATTCTGTTTATTAATCACATGATGAGCTTGCTGGAGTGGTAAAGTTTTCGGAAAATATGCAAGAGGTTAGGGGTTCAAATCTCACCAAACACAGTATTTCTTTATATTGCATGGGCATGTGCATGGGTATGTGCAAGGGATGTGCATGCATGGATAAATAAAGTAAATTAAGTAATACGAAATAAATAAATAAAATATGAAATAAATAAATAAAATACAAAATAAATAAATAAAATACGAAATAAATAAAATAAATAAAATAAAATAAAATAAATACGAAATAAATAAAACAAATATAAAATAAATACGAAATAAATAAAATAGATACGAAATAAATAAAATAAATACGAAATAAATAAAATAAATAAAATAAATAAATAAAATAAATAAAATAAATATGAAATAAATAAAATAATTATGAAATAAATAAAATAAATACGAAATAAATAAAATAAAGAAAATAAAGAAAATAAACTAAATAAATAAAATAAATAAAATAAACGAAATAAAGAAATAAAATAAACGAAATAAATAAATAAATAAATGAAATAAATAAATAAAATAAATGAAATAAATAAAATAAATAAATATATAAATAAATAAAATAAAATAAAATAATTAAATAAATAACTAAATAAATAATTAATTAAAATAATTAAAATAATTAAAAATAATAAAAATAATAAAAATAAAATAAAAAAACTACCGCCAAATATTTTAGAGGCGGTTTAAACCGCCGCAAAACGTTCAGCGACGGTTTTGAAAACCACCATGAATAGTTTCCCGATGCATGATTTCGCGGCGGTTTTCCAAAACCGTCGCCAATCTATTTAGCGGCAGTTTAAACCGCCGCAAAACGTAAAACCAAACTGCCGCTAAATTCCTTTTTTGTCGTAGTGATCAATAGAGAACTCTACCTCTATTACTGGTGGAATACTAGAGAATTTAGAAGGAAACATGTCAGTAAACTTGATGAAAACTGGTGGGAGATCATCAGTCAAATATTCTCACTCCATATCAAAATAAAAAACTGATATTACTTTTCCCAACACTAGATAAGACGATCTATCTCTACTCAAACTCAGGTCTCATTATCCCTAAAATATATAGAACACCCCATCGGGTGCAGTAAAGGAGACCCATCAAAGATAGAAATCAATCTGAGCTTTATTATCAATGAGCCAATCCATCCCAAAAATGGCATCAAGAGGTTTTATGTCAAGAACCAAAAAATACCAAGAAAATTCAATATCTAATAATGAAAAAAATAGGATAATGGATACCCTACTCTCTCTTTGTTCTGATGGGTGTATTAATATCTTTTACATAAGATAAAATATCTGTAGGAAGATTAATATGATTCACAATATGAGTTAAAATGAATGAATGATATGCACCAGTATCAAATAAAGTAGTCACTAAAGATGAATCAATAGTGATGGTGCATCTCACAATCACTAAACCTATATCTTCTTCCTCTGGAGACTCTTCTACTATATGAAGAAGCTTTGTTTGGTATGTTTTTGTTCATAACCCCTTAGTTTAAGAAGAATATGATTGCACCACAGTAATTTTAGATGTTGATGATCCCATGCCACTGCATGGAGCAGAATAGACATGATAGAACTTTTTCAAGTGACTGGAGCATTTGTAGGAACCAAATATCTTAGGTTCCTTAATGAAAACCCATTTCTAATCCCCAGGCTTTCAACATTGGTAACAAATTAAAGGTCCTTTTCTCAGCACTATAGGAGTTCTAGAATAACCCTACTATCAAGAACCATCATGAGACTCATCACACTTCCTATTTCCTTTAAAATAACTTACAAAACTCCCATTGGGATAAAAAGGAACTCCCATCAACCCTAACTTACCAACCAAGTCAAGATCGAACATCAACACTCTATCCAGCACATCATCGTAAGAATACAACTTCAGCAAGAAAACATAAGAGTGATTATCAAATCAAAGAACCATATTGAATCATTAATTCTTCATCTTCTCATTTTATATAATCTTAGGTGTGGCATGCACAAGATCAGTGAAGTGATTTTCATACTCAATCATGGTCCTGTCAGAATACTCGAGTTTGAAAAACTCTATAGCTTTAGCCAACACCATAGAATCTGGATATAAATGATCAGTGAAAAAAACCTTAATGTCATTCCACTCTAATCCATCATGTCTCATTGTCATCACCATCATGTCCCACCATCTCCTACTAGGTCCTTCCATATTGATGGTGTCACATTTCACATTGATCTCATCAGGCATCTCCAAGAACTCAAATAAAATATCAATTCTCATCAACCAATCCTCAACCTCTTGAGGATTGTTTGATCCTTGGAATGCTGGAGGCTTTTGGAGAAGGAACTCCTTATAATGATTTTATAAAATATCCCCATGAGGTTATGCAGTTGGATCCTGAATGGGAATGGGTGTAGGTTGTTATCCCAAAGATTGGATAGCATGCACAATAACTACAACCAGATAATGGTCCATGTGATGATTTTCTCTCTTTGGTCCATCAGCAGCTTCCTCCTATATTCTATTCTCACATCTCCTTGGAGGCATGATTCTACACAATGTCAGTAGAAATCATTTAAGACTTTAGAATATTACTCAATACAATACTCAAAAAAGATCGATATATAAATTAAACACATTAGATAGATAAACAATATTTGGATTTTAACCTATCCAAATAAAAAGTAGGGAAAATACTAGAACTAATCATCAATAAAACTTTCCCACACCACCCCTAGTGACTTAAGGCTCATCAAGGTGAGAGGTGATCAGGCAGACACTCACAACTAAAACATAAGTCCTGAAAAGATTTCACAACTACATAATGAAATCAAGGAAAGATGAACAACTTATACCTTTGATACCAAATTTTCACGAATCGACCCAAATAATCTGGTACCTTGACACCTAAACTGGAACTAACGTGGCCTAAATAGCATTCTCAATCCCCATGTGTTGGCAACTAGCACCTAGTATCATACAAGATAAAGTGGTAATAGTTTTTACACATAAATAGTGGAATAAATAGAAACAATTTAGTATTATAAAATAAAACTTCCAAAGGATACAATACCAAAAGTCAAATAGGTAAACAAAACCCAAACAGTGCATCCTTAAAGTACTTGTAGAACAAGATAAACAACCCAAGTCCTAATGGAAACAGAACTCGAAACCCAAAGATCAACAACAACCACCACCTCCAAGTGGTTCTTTCCTTTTGCTCAAACCTAGCAGAAAGAAATCTACAAAATTCTAAAGGAAAAGGTAGGGTGTGAACTAAAATCCCAATAAGGTATCACCAAGTGTTCCACAATAAGATTCCAAAATAAATAAACATGGTCATACTTTCAATTTCAAATAAAATTGTAATGACATTACAATTTCATATTTAAAACAAAACATTATTTTCATTATGATTTATGGAAACATTTCAATCAATTAATTAAGTAAACATTTTATATAAATCAATAGGCATAAATAAATTAGTTCACAAACAATGGCATATATATATATCAAAACAATTACAGCAAGCAACATGGTCATGCACCAATAGGTG
The DNA here is from genome assembly GCA_963277665.1 of Viscum album. Lineage (NCBI taxonomy): Eukaryota > Viridiplantae > Streptophyta > Magnoliopsida > Santalales > Viscaceae > Viscum > Viscum album. Next base: position 871,180,526 of record OY728147.1, on the reverse strand, counting down.
TGATGGTTTCTATTTTTGAGATCCTTAAACACTCAACCTATGATCATGGAAATGTGCACACATATCCCTTGAGCTCAGGATGAATAGAACCCATCAATATCCCACTAGGGATAAGATCCACCAAACTATTTTTTTGTTCGAGTTGTAAATCATCAATCCATTGCTAGATAATTTCCATCCTATTGTATTTTTTTCAAATAACTTACTAACTAACCAGGCGTTCATGTTCTCAATAAATCAATCAAAAATGGGTAAATTATTTTATAAATATTTAAAATATAACATCCACATTTCTAGTTTCAATATTCCAATTTCCATTTAAAAACCAAAACATGGGTTTTTAATCAATTCATGCATTTTTCATGATAAAATAAATCATAGGTTCTTATCAAAACAATTTAATCCATTCTTCTCAAATAAATTTCACAAATTCCATCAATTTCCAAATCACACCACAATTTCCAATTCCATTATAATTTTGGGTTTTCCACAAATCTCAATACCAAGTCAAATCAAATTCCAATTTTCATAAAATTGGTTTTCACAATTTAATTGAAATCATTTTCAACAATCAATAAATTAAATGGTTATATAATTGGCCAATCTTAAATGAAACCACATACCTTTAATCATAGAGGTCACATAACACAACACCCGTAATGGGAATTTCCAACGAAGAATAATGGAAATATAGATCAATGAATCAAACATGGATTCAAGATCCATATCAAATGAGATTAGATCCATAAACAAAAATATGATCTAACAAATCCTATCAATAAAATAATAATAAATTTGGAGATAAATAACAAGAGAAGATCTCTTATCAGAGAGGAATCAAACAAGGTTCTCCATGCTTTGATCCACCTCAGAATAGGTTTGGAGGGGCCAAAAATGGTTCTTGGGAGATCCAAAGACCTAGTAATATACCCAATCCTAAGTTAGGGTTGATATAGAGTTTATATGGGGGTTTGGGAATTTTTAATTTAATTTTCATAATAAAAATATTGTGTGAATGGTTAGTGGGACAGGGCTGCATGGTTTTTCAAACCATGTTCCCTAATTCTATTCCCCTCTGATGGGGTGTATGGTTTCTACTAGGTGGGTGCATGGTTTTTCAAACCATTATCCAACCATGCAAACCCCCACTATTTGGGTTTTCATGATTTTCCTTGGATGGGTGTACGGTTTGGGAAAAGTATGCACCAACCGTGCACAGTCCAAGATCACTCTAAAATTTCCAAAATTTCACCTAAAGCACCCCTAAATGAGTCCCAACCAAAGCATGATAAAAAAAGAGGGTCAAGGAGTACCTGAAAATAGTAACAGGATTTTACAAGAATCAAATTAGTAAGAATATAAAGAAACTATTCTTTGATTGTGGTAGAGAATATCTTAACCAAGAATTAACTGATTATCTATGAGAGTTTGGGATAGTATCTCATCTCAGTCTTCCTTATACACCATAATAGATGGTGTAAGAGAAAATAGGAACCACACCTTATTGTATATGGTGATATTAATGATGATTCATGAATGTATTACATTATCCTTTTGGGTAAATCAATTATGTATGACAGTATACACTCTAAATTGAGTTCTAAATAAAGTAGAAAATAGGGTTTCATTTGAGTTTTGAAGTGTAAAGTAACCTATTTTTTCACATGTGTCTTATCGATGATGTGAATAATTTGTTAAGGATAACATTGGTGGAAAAATTTCACCATGAGGCACTAAGTGTAACTTTATAAGATACCCTAAGAAAAATAAAGGATAAAACCTTTATAAAGCCTCAAAAAAGAAGGTAATATTAATAATACAATCCATATTCCTTAATAGGGATCATATTTTCCAAATATATTGCGAGAGAAAGATATAATTTTATTAATTCGAGTCTCAAGATACACAAGAGTTTGTATAGGAATAGATTCCATAAATCCTTGTGGTAGGGGATGTTCTAGAGACACAAGTATTATATAAGATTACTAGAGATGTTATAGAACCAAGGGATATGGTTTTCTAGTTACAAAGGATGGTGAATCATTATTAATTAATATTAAAGAACTTGTGTCCTATAAGGAATCAGTGAGTGGCTCAGAACCTATAAGATGAAATGAATCCATGAATTCTAAATAGATTACATATTCCTTAGTGTCTATTCTTGCAACCTCTTTATTTTAGCTTATTTTATAAAAATTAATTTTCAGTCAGTGAATCCTTCAATAGATGTAAATCATGTTTATTGTAAATGGGTATTCAAGAAGAAACTGAACATGGATGGACAATTCAGTACCTAAAAAGAAATACTGGTTACAAAAGGGTTTAAACAGTGTCAAGTCATTAACTATGAGGAAACATTTCTACAATTTTCTATATGAAATCCATCATAATTATATTTTTCATAAAAACTTACCAAGATTATGAGATTTGGAATATGAATTTTAAAACAAACTTAATTAATAGGAACCTTTTGTAAGATTTCCATATAACACAACTAGAAGGGTTTATGACTCCAAAGGATTCCAATAAGGTATGAAAGTTACAGATATTCATTTATAGTTTTAAAAAATCATTTATATCATGGAACATTCACTTTGATGAATCCAAAAGATAATTTGGTTTCATAAAGAACAAATGTGAGCCTTGTGTCTGCAAGTGGTTTTGTGGGAGTGCGGTCATTTTTCAAATAGTATATGTTGATGAAATGTTATTAATTATAAATGAGATTCCAATATTATATTTCATTAATACATGGTTAAACACATGATTCTCTATGAAGTAATTGGGTGAATAAGCATACATTCTTGGGATCAAGATACATCATAATAGATCCAAGAGGTTTCTTAATCTATTTCAAGATACATACATTGAAAAGGTACTGAATAGTTTCATTATATAACAATAAAATAGGGGATTCTTAGTAATGTCACATGGAATACATCTATCCAAGAAAATGTTTCCTCAGATATAAGAGGAGATACAAAGGATGACCTAGATTCTATATGAAACAGTGATAGGATTGGTCATGTATGTCATGTCATATACTAGGCTTGATTTTTCCTATGACTTAAGCATAGTAGTAAGATATCAAGAAGGCCTAGAAGACCACCACTGGATATAATTAATGATTATCCTTAAGTATATAAGGTATAATATGGATATTTTTTAAATGTATGGAGGATATGAGGAGCTAGTCATCAAGGGATATACATATGAAAGTTTCTAGATAGATAAGGATGGTATGAAATCAAAATTGGGATATATATTTTGTCTTAATAGAGAATATGTGAGCTGAAAGAGCAAAAATAAACCTATGGTCACAAATTATATATAATAGTTTGGGTATATTGTGGTTTATAATACATCCAAGGAAGCATTTTTAATATTAAACTTCATCCAAGATCTTGATTTGGTACCTAACAGTAAAGATCCTATCACATGGTGTTGTAATAATACTACATTGGTGGCTCTTTCAAAGAAGACAAAGTTACATCATATATAATGAATTTGGTTTCTATAGTTTAATCCTTTTAATATTTCTATATATATCTCTGGATTTTTCTTCAGAGTTGGAGTTGTTTTTAGGTGTTGTGGAACCCTGAAATTAATATATTAAAAATATTAATATATATTTTAGAGTACAGGCACACATCTTTTCGGAATAAATGGTTTTTTCATTGATCGGGACCTTGTGTGGGAAGTATGAGACCGTGTTTTTTTATTAAATGTGGTGTTTTCCTAGTTATTTCACAAATTTGGTCGGTGTTGGATATTTGTTTGAGGGTGGTTATTGGTGGGTTGTTAAGTAAAATTAAATAATTTATTTATTTAATTTACTTGAATGGCCTAAAACCTAATCTATCTCTAATTAAATTTTTTTATGGAAAATATTTAGGTTTATCTTCATAAACCAAGGATATTATAGATGATGGGTGGGAGGATTGCTATGTAAGATTTTATTACTCAGGAGCATGGATCGATGACAATGATCGAGGGGAATTGTGAGATGGATGAAGAACATAGTGAGATAATCACCTTATTCACTAAAGGTTGCATTATTTACCAATGATTGATCTATTATTGAGGTAGGGATCATTAATTTATGTATTTTTTCCCTTTTTTTAATTTTATCATCATAGATTTCTTACCATATTATTGTTTATTTGTGATATATGTTCTTGGCATGACCCTAATTAAATAGTGTTCTTGATCCTATTTGTTTATAACTTTTGTGCCCTTATTTTCACTATTTTTTTCTTTATGTAATAATTGATCAAGATTTCATTTCCAAATAATGTTTTCACCTTGTTCTTGTGATTTTCACCCCTTCATTCCTCATGTTCTTCATCATATACCCATGGAACCATGATTCAACATTGTTAGTCCATATTTGAGCATGATCAAACCCTCAGATTCATGGAGGATGTTTTAATGACATATATATTAGTATTTTACAGATGGGTAAATATGGATTTCACATTATAGTTTATGGGTTTGAGGATCTAGACCCCAAATAGCGGTGGATGGTTTGGCAGTTTCTGATTGGGAAATTGGAATCTTGTTTTTAGGCTACCAAAGGCCGTGAAAGGAAGATCAAAGATGAAATCCGTTGGTTTTGACCATTTTAGGTGATACACATAGAGTAGGAACCGATGGGAATCATTGATCTATAATCTACATGAATAATATAGTTATTTTTTAAAAAATCCATGAATACACACTTTGTATCCTGAAGGAACACATGTCGTGTATCCCGGGATCTCACAGAAGCTAGGTTTTTGGACCGAGTTAAATATCATGCATCATATGGTCAGGCTCACACATAATATGATCCTAATTAAGAAACCACTCCATATACTGATAGAACATACCCATTTGGATAGACACATTGTGTTTCTCCAAGGGACACACCATGTATAGGTACATGGCCAGCCGATCTGTGTACCGTGAATACACATCCATGACCCCAGGTGAATATACATGTCATATAAACCTTTGTATATGTTGTTTGAAGGCACATTTCTATTCAAGACATATACTATGATCATTTTCCCAAGACCTTAAGTGAATGTAAATATCATGTAGATCTATATGGTTGTCCAATATATGTCCAAGATAGAATGTACCTAGGGGTCTAGGTGAAGTCACATGCCATGTGACCCTATGTACATGCCATATACTTTTTCTAGAAACTTTTACCTTATATATATCCTTATTCAATACTTGGATTAAGTCTCATGAGTACCCTATCCTAATTATTTTTTCACATGGGATGTTATGGTGGCCTTTGTTTCATCATCAGAGTGTTATCAAGGTCAGTACTCCCCTATATCTCTAGGTGGTAGGTTCCTCATATCTTTTATACAGGTAATTATAGAACTCTCCCACATTATAGAGGAAATTTTTCCTCTATTTTCGAAGTGGTACTCCCTGTCTTTGAGCTTAGGGGATGAGTGGGTCCTCTATTGGAGTAGTACTCCACCAGTTGTTCTATGAAATTCTGAGGTGTGGATCCTCTATATGAATTCTTGAGATGTTGTGTGTGATTCATGGCTAGGATATAGTTCTCCCTCAACTGTGAAGTTTATTATCAAAGAATGAGCCCTCCACTCTAATTCTTTTGAGGTTACATGGGATGTTTGGTATCAATAATGGGCCCTTTGGAATTGTGGGAAGACTCTTCATTCTTAGCTAGCTATGGAGATAGGGATCCCTTTTCTATCTTCACTTGGGCTTCTTTTGATCACATCTATTGGTGGGATCCTTAACCCTTTTCCTTATAGGTTGAGATAATTGTTTTATTCTTTTTATTACCTTTTTATTTTTTGGTAATCCTACTGGATATGTATATACTCACCCCTATATGAGCTATACCTATATGTGTTGTGGATTATGCAGACGATAGGTATAATTTTAGTGACTTTTATTGACCCAATATTAGAGGAGTGTAGTGGTACTTATATGGTCGGGCCAGGTTCAGTGGTCATCCTTGAATATTGTGAGTCAAGATCTCTTTAGCTTTTCCCTTTTTACAGTTTTTTTTAGGTTGGGACCTTATTTCTTATTAGGTGTGTATTTTTTCCTTTATTTATTTTATATTTCCTTGTTGTAATTTGATGTATTTTCCTAGTGGTTCTTACATGTATTTATTACACTCAAGAATTCTAGGTCTTTTATTATATATCTTCACTATTTTATGGGGTTGTTTGTGTGTGTGGGGGTACATTAGGCTAAGGTCTCCCATTTTAGTGTTTTTATTACTCAATGCTTGTTTCCATCCCCTGGACTATTAAAGGTGATATTAGGGTGTCACTCTCAGCTTATTATTGGCCAAGGAGGGGATATGATGGGTTGGGTTGTCATAGAGTGGTTTCAAAGGATGTTTTTCCATGGTTCGTTATTTGCAGTTGGACATGTTGTGAGGATTGGTTTGGGAACTTAGGGAAATGATATTAGAGTGTATCGAGTTCATATCTCAAGCCAAGGAACCTAGTGTTGGTACGGAGGTCAATGTATCCATACACTAGGAATTTGAATATCTGATTTTTCGTTAGGAATGTTGTGGAATTAGTTATAGAGGACCAATGGTACATGCATTATATAGGATTGGGTCTTTGGAATTTCATGTCCTTCTTGAGTTAGCTCCCCAGATATGCTCATCTAACTATGGTATGTCTTGTTAACTTTCAAGATGCATCCACAGTGATGGCCAACTAGGATATCAATACATGGTCATGATGACAACCAGTTGAACAATGAGGCCTTAATTAAGGGACCCGTTCATGAGTTATTTCCTCTAGGTAGGTGTAGAGTAGTGCTTCCACCCAATGGAAAGTGTGTTGATACTCCTCCAGTGGTTCAGGAGGATGATCTAATTTGTGTTGGGAAGCTGATAGATCTAGAAGGTTAGGATGACAATTCATGTCGACTCGTCATGTTATGTGAATTATAGTGATAGAGACTATAACACCCTGATACTTTTAGGAAATATATTTTTAAATAATTTGATATCTTTAATAACTTTTGTTGCATGAAATAGTAAGTTTAGATGAACCATGAAATATTATTAAAATATTATATGTCCATTATAAACTAGTCATTAAATTAATATGAATGAATAGGAATATCTAGTTTGTGAAATAAATATAAAGGTACAACTCAATATTAATGTATTGGTATGTTCTTAGAAAATGATCGCACATTTTTTTAGTAAAGTTTTTTTATTCTTCAAAAATATATTTTATTATTTATATGAGTGAATATTAATTACTATAAGTTATATAAATTTTATTTGAAAAAATTAATTTCATTTTTTAATTCATAATTTCAAAATTATCTTAAAATGATTTTAATGATAATTTTCTAAAAACTTTTATTAGAAGGAATAGTGAAAAATACTAATTTTTATTGAAAGTTATATTTTCATTTAAATATTTTAAAAGGTAAAATTATGCTTTAGATTGGTTTTTAATTTTAATTAGTTCATTTTTATTTAATATAATCCGATTATGGTTTTTTAAATGGATTTTATACTAGAATTTACTTTTTATATTTAAAATTGGAATTTTTTCAAAAAACTATTTTTCATTATGTTTTAACGGTTTAATTTTAAATTAAATACTGAAACTTATATATTTTTAATTATATGAAATTAATTACATATTTATAATCAGGTGGTTCTAATTTGGTAATTAATCTCCTTTCAATTTTTAGTCAATATGAATAGTAACTGTGGTAAAATGTATTACCTTAGTAAAGGGTAAAATGGGTTGACCTAAATTAAAAATAAGTGATAAGGGCATAACATTTCATACTATTTAGTATTGGATAAATTTTATTAGACTCTTAGCACCTAAGGTTCTAAATTGTGTTTTTTAATGTACATTTTTCCATGAAAATGACTTAGATATTATTAAAATCAAATAAAGTGACAAAATGTCACACTCTTATTTTTAATAAGTGTAATATTTTTAATATGGGTTTAACCAAAAGATGTGTTCAACTATAAATATTATTTTTAAATATAAAATAGTTATCTTAATCATGGTAATTTATTCATTATTTTTATTAATTAAATATTTACCCTAAATTCTTACACAACAGTGATGCAGTAATTATTTAATTAAATGAAAAATAACATAAATGATAATAAAAAAATTTAAATAAATGTAATTTTAATTGATTAATGTGGTATAAAAAAATTTCTAGATGATTATGAAATATTAGTATTGTATTATTATTATTATTATTTTGAATTTATCTTGTTTTATTGATTTTATTATAGTCAAAGTAATGAATAGTACTTAAAATTAACATTATAAATATTTTATAGTAAATAATATTTAATTAAATGATATAAAATTCCTAAAAATATTAATTGTTTCCAACAGGTTATTATAAGGTATAAAATGTCATTCATGATTCATTTATGGGTTGTTTGACATTTTATAGTAACTATATTAACCCTCAAAGAGAAAAAACTCATGTTGTCATGGTAAGAGTTAAAGGGGTTAAATAAGAGTTAAAACAAAAGATAATGATATAACAATGACCTAAAATTGTCCAAATAAATTATGTGATGAATATTATTCTACCCTGATCATATTAAGTTCTAATTTTAGTTTTTTAATGAACACTTGTCCATAAAAATGACTTACATATTATTTAAATCAAAGATAGTTACAAAATGTCACTCTCTTTGTTTTTAATATATTTTATGTGTTCACATGGGTATAAAAGGAATATATGAATTAACATAAATGTTTATTTTGATATTAATTAAATTATTATTATAATATAAATTCATTTTTAATTTTTATAAATTATATAATTACCTTAAATGTTTCTACAATGATAAAATAGTATTTATTTTATTAACTGAAAAATAAAATAATTGATTTTAAAAATATTAATTTTGATATATTTTTGGGTTATTTAATGTGTATAAAAAATTTTATAGATATATATAATATATTTTAGTTGTTTTAAATAATTATATTCAAATTTCCCCTTTGTATTTATGTTTTTGAAGTTAAATTAAATGAACACTGTTAGAATTGACATTAATGATAATTTATCAAAATAATAATTTATTAAATTATTTAAAGTTCATAAAAATATTATATTCATCAATGTGAATGTAATATAGTTTAAAAATGATAAATTTTCCATTATGAGTCATTTTTTTCATTTATCGTAACATTATTAAACCTTTATAATTAAAATAATGGTTATTGTGGTTAAGGTCAAAAATAATTAACCAAGGAGATAATCTAACAAATAAGGCTTAAAATGACACCTAAACTTGTCTAAATTCCATTGGTTTATGATATTAAAACCTTATATTATCTTATATTTTAATCCATTTCCAATTTGTGTTACATAGATATAAAACTAATTTATTATAATTTAATATTTTTAGAAATTCCAAAAGTGCCCCACACCTCAATTATAAAAGGGAGCCTCATCCCTCACTTCTTTACACCATTTTTAGCCTTCCAGGTTGACTATACTCATCCCATTTCTCTTTTAAACTTCCCTAGATACATTTTAAAGGTGATGGTATTCTCAAAAAACTAACCCTATATCCCTTTATAGGAGATCCAAAGGAGATGTTTCAAAGAAGAGGTAATCGCTCTAACCGATCACTTTATTTTTCTAATCTTCCTTAACTCCTATAAGTATAATATGTTTATCATAAAATAATAAATTAAGTATTATAAATATTCTTAAATATTATTATGATTATGAAAAAACCAATATACACCCTCTTTCCCATAAAAAAAAGTAAAACTATCGCTCGTGCGTATGTACGGCTTACCGTCACCACATAGCGATGTAATTCATTTTTAATCAACATGTATTATTAATGGGTATTATGATGGTTTTGATGAATATATATGATAAATATCATATAATAATTATTCTCTAAATATAATCATTATTTACCTTTCTTTCATTCCATCAATCAAAAAATGAAAATAGCATTCATGCGTACGTATGACCTACCATCTCCATGAACGGTGTAATTCATTTTTCTATTTCTATTTTATATGAATGATTATAAATATGTATATAATTATTATATATAAATTATATACCATAATTAAAATTCTGGAAATTATGATTCCAAGATCAAAGTATAAGGACCAAGACTTCTGAACCAAAACATGCTTGGAAAACAAAGTATTTATTACCCAAAACAGTGATTTTAATAAAATATTATTAATAAACATGTGATAAAATGTTATAAATAAATAATACATGATATGAAAAAATTAATTTTATTTAATAAAATTAATTTTATCTAATAAATTAACAATAAATCCATGTTTATTATACATGAGGTTTGAACGTGAACAAATAAATGCAATACATGAGGTAATGGAATTCTTAACTCAATTTCCTTTCATTGAATTAAACTTCTAATTAATTATTATTTCATGCTAAGATTATGTGTGAAATAAATTTTTATTATATTATTTTGTATTTCCACTTTATTTTTTTTATTTAAAGTTGATGTACATAATCGATTTATAACATTCTCATCAATGTTATTTGTAAGGGAATTTCTTTTAAAAATCCTCCTTTATGTTTCTTTTTACAAAGTCAAAAGGAATATTTTTTAACTTGTATGAATTGAGAGGATTTTCCTAATTTCATTAAGCCTTAATATTTTTAATATTACAATATAATCTTACAAGGTTATTATCAAATAAATTTTTTTTTCTTTGTAATTTCATGGCTTTTAGAAAAAATTCAAAATAGAAAGGATATTTTCCTCAATAATTGTTTCAAGTGATCTTTCAAAATCATTTTACATATAAGAAAACATTATTTGATGTTAATTATGAATTATAGTGGATAAGATCCTAGGATACCATCCTTAATATTTCTCTAAATGGTTTATATTTATTATTCCATGATGTTTATGAATTCCTTTAATTTTACATGGGTTATACAATAATGAAATGTTTATGAAATCCATTTATCTTCATGGTTTATGATATTATGAATGATTTATGTTTATGTGGAACACATATGTATGGTTTTCATTATGTGATGGTTGGGGAATATTTATCCTTATAATTAATTGGGTAAAGATTTATATCTCATGAAATATATAGGAATGGAATGAGGAGTGAACTTGATTTTGTAATACAGGGCTGGAACGGGAAGTGAACCTGATTCAGTAATATAGGGATAGAATGGTAAGTGAACCTGGTTCAGTAATATAGGGATATAACAAGAAGTAAAACCATTTCAGTAATATAGGTTTGGAATTTGGAAGTGATCCTTGACTAATATAGAAATGATTTTATATGCTTATGTGTATGACACAAATTCCATGTATTATTAAAATATTATGCTCTCATGGATCAAGTTCTTTTATTTCCTTATGATTCATGTCTTATGAACTTCCAATATTTATTCCATCATTAATGATTCTGATCTTTGATATATAAGTTATAATTTTCAAATGTTTTTTCATGTTTTTGTACCCTAATACTCATATTATTATTATTAAATAATTTTTATATCCCTTATTTACCCTTACTGAGCATCTAATATCACCCTTTATTATGTTTCTTTTACCTGATATATGAATAAATTTATTAAGTATGACATGTAAAAAAGGGTTATAGTTATAAATTAATAATAAGGAGATGATATAGATATTTTATGAACCAGTTTTTTATGTTTCCAAGTTTCTAAAGGCTCTAAACCCATACAGTTTTGGCATGGATTTGTTATTTTATGTAATGAATATTCATCTAAAAAGATGTAATATCTACGTATGAAAATAATAGGCCATTATATTTTGTATCAGAGCAAGGTTTAGTTAACCTTTGGAAGCTAGGATGAGAAGACCTTAGTAAGATCCCTAAGGATAGGTCTAAGTATAGGTTACAAACCTAGAGTTTTGGTAAAAATATTTAATAACCTAGGATTAAACCTAAGTTATCATATATTGAAATTTTATAATAAATCTACCTTGATTATGTGGTTTCGAAATATGATTATTATTTCTCACACTATGATTTTTTGATTTTAGACAATGACTAGAACTAGGAGGATTCATGTTAATAGTGAATGAGATGGACAATGGAATGATCTTCCTCATGTACAACCAAATGAAAAAAGAGTCAGAAGGTGAAACCTTGTTATTATGACTAATCATAAATATCATAACATGATCAGTAATATCAACTTTAGTGAGTTTTGAAACCCATATAATAAGAGAAAGATAGAGTTTCATGGTGACCATAGAGAAAAGAATGTTCAATTTTCCTCATGTAAAGCATGTGGGAAGAGGCATCAAGGAGAATGTTTCAAAGGAACTAGAAGATTATTTGGGTGTGGAAAATAAGGACACAAATAAAGTAATCTAAAAGGAAACTTTAAAGGTTTAGTTAACACAATGTATGAGAATAATGTTATTCCAAAGGCATCATCAATCGTTAAATGTTTTAAATGTGGAACGTAGGGGAATTATGCAACTTAATGCCCTAGGGGGAAATCTTGTGACGATAATCTGCAAGGTTCTATTAGTAATGGTTATATTGATGATGTTGAAGAGACTATGAATGACATATGATATGAAATAAGCATTAAGGAAAAAAATGAAGAAGTTTGGTTAATGGTTTAAGAAGGTAGTGAGATGGTTGAGTGTTTATATATTGTAATTCAAGAATAATGTTGTATAAGTAATTTTATGGTATTATAGAATAATGAAAAATATAAGGATTGTTCCAATATAGTTTTTACTTAAGGATTTAAAATCATATATTGAATGGTACAGATAACCATGAAAAGTGAGTGAGGTGGTAAGGTGATATTTTTGGAGAACACGTGATTAAGGGAAAGATAACCCTTAATATGTGCATGATGTTAGGATAATGATGAGATAAAGAGATTTTTTATTATGGTAAAATAAATAAAATAGTATTGATGAACTTGTAATTGATTAGTAATATTATTACAACGTGGTTTATGATATCATGGATTGGATTTATAGAAAATTGGATTTATGGTATGAGGAAAGAGTTAATTTTTTAAAGCATTCATGTTTTCACTAAGGTTTTATGGTTATTCAGGTTATTACCATGTTTCAAGAGAATAAATGATAATGGTATTAACATATTAATTTTTTAATAATTAAGATATATGTCAAGTTTTTTGGGTGATTAATGATAAGTTAATTTTGTAAATTCAGTGACCTTCTTTCAAAAGCTTTGGATTTTAATCTTTTGGAAGGTTTATAAGGGTAACCATTTATGAAATTGATTAAGTTGAATGAGTTTTTAGAGGTTAATGTATTAGTTCACCATATAAATATTTATGCATATTGGATAACATGTGATAGCCATTTTGTTATGATGATAACTAGAGAAAGAAGGATTGAATTATCATCCCATTATGGATCTTATGATCCACTAGTTCTTAAAGCATTACAATTTCATCTTAATTTCTTGAAGTAAGAGATGAAGTGGAAATTGATCAAAGTTCAAACAAAGAGCAATATTGTACTTATGAAATGAAACCAAGTAATTATATCTTCTCAAAGGATTTTGAAATAAAACGTTATCCTATTATCATCATTTTTAATGATATTAATGACCTTTTTCGGACTTATTTGATCTATGGTTTTTTGGTCATTAACCTTATCTTGAACATGTTCTCTATCACTCTCTATTAGTTCTTGAGGATTATTTTTCCATTTAAAAAGAAAATTTTAATGTTCCACTAAATTTTTCCTATGTGTTACTTCAAGTAACATTTATGTGTCTGACTTTCCATTTTTAGGGGAAGTTTTATTATTTATTTGTACGATGTGGGTTTCTATGAATAAATAATCAAATGTTAAACCTTTGATGAATGAGATGAATTTCAAGGGAAAAATTAATTTTAATGGGTTAGAATGTAATACCCTGGTATTTTTATGAAATATATTTTTAAATAATTTGATTTCTTTGATAGTTTGTGTTGCACGCAATAGTATGTTTAGATGAACTCTGAAATATTATTAAAATATTATATGTTCATTATAACCTAGCCATTATATCAAAGAAAATTAATAAGAATAACTTATTTATGAAATAAATATAAATTTATAACTAAATATGAATTTATTGGTAAGTTCTTAGAAAATGATCACACATTTTTTCGTAAAGTATTTTTATTCTTTAAAAATACATTTTTCTTCAAAAATGAGTTTTTATTATTTTTATGAGTGAATATTAATTAATAAAAGTTTTATAAAATGTATTTGACAAAATTAATTTTATTTTTGAATTCATCATTTCATAATTATCTTAAAATTATTTTATTGATAATTTTTTAAAAACATTTATTTTTCAAGGAATAGTGAAAAATACTGATTTTTATTGAAAGTTGTATTTTCTTTTAAAGTTTTTACATGGTAAAATTATGTTTTGGATTAGTTTTAAATTTTTATTAGTTCATTTTGATTTAAAATAATCCAATTATGGATTTTAAAATATATTTTATCCTTGAATTTAATTTTTATATTTAAAACGGACATTTTTCTAAAAAACTATTTTTTGTTATATTTTTTCAGTTTTATTTTAAATTAAATTCTACAACATATGTGTTTTAAATTAGATAAAATTAATTACATATTTATAATTAGGAGTTTGTAATTTCGTAATTAATACCCTTTTATTTTTAGTCAATATGAATAGTAATTGTGGTAAAGTTTATTGCCTTGTTAAATGGTAAAATAGGTTTAACTAGATTAAAAATAAGTGATAAGGCCATACCATTTGTTTGGAAAAATCCGTCAAGGTATTATTGCAGTGTTTTTGGGTTGATTGTGTTTATTGACAAATCAGGTGGACACAGATAGTTGTGGAGTTATATCATGGTTATTGACTAGGTATGTTGACAAAGATCTATAATAGAGGAATTTATGCCTTGGAAGTGGAGATTGAAGGTGTGAATCATTGTGAACGAGTATCATGAATGTGTGAAGGATTTATAGTAAATATATGCAACTATAAGAATCTTTATAGATAATAAATTTCTTTGGTTCTTCATGAAGACATGGAGGTTTTCAAACAAGTTCAAAGAGCTTTGTGAAAAGGTTTTGTCAAGGATAAAAGTTTCTAGAATGGGAGGAAATGCCTATAAATAGGCCTCTACCCCCTCATTTCAAAAGATTGATCCTTAAAAAATCACAAGTCTCTAAATTCATGAAGGATATTAAAGAAGGTTGTTCTTGTGAAAAAAATTATGAAGAAAGGAAGTTTGCGAAGGCTATAAAAAACCAACTGAATGTTGCGAGCCTTATGAAGGATAAGTGATCTTCATGAAATTAGTGTGCTTCATAAAGGATAAGTGAGATTCATAAAAGGAGGTTTCTTAATGAGGATATTTAATCTTCTCAAAAGATGTGAGCTTCATGAAATTTGTAGGGTTCATGAGACCAAAATATTCTTATGAATAATTAGATAGTTTCACGAAGGTTGTATGAGCTTCATAAAGGCATTGAGTATTGTAAAAGTGTTAAAAAAGGATTACCCAATGAATTTGTGGTAAATTTTTATTCATCAAGTGGATTAATGTTGAACTTAATGGTGCATCAAATGAGGTTTAAAACATATTGATTCAATTGATCAAAAGAACACTCTTCTGGAGGGGAAGTAAGCACACTTCAGTTGAGAGAGTAGTGAACTTTCAAATTATGATTGGTTGTAAACCATAAGGGATAGTTATTCTGATCTGAACCTTGTATTTTTAGTGGTATTTAGTGTATTTGGTACATAGGATCACTGCCTTTGTATACTCCTTGTATGTAGCCCAGTGAGGGTGAACCAATTAAAATTTTTATGTCCTATGCATGTTTTAATTCTCATATTATTCTCTGTTATTGAAAGATGAGAGGAGAGTGTTTTATTTAATGAAGAAACAACATCCAAAGTTACATTTGTTTTAATCTATCATACCCTAATTCACCCCCCCCAGGGAATTTAACATATTTGGAAAAACAATTGGTGTCAAATGAAAGGTTTAATTTCAGTGTTTCACTCTAAGGGGTTTCAATGGAGGCTTTCAATCATAAAGAGATTATGATCTTTGATGGAAACAATTTTAAATTACGGAAGAATCAGATGCAACAATACTTTTGATCTTTGGGAATGGATGTCTTTATAAAAATTATTCATGGTATTTTATCCAGTGTTGACAGTGGTGCTTTATCAGAAGATGACCAAAGGGAATTGGATGTTGATTCTAAATGAATCAATGCCTTGGGGGCTATCTAATGAAATCTATACAAAGGTGATGTCGTGAAACTCATCACATTATATGTGGGAAAAGTTTTTAAATATTTATGAGGGAGACTCAAAAGTCAGAGAAGAAAATTTGCAGGTTCTATGAAACAAGTATGAGGATCTCAGAATGCACCCTAATAAGTGTGTTGATGCATTCTTTGACTAGGTGAAGGTTTTTGTGGAAGACATTCATGGTGTAACATCCCAGGTAAATAATGAATATGAAATGTTCATATATATTAATATTTGTGAATAAAATATTAATATTACTTTAAAGGGGATGCTATGTTCGATGGCGTACCCAATACGTAACAACGAGTTTCTTGGAAATCTTACATTGCACACTAATAATATAATAATATTATTTTAAATAGTAGTTAATGCCTAGTCGTTGTAATGGAGGGAATGAAAATAACTAACTAAAAAATTATTATATATGTTTGTTAAATATTTTAACAGTTACACAATAAATGATAGAGGATAAAAATGCGAATGAATCCAATTTTAAGCATAAATATTCTAATATTATTTAAAAGGTCGATTAACCGTATTTTGATGAAGAACCCTTTTTAAATATAATTTTTATCAATTTTATATGTTATATTTGACAAAATAAAATTCTTATTTAGAATCGGGGCATCAAATTTTACTTTGTGTAAATTTTTGTTATTTTTCCGATAAAGTTCATTTTTTAATGAATAGTGAAAATACTGTATGTTAATTTAAAACATCCTTTTAATATAATTTATTTATATGGTTATATTATCTTTTTAATTTGGTTTAAAGTTTAGTTAAAATATATTTTTACCATTTAATCCAATGGTTGTCATTGGAATTAATTTCACTTTGAAATTATACATAAACAAGTGTCAATCTTTTGATAGATATTGTTTTTTAAAAACACATTATTTGTCTTGACAGTGGGAATTAATTATAAAATTAATTAATGAAACTTCTATTTCTTAATTTTTTAAAATGAAAATCATTTTTTAATTTGGAATATTAAATATACTTTGGATAAATTTTTGGTATTTTTCTGACAAATGTTCATTTTTAATGAATAGTGAAAAGTACTGCATTTTACTTCAAAACTGCTTTTTCATCTAATTTAATTATATAGTTAGATTGTCCTTTTAATTGGTTTTAAAGTGTAATTGAATTATATTTTTATCACTTAATACAATTTTTTTCATTGGAAGTAATTTCATCTTTCAATTGGATGTAAAAACAAGTCAACCTTTTGATAAATTTTACTTCTTAAAAACCCGTCTTTGGTTGTGACAACGGGAATTATTTTTAAATTAATTACTGCAATTTCTGTGTTTGTAATTTGGTAAAATTGATTCCATATTTGTAATCATAAGGTCCAAATTATGTAATTAAGACTCTTGTTTTTGGACATTATAAATAGTAACGACGGTAATTATCTTTAATTATCGTCATTAATTAGTATTCGGGTAGTTAAGGGTAATAAAATAATATCATAATAATATAAAATGACCCCAACATGTGTAAAAATCCTCTTTTTTTAGTCATGTCCGACCATGGGAATATTTTTACCGAACTTGAGGGCTCATGGAGTCACATGGGTGTAATAGTGACATTTATGACATTATTTTTTAAAAAGAAGAGAAATATAACTAAGGTTTGTATATCCTAAGTAAAACAATTTTAATTTTGTTTACATAAATTATATCTTAGACTATAAATAGTAATTGGAAATATAAAAATATTTCCTACATCATGGTAATTTTTTATAATTTTTTGAAATTAAATAAATAAATTTATTTATGACACCATCATGATGCAATGATTACCTCATTAATGAATGATTTAAATAAAATGAAAATATAAGGTAAAATATAAGACTTACACTTGTCAAAAACCTATTTTATGGGTGTATTTATAACCCTTATCACCTAATACTCAAAATATATCATTTTGGGACCTTTAAAATCTGAAAATCATTTTATAATAATGTAACATTTTAAGACTTTCCAAAAGTGACCCTCCTCCCTCTTATAAAAGGCCCCCACCTCTACCCCCTTACCTACACCTATCAAGACCTTGGATAGTCCAACCTATGCTCATATTATATCTCCACATCCCTCTCTTCCTCCTAGAAGCCTCACTTTGGGCAGAACTCTTTTCAAGAGAGCCTTTGCCTCAAATCAAAAGAAGATACCCGATTTAGAGGTAACGCCTTCTCTCAAAATACTTTGTTTTATTTTCCTTCTTCACTCCCCCTAACATTCTTATTATTTGATCCCATAATAACACTAGTATCATCGATATACTAGTATTTTTTTATGAGAATGATTTTATTTACACATACACACACCTTCATCTAATGGTTAAAGAACATATTGTTTCTGTGGGTGGTGAATTACTGCCTCGTGAAACGATGATTGTTCAATCTTCTCTTAACACCTTTCATGGTGGCCATTATGATGTCACTATATTTATATATGATATATATGGTATTTATAGTTTCTATATTCATCTGTATTTTATGTTTAAATCATATCATTATGCTTTTCATGTCGTGTAATTGTGATAATTTCATCTCAGGAAGTGTGGACTACTGCCCCCTCAAGTGATGTCACTCGTTCATGCAATGCATGGAATGTATAAAGAGTGAAATTTATGAACTTATGTAACATATATAACATATATATTATACTATAATTATAATATACCTATGTATCATTATGTTTTCATTCCATTAAATTATGAAATAGAAATGAAAGTAGCGTTCATGCGTGCGTACGGCTTACCATCTCCATGAACGGTGCATTTCATTTCTTATCTCCAAATGTTTTGTAATATTATAAGTACATATATATAATGGATATATATGATATATATTACATATAAATTATTAATATAATTCTGTATTTAATGAACTTTGGACCACATGAACATCATGTAATTATAAGAAGTCCATTTTTTTACTCATGTACCGAACATCGACAAAAATGTCTGATATGAACTCACATAATTAACAAATTAGTATAACATTATAATATGTGATATTAATTGAATAATAAAATTTAAATGAGGTTTATAAGCAATTATAAATCATCCAAAGTTTATTATTCAGGAATATAAAGAAACGAACAAGACAAGTCGGACTCGAGGTAAGGGATCCTACATCTCTCTTTATTTTTAACTACTCTCTTTTATGTCATTCCTTTTAAGCTCCTCTTTCTTATTTTGGGGGATGTTATTTTATATTCCTATTACTTTAATGTTTATGTTCATATGATGATAGACCCTATTTGATCTCATCAATCTATTTTTGGAAGTTTTAAGTGGTGTCGTTAGGCTGCCGAATTTTCGTAAGGGATTTCTTATTTCACTTTTAATTCCATGACATTTCCATTGTTTGCCACTTATTTATTTCATGTGGTGTATTTTGTACTTCCATTTCATATATATTATAATTATTATATTTATATTCATGTTATTATGCGATTCATTTGGTTTTTATTATCTTTTGGTCATACGACTCGATTGATTACAATGAGGTAAGGGGTTTTTATCTCACTTTTTATTCCCGTGAGATTCATGTTACATTTTCCATTATTTACTTTTGTGTGGTGTATTTACTGCCCATGATTTTATTCCTTGTGTAATATAATTTAATTTATGGGTATTTACATCTTCATTATATGACCCTTCTTTCATGGGGTGTACGTTTTGAAAGTTACCCAAATCGGTAAGGGAACCTTTCACCCTCCTCTTTTTAAAAGACTTCTTTTTGTTAGGTATTTTAATTTACATATTCTTATGTTGGGATATGTTCTTATATATCCTTATTGTTGTAAATGTTATGTCCAAGTGATGAGATACCCTTTTTATCTCTCATCATCTCATTTTCTGAAGTTTAAAGTGACGTCGTTAGGCTATCGAATTTTTGCAAGGGAACTTCTTAATCCAATTTCAATTCTTTGGGTTAAACCTATACTTCTTGATTATGTCATGATATGAATATGTGTGGATGAACTCTGATTATTTTACACTTAATATCCAATTATATTGGGTGTATTTATATTTGTCACACAAAATTACGTAATTGATTTATCCTTAATCTAAGGATACCGTCTTTGTAAGGGACTTCATCTCAATATTTTTCGTTGAGACATATTTTAATTTATACACAACATTCTTTTATAAGGTGTATAAACCCCTTTGAATTTTACTTTTATTCAAAAGGAATATTTTTTCTACGAAGCATTTTACTAAACGACAAAAATTATGTTTTTTTTAACATACACGGTGACAACGACCTTTCCTCCACCGTGAGTATTATTTGATATTTGGCTTCCTCAACAAGCCATAATGTTTTTAAAGAAAATAAATACCATATAATCTTTTACATATTTTGGTATTAAAAATGGTTTTGATAAAGTATTCTTTTATGTCAATATATTTAAATGATATATTTTGATTGAAATGTTGAAATGTTATCATTCCTTTATATTGGTTTTATGTGTTATAATTTTATTATGGTACTTAGACATTTTATGAGTGGTTATGTGATAAAACAAATAATGGGTGGTTACATGAATACCAGGATGGGTGTTTACGTTATAACCTCCAATGCATTGGGTATGGAAGTCAGCTGTATGGCTATTCCATTTAGTGACTTGTGTGGAAGTCAACCATATGGTTATTCCATTTAAGTATGTTTATGTACCAAGTTAACTTTATATGTTATGTGTTTTTTATATGGGTTTTATGGTGATATTTTGGTTACAAAAGGGTAAGAAATGATCTTTTATTTAGTGAAGAGTATTTACTACTTCATAAAGGCGAAAATTATTACTTATTATAAAGTATTCATAGTTTAATTATAGTTTTGAAAAACTAACAGTTTGCCTTCTTTGTGTATCTCTTACTAAGATTTTTATGATCATCCCAAGTTTTTGAAATGTTTTCCATAGGACTTAAAGATGAATAGGGTTAAGGATGGGATCATGGAAAGACATGCTATCTAAAACATGGAACTAGACATGACTCTTTTGTTCAAGAGTTTTTATTTTGTGAAAAAAATGGAAACTGAGTAGATGTGTCTACTTCATAATCATTGAGATGTAATAGTTATGTCCTAATTCTCTAACACTCTAAACCTGAAAAGATCCTCAATGTGAAATTATTCATTTAATTCATGATTATTTAATGTTTTAAGTTCGGGTCCTTATACATGGTATCAGAGAAATTATTGAATATTTAAATATTGTTAATCACTTGTTGAGAATAATTACACCTCAATTCAATCCAAAAGTTTATGGATTGTAAGATAAATATCCAAAGGAGCTAACATTGGATAGCTTGTACAGTACTCTTGTTGCATATGAGATGATAAATGATGATAATTAGTTTGTGGGAAAAGGTAAGTATAAATAAGTGTAATTTAAGGCCATGAAGAAGCTCGCTATTGAATATGGGAAGGAATAAGAAGAGACGTATGAATTCATTTCATTCCTTTCATTAAATTTATAAAGGTAAAAAAGGGAAGTTCAAAAGGAAACTACCACTTGCATTCTTTCAATGTGGAAAGGTTGAACATCTTGCAGCAAGGGGTCCCTAAAAGTTTCAAGATTATGATAAGGATGAATTATAAATTCTCATGAAGAAATATTTATCCTATGTTAAAGTTAATAAAATTTTAAGAAAAAATATTTCAAAATGAAAAATATTCTTTCACAATAATATGGTAGTTCAGAAGAATATAAGGTTGAAGAGATGGATAATTGTAAGGATCATGGAGAAAATTATATGGTATCATTTGTAGGTATCTCCCAAAAAAGGGAATAAAGTGACAGTTATGAAGAAGAAGTTGAAGGAAGAGTTGATCTTCAGACTGAATTAGAAGCCACTCTTGAGGTGATAGATGTTTGGAGAGCTAAAATGAAGAAAAAAAAATAGAGTGGTTCCTAATGCCAAACTTTTTATGTAGCAACAGGAAGAATAAAACTCTAAGATGAAAGAAGAAATTGAAAAACCAAAGTCTTAAATGCCATAGAACTCATAAAATTCTATTGAGTTCAAGCTCAAAATTGAAGAACAGAAAAGATTGATTGGTGATTTGACTAGCACTAGAAAAGATAAAATCAAACATATCAAAGAGATTGAGGAGGAGGTTTTTAATATATAAAAAAAGTTAAAAGATCGGGAGAAAATCTTGACTCTAATAAAGTAGGATACAAATTCAATAGAAAAAGGAAAAGTAGAATTCATAGTTCTAGTAAAATAGAAAAATGAGTGTCAGGAAAAGAAAAAGATAGATCAGAATGATACAACTGGTATAAGGATTGATTGAAAAAAGAAAGCATTAATGGTTGAATTTAGACCACAAGCACCCACTTCAAGGTTGAATATTTATTTTAGTATGAATCAGAACCATAAGATCTAGAGAACCCTGAAGAAAATCAGTGGAGTTTTATTGACACACAACCCCATATTATATGTTTTTACTATGAAAAAATGGGACACCCAAAAAATATATGTTCCATAGCTAAGAGGTACAAAAGATAAAAATAGAAACATAGGCGTCCAAAAATATTTCAATATTTAGATAATTGTTTTGATGGCCATTTTTTCTAGTATGTAGGATTTGGATACATGGCTAAATATTGTTCATTAACAATGCAAAGGAATGTTCCAAAGAAGACTGAAAGTGTTTTTAAATATAATTTGAATGTATCATTGAATGATTTGAAAACAAAAAATCAATTTTCATCTATATAAGATGAAGTTGGCTCATCATACTCCAAAGAAGAATAGGATTATAAATCTATAACAAGTGTGAAGTCAAATATGTGGGTAAAAAAGAAGAGATCTGAGAGGGAAGTGGTCGCATATATTTCCCTTAAAGAATCAGATCGTTTTGGTGTATAAATCCTTGATAATGGATGCACATCCCATATAATGGGAAATAAGGATATTTTAATAGTAATCAAGTGTGACAAGGAAGGTGTTATTGAATTTATAAATGATTAAGGATTGAAGATTATTGTCTTAGGAAAAACCAAGTTTGGGGGAAAATAAATGAGACATGATGATGCCTTGGTTTTTGAAGTTCTTGGTCACAAATTACTTAGTTTCAGTCAACTATGTGACATAGGTCATGCTATAAGATTTACAGAGTAATTTTTTATCATCTAGGGGAGATATGGTGAAGTTTTTTTGAAGGTAAAAATAATAAAGGGGAATATATAACTTGTGAGTGGAGAAGAAGATATGTGATTTCTATCTAAAGAGGAATTAAAGAGGTTGTGGCATAAATGGTTTTTCCATCTATTTCAACCATCCCTAGAAGATATAGTAAATTATGATGCAGCTTGAGTTCCCCCCAATCTATCATGTGATTATATTCACACATTTTATGCTTTTCAATAAGGGAATATTATCATAAAGATAAACAAGGAAAAAGAAAAAAAAAATCAACAAGAGTGCTTGAATTGGTGCATGCAGATGTTTGTGGATATATATCACCAAGATACATTGATGGGAAGAGGAATTATGTTCTTTTCATTGATGATTTCAGTAGGATGTCATGGGTATTTTTCATTTACCACAAGTATGATGTGTTTAATTGCTTAAAATAATCTTATAGGGAATTAGAAATGATGATTGGATAGAAGATTATAAAGTTTTGTACTAATAATGGTATAGAATTTAAAAATATACAGGTGGAATATTATCTTGAGAAACAAGGGATAAGAGATCAAGTTTTAGCAGTAAGAACTTCTCAACAAAATGGAGTGTTTGAGAGGAGAAATTGGATCATCAAAAATATGTCTAGAATAATGATTATTGAAAATGACCTGCTAGAGAAATTCTGGAAGGAAGAAGTCTTGACATCGGTCTACATATTTAACAGGGTTCTATTTTGTTCAAAGGAAGAAAATACTTTATACAAAATGTGGTACAAAAAGTATCCAACATTGAAATACTTTTGAAACTTTGGAAATAAGTGTTTTATTCTCAATAAAGAGAAACATGGCAAATTTGAGTCACATAGATATGAGGGGATATTCCTTAGATACTCGGGAAAAATTAAAGCATATAAATTCTTTAACAAGAGACTAGGAAAAGTAGTTGAAAGTAATGATGTCACTATAATAGAGAATGAACAGAATCTTCAACAACACAGTGAACAGTTCCCTGATGAAAGTGATGAGGGGGTAAGCAACTCAAGGGGAGAAGAAGTGGAAAATTTTAATTCATAAGAAGATACTGATCATGAGTAGGAAGAATTCAAATCTGTATCAGCATGGAAGCCAAAGATTCGAGCTGAAATTGATAGGAAAAATATAATTGGTGGTCAGGTAGTGCCAATTCAAACACGGAGAATAAAATCTCTACAATATCAGGTAGAGGCCAAATTTTTTTAAGGAATTAGCTAGAGATGATAACTAGGTTCATGATATGAATGAAGATCTTGACGAGACTGAGAAGAATCATACATGGCAGATTATTTCAATACCAACATATAAGAATGTCATTGAGATCAAATGGGTCTTTTGAAACAAACTTAATAAAGACAGTACTGTGATTCTAAAAAAAATTATGGCTAGTGTGAAAAGGTTTCTTCCAGATATAGGGCATTGATGTTGATGAAACATTTTCACCTATTGCAAGGCTAGATACAAACAGATTATTCTTATCCATAGAAGTGATAAGAAACATCAAAGTTTTCCAGATGGAAATCAAGTTATTGTTTCTGAATGGGGTTCTAGAATAATAAGTGTATATAAAGTATCCAGATGGTTTTCTCATTAATTAAGATTAGAATAGATATTTTCTGCTGACAAAAGTGTTGTATGGGTTGAAGCAATCACTAAGAACATAGTATTCAAGGATTGATTAGTTTTTGAAGAAACTTGGTTTTCAACATGGTGGAGTTGATTACAATCTATATTTAAACAATTATATTAATCAAAGGATGATGGTTCTAGTGTATGTTGATGACATAATATTTGGTGGGTCAGATGAAGCATAGTTCAAATAGTTTTCATAATTCATGAAAGTGAGTTTTGAAATGTCAATGGTTGGTGAGATAACCTTTTTCCTTAGTTTAAAGGTGACACAAGGAAGGAATGGAACATTTATTTATCAAACCAAATATTCAAAGTAGATTTTAAGAATATTTTAAATGGATAATTCTAAGGATATGAAGACTTAAATGGAAAATTGGATGAAACTATCTTGAGATAATGAAGTCAAAGTAGTTAATGTTACATAATATAGTTTGATCATCGGTAGGCTATTATACTTGACAGTGAAAAGGCCTAATATTGTTTTTACCACATTCGAAGAATCAAGATATCAAATCAATCCCAAATAAATCCATTTACTTGAAGTTAAAAGAATACTTTTATATATCAAGGTTATGGTGGATTTTGGTTTGTTGTACAATAAAAAATCTCAACAAGATTTATTGGAATATACAGATGTAGGTTGGTTCAGTTCAGAAGATGATAGAAAATCAACATCAGGTGGTGTATTCTATGTTGTTAGATTTTTTATTTCTTGTATAAACAATAAGTAATATTTCATTTCATTGAGTACTATAAAAGTTGAATATATTATGGCCACTCAAACTTGCACATAGTTATTTTGGATGAAGAAACAATTTGATGATATGGGATTTGAGTGTGAAGTCTTATATCAGAATCTATATTGATTATTCAAGTGTTATTAATATTAGAAAAAATCCATTCCATTACTCACGAACGCAGCACATTGAAATCAAGTATCATTTTATTAAGGAAAAGGTAGAGCAAGGGATTATGAAATTAGAGTATGTTCCTACAGAACTATAGGTTACGGACATTCTAAAAAACACCTTACCCAAAGAAGTTTTCAAACATCATCGACTGGTCCTTAGAGTTAAGTTGACTCCCCACACTTGAACAAGTTCAGATGTGGGACCCCCTCTCCTCGAGGAATGATGTGTTTTTGCTAATGTGTTGATTTATATTCTTTACCATGTGGAAGACCACAAAAAAGTGACCTTCAAGTTTATTAACAAAGGGGGAGAAGTCATGGTAATAAAAGGGGAAGAAAATTTCTTAATCAAGATAGGCTAGAAGTTGATAGATTGAGATAAGGGATTTTTAAACCTAAAAATACTAAAAATGATTGATCAAAGGTTATATATCACGACATATAGGTTTCGTGATGGAATTAGTTGAGTGGTTTTGGAATGAAGTGTTTTATTGATGAACTTTGCATGCTACTCTTGTTTCTCATGATGAGCATGGATCATATGGGTTTAGAGTGTGTGTTGATCAAATTTTTTATCACTATTTGAATCTTAAGGAGAAAATTTTTATAGAAGATGGAAGAAGCTTCAATGAGGTATCAAAATGTGAAGAGTTTTAAACAAACCTAAAGGGGGATATTGTTGGGAAAAAACCCCTCAAGGTATCATTGTAGTGTTTTTGGGTTGATTGTGTTTATTGAAAAAGTAGGTAGATATATAAATTTTTAGATTTCTATTGTGGTTGTTGACTAGGTATGTTGACAAAGATCCAAGATAAAGGATGTATTTTCTAAAAGTGGTATAGAAAATTGTGTATACAAGGTGATGTTATTTACCAGTGTTTGCCAAATTTTTGTGGTCCAAAATTTGGAAGATGTATCAATCATCAGGAACATTGGATTTCCATGAATTCTTCATAAAAATATGTTAATAAATAATTTTTTCAAATACTAGCTTTTTCTAAGGGAGATTTGTGAAGGTGTAGAGCATCGTGAACGAGCATTGTGAATGCGCGAAGGATTGATGGTAAAGCTCTGCGGCTACGAGAAGATTTTTGAATGGTAAATTTCCCTAGTGATTTATAAAGTCGTAGAGTTTCATGAAAAGTTAGAAGGTCTTTTTAACAAGTTATGATAATGATAGAAGCTTAAATAATAGGAGTAAATGCCTATAAATAGGCCTCTACCCCCCTCATTTCAAAAGAGCAAGCCTTAATGAAAATCCAAAGGCTAGGAATTCGTGAATGAGATTCATGAAGGTTGCTCTTGAGAAACATTTTCTGAAGAAAGGAAGTTTTTAAAGTCTATAAAAACCCAACCGAAATTTGTGAGCTTCACAAAGGCTAAGTGAGCTTTGTGAAAGTATAGTGCTTTGAAAAGGCTAAGTGAGCCTCATGAAAGGAAGTTGATTTGTGAAGGCTATTTGAGATTTGTGAAATAGGTGAGATTCGAAAAATTTATGGGGTTCATGAGAGAAGAATATTCTTGTAAAGAATTGGGTAGTTTTGTGAATGTTGTGTGAGATTCACGAAGGCATTGATCATCCCAAAGGTGATTATAAAGTATTGCCCAGTGAATCTGTGGTAAATTGGTATTCATCAAGTGGATGAAAGTTAAACTTAACGATACACCAAATGAGGTGTAAAACATATTGATTCAAGTGATCAAAATAATATTATTTTGGAGGAATAATGAGCATACTTCATTTGAGAGAGCATTTAGCTTTCAAATTGTGATTGGTTGTAAACTAGGAGGGATAGTGAGTCCACTTCGAACCTTGTATTGGTAGTGAGATTTAGTGGATTTGGTACATAGGCTCATTACCTTTGTATGCTCCTTGGATGTAGCCTAGTGAGGGTGAACAAAGTAAAATTGTTGTGTCATGTGCATATTTTAATTATCATATTGTTCTCTGCTATAGGAATAAGATATAATAGTGTTTTTTTAATGAAAAAACAAGATCCAAAGAGATAGTTATTTTAGTCTGACATACCCTGATTCCCCCCCCCCCTCAGGGTATTTAACCTAATTTGATTAACAAAATTTCATATTATTTCTTATTGTATGTATTTAATTCGAACCTTAGAACCTAAGTTTTGAAATTGAGTTATTTAATGGAAACTTATCCATGAAAATGACTTAGATATTATTAAAATCAAAGAAAGTGACAAAATGTCACTCTTATTTTTAATAAGTATAATATTTTTAAAATGGGGTTAACTAGAATATGTGTTCAACTGTAAATATTATTTGGAAAGATAAAATATTTTTATTTATTATGGAAAATTATTTATAATTGTTAGGAATTAAATATTTACCATAAATTCTTACACGACACTGATGCAGTAATTATTCAATTAAATGAAAAATAAAATAAATGGTATTAAAAGTATTAAAATAAATATAATTTTAACAAATTAAGATTATCCATGAATTTTATAGATGATTATGAAATATTAGGAGTGTGTTACATTATTTTTGTTGAATTTATATTTTTTTATTGATTTTATTAAAGTCAAAGTAATGAATAGTTCTTAAAATTGACATTATGAATCTTTTATAGTAAATAATATTTTATTAAATGATATAAAATTCTTAAAAATCTTAATTTTATCCAAATAATTGGTATAAGGTTAAATATGGAATTAATTATCCATTTATAGGTTTTTTGGAATTTTATAGTAAATATATTAACCCTCATAGAGTAAAAAACCATGTTGTCATGGTAAGAGTTAAAAGGGTTAAATAAGGGTTAAAACAAAATATAATGATATAACAATGACCTAAACTTGTCTAAATAAATTATAGGATGAATAATATTCTACCATTATAATTTTAAGTTCAAATTTGAGTTATTTAATGGACACTTGTCCATGAAAGTGACTTGTATATTATTTAAATCGAAGATAGATACAAAATGTCACTCTATTTTTCTAATGTCTTTTAAGTGTCCACATGTTGAAAAAAAGAATACATGAATGAAAATAAATTTTTATTTTTAGATTAATTAAATTTTTTATCATATAAATTTATTTTTAATTTTTATAAATTATATAATTACCTTAAATGCTTATGCAATGCTAAACAATATTTATTTAATTAACAGAAAGATAAAATAATTGATTTTATAAATATTAATTTTGATATATTTTGGACTATTTAATATTTATAAAAAAAATTATAGATCTATATGATATATTAGAGATGTTTTAAATCATTATATTCGAATTATCCCTTTCTATTGATGTATTTGAAGTCCAATTAAATGAATAGTGTTAGACTTGACATTAATGATAATTTATCAAAATAATATTTTATTAAATTATTTAAAATTCATAAAAATCTTATCATCATCCATTTGAATTTAATATAGTTTAAAACATCATAAATGGTCCATTTATGAGTCATTTTTTCATTTATATTAACATTATTAACCCTTTATAATTAAAATAATGCTTACTATAGTTAAGGTCAAAAATAATTAACCAAGGGGTTAATAAAAAATATAAGGTTTAAAATGACACCTAAACTTGTCTAAATCCTATATTTTGATGATATTACAACCTTATATTATCTTATATTTGAATAAATTTCCATTTTGTGGTACTTTTAATGAAAATGAATTTATTATAATTTAATCATTTGAGAAATTCTAAAAGTGCCCCTCACCTCAATTAAAAAAGGGTGCCTCCTACCTCACTTATTTACACCATTTTAAGCCTTAAAAATTTACCATACTCTTAAATTTTATCTTATAAACCTCCATATATACATTCTAGAGGTACCAGTATTCTCAAAATACCAACCTTATATCCCTTTAGAGGAGATCCAAAGGAGACGTTTCAAAGAAGATGTAACTGCTCTAACCGATCACTTTATTTTTATACTCTTCCTTACCTCCTCTAAATATAATATGTTTATCATAAAATAATAAATTTAAGTATCCTTAATATTATTAAATTTTATTATGATTATGGAAACACCATTATACATCCTCTTTCTCATCAAACAAGAAGTAAAAGTACCACTCATGTGTATGTGCGGCTTACCATCTCCATATAGCGATGAAATTCATTTTTTATCACCATATATTATAAATGGGTATTATTATGGTTTTGATGAATATATATGATAAATATTATATAATAATTATTCTATAAATGTTATTATTATTTACCTTTCTTTCACTCCATTAATTGAAAACTGAAAATAATGTTCATACATATGTACGACCTATCATCTCCATGAACAGTGTAATTTATTTTTCTATTTCTATTTTCTATGAATGATTATAAATATGTATATAATTATTATATATGAATTTTATACCATGATTAACATTCTGGAAATTATGATACCAAGATCAACGTATAAGGACCAAGACTTCTGAACCAAAACATGCTAGAAAATGAAACAGTTATCACCTAGAAGAGTGATTTTAATAAAAAAAATTATTAATAAACAGGTGATAAGTTATAAATAAATAGTATGTGATATGATAAAATAAATTTTATGGAATAAAATTATAATAAATCTTTATTTATTATACATGAGGTTTGAACGTGAACAAATAAATATAATACTTGAGGTAAGGGAATTCTTAACTTAATTTCCTTTCATTGAGTTAAACTAATAAATAATTTATTATGTCATACTAATATTGTGTATGAAATGAATTTTTATTGTATAATGTTGTATTTCCACTTTTTTATATGGATTTATAACTGATATACATAATTTATTTTTAACATTCACTTCAATGTTATTTTTAAGGGACTTTATTTTAAAAATACTACTTTAATGTTTCTTTTTACAAAATTCAAAATGAATGTTTTTTTAACTTATAAGGAATGATCATATTTTCTCGATTTCATGATGCCTTAATGTTTTGAATATTCTTATACAATCTTACAAGGATATTTTCAAAGAAAATGTTTTTCTTTATAATTGTGCTTCTTTTAAAAAATGTTTTCAAAATGGAAAGGATATTTTCCTCAAGAATTATTTCAAGAGATATTTCAAAATAATTTTCTATATAATACAACATTATTTGACGTTACATATGAATTACTTGGGATATGATCCAATAATTTCGTCCTTACTCTTTCTCTGGATGTTTTATGTTTATGGTAGCATGATGTTTATGAATTTCGTTGCTTTTCCATGGGTTATGCAATGATGAAATGTTTATGAAACCCATTTCTTTTCATTGGTTATGATATGATGAATTATTTATGTTCATGTGGAACACATATTTATGGTTTTAATTGTGTGATGGTTGGGACCTATATATCCCTCCAATGCATTGGGTAAAGATTTTTATCTCAAGGGATAGATAGGATTGGAATTACGAGTGAACTCAGTTCAGTAATACAGGGATAGAACAAGAAGTAAACCTGATTTAGTAATACAGGTATGGAATGGGAATTGAACCCAGTTCAACAATACAGAGCTATAATGGGAAGTAAACCCAGTTCAATAATACAGGGCTGGAATAGGGAGTAAACCTATTTTAGTAAAGGACTTTTTCTACTATGATGGTCTCGGAAATGAGCCTTGACTAATATGAAAATGATTTTCTATACTTATGTGTATATCGCAAATTCCATGTCTTATGCCAATATTATGATCTCATGAATCAAGTTATTTGATTTCCTTATGATTCATGTCTTATGAACTACTAAGATTTATTCCATCATTCAATATTATGATCTTTGATATACATGGTATAATTTATAAATGTTTTGTTCATGTTATTATACCCTTATTCTCATATTATGCTTATAAAATCATTGTTATCTCCCATATTTACCCTTAATGAGAATCTTAGATCACCCTTTATTATGTTTTTTTCCCCAATATATGAATAAAGGTATTAAGTATGACATGTCAAAAAGGGTTATAGTTATGAAGGAATTAGAAGGAGATTATGTAGATATTTTATAAACCAGTTGCTTATATTTCCAAGTTTCTAAAGACACTAAACCCATACTATTCTAGTGAAGATTTTTTATGTTTTGTAATGAATATTCATCTAAAAATATGTAAAATCTATGTATGAAAATCATGGTCCATTATAAATACCACTTGGGTTTCATGGTGATCCAGACCCTTAGGAATCATAGGATTGGCTTGGGGAAGTAGTCTAAGTTTTTCGGCTTTTTCGGACCCTACCTAATTAGATGGTTATACTTGTATCCAATATTCTTCATGGAGCAGCAGGGTGATGTTGGGGTATCATTACTCAGACTCATGTTTCGGCATCACTCGCATGGTTAAACTTTCAGTAGTTGTTCCATGATGAGTATTACCCTTCTAACTTGTACTCTATGTGGGTTTAGGAGTTTCTCGAGTTGTAGTAGGGTGATATGTCAGTTATTGAGTATGCCTCAAGGTTTAATAACCTCATTCCCTACTTTATTTATATTTTGTGTGATGGATACTTCCATACATGGAAGTTTGAGTAGGGCCTTTGCAAATACATTTGTGCTAGTGTGGTCTCCATATGAATTCCCACTCAGGTTGGAGTGTTGAGTGGGATTTTGTTATAGATAAATTATTAGAAAAGGCATGTTGGAAAACTGGGACTTGTAGTGGGCATCAAGGTCTAACTCATCTATAGTGGCTATCAAGTATTAGATTCTAGGGTCTCAGTGTAGGTTGCATACTCATGCCTAAACTCAGACATGTGGATCAACATCATAAGGTTCATGCAGAGGATCCAGCCATCCTAGAGAGGGGATATACTATTCTTGTTATGGGATAGGTCACTTATTTTGTGATTACTCGACTCAATATGCTACTGATAGTGGTTTGGAAATGGATGGACCTCTGCAATAGAGGCATCATCATGATCAGGTATCTCCTATACATGGTTAGAACGACCCCTAGGGAGGTGGTATTAAAGGATGAGTTGATATATATCTATAAGGAGGAGATGTTAGTGGAGGACGACACTATGACCTACTCTCACCACCGCCACCACCAGGTGGCCCACTCTAGGTTCAGAAGGTTGACGGTAGAGGGCATGGGAAGTTGTAGGCATGAATGGATATGATTAGGAAACTTATGAGATTATTTGAGGTATGATCTATGTCTTATATACCTTATATCTATTACTTGTATAAAAAAGAACATTTCATTAATTTATCTACATATCCCTTTTGCAAGAGTTAGTGATTCCCATTAAATATTTTTCCCGAAAACTATGGCTATATTTTCTTACAGGTATTGATTCTTTTATATCATATATATGTCAATAGTGTGAGTTAGCACTCTCTGAGGAAATTTTATCATGGTACCTCTTGGTTATTGTGATGAAACCACATGATTTAATCCTATATATGGATTGGTTGTCCACATTTCATGATTAGACATACTATCATCAAAATAGAGTTAGATTCATTCATACATATAGGACTATATTTTCCTTCATAGGAGAGAGATATATTATGGATGAGTGAGTGGGGATCATGAGAAGGAACCTGCAACCCATCACCCATCAATTCAAAAAAAATCCCTTAGTGTATAGGGTTCTATAGGAATCTAGATTTTAGTAGTGATATAGAATTATATGGACATATTTCCCAAATATATTCTAGGACTATCTCTGAGGAAATAGATTGACTTATGCATCAAATTACACCCCAATAACTCATCGATATCGTCTGTAGCATAACTTATGGCCCACATCAAGTTCTAAAATCCGAGGTTGAAGTTGTAAGACCTTCAAGAGAAAAGTTTTATTAAAACTAGTGTGTCCCACTGGGAGGCTCTAATTTTGTTCAAGAAAAAGTAAAATGGGAGCTTGTGGCATTGTTTTTATTACTATCGCCTGATCTAGGTGACGATCAATAACAATTACCCTTTTCCAAGGATTGATGTCCTTTTCAACCAATTGAATGGTGTGAGTTGGTTTTCAAAGATTGATTTTAGGTCCAGTTACCATAAGTTGAGAGTTTATGATGATGATATTCCTAAGATAGTAATCTTATGTCATTGTAATTATTACGAGTTTTTGGTGATGCCTTTTGGTGTGACTAATGCCACTACTATGTTCATGGAATTTATAAATCAGATCTTACATCCATACTTAGACCAATTCATATTTTTATTTATCAATGACATTCTCATATAATCCATGTTAGAGGAGGAGCACACCAAACATTTTTTGGATGGCCATAAACTTACTTTGGGAACACTAAATTTAGGATAAACTCTTGAAGTTTCAGTTTTGGATTCGAGTGGTTCACTTTATGGGGAATTTCATCTCTGAGCATGGTGTAGCTATGGATCTGGTGAATATTGATGAAATGATTTATTGGGAGACACCCAAGAGAGTTTAAGAGGTTTGGAGTTTCCTCGTATTGATAGGGTACAATCAAAGGTTAATGGAGGACTTTTCTACGATTTCAACCGATTTTAATGCCTCGACATGGAAAAGGTGTCTATTTTCCTAGAATGAGTAGTGTTATAGAGCCTTCAAAGATATGAGGCATATGTTGACCAATTATCCTATTTTGAGACTACCAGAGGAGGGCATCAAGTATGTGGTGTTTATTTATGCCTCTAAACCTGGGCTTGGTTGTGTGTCGATGTAGAGGTAGGTAGTGATTATTTATGGGTTGAGTCAATTGAGTCCCCATGAGTTTAATTACACAACCCATGAATTGTAGTTGTTATTGGTAGTCTTCACTCTAAATATGTGGAGGCATTATCTTCTGGATGAGTGTTTCATTGTTTACCCATACCACCAAATCCTTAGGTGCATCTTCACTAGAGAGGTCTTAACCTAAGATAGAGGCATTGATTGGAGTTTCTATAGGATTCAAAAATTGAGATGGTTTATACTCCTAGAAGTGAAATTCAGTAGCAAATGGCCTTAGGAGGAAATACCATTCTCACTTGGTGGAGGATGTGTTAGAGTAGTTGTCCTCATTACAGATTACCCTGGTAGTGGAGAGGGGTGCAGCTTACCTTCAATCGATGGTAATGACTCCACCACTTCTTTAGTATTTGAGTGATGATCAGTTGGGAGATGTCTACTATAAGGTTTTTTGTGACTAGATATCCTCATGATATTCACTAGATATATTTTTTAAGGAGGGGATTATGTCATTATTTTTTAATGAGGGATGGTAGTTCTAGTCACATTTTGTGAGGAGGTCTTGATAGATTTTCATACCTCCCTCTTGGTTGTAAATATAGGTGTGGAAAATAAATTAAAGGAACTATAGTGGTGGTTTTAGTGGGATGGAATAAGGTGGATCATTTTTGAGTTGGTATCTCGATGCCTCACGTATCAGCAGGTAAAGGCTTAACACCAAGTTCTGGCAGGTTTGACTCAACCTCTCAAGATTCAAAAATGGAAGTGGTATGGAATATTAATGGATTATGTGATGGGGATTCCATGGATAATGAGAGGCCACAATGATATTTGGATGATTTTCAATTGACTTACCAAGTTGTAACACTTCTTTTTCATTAGAGAGAAGAGTTTAATTGAGATTTTGGGGCAGTTGTATGTGCATGAGGTCATCTGAATTCATGGGGTACCCACAATGATCATATCCAACCATGATTTTAGGTTCTCATCATGGTTATGGAGAGGATTACATGTGTATTTCAGGACCTTTTTGTGGATAATCATAATGTTTCACCCCTAGACAGACAGGAATACCGAGTAGACTATCTAGGTTTTGGAGGATATGTTGAGAGCCTATGTGATGGAATTCAGCTAAATTTGTGAGGATCACTTACCATTAGTAGATATTTCCTATAATAACAGTTATCACTCCACTATTGGTATGACACCTTTTAAGACCCTGTACAGGAGACCCTACAGGTCACCCTTGTGTTGGTCTAATATTGGAGATACATCTCTTATTAGGCCAGAACAGGTGCAAGAAATGATATAAAAGGTTTAGGAGATCCATGAGCATATGAGGTTAGTCCATAGTCAATAAAAATCTTACACAGACCAACATCACAGGCTTTTGGAGTTCAATCATGGATACCATGTTTTCCTTAGATTCTCCTCATGATGATGATTACTGATATTTGGATAGGGAATAGAGTTATCCAAAAATCTCATCGAGTCATTCTAGATCTTATTGAGGGTTTTAAAGGTTACTTACTATTTGGATTTTCCTTGATTGTTTGTTTGGGTACATGAAATCTTTGATGTGTTGCAACAGAGGAGATATGTACATGACTCTTCACACGTCACTTACTAGGGAGACCTAGTCATTGTGGATGGATCCACCTTCTTAGAGTACCCGGTGGCGATTGTGGACTGATAGGAGAGGATCCTATGAGGATGGAACATTCCTTTGGTTCAAGTGATTTGGTAGTATGGGAGCATGCAAGAGAGATCCTAGGAGCGTGGGAGCCATATGTGAGCTTAATAACCCCACCTTTTTGGGTAGCTTGTGCTTTTTTAGGTCGAAAATCCTTAAAATATGGGAGAATGTAATAAATCTGGTTTCTGTAGTTTGATCCTTTGAATATTTTTATATATATATTTATATTTTTCTTTAGAATTGGTGTTGTGTTTGGGTGTTTCAGGACCCCATAATTAATATATCAAAAATATTAATATATATTTTAGAGCATGTACACACATATTTTTTAAATAAATCATTTTCCTATTGATTGGGACCTTGGATGGGAAATTTGAGACTGTAGTTGTTTCAAAAATATGGTTTTTAACCTAGGTGCAATGTAAATTTGGTCAATTTTGGGCATTCTATTGAGGGAATCTATTGGCAGGTGTGTTAAGTAAAATTAGAATATTTATTTAATTAATTTAGTTAAATGTATTAAAACCTAATTTATCTCTATTTTTTTATGTGAAAAATATCAAAGGTTAGTCACATAACCTTGGGATATTATATAGAGGGAGGAGGAGAGCTGTTGGAGTTGGTGGCCTAGAACCAACTACTTTGTACTTTATTCATTAATAAATACCTTATCACATCTTGATTGTTCTTCTGTGTGACAATGCATGTGATAATTTCCTAAGGAAAACTATTGCATTAAAGGGTCATAGCGGATCTCTTCTATGATGAGAACCCAGAAGTGCCATAACACTGTTCTTGAATATATGTTCTATGGACGGATGATTTTATTTGAGAGACACAAATAATACAGGCCATTAAGGGTGAGGACTCATAAAACTTTGAGGCACATTCTCATGGTGTGCTCCCTTGGTAATATACAGGAGGATATTATGAGAATGAGACCCTCCAGTAGGAAATCCACATTTCATAGTGTCATTGGATGTTCCTATCTGTGGACGTGTGTATTGGTCCTTAGACTTTAATATTATTATTAATGGGTATTACAACTCACGCACTTAGATGTATTGATGAAAACTATGAAGACACATTGTTCGTAGCGAGGTAGGATACGTTGGGTGTGTCACGGGTAATAATGCATTAATAGATAATGCAAGAATAGATTTTTCCCTTCTATTCCATAATGAAAGTAGATATCTCAAGCCCTTTGATGGAATTGATATAGCCTAAATAAATCCATGGCCATGGTAGGGTATGGGAAAGTTCCATTCCAGAAAATCAAAGAAAGAATAATCAAGCACATGGGTTGATGGCACTAGCATGCAACCCGCTTTATTCGAGATATCATTAAAAAGGGATTATATTACATGGTAAACGTTCGTAGGAGGTGACACGTCATTGCGGCGTTAACTTCTTTCTCTATGGGTGTCTTGGTGTGTTGCTAGATGCTAACCTTGGACTTTAGGCAGGCTCCGCCTAATGCCACTGAGAAAGAGGCCTAGAGGGTCACACACTAAGTGTATCCATGTATCTCAGTTAAATATTAATTTAACAAGTTAAATAAATATTATTCCCGACTGTGGTTTAATAATTATTTAAGGATGCCTGGTTTCATTTATTTCGACACTAGTTATTCGAGAGAATATATTGTGGGAGAAATAATATATATTTATTAGCGAGTAATTCAGTTACATTTATTTAACAAATAAATATCCATTACTCAAGAACTAATAAATGTGGTGGAGGAAATAAGGAAAATGGAAAAATAAAATTACATGTCGTGTATATTAAATATACACGCTATATAGTTTTATGGAAAACGAGTACACGTCGTGTATTAATGATTACACGGCGTGTAGTTTTTTCAGTTGGGATTTTGAGGAATTAATATCGTTTTATAATATTTATTACAATCAGCATCGGCACATGTCAAGGAATTAATCATTCGACATGGGGGTTTTCAATAAGAGTTAATGAAATAAATAAAATGTGTAACGTGTTTATTTATTTTCATAACTCTATAACCTCAAACCCGATTATAAATATCCTCACAACCCCCAACACTTTTCCCCAATAATTGTGCACAACAATTTTGGAGAGTTCTCTCAAGGCCGAAAGAACTCCTTCCTCCAAGAACGCTCTCAAGACTGAGATAGATCCACCACCACCAGATCAATGCGATCAAAGGTGGACATCGCAAGAAAAGGTTCTTCCATGCTAGCACCTGGAGATCCCTTCGGCGACGTCTATAGATATGTGGATAATGTGTGGATCACCGCTAGAGGAATCTTACACTTGGATTCTACGACGCAACGACAGATCACACCAGATTGTAACCGGAGACATCAACAAAGAAAGAATTCCACCAAGGTAATTCTTGTGAATTAATTAAATTAATTATAACCAACATATGATGATCCTATCTCTATGGTTCTGGGACTCCCTCTTTTTTTCATTCTTCGTTCTATTCAAAAGATCCGGTGTTTTATATCATGAAGGATCTCGGTTTGAATGTTGTTTAACGCTAAAATTAAGTTGGGAAAACCCACCAACACACTTCCGCTGCGCCCTGAACCTACAAGTGGTATTAGAGGGGTCATATCATTGATTATAATTATTTATTTTTTCCTTGGTGATTTCCACATTTAATAATTTAGTTGTTTCAATTCAAGTTAATCGTTCTTTAAATATGAATCTCAAGATCTGTTCCTCCTCTATCATTTCTCGTTCACCATGAAAAAACGACCTTTTCTTTTAATTTTTGATTAAAATAAAATAGAGGATCCCATCCGGAAGAGCCAAACATTCCTGGCCATACAACACGAGAATATACGGTGTGTATTCGGAAGTACACGCCATGTAGTCTAGGTTCATGCATTGGACTGGTCCGCCAAATCAGGTCGTGTATTGATCCTATCTAAGTCATTTATGACACTGTGTGTTAACCAAGAACAGGTAGCACATGATTTCTGGATTACATGCCGTGTGGTCCATTGAACACGGCGTTTAGTCCCTTAAGGTTAGGTTTGGACCGTGTACCAAGTACACATCTTGCCCGGATAGAAACCGTGTAACGCGGAAACTAAACGGCATGTGTCCCACTGAACATGTCATGTACTCTGAAAACTTCTGAAGTACATTAGCATGCCATGTCCTCGGGCATGTACTTCGGATGGAAGGTGAAGAAAAGTACACACCGTGTAGTCAGAACTGCACACCGTGTACTCACCCAAATTACGCAGATTTATTAAAATTTATTATTATATTATACAAACCCTTGAGATGTGTACCATGGTGCAGGCGTAAAGATGAGGAACAACACGTGATAAGTGTTTTATATATGTGTGTTTGATTTAACATCTACGTAATGAACAAGAATTCACCGGGTTTCCTCCAAGGTACAAGTTACGTACAAAGATAATTTTAAATAAATTTATTTGTTTAAAATTATGATGGATGAGAATCTCAAGGAAATTCAGAAAAGGGTTTAAGATAAAAGGATTGATTAATTAAAGATAATTAATTGATTCGAGTGTGATTTATCTTAAACAAGAACAATTAAATAATTGAATGATAGTTTTATTTATGCGTAAATATCGTTGCATGTATGGATGATCATGAGCCAGACCAAGACCTTTGTATGTGAATGGTTTTCTTTAATTTATTTATTTAAATTAAATGTGTTGGCCTGCGAGCCTTCTCCTCATTAATATGTAGGGCCTACGCGCCCAAGGATTATTTTATGTAAAAACCCCTTTTTACCCCTCACCTGCGTGTGAGATAAATGCATATGTAATGGATGGAGCTCCCAATCTAGTGGAGGCGGCTCAAGTTAGGAGCCAAGGTGAAACCAATCCAAGGAGATACAAAGGTAGAGAGGTGGAAAGTTGTAAACATGAACTCTAAAGGTTCAAGGTGTTTCTCCCCTAGTTCTTGGGTTATTTTATCAACCGCTAGATAAACTAACCAATAGAACAAGATCATGATCATATGATTTATTTTATTTCTGTTAGTTTCATGTTTTATTTATTGTGGGTGTGTTGTCACGATCACACAATTAATTAATTAAACAAGAATGCAAGATGGAACTAAAGTAAAGACCGGCTTATGCATAAATATTATCTTAGACATGGTTAATAACTTAATTATATCCCACTTAATATTAAAAATCATGTAATCAAAGATAATAAAATGGTAATTTACGTAAAAGGATAAAATCCCTCAAAGAAATATTAAGTCAGTATAGCCTTCCATAATCTTGGTTAGAATTGAACCATAGTTCAAAGTGCTTGACCAACCCTAGTTGGGGTGCTTTCAATTATCGGGAAATTCTAATTAAAGGTTTTGGGTTGACTTGACTTGGTTCACATCAAGGTTTGACTGCCACAGCAAGACTTGGTGTGACCAAGAGGCAAAGGTTGAGGAAATCCAAAATAAAAGGATT
The DNA here is from genome assembly GCA_963277665.1 of Viscum album. Classification (NCBI taxonomy): domain Eukaryota; kingdom Viridiplantae; phylum Streptophyta; class Magnoliopsida; order Santalales; family Viscaceae; genus Viscum; species Viscum album. The sequence continues at coordinate 871,139,712 of OY728147.1, read as the reverse complement.
TCGGGATTGGGGATTCCACTCAGCGGATCAAGGAGCTGCGAGTTATGCAGTTGGCATTTGAAATGCCTACCTAAAACCCTTCAAGTTGCTTGACCAACCCTAGTTGGGGTAATTTGAATGGTAATATGGATCCTTTCCACTAGAATATTCAAGCAACAGAATATTCTGAGGTCAATGGTGAGGGATATTGGATTTCGATAAAATAGTGGCAGACTAATAAGTATTAATTTATTTATTTGTCTTAATTTTATAATAAAGTACTAAACCTTTTCTCATATTAATTTGTGAAAACAGAAAGAAAATGACTTCAAACATATCATTGTGAACCATAATCGAGAAGGAAAACCTTCTCACCAGCACCAATTTCCAAGAGTGGCAGAGGCGTTTATGTGTCATCCTTCGCCATGAAAGGAAATTGTATGTGCTGGAAGAGCCTATTCCAGTTGCGCTTAGAAAAGAGGCTAGTGATGAGGAAATATCTCTCTATGAGAAACACATGGATGATGCCACAGATGTCCAGTGTTTCATGCTATCGGCAATTTCCAATGAGCTCTTGAAGCAACATGAAAACATGGATGAGTATAGCATGATGTCTCACCTTAAGGATCTCTACCAAGAGAAGGAGAGACAGGAGAGGTATGAGATCTACAATGCTTTGTTTACAACTAATATTGGAGAGTCTGCGCCAGCTGGGCCTCATGTAGTCAAGCTTATTGGCTACATTGAATGCCTGGACATCTTAGGGATAAAATTCCCAGATGAGTTGCGTACAGATCTCATCCTATCATCACTACCCAAGACCTTCTCTAGATTTATTGTCAACTAAAACATGATCAACAATGAGAAGAGTCTATTAGAACTTCTAACCTTGATTCTCCAAGTAGATAAGGACATGGGGCATGACAAACCCGCAGTCCTTATGGTGAATAGGAAAAGTAAGGACAAGGCAAAGGGGGAAAAGACTTATAAACGGTCTGAATCCCCCGAGAGTCATCCCTCCAAGAAGGGGAAGATCCAGAGGCAGGGAAAGGAATGGGAGGTGGTGTGTTTTTCATGTGGAAAGCAAGGCCATTGGAAGAGGAACTGCACCAAGAAGCATGGGGATGATAAAGTTGCGTTCGTTATCGAGTGTAATCTTTATATTTCTACACATTGGGTATTAGATACAGCTTGTGGGGATCACATCTATATTCAAATTCAGTAACCATGTAGATTTATAAATATTACTAGAGGATAGGTGGATCTTCGAGCTGCCAATGGCGCAAAGCTGATTGCGTTGGATATTGGAAATTACCACCTCTCATTGCCGACTGAGATGATTTTGGTTTTGCATAACTGTTATTATGTTCCTAGTGTTACCAAGAACAAAATTTTTGTATCTTGTTTGGATATGGATGGATTTATTTTCAAATTTTGAAATAAGTGTTTTCTCTTTTATAAGAACAACGTATGTTATAGTATGGAACATTTAAATAATGGTTTATGTGTATTTAATTAAGAAAACCAAGTGTTGGAAATCGATAACGAAACAAACTCACATGACTCATACATCACCCAGTTGTGGCATCACCATCTCGATCATGTAAATGAGAAGCGCTTGACAAAGCTCTGCCAAGATGGATATTTAGACTCTACTAAGATAAAACCACTTGATAGATGTCACGCTTGTTTACAAGGTAAAATGACCAAGTCGCCTTTTGGTGGACAGGGTGAAAGGGCCACATAGCTTCTAGGATTGGTGCACACGGATGTATGTGGACAATTTCCAGTAGAACTAGAGGTGGATATTCTTACTTCATTACTTTTACTGATGATTTAAGTAGATATGTCTATGTCTACTTAATGAGGTATAAGTCAGAGTCCTTAGAGAAATTTAAGGAATTCAAGAATGAAGTGGAGAATCATCTTGGTAAGAAGATAAAGAGACTTCGATCGGATCGAGGTGGAGAATATCTGAACCAAGATTTCATCGATCTTCTACAGGAGTCTGGGATTCTATCTCAGCTCACTCCTCCTTATACACCACAGTGGAATGGTGTTAGTGAAAGGATGAACCGCACCTTGTTGGACATGGTGAGGTCGATGATGAGTCATGCAGATCTTCCATTATCCTTTTGGGGATATACATTACAAAATGAAGCATACACATTAAACCGAGTACTAATTAAGGCGGAAAATGGAATTTCATTTGAGTTATGGAATGGAAAGAAACCCATTTTGTCGCACACACGTCTATGGGGATGTGAGGCATTTTTTAAGGGCTTCTCAAGAAACAAACTAGCACCCAGGGGCATGAAGTGTATCTTTATAGGATATCCCAAGTAAATGAAAGAATATTACCTATATAACCCTTCAGATAAGAAAGTGACTGTCTCCAGATAATCCGTCTTTCTCGAGAGGGAGTACATCCTCAAAAAGGAAAGTGGGAGCAAGATTGACTTCGACGAAGTTGATACTCAAGATACACAGGAGTTGGTACAGTAACAAGTTCCATAGGTCCCTGTGGAAGAGGTTCCAGAAACACAAGTATTGTGTAGGAGTTCAAGAGAGGTAAGGGAACCAGAGAGATTTGGTTTCCTAGTCACCGAGGATGGTGAATCATTATTGTTGGACAATGATGAACCTCTCTCCTACAAGGAAGCATTAGAAAGATCATAAGCTTCAAGATGGATAGAAGCTATGAATTCTGAGATGGATTCCATGTATCAGAACCAAGTATGGGTTCTGATCGATGAGCCAGTTGATGTAAATCATGTTGTATGAAAATGAGTATTCAAGAGAAAACTGGACATGGAAGGTCAAGTTAGCACCTATAAACAAAGGCTAGTGGATAAAGGATTCAGACAACATCAAGGAATTGACTATGATGAAACCTTCTTGCTAGTTTCCATGTTTAAATCCATAAGAATTATACTTGCCATAGCATCTTACCATGACTATGAGGTTCGGAAAATGGATGTCAAAACAACATTCCTTAACGGGAACCTTCAGGAAGATGTCTATATGACACAACTAGAAGGGTTTGTGACACCAGGTGAAGCTAAATGGGTTTTTAAGTTTCATAAATCCATTTATGGATTAAATCAAGAATCTAGGTCATGGAACATTCGATTTGATGAAGCCATAAAGGAATTTGGTTTCATTAAGAATGAATGTGAGCCATGTGTTTATAAGCAGTTTAATGGGAATACGATTGTTATCCTAGTAGTATATGTTGATGACATATTGCTTATTGGAAACAATGTACCAGTATTACAGTCAGTTAAGGACTAGTTGAATAAGTGTTTCTCCATGAAGTACTTGGGTGAAGCATCCTACATTCTAGGGATCAAGATCATTCCTGATAGATCCAAGAGGATTCTTGGAATAAGTCAGGGTACATACATTGACCAGATACTAAAGAGATTTAGTATGGAACAATCCATAAGAAGATTAGTTCCAGTGTCACGTGGCCTACATCTTTCTAAGAAAATGTGTCCACAGACACAACAAGAGAAAGATAGAATGAGTAAGATCTCATACACTTCGGCTATAGGATCCATCATGTATTCCAAGTTATATACCAGGCTTGATGTTGCCTATGCACTGAGCATGGTAGGAAGATATCAAGCAGATCCAGGATAACTTCATTGGACTGCTATTAAGACTATCCTTAAGTATCTGAGAAGAACTAAGGATATGTTCCGGGTTTATGGAGGAGACGAGGAGCTTGTTATCAGAGGTTATGTTGATGCTAGTTTTTAGACAGATCAGAATGATCTGAAGTCGCAATCTGGATATATTTTCTGTCTTAATAGAGGATTTGTGAGTTGGAAGAGTTCAAAGCATCCAGTTGTCACCAATTCTATAGTGGAGTCTGAATATATAGTGGCTTCTGATGCAGCCAAGGAAGCCGTCTGGATTCAGAACTTTGTCCAGGAGCTTGATGTGGTGCCAAGCAGTAAAAACCCTATCACATTGTATTGTGATAATACTGCAGCGGTGGCTCTTCCAAAAGAACCAAGCTCACATCAATGAACAAAGCACATACTCCAGTAGTATCACCTCTTGAGGGATTTCTATCAAAGGGGTGAAGTTGTAGTGAGAAGAGTGTCCACGGAAGAGAACGTGGTGGACCCCATGACTAAAGTCCTATCTTATTAGAAGCATGAATATCATGTGAGAGCTATCAGTTTAAAGGTTTTTAGTAGTTGGCTCTAGTCCAAGTGGGAGTTTGTTGGAGTTGGTGGCCTAGAACCAACTACTTTGTACTTTATTCATTAATAAATACCTTATCACATCTTTATTGTTCTTTTGTGTGACAATGCATGTGATAATGTCCTAAGGATAAATGTTGCATTAAAGGGTCATAGAAGATCCCTGCAATGATGAGAACCCGGAAGTGCCATAACACTGTTCTTGAATATATGTTCTATGGTCGGATGATGTTATTTGAGGGACACAAATAATACAGGCCATTAGGGGTGAGGACTCATAAAACTTTGAGTCACCTTCTCATGGTGTGCGCCCTTGGTAATATCTAGGAGGATATTATGAGAACAAGACCCACCAGTAGGAAATCCAAATTTCATAGTGTCATTGGATGTTTCTATCTCCGGACGTGTGTATTGGTCCTTAGACTTTAAGATTATTATTAATGGGTATTACAACTCGCGCACTTAGATGTATTGACGAAAACTATGATGACACACTATTCGCAGTGAGGTAGGATATGTTGGGTGTGTCACGAGTAATACTGCATTAATAGATAATGCGAGAAAGGATTTGTCCCTTCTGTTCCATAATGGAAGTATATATCTTAGGCCCTTTGATGGAATTGATATAGCCTAAATAAATCCATGGCCATGGTAAGGTATGGGTGAGTTCAATTCCAGAAAATCAAAGAAAGAATAATCGAGCACATGGGTTGATGGCACTAGAATGCAACCCGTTTTATTCAAGATATTGTGATAAAGGGATTATATTACATGGTAAACGTTCATAGTAGGTGACACGTCATTGCGGCATTAACTTCTTTCTCTATGGGTGCCTTGGTGTGTTTCTAGATGCTAACCTTGGACTCTGCCTAATGCCACTGATAAAGAGACCTAGAGGGTCACACACTAAGTGTGTCCACGTATCTTAGTTAAATATTAATTTAACAAGTTAAATAAATATTATTCCCAACTGTGGTTTAATAATTATTTAAGGATGCCTGATTGCATTTATTTCGACACTAGTTATTCAAGATAATATATTGTGGGTGAAATAATATATATTTATTAGCGAGTAATGGAGTTACATTTATTTAACAAATAAATAGTCATTACTCAAGGATTAATAAATGTGGTGGAGGAAATAAAGGAAAATGGGAAAATAAAATTACACGTCGTGTATATTAAATATAGACACCGTATAGTTTTATGGAAAACGAGTACACGTCGTGTATTAATGATTACATGGCGTGTAGTTTTTCCAGTCACGATTTTGAGGAATTAATATCGTTTTATGATATTTATTATAATCAGCGTGGGTGCATGTCAAGGAATTAATCATTCGACATGGGGGTTTTCAATAATAGTTAATGAAATAAATAAAACGTGTAACGTGTTTATTTATTGTCATAAGTCTATAACCTCAAACCTGATTATAAATATCCTCATTACCCCAAAACTTTTCCCCAATATTTGTGCACAACAATTCTGTAGTGTTCTCTCAAGGCTGAAAGAACTCCATCCTCCAAGAACGCTCTCAAGACCAGGAGAGATCCACCACCACCGGATCAAGGCGATCGAAGGCGGACATCGCAAGCGAAGGTTCTTCTATGCTATCACCTGGAGATCCCTTCGGCAACATCCATAGATACGTGGAGCATGTGTGGATCACCTCTAGAGGAATCCTACACTTGGATTCTACGACGCAACGATGGATCACACTGGATCATGACCAGAGAAATCAACAAAGAAATAATTCCACCAAGGTAATTCTTGTGAATTAATTAAATTAATTATAACCAACATATGATGATCCTATCTCTATGGTTCTGAGACTCCCTATTTTTTTCATTATTTGTTCTATTCCAAAGATCTGGTGTATTATATCGTGATGGATCTCGGTTTGAACGTTGTTTAATGCTAAAATTAAAGTTGGTCAAACCCACCAATGCGCTTCCGCTGCGCCCGGAACCTACAAAGAGCACAATTGGCATTGATGACTCGGGAACATGGATCAAAGATAATGATCAAAGAGAATCATGTGACAGATTATGAACACAACAGGATGATCACCTTGTTTTCTAGCGTACATGTTCTTCACCAACAATCGATTCATTCTTGAGTTACGGATTGTTATTTTTTAGATTTCTTCCCCAACATTAATTTTATAGTCATGGATTTCTTATCTTCTTATTTTTTACCTTCAATTAATGTTATTCACATGAGCCTAATTAAATAGGGTTCTTGGACCTATTTTTTTATATCTTATGTACCCTTGTTTTTTATTTATGTCATCATGGGTTGAGATCACATCAGCCTAAGATTTTTTTACCACATACTTATTCTTTCCTCCCCATAGTTATTCATGTTCTTTGTCATTGTCCCATAGGGCCACAATTCAACATTATCATATCAGATTCAAGCACGATCGATCCCCTATATTCATGGTGGATGCACGAATGATATAGACATCAGGGTTTTGTGGATGGATCAAGGTGGATTGCAGGTTTTGGGTGATGACTTCAATGATTAGAACCCCGAACAATAGTGGACAGGATGACGGTTACTAATCGGTTTATTGGAATCACATTTTCCAGCCACTGGAGGTTAGGAAATAATGTTCAGAGATGGAATCCATTAGTTTTGGCCATTTCAGGTGAGTCAAATGGTGGGGGAACTGATGAGAATCACAGATCTGGTGTCTGTGTGAAGAGAAAATTTATTTTTTGTGAAATCTACAACTAAATACCATGTATACTTGAGGAACACATGTCATGTATCTTGGTATCTCATGTATTATAGGGATTTAGATCAAGTTTAATATCACATGTTGTGTGGTTGGGCCCACATGTCATGTGATCCTACCTGGGCAGTCAATCTGTGTGCTGATAACACACGCCCAGGACCCCGTGTGGATAGAAACACCATGTTTCCCATAAGTACATGTTGTGTATAGTTACATTTCTAGTTGATCCATGTACCATGAACACAGTCCCTAGAACCTGGGTGAACGTACACATCATGTGACCCTATGTACATGCCATGTGAAAGCACATAGCTAGTTGAGTCATGTACCATGAGAACACGACCAGGACCCTAAGTGAATGTACATTCCATGTGACCTTTGTACACATTGTGTAGTTCAACATAGATATCCAATCCATGTCTAGGTGATGAAACACCCAAGTTTCTAGAAAAATTTACACATCTTGTGACCCTATATACATGCCATGTACTTTTTCAGAAACTTCTACCTTAAATACCTCCTTCAAGACTCAGATTTAGGCCTGTGAGTAGCCTATCCTGATTAGTTTTTCATGTGGTACATGATGGTGGTCTTTATTTCAACATCAGAGATATGACACAAAGTGATGTTAGTGAGGCGCTTCTTTCAGTGATGCTTAGTCGATGGTAGTGTTTAGGTGTGATCATCGAAGTGTTATCAGGGTTGGTACTCCCCTGTCTATCTAGGTAGAGGGTTCCCCGTATATTTTATACATGTAGATATGGAACTCCCCCATATTATAGAGGGTGTGGTTCCTCTGTATGTGAAGTGGTACTTTTTATCTTTGATCTTATGCAGTGAGTGGGTCCCCCATCAGAGTAGTGATCCCTCAGTTATGCTATGTAGTGGTGAGGTTCAACTCCTCGATACTCATTCTTGAGAGGTTACACATAATGCTTGGCTAGGATATATCACTTCCTTAGATATTTATCATAGTAGAAATGAGTGGTCCCTCCACTCTGATTATTTTAAGTTTGTGTGAGGTCTTTATAACTAGTGATGGGGCCTTTGGAGATGTGGTCGGACTCTTCATTCTTAGCTGGTTGTGGTGATAGAGAACCATTTTTCTATCATCACATGGGTTTCTTCTAATCATATATGATGTTGGGTTCCTTTACCCTCTTTGCTTATGGGTTGAGCTAACTATTTTATTCTTTTACTTCCCTCTTTATTTTTATGGCATCCTATTAGGTATTTATATACTCACCCCTACATGGGCTATGATCGCGTGTGTTGTTCCTTATAAAAATGATAGGAATATCAACGGTGCCTTAAGTGGACCCAATATTAGAGGAGCATAGTGGTACTTAGAGGTGTTTTCCATGGTCAGTGTCCATCCTTATAGATAGTGTGTCATGATCTCTTCGAATTTTCCCTTTTTCTAGTTGTTGTCAGGTTGGGACCTCATTTCCTGTTGGGCATGTATTTTTCCCCTTTATTTATTTTATATTACCTTATCATACTATGATGTATTTTCCTAGAGATTTTTGCATAAATTTATTACACTATAGATTTATCAGTATTTTTTACATCTCTACACTATTTTAGGGAGATGGTTATGTGTGTGTGTGTGTGTTAGGCTAAGGACTCCCATTTTATTGTTTTTTCTACTCAGAACTTGTCTCCATCCCCTGACCTATTAGAGGAAGGCTTGGTTATCACTCTCAACTTACTACTATCCTAAGTAGGGTCTTAGTGGGTTGGGTTGTGAAATCATAACACTAAGAATATACTATGGAAGTTTCATCTCTTGAGGTATTTTTCTCAGAGATTTGAATTCGCAGTAAGCATAGTTTCCATGAAATAGAACATGGTGGACCCATTGACTAAAGAATTTTCTTATCAAAAGCATGAACATCATGTGAGATCTATAGAACATAATATCATTATAATTTGGCTCTATTTCAAGTGGTAATTTTTTAAAGTTGGTTCCCTAGAACCAAATAATTTCTTCTTCAGATTACCTATATATTCAAAGACTTTGATATTAATAAATATTTTATCATATATTTATTGTTATTATCTGTAACATTAATATGATAATGTATTAGATTATATGTCATGTTGAAAAGTTCATAGTAGTTACCTTCTATAATGAGAAACCTTAAGTGTTATGATGATATTATTAAACTCATGTCTTATTTTTAGGATAACATTCTATGATGGGACATGTAGTATGTTGATTTTCAAGTGCAAGCACTCATAATCAAATGAGACTTTAGCTCATAAAGTTCATACTAACTAATATCCAAGATGGGAGATTTTGAGGACAGACCCAACTATAGGAACTCCACATGTTTGTATCTCATTTTATATTCCTATATGTGAACAAGTTCAATGATCATTAGACCTGATATTATTATTAATGCATATCATGAGTCACTTACTTTGATGCATTTACCAAAACTATGATGATTTATACTCACAATTATGTAAGATACATTAGGTTTATTTATTATCCAATAAATTATCTTAATATTAATTGTAAAATATATATAATATTCATGTGCTTTACTATTTATAACACCACTTTAGTGTATTTTATACTTTGAACATTATTTCACATTATAATTGTAATTATTTTTTAAAGTGAACTATTGCTTGGTACATATTTGAACACATTATAAAATAAAAAATGGTCTTAATTTTATTTTATTTTTAGGTCTCCCATTATATAATGAACAATTCATGATTTTGAAGTACTTGATGATTCACATTGGAAGACCACCAAAATAGACTTTCATGGAAACACATTCTGGGAAAATTAAACTGGAAAGCATCCCAATAAAGAGACTGTATAGGCCAAGATCTAAGCCTAATGATTTCCTAAATTTAACTTAAGATAGAGGAAATTATGAGGAACATTTCATACAATAGTGACAAAAGCTAATTTGGATGTTTTAATGGAGTTTCAGGCATCCCAAGTTGGAGATAAAATTCTGGGATAGATTCTACTGCCTAGAAAAGTAGTCCAATATTTTACACATATCTCTCAAACAAAAAAAATTATTTGGGCTGAAATTTTATAGGTAGTTAGGATAAATCTGGGGATCCATTTTCTTCTTCTATGGACCACTCTACTTCTTCCATCTAGAATTTCATTAAGGCACCTCTGTTCGGTGGATGAAAGCTGGTTTCCACTTTGGGTCAAGGATAAATAAGTTCACTCTCCCTTAATTTCCACCACCCTAGGCCTACCATACTCAAGTGGGATGCTTTTTAATGTTGGTAGATCTACCCATTCTTCTTGAGATTCATATTTAAGGTAGTGGTGGTGAAGGGGTTGAGGATCTTTAGTGCTTTGTTTCATTTAAATGTTATGCTGCCCATTTGATGTTGTATTGTTACTATCCATTTGTAAGTTGTTTGAATCACCTTAGTTTTCAATAAAAATTCTTCATCTTATATTATTTTGTTCTTATTAATATCTCATTGATACCATTTCTTCATGGTGTGAATTTATTCACACTAAACCTTCTGAAATTATTCACACAATGGTGGAGTTATTGTTTTCTTTTTATTGTTTTTTTTTTACTTCTTAAATTCCTCCTTCATGAGTTTACTTCCCGCTTCCATTGAAACCATAGCATAAATGGAGGGTTAATCCTCTTATGGGTCGATACAAGGGAGTATCAAGGGGCTATATTGGATTTTATTTCTCACTCTATTAATTTCTAATCAATTCTTTTAATTGAGAATTTTATTTGATGATTTTAAAACTTCTTTGTCCTTTCTAAATTTTAAGGTCGCACACTTCAAGTGCTAATACGAACCTTTACCTTCGAGTGCTCAAAACTTTGATCATCCAAGTGTATAGGTGATTAGTATTAGGGTCTATAGATATTAAATAAGGAATTGATGATTTTGTTTGATTTTATTAAATGAACCCATCTCAAATATAAGAAATTCAAATAGTTGAAAAAGGAATGCATCAAATCCACCCCAAGTGATAACCTAGGATCAACTCATTCTTTTAAATTGAATTCACTTAATTATATTAGAGTTAACTTAAACCCATATAAAATAAACCTGATTTGGCCACTTCATTTCCAAAAACAATCCATAAAACTCATGTTTCTGTAGGTTACTTCTTAGATCTCTAAGGATTAGACAACCCAAGCTAAACTACAAGCGACAGCTTAACCCTAAAATCATGGGTAAATTTGGGCGAGACCAAATTTTGGCATCGTTGTAGTATAGTGGTCAGTATATCCTCCTATCATGCAGATAACCCGAGTTCAATCCTTCCGATTTGAATCATCAAGTACTCCAAAAGCGTGAATTTTTCCTTATATAATGGGAGACCTGAAAATAAAATAAAATCAATACCATTTTGTATTTTAAAATGTGTTCAAATATGTACCAAGTAATACTGAACTTTAACAAAGAATTACAATTATAATGTGAAATAATATTAAAAGTTTAATAAAATGGTGTTTATTAATAGTGAAGAACATTAATATTATATATATTTAACAATGAATATTAATCTCATTCAGTGGTTAATCACATTCAGGGCAAAGTAAACTGAACAGAAGCCCAATAAAGAGACTGTAGCGGCCAGGATCCAAGCCCAATTATTATCAAAATTTAACTAAATATAGATAAAATCATGGGTAACATTTCATCCAATATGGACAAGAGATAATTCATATTTTTTAATGGAGTTTCAAGTGGCCCAAGTTGGCAATAAAATTTTGGTCTAGATTCTGTGGCCCAGAAAAACTGTCTACCATTTAACAAATATCTCTCAAACAAAACTTTTATTTGGGATGAAATTTTACATACGGTTATGAGACTTCCAGGGATCCATTTTCTTATTTTATGGACCACTCTAATTCTTCCATATAGAAGGTAATTTATGTGCCTCTATTTGGTGGATTCAAGTTGGCTGCCACTTTGGGTCAAGGATAAAGAAGTCCACTCTCCCTTACTTTCCACCATCCTAGGCCTACCATACTTAAGTGGGATGATTTGTACTGTTGGTATATAGAACCATGAATCTTTAGATGCCTATTTAAGTAATTTGTTTTAAATTAGTTTAGGATCTTTAGTTCTTTGTTTCATTTAAATATTATACTTCCCATTTGATGTTGTATTGTTCTTCTTAATTTGTAAGTTGTTAGAATCACCTTAGTTTTTAATAAAAATTCTTCATATTATCTTATTTTGTTCTTCTTATTATCACATTGATATCGTTGCTTCATGGTTTGAATTTATTCACACCAAACCTTATGAAATTATTCACACAACGGTGGAGTGATTGTTTTCTTTTTATTGTTTTTTTTACTTCTTTAATTCCTCCCTCATGAGTCTACTTCCCACTTCCATTGAAATCATAGAATCAATGGAGGGATAATCCTCTTATGGGTTGATCAAAGGGAGTAAAAATGGGATGTATTGGATTTTATTTCTCACTCTATTAATTTTTAATCAATTCTTTTAATTGATAATTTCAATTGACGATTTTAAAACTTCTTCGTCCTTTTTGAATTTTAAGGTCGCACACTTCAAGTGCTAATACGAACCTTTACCTCAAAACTTTGATCCTCAAAGTTTATAGGTGATTAGTATTAGGGTGTGTAGGTATTAAAACAGGAATTTATGATGTTTTTTTATTTTATTAAATGAACCCATCTCAAATATAAGAAATTGAAATAGTTGAAAAAGGAATGCATCAAATCCACCCTAAGTGATAAACTATGATCAACTCATTCTTTTAAATTGAATTAAATTAAGTCTATTAGAGTTCACCTAAACCTGTCTAAAATCAACCTAATTTGGCCACTTCATATCCAAAAACAATCCATATAATTTATGTGTCTATAGGTTACTTCTTATGTCTCTGAGGATTCGACAACCCAAGCTAAACTACAAGAGACCGCTTAACCCTAAAATCTTGGGTAAATTTTGGTGAGACCAAATTTTGGCACCATTTTCGAGGACCAAGTAAGTTCCTTAGACCAAAAATCTTCTTTACTCACCCCCATTCTTCTATTCTCACCCAAATTATCTTATTTTTTCCCTTTCTTGCTTTTTTCTTTTGGCGTATGTCCACCTAAACTCGCAATAACTTAAACAGATTAGTTAGGGTGTAAAGTCCTAGGATAGAAGATTCAAGTTAACCTAAGGGATTGTTTACATTAGATCCAAATATTCTTGAAACTCCAAAGTCACCAATTAAAACAATTCCAATGGAGGGTCTTCTAATAAATCAAATTGTAAAGTATGTGCGGGATCAAATGGGAAACCCAAAACCCAGAAGCTCCAAACATAGGGAATGTAGTTGATCAAACCATGAATGAATACCTCACTCCATATTGGACCAATGTCCTTTCATGAATTAGACACAATTCCCTAGGAGATTACAACTACATCTTTAAACCCCATGTTCTAAACCACCTTCCTACATTCCATGGAATGGAGTCTGAGATTTACTACCTTCATGTTATGGAGTTCAATGATATTGTAGAAACCATGTGTCCCCCACATCAACTAGAATCAGCTAAGATGGGGCTATTTCCTTTTCTTTAAAGGATCAATATAAAAATTGGCTAAAAAATTTGAGACCATCATCCATTAACTCTTGGGACCAATTACAAATATAATTCTACAAAAAAATACTTTCCCCTCCACAAAACAATTTCACTTAAAAAGATCATACAAAACTTTTTTGAACAAGAGGGAGATTCATTATATGAAACATAGGAGAGGTTCAAAGACACCATAAGCATGGTTCCACACCATGTTTTTTCTATTCCTAAAAAAGTGATAATTTTTTATGAAGGTTTGGGCCCGGGGAACAAACAATCCATTGATATGATGTATAATGGGACCTTTAAAAAATCCCAAAATGATGCTTACGAGTATCTAAAAAGCCTTGCTGGAAAAAAAACAAACATGGGGAACATCACCTTATTCTGAAAATCCAAAATAACTACTAGAATGCATACACATAGATAAGAGGAAAGCCTTAGGGAGAAACCTGTTGTACTCACTAGGAAGGTCGAGGAGATTGATCTTAGAAAGGTCCATAAAATTCAAATTGTTGACCCTGTTTTCACAATTTATGAAAAACATGACCCCAAGATTGACAGTTTCCCAACCATCCCTTCCATTAAATATGTTCTTCTAGGAGGAACACCTGCTCAAGTCAATTCCCTAAACTTCCAAAAACCCCAATACCAAAACACATTCAAAATAATGTATAATAACCACCTAGACTTCCACTGGAAAGATAACCAACAACCTATCCAACCACAAGGACCAAACCCATACCCTACACAAAATTTTCATAAGCATAACCAATTCCAACCAAAAATAGTCCAGTACCAACATCCTCCTGTCCAATACCAACAACCTATCCAACAACCCATCCAATAACCAAAGTATCCTCCTGGGATAAACCAACCAACACAAGCCTCGTCCCAATTTATCCCTCTCCCAATCCTTGAACAGTTGTGTAAACAAATGGAGAAAATGAACTCAGAAGTCTCTTACCTTAAATAAGAAATACAAACCATCAAAACTGGAAAGTCACCCATGCCTACACAGGCCATTTCACAACAAACATCAAGAGGAGAGTCAAGTTTCACTCAAATAACTCATGAAAAAATAAATTTTGTGACAGTTTTAAGAAGTGGGAAATCAATTGAGAAACCTGAACAAATAATTCAGAAATCATCTCAAGATTCAAACTCTAATTAAAATTAAAATGAACAACATAATACAACTAAAAAAACTGATAAAAATGTGAAAGAAACAACTCTTCAACAAAAAATTCCACAACCTGCACCATTTCTTCAACACATGATGGGGAAAACAAATCCTGAATTGAGTGAAACATTGAGGTATATATTCTCACAAGTCAAGTTGAACGTTCCACTCATTTATTCTATTCAAACCATTCATATATACTCAAAGTACCTAAAGAACCTATGCACATTTAAAAGGAAATTCTCACGTAAGAACCAAAACCTTCTGGCCAAAAATATTAGTACAACAATCCAAGAAACCCTTCTACCAAAGATGAAAGATTCAGGATGCCCTTACATCAATGTTGAACTAAGAGAGAACAAAGTTGTCAAAGAATTGTGTAACCTAGGTGATAGTGTCAATCTCATTACCTATGTTGTGTAATGTCAGTTAGGCCTGGAAGAGATCCAACCCACATCTATCACACTTCAACTTACTGATCATAGATTTAGGGTTCCAAAGGGGATTTTAAAGGATGTTCTGGTAAAAGTAGAAAACTTCATCTACCCTAATAACTTCATTGTCCTTGACAACAATCCAAACTTAGGCAACAATGAACAAACCCCAATCATCATTGTTCATCCCTTCCTTGCAACAATCAACTCTGTTATTTGAGTCTGAAATGGGAACATAACCATCACCTTTGGAAACATGAGTCAAGACTTGAACATCTATAATTCAATATCACAAATAGGGGATGATGAGGATATTCATGAAGTAAACATGATAGGAAGTATTGATAATGAATCCATAGAACATCAAGGAATATTTGAGGAATATTTAAATTACGATGAGATTAATTTTCTTTTGTTCAAATGACGGAAGTTTATCTCCTTGGATAGAATCACTTTTATATTTCTCCTATGATGAAATATTAAGACTAAAAATCAGTGAAATCTTTTAGGAAACCACAGTAATGAAGACCACTCCAACTCCCTTCCCTAACACTGATCAAACCTATCTAATAGCTGAAACTTATACACATGGGGAATCAATCCTATTTTAAACTATAAAAAAAGAAATTGATCTTGAGCCAATGTCCCAATATTCTACTGAAATTTTAAACTAAACTGATCTTGAATTAAAAGAACATCCTACTGCACTTAAGTATACCTTCCTAAGAGAAAATGGAATACATCCTATTATAATTTCTTCTTCTATTTAATATGATCATGATATGATGCTTTTAGATGTCATTAGGAGACACAAGAAATCCATTGGTTGGACCCTATCTGATATTCCTAGGATTAGCCAACTTATTAGGACTCATAGAATTGTTTTAGAATCTAATTCAAATCCATATCATCAACATCAACAGTGAAAAAATCCTAATATCATGGAAGTAGTGAGAAAATAACTTCTGAAATTGTTAAAAGTTAGTATCATCTATCCCATAGTTGAGAGTGAGTGGGTCAACCCAATACAAGTGGTTCCAAAGAAGGCCAGAATCATAGTGATAACCAATAAGGATGGAGTGATTCTTCCAACTAGGGTGAGTAGTGGTTGGAGAGTCTGTATCAATTATAGTAAGCTAAACTCATTTACCAAGAAGGACTATTTCCCCTTACCATTCATTGACCAAGTCCTTGAGATAGTGGCAGGTCATGCCTTCTACTATTTCTTAGATGGGTACTCGGGGTACAATCAGATTGAGGTATCCCTATAGGATCAAGGGAAGACTACATTTACCTATCCATTTGGCACCTTTTCCTTCAAACACATGCCCTTTGGGTTATGCAATGCCCCTGGAACCTTCCAGTGGTGCATGATGAGAATCATCTCGGACATGGTAGGGGATTTTCTATAGGTATCCATGGATGAATTCTCTATGTTTATAGATACTTTTGAGGGATGCCTTCTGAATGTTAAAAGGGTTTTTTCAAGATGTGAGGATAAGAATCTCATCATAAATTGGGAAAAGTTCCATTTCATGGTAAAGGAAGGACTTTTTCTAATCTATCTGGTCTCTGGTAGAGGGATTGAAGTTGATAAAGCTAAGGTCGACATCATTCATCACCTTCCCTCTCCTAAAACTGTCAAGGAAGTTAGGTCCTTCTTAGGACATGTTGGTTTCAATAGAAAGTTCATTAGGAATTTCATCTCTATTTCTTGACTGGTTTGTGCTCTATTGGTGAAAGATGCTCCATTTTTATGGAAAGAAATTTGTGAGGAATAATTCTCTACACTCAAGTTATCTCTTATCTCTCCACCTATCATGCAATATCTAAATTGGAAACTTAATTTTGAGAAGATGTGTGATGCGAGTGACTTCATCGTAGGAGTTGTCTTAGGAAAACAGTTTGAGAAAACTCCATGTGTCATTGATTATGCAAGAAAATATTTAAATGATTCAAAAATCAAATACACCACCACTGAGAAAGAGTTTCTTGTTGTTGTCTTTTCCTTATAGAAATTTAGGTCTTATCTCTTAGGATCACCAATCATTGTCTTCACCGACCATTCAGACCTGAAATACCTTTTTCCAAAAATAATATGCCAAGGCTAGATTGATTAGGTGGGTCCTTCTTCTTTAAGAGTTTGATTTAACCATTAAGGATAAAAAGGGTGTTGAAAATGTTGTAGATGGTCACCTCTCTCGGATGGAATTAAAAGACAACTCACATCACCTTTATGTGTCTGATTCATTTCCTGATGAGAACCTCTATTATGTGAGTGATTACCCATGGTATGCTGACATAGAAACAAATTTGGTGATGGGAGACATTCTAAAATTCCTTAGGACCCAAGCTAAGAATAAATTATTTTCTGATGTCAAACACTATATGTTTGATGATCCTTACCTCTACAAGTTATGTCCTGATCAAATCATTAGGAGATGTGTTCCTGAGTCTAAGCAATAATCTATTCTAAAATTTTGTCATGAAGAGACATGTAGAGGCCACTTTTCCACAAAGAAAACCACTGCAAAGGCCCTCCAAAGTGGTTTCTACTAGCCTAACATCCCTAAGGATTCCTTCTAATTTTTCAAAATTTGTCCTCAATGTCAACAATTAGGATCCATCACCAAAAGGAATCAAATTCCCCTCACTCCCATTCTGGTCATCGAAATCTTTGATTGTTAGGGAATTGATTTCATGGGACCCTTCCCAAACTCTAGTGGATACCTATACATCCTCTTAGCTATTTATTATGTCTCGAAATGGGTTGAGGTCATTCCCACCAAGTCCAATTACCATCATATTGTGATCCGATTTCTGAAAGAGCACATATTTTCTCGATTTGGAATGATTAGGGCTATAATCAGTGATCTAGGAACCCATTTCTACAACCGTCCATTCTCTTCACTCATGTCTAAGTATGGGATTTCTCAAAAAATTTCCACTATATACCATCCTCAAATCAATTGTCAAGCTGAGTTAGAAAATAGGGAGATTAAGAAAATTCTTGAAAAAATGTCAATCCCTCTAGGAAATATTGGTCTGAGAAACTCTTGGATTCTCTTTGGGCATATCGTATAGCATTAAAACCAATCCTAGTAATGTCACTGTATAGGTTGGTTTATGGAAAATCATGTCATTTACCTATTTAAATTGAGCATAAGTCCTTTTTGGTAATCAAAAAATGAACTTTGATATTTCTTTGGATGAAGAAAAGAGGAAATTAGATCTTAATGAACTTTAGGAACTTAGGGTGGAGTATTATAAAAATTCAAGGATAAATAAAGATAGAGTTCAAGCCTACCAATCTAGGAATATCAAAGTCAAACACTTTGAATCGGGAAAATTTGTGTTATTATATAGTTTTAAACTCCATTTACACCCAAGAAAGTTGAGGTCCATATGGTTAGGTCCATACATAGTGCATAAGGTGTACCCCCATGGGGATATAGAAATTCAAGATCCCACCAATGGTCAAACCTTTAAAGTTAATGGTCATAGAGTTAAACCATTCATTAAACCATTCTAAAAACATGAAGTTGATGAAGAATTGTGTGAACCAACCTTAGATGAGGAAAATACTTAAACAATTAGGGGTCTAAGTTAAGCTATAGACGTTGAAAAAAATCCTTTCATGGGAGGCAACCCATGGTTTTCATGTTTCCAATCATTGTGAATCATCTTTATTTTTCAAATAGAATTAATGAATAATTTTGATATTTTTTTAAAAAGAAAAAAATACTTAATCAGTCAACTCTGAATATAATAGTACCTTAGACTATTGACATGTTCTTCTATTATGAGTATGGATGGGTATGAAATGGGAGCTCTGTATTCATCTATGTCGTGTGGTGTGATCCTTGAGTAATACCTTACCCAGAAATTTAAAAAGAAGACAATGTATCATCGGTTTATTTTATTTTATTTTTACATGTTTGTTGGTTAAAAGAAAAATACAAAAAAAATAAAAAGGACACGTAGTAGGTTGTGGGGAAAACTCTATCACAACCGGTGAAGCCACGGGGACTCGAACCCGGGACCGAAGGGAGACAGTGGAGTGCACCTACCACTAACCTACGACTTATAGTGTTTCATTCTTATATTTTATTTATATATATACTTATATTTTAAAATTTATACACACACACACACAAACACACACACACACACACACACACACATATATATATATATATATAATTTTAATTTGTAATTGTTTCTAGTATCAGTATTTGGTATGCTTAAATAAACAGTTGAGTTTTTTTTCCTTTCCTTTTGTTTTTATTTATTTAAAGGGACCTCAAGGGGTTTCCATTGTGTTCCAATTGTGTTGGTGTTTGAGATTAAGGTGATGCTGAGTTGGTGGTTTTTTTAGAAAAATCACATATATACAAACACAAACTATTATCATTGATGAGGCTTCTCCGAGTGACATGGAGATCAAGGGATTAAATGGGTGCAACACAAACTTCAACTTTAACCACCAGGTGACCTCATTCCATGATCCTCATTTTTTATTTCCTTTTTGAACTCCCCTTCTCTGCCTCTACCCCCTTCAAGATTTTCTTTTCTACAAACACTGGGGATAGTGTTATTTTAAGTTTGGTGAGGAGATTAAATAAAAAAATATTTTGTGTACAAAAAAATGATTTGAAAAAAAATGTTCTTAATGGAAGGAAAAGTTACTTTAACCTTGAACATGATAATACACATTGCACACTTTGAAATTTAATATCAAATAATTTTTTCTTGCCTTGATTATGATTTTAATGAAAGCTTAAGTTCATGTGCATAGATTTTGGAAAGTGCGGTTGTCTGATGTGATTTTTCACCGTTTATATTTTTATCCATTTAATAACAAAAAAACACAATGCACGCCCTCTGGATTGTGGGGTATCAGTTTGAGTTCATGGGGTCCCCCAAATAAATAGAATATATTTGGTGATCATTTTAGTTTTAATATGAGTATTCAATAAAAAAATCAAAAAAAATAATAAATTTGCATGTAGAGCAATGAAATAACCTAATGTGTGGCTTTCAGCACTTGGGGATCGTGACTCCATAGTTTTCTGTCCCAAAGTTAGTAATTTTATCTCTATTTGTGGTAATTTGATTTTTTTTTTGAATGAGTTAACTCGAGATGATGCCTGAGTATGTGGGATTCACTTGGTTCCCTAAGGTCTTTGAGCCTGGAGTCATCGGCAAAGTCTCGCTATATGGGTTGACTCTGTTGAGTGTAATTTCAATTACCATGGAAAAATTGAAAAAAACCAAAACAAAAAAAAAATAATATATATATATATATGTGTGTGTGTGTGTGTGTGTATAAAAACTGAATACTCATCTTAATATTGAAATTTGATTCCACCGAGTGCTCCCATCATTTCCCCCGTGAATAAAGATTAACCCCCATGTCTATTGTGATACACAACACTTCATCATGATTAATTGAAATTGGAAAAAAATTGGTGTTGAATTTGAAAAAAGGAATTGGATTGGGATTGGGATATTACTTTGAAATTATCTTGTTTTAAATTATTTTTATGGGTTTCATAATTGTTTGTTATGATGTCTTTTGGTGAGAAATGTGTATTAAAAAGTTTTTAGAAAAGGGAATTCAAATTTCATATTTTTGAGATATATTTTTCTCAGGACTAGAAAAACTTAAGTTCAGGGGTGTGATTAGCCACTTAATGATCCCAATATTCATTGTCAAAAATATATAATATTCATGTTCTTCACTATTCATAAACACCATTTTAGTTCATTTTACACTTCAAACATTATTTCACATTATAATTGTAATTCTTTGTTAAAGTGAAATATTACTTGGTACATATTTGAACACATTCTAAAATACAAAATATTCTTGATTTTATTTTAATTATATGTCTCCCATTATATAAGTAAAAAATCTTGATTTTTTAGTACTTGATGATTCACATTGAAAGACCACAAAAATGGGATTTCATGGCAACACATTCTGGGAAAAGTAAACTGGACAGTAGCCCAATAAAGACTTCAACATATTCCAAAATATTCTATACACATGATACCCTTTTATTCATATCTTACATAATATTATTATTCATGTCCTAAGAAAATGGAAACATAAGAAAGGGTGAGATCAAATGCCCATTAAGGGTAAACATGGAAGATATTGATTAATGATCTTATATAAGAATAAGATAAGCATAAGGGTATGGGAGTAGGATCAAAAATTAGTAAATTCATACCCAATCATTCATCGATCATAAATCATGATTTATGGCATAAAACATTATAATAATAAGATACATGAGTCATAAGTGTATGGAATTATCAATAATCAATCATGATCTACGAGAGAATATCATAATGATAAGACATATGTTTTTGGAATACCCATATTAATATAAAATCATTTCATTATAAAAGTTTCACTACCAAAACTATCATAGTAGACATAGATCCATAGTAGATTGGGTTCACTCCTCATTTCCATGATTTCCTTAGTCAATGATCACTATCAAGACTATTATACTATACAGAATCCCTCACTAGATTGGGTTCACTCCCCATTCCAATTAATATTATCTCATGAGATATCAATATTTACCCAATTAATTTTACCACTATAATGGACCCAATAATCTCATAATGATAATCTATTCATATGCTTTCTATATTAAAATATTCTTTAAAATATGCTTTAAAGATCAAGTGAAAACATCCCTTTTATTTTGGAAAATTTTAAAAACTAAAAAATTCCAAAATATTGAGAAAAATATTTTCATTAAAAATAACCATAGAAAATGGTAAAGGAATAATAAAATAAAATAATGGATGTGATGTTGGTAAAATTCATTCATTTTTTAAATTATAAAACAAGTACTTTTTCACACTTAGTAAAGAAAGTCAAAAATAAATCATAAAAAAAACATTAGAAAATATTCCTTTTAATAATTTATAAATAAATCCAAAGGTATTAAAAATAAACTTTATAAAACATTCAAGTATAGATAAAAACTTTTATAAAAAAAAATTATGAACATGGACATGGATGATAGATATTCTTGACCAACGAGGAGAAATAAGGTCTATTTTTTATAAAAACATTTTCATGGTCATTTTAAATACCAAAGACAGGATAATGAAAGAAAAACATGAAAATTAAAAAAATAACTAGAGGATAAGAAAATATATGGGGTTTAAAAGATAATAATCATATAATTTTCCTCATTGGAAATTTTACATTGACAACCCCGAAAATAAATGAGATTGTAAAAAAAACTCTTACCACTTTGGTAACTTTTGAGTCACAAACCCATTGAAATAAATACTTTCAAATAGACATTTAAATACCATGAATATGAATATATTAATGGTATAATATATAAAATGGGTATTATATGCACCATATAAATACAAATAGGTGCATAACATGAAACATGTATCAACGAAACAATCTTGAGATGAAGAACCCTTACCTCAAGTCCTAAATTGTTTCATACGTAATCTTAACATCCTATATAAGAATTTTAGGTTTATTTTACATATATAAAATAAAAATATTCATAATTATTACACAATATATTAATCACTTATAATATCTTATAACCTGTTTACTGATATTTCTTCATTAAAATAATTTTTTTGGGTGTTAGTTGTTCTTTTTTTAATGTATGTTTTGGTTTAATAGTTATGATACTTGCACCTTGATCATGGTTTAATAATATTTATAATATTAATAAATACATAATTATTATATTTGTTAATTATATACACTTTTATAACCATTAATATAAGGTTTTAATGAATAATTAATTACATCACTTTGTGGAGGTGGTAGTCTACACATATGCACGGTTGATGTTTTCACTTTTCGATGGGTGTAACAAAAGAAATTTAAATAATAATTCACCTTTGAAAAAACATAATTATATCATTTATATAATATATATTCATTAAATATATCTTTATTTCCCTGTATATAAATCATAAATGGAAAATAAATCACATTTCTCTATGGAGGTGGTAGTTCACACATATGTACGAGCGACGTTATCATTTTCTAATGGATTGGAGGGTAAAAAGTTATATATTATTTTATCTTAAAATAATAATAATTATTTCATAAACATAATATATATACACTAAATTAATCTATATAACCATATATAAGAGATGGTGATGAAAAATAAAATACATCGCTTCATGGAGACGGTAGTTTATACATATACATGAGAGATGTTTTAATTTTTAATTAAATGGAAAGGGTATATAAAATGGATGTAAAATTAGAATTAAAACATTTAATAATAGTAAATATACTAATTTAATCATTTTAATAAGGTTATATAATATTTAAATGAGGTTAAGAAAGAAATAAACTTGAAATGGATCGGTAAATATAATTACCTCTTCTTCGGGTATCTTTCTTTGGCTAAAAACTTAATCCTTATTGAGATGGTATTTTGGTGATACCAAGACATCTAGGTCATGTTTATAAAGTTTAGTAAGGTATTGTTTCATATATTTTTCTATATAATAGGATCAAGTGGTGTGGAGAAGTGAGAAGATGAGGTTCCCTTTTATAAGTGAAGTGGGTGAAAATCTTGTAAATACTTGAATCTTTATTATAAAATATATGTCTTACTCAAGTTAATAGACTCTAAATTTTCATGTTTTCTTATATAGTAAAATTAAATTTGAAATTAAATTTACCAATGATATTTAATTAAGTTTTTTATGTTATTTTAAATCTTATCTCTTAGGTTAACCCCTTTTTTAAACCTTTTAACCCTTATTGTGATAATAAGATACTTAGTCTTTAAGGATCAATAATGTCATTATAAAAGGTAAAGTAAATAATAAGTGTGAAATGGTTGATAATATATACCATTAAATATTTAATTTACAAAATATAATATTTTTTTTATTATTTTTAAATAAATTAATTAAATATTATTTAACATAAAATATCCTTAAAATCATTTTCAATACTATTCACATAATTTGAATTTAAATGCATCAAGATTACTATTGTGTTAAAATTTGAATATTTAAAACATTAATTACCTTTCATTTTTATCTGTAAAAATCATGAAATACTCCATATTATCCGAAACACGTTACATTTAATATTTCAAAACCATTTACTTTGATTTTCCAATCACTTGCATAAGAATTGCATCGTGATGTGTAAGCATTCAAAGTAATTATACCATAAATAAAAATTAAAAATAAATTGATATTATAAAAATAATTTATTTATATTTAAAATAACTATTTTAAAATGTTCATAACTTCTTTCTATCCTTAAGAAAACATATTAGAGATATTAAAAGATAGAGGGTTACATTTTATAATTATCTTTTACTTAAAATAATATAAAGGTAATTATTAATGGAAAATGGCACTAAATTGCTATTTTTTCTAATATAAAAAGATTTTGGTCAAAATAAACTCATAAAATTAAATAAATTAAAGTGTTTTAAATATTTTGAGACCTTATCCGGTAGTTTTAACCTCGTTTAACTTAATTTACCCTTTGCTAAGGTGTTAAGATTTTACCATGCTTATTATTCATTATAACTAAAAATGAAATTGAATTAATTACAAAATTAGAACATGATGATCCCAAATATGGAATATATTTTTTATTATTCAATTTCCATAAGTGGTAAAAATTACTTTTAATATAATTTCGCAAAACGCACCGAAAAACTATTTTAAAAAATGATTATTTTTAAGTATACAAATAATTTTATACCAAAATCATGTATAATATTAATTCCAACTGAATTAATTAAATTAGGTTAAATAAAATGAGATTTATTTTAATTTAAAATAAGACCAAAAACTGTAAGTAACATTGTGTAAACTTGATTAAAAGAGAAGTACCGAAAATAGTTTTTATATGAATAAAAACATTACTTAGATTTCCAAAATATTAAAACAATTATAAGCTCAAAATTATATTATTAAATTAATTATATTACTTATTTAATATATATTTAGCCTAAAAAAGTGAAATTATTTGTAAAATCGGTATTTTTCATTATTCACACAAAAATCAACTATTTCTAAAAAATCCAAAAATTGATCCTAAGATGATTTTATTATGATGAATCCAAAAATGAAATCCTTTTTTCAAATTCAATTTATAAAATTTATAACTTTAGTTTTTAAATGAAAATAAAAAATATACAACAAAACCACCTTTATAGAAAATTTACCCTTTAAATTTTAATTGTTCTTAACCTTATATGATTTCATTAGTATCATTAAAAAATGAGTAATTATTTCTTAAGTAATAATAAATAAATGTTTATTAGGAGAAATTTTCTAAATATGTTTCATAAATGGGTTACTCTTATTCATACCCGTCAATCCAACTGCTAGATTATAATGTTCATATTTAAATAATAATAATTCTATCATATATCATGGTTCAGTTAAGTTCTATATTTCATGTGGTGCACACTATTGAACATTGTATTTATTTGAAATAAAATAATTTCTAAAATCCCAGGATATTACATTCTACCCTCTTAAAAAGTAATTTCCTCATAATTTTATCTTATGTGTAGTAAAAAAGGGTTTAAAACATTTTCAGAATTAACTCTAAGGGGTGGAATATAAATATACATAAGTGGAAGGAAATAATTTTTAATAGACATAAATTAAATTTCCTTTTGAAAAGGACTTCAATTTCTATGTTAAGACTAGGAAACTTATTATTTTATAAATATTTATTAAACCATGAATTTATAATTGTGAGACTCATACTTATGAATGATTTTCATAAAGTGTACCTCCATAGCTGAGTAATATCTTCCACATAGGTCATGATAGATTTATCTTCCTCTTTCTTGAGTTTGAGTAATTATTTTACCATCGATAAAGAAAATGTAAGAGAATATACTTACTTAATTTTTTCCCATAATTTCATCCTTTGGTTTTGTTTTGAGTAGTTTTTAACCTCTACTTCATATCATAAGATAAATAACCATGGTGAATTTTCCATTCCTGATTCACTAAAATTATCATTTAATAGATCACAAGAACCAAAAAAGGATGACAGATTATTCCTCTTGTTTCTACCCATTAACCAAAACCAAAATTATAATCACATGTTAATATAATATCCAATATGAATGGAACTTTATATATAAATCTCTAAAAACTTAATAATAACACCTATAGTTTAACTTAAACCATTCTATAAATAATTGACCTTAAAACTCTTCCAAAATATTCTTGACAAAATTCAAAACCCAAATTCAAAAATATTTAACCACATATTCTTCCAATATCAACTTAACATTTATCCTTAAATAACATTAATCACTCATAAAGTCTCATTCCAAAAATATATATACCCAAATCATATATTCTCTAAAATATAGTAATCATTTCCCAAAATAACCTGAATCGCCATAAAACTACAACAAAAACATATATTCTTATACAAGTTAACTCAATATTTATACCACAAATTCTACTTACCTTAATCGTGTAATGTTCCTAATATAGTGAACTTATTCAAAAAATATTAATCACTTAACCACCAAATCACTTTTATACCTCTTGGTTATCTAAACATATATTTCAAAAATATGATAACCTTTTTATTCCCATAAATCATAATTACCTTGCCATCAAAGAATGTATTAACCTTAAAGTTTATGTGTTTCTTTCAACTTATGTCCCCAATAAAATTCTTCCTTAATAAATTCACACTAAATCGCATGTTAAACCTAAGGGTTATGTATACCTCAATGATATTAAAACCCAATAAAAATTTCCTAAAATGTTATCAGTCACCTTAAAATCCCATAATGTAAAAATAAAAAGGGTATCTATTCCTTTAAACTTATGATCATCCTTAAACTTTTCAAGCCATAATGGTTTCCTTAACTCTTAAATTATCCTCATGTGATAATTTTATAACCTCTAAATTTATCTAAACCATGTTCTAATACCAATAGATATATCCTGAGACTTGTGCACCCAAATTCAGTACTAAAAACATATTCCTTACATACTGGCTTTGATACCAACTAAAATGGCCCAATTTTAACCATCCATAATTACAATATCAATATCCAAAATTTAGTTACTTACATACCCAAGAACTTTTAGGTTTATAATTTTAGAGAATTAGTAAAAACCCTTTACATAACAAAACCCATGACTTTCTCATCAAATGGGAATCTCTACCGTTATACATAGATTTTCTTGTTCCATATGAATACTTTGACATATCTCACAAAATTCTCCACAAATTATACAATTTTAGGTATGTATTACACAATATTATTCTTCATATACTAGGGATAAGGAAACATAATAAAGGGTGAGCTTAAATTCTCAGTAAGGGTAAACATCTGAGATATCAGTTGATGATATTATGTAAGCATAAGATAAGATTAAGAATATGAGATCATGATCATAAATTAATTAATTCATACCTAGTTATTCATATATCATAAATCATGAGTCATATCATAAAACATTTTCATAACAAGGGAGGTGGTTCATAAGAGTAGAATCATCAATAATCAATCATAAGCCATGATAACATATCATAATCATAAGACATAAGTTTTTATCACACAAATAAGCATAGAAAATAATTTCCTTAGTCAAGGATCACTATAAAGACTATAATAATGGATAGATTCCCATATTTTATTGGGTTCACTCCTCATTCCCATCATTTCCTTAATCAAATCACATTGTCAGGACTATCATAGCGGATGAAGTCCCTTACTAGACTAGGTTCACTCCTCATTTCAGTTCATATTATCTCATGAGATATCAATATTTACCCAATGTATTATGAATATATAATAGAACGAATCATCATGTAATGATAATTCATACATATTATTTCCATAAAAAAAATGGAAACATTCATGATTCCATCATCACTTATTTAATCTATGGGAAAGAAATGGGTTTCATATTAATTTCCTTAAAAAGTCATCATAAGACGTCCTAAGAAATAAATTGGATGGTATCAAAAGATCATATACCCAATTAAGTATAAAAATACTTAAATTATTTTAACATAGATAAAACAACTCTTTTATAAAATCATTTAAAATATGATTTCAAAATCAAGAGAAAACGTTCCTTTTCTTTTGGTAACTTTTAAAGACTAAAAAATTACAGAATATTAAGAAAAAATATTTTATCTGAATATAATAATGTAAAATTTTAAATTAATTTTCAAAGAAAATAATGGTTATGATGATGAGAAAATACATATATTTAGCAAATGTTAAAATAAGGATTTTTTTCACACTTTGGTAAAGAAAGTAAAAAATGACCTATATGGAAAACATTTTAAAGGATTCCTTTTAATAATTGGTAAAGAAATAAAAGGGTAGTAAAAATAAAATTTATCAAAAAATTAATTAAATATAAAAACTTCTATAAAACATTTTGAATAACATGGACATAAAGGATAAATATTCCTGACCAAAGAGGAGAAATAAGTTCATTTTTTTCATAAAAACACTTTCTTGATCATTTTAAGTACCAAAGAGAGGAGAATGAAAAGAAAACATGAAAATAATAGAAATAAGTAGGGGAGAATAAAATATATGGGATTTAAAATATAAGGATCATATAATTTCTCTCATTTTAAGTTTAATATAGATAATCATGAAATGAAATGATACTGTAACATAAATCCTTACTGTGTTGGTAACTTTTGAATCATAAACTCCTTGAAATAAATAACTTAAAAGGGAACTTTAAATACCTTGAATATGAATATATTCAGGATTTAATATATCAAATGGTTAGTATATACACCATATTAACACAAATAGGTGTAGAACATGAACCATATCTCAATGAAGTAGTATTGAGATGAAGAACCCTCACCTAAAGTCATGGATTGCTTTGTATATGCTCTTAAACTCATGTATAATAATTTTAGATTTATTATAAATATATTAAAGAAAAATATTAATAATTATAAAATAATATATGGTTCAATTATTGAAGGACCCTGGAAGACCCTGAGAGGGGAGGGGTGAATCAGGGTTTCAAATTTTTCTTTTAAACTAATGGATCTTGTTCCCACATTGGTAGGATCCTATTAAACCTATGTGAAGAGGAAGTGAAGAAAACAAACAATCACATTCAAAGAAATAACACAATAATTTTACTTGGTTCATCACTAAGAGTTACATCCAAGGAGAATACGATGACAGTGTGTTGGTCACACCAAAAACCACTAATCTTTACAAGTTGTGGATTACAAGAGTTTAGCACGATCACTTTGTTCTAGGTGCACTGCCTTTACAAGGTTTTAGGGAAAGCACATTATGTCCCTCGGATCACTTCAACTGACTCCCCCTTTCTCACTACATTGGAAGAATCTTCACTCATTTTATTAACTTGAAGGTCACTTCAATGGTTTAGCATTAAATCATGAATTCTCAACTACAAATAGATTCTCTATTGAAGTCATGTTATATCCCATAGATGTAATTTACTTTCTCGCACACTGATAGGTTATGGTAATTAATTTCTCAAACTGATTTGGTCAATTTTCAAGCTTCCTTGGATGATCCATATACCACTTTACCTCCTCTATGTACTGAGTAGCGTGTATGGTTCATGGCTCACTTCCTCTTCATACCACTATTGTTTTTGTGTACCATCAAGCACCATTGTGTACTGCCCTTCTCTACCACATACTACCTTGATCCCCATACTACCTACGCAAATCAACTTCCACAAATATCCCCTACTTCGTGAACTACCTCTTTTCAGTATACAACCTTGCTTACACTGCATACTGCCTGGCTCTGTTGTGTACTACAAGAGCTTCCTCCACAAACTGCACTCTCTTTCATGAACTATTTTCCTTACATGGATTTTTCTCTCTACGTACCATCTTCTCCTCTACGAATCACTTCAGAATTCACCAGATTTCTTTCGGAATTTTTAATCTCAAATCCAACTCCTTAACGAAGGGGATTACTTCTTCTTATATAGACACTAATGGATTTGAAAAATCTATTAAACCAATATTTACCAAATCTTTGATTTTGATATATCATCTACCACGTATCACTCTTGTTTCATGAACTGCAACAATCTTGAAAACCTTCAGCACTTTGCATACAGCATGCCTTCACCGAAAATCATCACCACAAATCATTTTTGGTTCCACGAACCATTCTGTGTACCATTCCAACTTCCAAGTATGCGACCGTGAACCATTCCTAGAACATGGTACGTGCTCCATGTTCCAAGGTATGCAGTTCTCTTATTTTTCCTATTTTATTTATCATTTTTCATAACATTAACTCCTATGTAAAAAACCTTCATTTTCTAACACTAAACTCCACATTTTTAGGCCCAAAAATTTGGAAAACATTGTGAAATTATGCCAGCTTCAATACTGCTTATGGATTAAGTTGTATGATCCCTTTCCTTGAAATCTCTTTGATCATCCATTAGAGAATTGACAAAAAACACAAACCATACTCCATGTCTAGCAAAGAATAATCTTGGTTACAACAATCTCCCCCTTTGGGTTTGTTGTAAATCTACAGATAAATTAAATAGAGCACTAGCCACTATCAAAACCTGAGACACAAGAATCAACTCATCCAACACTCTAAGTCTAGGTGAGCAATTTTCAGTATAGAAAATTAGAGAGAAGACATGAATTTTGTTCTTTTGTGTTTGTAACTCATAATTATCTCCCATTGTAACATTTTTTAAATTCTCTATTCTCAACAATTTATTTATTCTCCCCCATTGGAAATAAACACAAATAATTGAATCTTGACTTGTAGAGCTCAAAAACATGCTCCCCCTATATCGTATCTCCCCCATAAACCTGCATCACTTCTAAAAACATATTAAAACAGTTAAAAATGGGGAGAGGGGGTTTTTATGGCCTTCTTATGCACTGGGAGGTGTCTGAACACTGAGGTTCAATAGATATTTCTCAAACAAAGTCGTTGATAGTGGCTTGGTTAGGATATCAGCCACTTTCTCATCAGTTCCCACGTGATCCATTTTAATCATGCCTTGTTCAACTTTTTCCTTAATTAAGTGATATCTAATTTCAATATGTTTTGTATGAGAATGTTGAATAAGATTATTTTTAAGATCAATTGTGCTCTTTTATCACAGTAAATCACCATTGGTTGTTTCACCTCATCACCAATATCAGTTAGTTACTACTTCATCTAAAGTAACTGAGTGCATGCCTTTGTATCAGATATATATTCATCTTTTGAATTAATAAGAGAAGAAATTTATTTTTTCTTTCTCAGACATCCCATGAATTTTGTCCCAATATAGAATATTCCACCACTGATGGACTTTATGTTCACTACATCTCCATCCCATTCAGCATCTGAAAAAGTGGATAGTTCACTATTTCTTTCTGCAGCAATGTATAGCCCTTAATTATGTGTACCTTGAATGTATCTCATGATTATTTTTACTTCCTCCATATGTTCTTCCTTCATATTACTCTGAAATTGGGCCATAAGGAAAGTCACAAAGACAATATCTAGTCATGTCGTCGTCAGGTACAGTAGGCTTCCAATGATTCTTCTATACATGGTGGGATCCACAGAAGTCCCTTCCTCATGGTTCCTGAGCTTTGTTCTAACTAAAATAGGAGTCGACATTGGTTTGGAATCTTAAATATTGAATTTCTTCAGCAGCTCTCTTGCATGCATTTACTGAGAAATAAAAGTGTAATCCTTCTTCTGAATCACTTTTAACCCTAAAAAGTATGTGAGTTCACCAATCATGGACATTTAAAATTCTCATTTCATGTGATTGGAAAAGTTATCCACTGATCCCTACCATCTTCCACTAAAAATAATATCATCCATGTATACCAATACCATTAATTGATCCTTTTGACAATTCTTCACATAGATATTTTAATTCACTACTCTTTTAAACTCAAGCTTTCTCATATAAGAGTCCAACCGAGAGTACCATACTTGTGGTGCATGTTTCAGTCCATAGATAGATTTCATTAATTTGAAAACCTTTAGTCCATCATTCCAAGAAATAACCCCATGGGTTTTCCAATGTAAACTTCTTCTTCCAAGAATACATTTAGGAATGTTGTCTTGAAGTCTATTGTTACACTTTATAACCTATTTGGATTTCCATGGAAAAAAATAGTCTGATTGACTCCAGTCTCACTATTGGAGAAAATGTCTCCTCAACATCAAAGACTTTTATTTTTTAATATCCTTTACAGACCAAGAATGCCTTATTTCTGATCACATTTCCATGCTCTTCAAATTTGTTCTTGAAAATCCACTTTATACCAATCACATTGTGACCTTCGGGTCTTTTGACAAGATCCAAAGTCTGATTTTTGTCAATCTGATCTAACTCTTCATTCATTTCTTTCACTCATAAATCATCCTTTACAGTCTCTTCAAATGAGGATAATTCTACAACTGATAGAAATACAAATTGTGCATTATTCCTCATTCTCCTTGTCTATATAGGCGTATTATGATCCCTAGTAATGTTGGACTGATCAATCTCTTCTCTTAAATTACTCCTTTGGGGTTCAACCGAATTCTCTCCAGCTATGGCTTCTTCTTCTGATTATTCTTATAAGTCAACATCATGATGTAACTCCTGAGAGTTTTGTACACCTTCCTCTACCTCTATACTAGCATTTGTTCCATGTTCACATTCTTCCTCATCTTCTATCACATTAGCATAAGAATTCCTTAAAGAATTCATGTTTTTCTCTTCAATGATCTTAACATCACTGCTTTCCACAATTATTTCCAAGCTCTTGTTGAAACACTTATAGAATTTATTATTCATTGAGTATCCAAGAAATATTTCTTCATCTGTATTGTCTCCATACTTTCCTTGATTTCCTTCTTTGTTTTGGATGAAACATTTGCTTCTGAAAACACAAAAATATTTCAAAGAGGGCTTCCTTCCATGCCACAATTCATATGGTGTCTTTTTCTCACCCATATATAGTCCTGTTTGGTTTTGTATATACATTGAAGCTTGAACTGCCTCTTTCCAGTAATTTTGAGGAATACAACTCTTGATCATCATAGTTATGGCCATATTATTTACCAATCGATTCTTGCACTCAATAACTCCATTTTTTTATGGAGTTATCACATAATCCACCTAATGTTGTATCCCATGGTTCTATAGATAATTTTCAAATTAAATGGATAGGTATTTCCATCCATTATAAGACCATGGTACTTTAATCTTCTGCCCAGTATCATTCTCAGTGATTCGTTGATAGGTTTTCATGCATTCAATAACTTGTCGCTTCTTGTTTATAATGATCAAACATTATGTTCTACTGTAATCATATATAAAAAGAATAAATTACCTTTCTCCATGTGTTCTGACAACATTTATTAGGCTACATACTTCTGTATGGATGAGGTCAAGAAGATTTGATGCCCTTTTCTTCTTTGGCTGATAGGAACTACAGACCTTCTTCCCCTATATGCAAGCATCACAATACTTTTCTCATTCACACTTCAAGATGGGGGTATCCATGACAATATTCATCTTGGATATCTTTTCCATGTCTTTCTGATTGATGTGAGCCAATCTTCGATACCACATGTTTTTTTCTTCTTCAACAGTCATGTAGAAAATGGTTTCTTTACCATTGACCTAATACAAGTTTCCCTTTGTTCTACATACTTTCATAAGAGAATTCCCTTTCTTTCCTCTTATAGTACAAACCTTTCAATTTAATCTCGCAATAATTCCTAAGTTGCAGAGTTGACTCACACTCATAAGATTATGATGCAATCCATACACATAAAGAACTTCAGTCTTCTTCATATTCTCAATAGTCAGTTCAGTATTTCCACTACCTTTGATCTTAAGAGCACCATCATTACTGAACATCACTGTTCCATCGACCTTTTTCTTGATATTCATTAATAGGTATGCATTTCCAGTCATATGAGATGAACATTCACTATCAAGAATCTAAGTGTTGTTGTTATTGCTATCTTTGAGAGCTACTTCTGCAAAGTTTGATTTCTCAATTTTCTGCTTTTATTTCCATGAAATATTAGATTGAGTTTAGGACACTAATGTCCTTTAAATTATCTCTTCCATGTATATGGTTTATTCATATTCATACTATTCTTCCAAAGGAGAAAACTTTTTTGAAATATCAACATTGTATGGTTGATGAGTATTGACCTGTCTCTGAGCGTTGTAAGAATTTCTCATGTCATGCCTCTACCTGCAATACATAGATTTATGGACAAATTTAGAACAGTGGAAACAATATCCATAGAAATTATTTCTTCTATAAGATGTAGATCAGTATCCTTTGTTGACTTCCCATATCTTTCCTATTCAAATAGCTCATTGCCTCTTCACAATATGACATGGTATGGACCAGATAGCCATAGAACTGACAATTCATAAGAGGAAATGTCTTCTCATTTTTATTCCTCCTCATGTCTCCCTCCTTAGGAAAATAGTTTGGTTGCCTATTGTTTCTAGATACCCGAGGTTAATTTTCAATTATTATTTCAGATTGAATTAAGGGTTTCTTTTTCAGCACTTCAGGTGACTTTTCAACCTATCCATCTTTCATCTTGCCTTTATTTTGGATT
This sequence comes from Viscum album, assembly GCA_963277665.1. Lineage (NCBI taxonomy): Eukaryota > Viridiplantae > Streptophyta > Magnoliopsida > Santalales > Viscaceae > Viscum > Viscum album. Next base: position 871,104,944 of record OY728147.1, on the reverse strand, counting down.
ATCTTATTTACATCATTCAATGTTTCGGCATCGCAACTGATTCAACTATTACCCATGCATGCAGTTCTTTGGTCATTCGGAATCTTTTCAACTCCATCAGCACCTCTCTTAGCACTCTCTAGCAACTCAGCATTTGAGAATCTTCTGAACTGTAATTTGATTCTTTTGAAATTTATTCACTTTTGATTTTACTTCTTAGGGTAACAAATTCTTCTTCTAAACCCTCAACATTCTTAGATTTCTCTTACAGTCTAGAGGTAAGTTCATTGATGACCTTTACTTGTTCTTCAATTTTGAGTTTTAGTCCCATGAAATCTTCTATTCTATTAAGGATTGATGACTACACTTTCACAAATTCCTCCAGTAATTCAATTTATACTTCAAGTTGATCAATATTCTGATGACTCTTTCATAATTCCTTTCCACTCATTGCATCTCTTAAATTTATTCTTAAGATTACCAAAAGCATCCTTAAGTTTCAACTTGGGATTGGCATTAGTGGTCAACTGATTATCACCAGCCTTATCTTTTGATGGTTCTAATTTTTCAATTGTATCCATCATGGAAGTATAGTTCCCAGATTTGAATTTTGCTTCCTCTTCCTCAAAAAGTTTATTTTCATCGTCTTCTTCTTCACAGAAAAAACTCTTTCGTTGAAATTTATTTCTATATTTGAAGTATGGATTTTTGAAAAAACTTTTTTGAGGATTTTGAATGTCTCCATATTTTCTTTCTTTATTAATGAACTTTCTTGGGTATTGAGAGTCAATTTGTCCAACTCTTCCATAGAAAAAACAAGCCAGAGGTAGATTTCCTTAAAATTTCCCCATTCCCTTCTTGATTTTCTTGGTAATGAGAGAAAGAGTTTTTTTCCTCATCTTCTTCATCACCACTATATCCTAAAACTTTCAGTTTTTCCATGGATTTAAATGTCATTTCCTTGCTCACATGAGTTGTAGATTCTTCTGGTTTGATTCTCATTTCATATGTCGATAGATTGCTCATCAGATCATCCACTAATAGTTTGGAGAGATCTCTTTCCTCAGGGGATGACACCATTTTATTTTAAAGGGGTGGAATTATTCTCAAGATTTTCTTTACTATGTCAATGTATTTTATTTCTTCACCCAGACCTCATATTTATCTTAAAACTTCAGTAATTCGATTGAAAAATGAGTCTACATTCTCATCAGGGTGCATCTTCAAATCATCAAACTTATTATGTAGTACTTGAGGTTTCACCTCCTTTACTTTGATATATCCTTCATAAATATTCTCTAGTTTATACCACATTGACTTGGTAGATGTTGAACTATTACCTATAGATAAATCTGATTAAAAAGAGCTGTAGTGAGATCATTTTGTGCTTTTGCATCAGCATCAAGCAATTTCCTATCTGTATTATTCATTGGCAGTCCTGTAGGATCAATGAATTATATTCTCTATGAATTAGAAAATGAGACTTCCATTCCAATAGATATTAGGTGATATATCATCCTATTTTTTCATATCTGAAAATTACTTTCATCGAAGAGGGGAACTCCCCTAACATTGATTGAATTATCCATGATATTAGAATACAGATTCAACACCAATAACCTTTATGCTCTGATACCACTTGAAATACCTCAGAACACCCTAAGAGGGGAGGGTGAATTAGGGTGTCAAATTTTTCTTTTAAACTGATGGATCTTGTTCCCACATTGGTAGGATCCTATTAAACCTGTCTGAAGAGGAAGTACAGAAAACAAACAATCTCATGCAAAATAGTGACATAGTAATTTTACTTGGTTCATCACTAAGGGATATTTCGAAGGAGCATATGTCGATAGTGTGTTGGTCTCACCAAAAACCAATAATATTTACAAGTTATGGATTACAAGAGTTTATCACAATCACTTTGTGTCAAGCACACTTCCTTAACATAGTTTTAGGGAAAGCACATTGTGTGCCTTGGATCACTTCTACTGACTCCCCCTTGCTCACTGCATTGGAATAATATTCACTCAGTTTATTGACATGAAGGATGATTCAATGTTTTAGCATTAAATCATGCATCCTCAACTATAAATGGATGCTCTTTTGAAGTCTTATTATAACCAACAGATGTAATTTACTTTCCCTCACACTGATAGGTTATGGTAATTAATTTCACAAACTGATTTAGTAAATTTTCAGACTTCCTTGGGTGATCTTCATACCACTTTACCTCCTCTACATACTACATAGAGGGTATGGTTCATGTCTCAATTCCTTTGCGTACCACTAATATTGTTGCGTACCATCTAGCCCCATCGCATACTGCCCTTCTCTTCTGCGTACTACCCTACTCTGAAAACTTCCTCAGAAAAATACCTTTCACAAACAGCCCCTACTTTGTGAACTTCCTCTACTCCATATACAACCCTGCTTTCTCTATGTACTGTCTTTCTCTACTGCATAATTTAGGAGCTTCCTTCGCAAACCACGCTCTCTTTCATGAACTATTTTCCTTATGCAGATCATTCTCTATGTGTATCGACTTCTCCTATGTGAACCACTTCAGACTTCACCAGATTTCTTCCTGAATTTTTAATCTCCAATCAAACTCCTTAATTAAGGGTATTACTTCTCCTTATATAGGCACTAATGTATCCAAAAAATCTGCTAAAACAAGATTTACCAAATCTTTTATTTTGGTACAGCCTCCACCGCGTACCGCTCCAAATTCGTGAACCGTAGTAATCCCACGAACCTTCAGCATTCCATGTACCGCACACCTTCACCATGAACCATCACTAAAAACCATTTTTTATTTCTCAAACCACTCTTCATACCATTCCTGCTGCTAGGTATGTGGTCGTGAACCATTCCCAGAACATGGTACGATTTCCATGTTATGAGGTATTTGGTTCCCTTATTTTTCTTATTTTATTTGTCGTTTTTCATACCATTCACTCCTATATGAAAAACCTTAATTTTTCAACATCAAACTCCAAATTTTTAGGCCCAAAAATTTGGTAAACACTGAAAAATTGTATCACCTTCAATACTGTTTATATCTTGAACTGTATGATCCCTTTCCTTGCAATCTCCCTCACCTTAAGTCATGGATTGCTTTGTATATGATATTAACCTCATTTATAATAATTTTAGATTTATTAAAAATCTATTAAATAAAAATATTAATAATTTAGAATAATATATGATTCAATTATAACATCTTAACACCCATTTATTAATAGTTATTCATTAAAATAATTGTTTTGGTTGTTAACTGTTCTGTTTTTAATGCATGTTTTGGTTCGGTGGTTCTGGTCCTAGAACCTTGGTTATAGTTTCATCATATATAGAATATTTATCATTTAATAAGTATAATATTTATTAATTATATAAAATTTTATAACCATTTATATAATTTGGTTATGAAAAATGAATTACATCACTTCGTGGGGGCAGTAGTCTTTAAGAATGAACGAGTGATGTTTTCACTTTTCAATGGATGGAAATAAAGAAAGATAAATAATAATTAAAATTTTAAGAATCATAATTATATCATAAATATTAATTAAATGTATCCTTATAACCATCTATATAAATTATAAATAGAAAATGAATCGCATCACTTCGTGGAGGTGGTAGTCTATACGTACGCACGAACGATGTTATCATTTTCCAATAGATAAGAGGGTAAGAAGGTAGAAATTATTTTATATTAAAATAATAATAATAACTTCATAAAAATAATTTATATATATATACATTAAATCCATATATATAACCATCTATGAGAGATGGTGATGAAAAATAAAATACATCACTTTATGGAGACAGCAGTTTGTACGTACGTATTATCGGTGTTTTAATTTTTTTATTACATAGAAATAAGATAAAAATGGTTGTAAAATTAACTTAAAAACATTTTATTATAGTAAATATATTAATTTCATCATGTTAATATGGTTATAGAAGATTTATATGAGGGTAAGGAATAAATAAACTCAAAATATATTGGTAAAGACAATTACCTCTTCTTTGGGTATCTTCCTTTGGATTACACCTTAATCATTCTTGAGATAGAATTTTGGTGAGAAAAATGATTCTAGGTCATGGGGAGGAAGGTTTATAAGGTATTTTTGTAGATATATATTTATTTATGAAGCTAAAGTTGTGTGGATAAGTGATATTAGGATGTGCATTTTTATAAGTAAAGTGGGTGACAAACTTGTAAATACTTGAAACTTAATTATATAATATATGTATTAATAAATTAAAGTGACTCCAAATTGTCATAGATTCAAATATAATAAGGTTAAGTTAGAAATGAAATTAACAAATTATATTTCAGTGAGTTTTTTTTTGTTATTTTAAACCTTATCTCTAAGGTGAACCCCTCTTTTAACCTTTACTATGCTAATAAGATACTTAGTCTTTAAGGGTCAATAATGTCATTATAAATGGTAAATTAGATAATAAGTGGGAAATGGTTGATATTATCAACCATTTAACATTGAATTTAAAAAATATAATATTTCTTTATGATTTTTAAATAAGTTAATTAAATATTAATTAACATAAAATATCTTTAAAGTCATTCTCAAGACTATTCACATAACCTGACTTTAAAAGCATCTATATTTCCATGGAGTTAAAATTTAAATATTTAAAATATTACTTACCCTTAATTTTGATATATAAAAAATATCCAATACTTTAAATTATCTAAAACACATCACTTTTAATATTTTAAAATTATTTACTTTGATTTTTCACCTGCTTGTACAAGAGATGCATCAGCCATGTGTAAGCATTCAAGGTAATTATACTATAACTAAAGATTTAAAATAAATTAATATATAAAAATAATTTATTCATATTAAAATTAACCATTTATAACCATTCATAACTTCTTTTTATCTCTAATAAAACATATTATATATATTAAGAGAAAGAAAGTGACATTTTGTAATTATCTTTTACTTAAAATAATATAAAGGTCATTATCAAAGAAAAATGTAACCAAATGGCCATATTTTAGAATACAGGATGATTTTTTTCAAAATAAACTCATTAAGTGAAATAAAAGTAATTTTATGAGATATTTTTAAACCTTATCACATATTTTTAACCATGTTTAACCCATTTTACCCTTTATCAAAATGTTAAACTTTTACCATGGTTACTATTCATTATTACTAAAAATGAAATGGAACTCATTACAGAATTATAAAATGATGATAAAAAATATGTAATATATTTTTTAATATTAAATTTCTAGAATTGGTAAAAATTACTTTCAATATATGCTTTTAAAATTCAATGAAAACACATTTTAAGAAAAATGCATGTTTTAAGTATAAAAATGATTTTATACCAAAATAATATATAATGTTGATTTCCATTGATTTAATTAAATTATGTTAAATAAAATGAGACTAATTTGAATTTTAAATAAAATCGAATCTGAAATTATCCTTTTTAAATCTTGATTAAAAGAGAAGTACCAAATTTATTATAATAAAAACATTACTTATATTTCCAAAATGTCAAACATAGATTTCTAAGTTCAGAATTATATTTTTAAATGAATTATATTAATTATTAATAATATTATTAGTCTAAAAAATTATAATCTTTTAATTCATTATTATACTCTCATATTTTCATAAAAGTGACATTATTTTAAAAATCGTTATTTTTCACTATTCACCCAAAAATCAACTATTTTTTAAAAATACCAAAAAAACAACCTAAGATAATTTGATAAGAAGAATATAATAATGAAGTAATTTTTATAAAATTAAATTTCTAAAATTTTTAAATTTATCTTTTAAATTAAAATACATACTGCAAAACTACCTTTATATAAAAATGACCCTTTTAAACTTTAACTCTTATTAACCTTATATGATTTCATTATCATCATTCAAAATTGAGTAAATATTTCCTAATTAATAATAAATAAATTTTCATTAGGATAAATTTTCTATATATATTTCATAATGTGGTTACTACTATTCATACACACCAATCCAATGGCTAGGTTATAAAATTCATTTTTAAATAATAATAATTCTATAGTTTATCATGGTTCATTTAAGTTCAGTGTTTCATGTGGTACATGCTATAAAACATAGATTTATTTAAAATAAAATAAATTCTAAAATCTTGGGTTATTAAACTTCTATTATTAATTATTATTATATATTTATATTACTTTTTCATTGTATGAGAACTGTCCAAGGATATTTTCCATACACTTCTCTGTAAAGTGACATGATCTCCAATATTTTCCACATACTTCATTTATAATTTCAAAATTTTTTTGAGTATGAAAACTAGTATAAAATTTGTTTATAGCCTTATTCTTTTAATATTCATTCTTTTTCACTTCTAGGATGATCCTCCTCAATTCATTCCATCTACTAGGTTGGGACATATTATGCCAACATGTGTAAGTTTTGTGATATAAAATACTACAGCACCAATAATAGCCACTGAATCAAAATCTTCTATTAAATCCAAAATTAGTTCAAGAAAATGTCATTCTATATTATTATATTTTTTTTAAATCTTCCTTAATATTTATTATTCTTCAAATAGGTGGATTTTTCTTGCATTATTCTTTCTTCTCTATATGTATAAAATAATTTCTCGTCATCTTTTATACCCTATACTTATAGAGTTTTTTTAAAAGAACCTCCCCTGTTTGGAAAAATATATTCAACTTTTTTAGTATATTTAGGTATAGGTTTATCCTAAATTGATATGCTATAAATATCAACTGTTGTAGAGGATTGATCCTTGAATTCAATATATTTTTTGAAATCTTCTTTCAACCTTTTTAACTCTTGTTCGACTGTAAGAAGTTTTGATTCCATCTTACCTATTTGTTATTATTTTAACATGATTTTATCTTCAAGGTCCTTCTTGATCTTTTCATGATTAACAAACTTAAACTTAAATTAATTGAGCTCTTTAATGAGTTTATCCTCTATTTTAAAATATTCTTCATTTGATTCAACTTTCTTCCCATTGTCTTTCTTCAAGGTTTTAACTTCCTTCTTCAACTTGGTATCTTCCTTAAGGGAATCCTCTAACTCAAATCTAATAATATTATCCATGTAAGTATCTTCACCACCTTTCTCATCACTACGTGAGGAGGTTTCTTAGTTGTCTACATTCACCAAAAAGTTTGAAACATTTTTTTATTTATCTTTTGATTGGTTACTTGAGTTAGAGTCTTCCTTCTCTTCTTTACTCATCAAGATTCTCATTTTCCTTCTTAAAAATATCTTATTTTTATCACCATTATTTTTCATTTATTTGGAGTATTTTTCTCATTTATTATTTTGTAGTCTCTCTTCTTGGTCTTCAGTATCAAACTCATAGTTTTTCTTCTTTGGATATTTGACTATAATATGTCCAATACCACCACATATAAAGAATTTCAAAGGAAGTTTTACCTTGTATTTACACTTGAATTTTCTAAAAAATTTAGTGATAAGAGTCATGATTCTCTTGTTGTTATTATCTATATCATTATCATTATCACATTCACTAGAAGGTTTAGTTTCTTATCTTTTGATCTTTAGCTTCCTCAAAGCTTCAAAATCCATTTTATCTTTCACTTTCTTTTTAAAAGAATGTGTCTTTATCATTTCATGGGTAATGAGGATATTTTTTAACTCATCTAATGGGATATCTTCCTATTATTCAAGAGTATAAATTTTTTGATCAAATTGGTTAGGAAAATTCCACATAAGTTTATTAATAATAATGGAGTCATCTATATTTTCACCAAAATGTCTAATATTTCTCACAAATTTCATTTACTCTATTAAATTAATCAGCAATTGATCATACTAGACCATTTTTATATCTTCAAACTTGTTTCTATGAATTTGTATCTTGGATTATTTAACTTTTACATTTCCTTCATAATTTATTTCAAGTTTATCCCAAATCTCTTTAACTATTTGTAACTCCATCACTTTTTTAAACACCTTCTCAAAGAGAGACATTAAATGGAATTCCAAGATTTTCTATACACCTCAAGGTTGATTTTATCAATAAATGTCTTTTTATCACCTCTTTTAATTGGTGGAAATCACATAGGGGTTGCATCAAGAATTTCAAGAATCTAAGATAAAAAAATTCAGCATTTTATTTTTCCAACCATGGAAAATATTTCCATAAAATGTGAGCACACCTCTACTATTCACAGAGTTGATATTATCCATTATTTCTTCATACTGATAGAATCTAACATAGGTAACTTTTATCTTATACCACTTGTTAGTCCTAGTGGATCAAATGGATACACAAAGAGCGGGTGAATCAGTGTGGCCAACTATTATAATTTCTTTATTTGAAATAAATCCTTATATTCAGTTATGAAATAACTCTCTCAAGTAGATATCTTAGCCTCACTTGAATTCTATGAAATACAAGGGAAAAAACAAATTCACACATAGGTTTTTATAAGGTTCAGGATCAATGTCAGGACATACACCTTGCAACCACTAGTTATTATCTTGTGTTGTAGATTTTCCTCTAATATATTTTTATCAATAAAAGTGGTTGGGTCAATTATTATTCTGAGCCCATGATTCCCAGCACATACTCTACTCCCATAGGTTCTACTATCGCATGACATTTATAATATATTTTTATCAATACAAGTGGTTGGGTTAATTATTATTATAATCCCATGCTTTCCAGCACATACTCTACTCCCACAGGTTCCACTATATCTTGATATTTACAATGAAATTCTAGAAAACCAAGATAATATAGATCTTTCCTTCAAATAAAGGTTTATTAAATAATAAATAAACAATCTTCCTCTTTGATCCAACACAATATTATCCATATAATATAACTCACATTCTTTAAGAATAGCCTCTTTAGAATCTACCTAGTGATAAACACTAAAGATCGTGGATTTCTCATCTCAATGAATGAAAAATAATTTGTGGATCTACTTTTAATTCTTATATAAGACTCGTCACTATAACCTTAGGAAAAATAGAATTTTTTTTAGAATACTACCACCTCAACTACAAGCACTCAAACCTCAACAGGTATAATATTTCCAATAAGAAATAGTCCCACTCTTCAATAAATCATTTTTTATACAGGAAGCACATTAATTACTTATCTCAATTTTATATACTTGAATTATTATATAAAAATATGTCTCAATCCAACTTATAAATATAAAAATTATCAAACACCCATTTTTAGAATTCATAAATATTTATACACATTTCACTAAGACCTTTACGTGGTTCAATTTCGCATAATTTTTTTCAATGATAATTTATAAAAATGATCTCTTATTATTCAATTGATAATAAAAATAGTAGAATATTTCAGATTTGACTTCCAGAAAAAAAATAAATAAAATTTTTTTGCATGGTTCACAAATGCTCAGAAGTTTCTTCCACCAGATTACGATATAAAGCAGCTACTTGTGGCGCAACTTGAATCAAAAATCATCTCAAGAAAATATCTTAGACATTCTAAAAACTCAAATTGATTTAAAAAATTATTATCATGTGATTTAGAAACTAAATAAAATTAATGCATCATCCCATTAAATATCTTCATTATTGTTGAAAAACAACTCAGTTTCATTTGGAGTTATTCTCAATCGATTGAATTTCTGAATGATGCGGTTCTTAATGATGTGAGAATCGTGAAAACTCCATGTTTACTGAATCACAATCAGTTTATGATGTATTAATAATGGATTAAAAACTTTAGCATCATTGGGTTTCAAATTCAATGAAAAATTAAAATTCTAGAAACTTAGAAAATTCCTAAGGATAAAATGATCCTTATGGTAAAATCCTTATGGTCTCATGCATAAATGTATCCATGACTAAACAATAAATCAAATGACTCTTACAGGAATATAGCTTATGGTAAAATGACCCTTATGATATTATTAATGCTTACATATACTCATGTGTGCAGTTTTCTCATCTTTCAATGTAAGGTTGAATGATCCTAATAATCTTCTCACCTATATAAAAGTAATTCTTATGATTGGATGATCCTTATATAAGACTGTAGTATGAGCCTGTACAATTTCATAATTATTTATATAAAATCATAGACACTTCAAAACACTTTATAAAATTCCAAAACATAGTAAATAATATCAAAAACAATTCAATGGCTTGGTTGAAAAACAAATACAACAAATAAAAAACCTTCAACAATTCTTCTAAGATAAAGTGTTTTTCACATGCCATTATATATTATTATTATTATTATTATTATTATTGAAATGGGGAATATATTAGGTTTATTATTTGATTAAGTTACTTTATGTAATTATTAATAATAAACCCTATATCTATATATAACTCGTTATATCATTTTAAAGATGTGGTGAAAACATCATCATTATGCACATTGCCTCCCCTCTATAGAGAATTATCTCTATAAATAATGTCTCTAGGGTTTTCTCTCAATAAAGATAGAATTATTCCACCACTTTCTCCCTACCAAGAATGATATAATAAGAGAAAGACAATACTCCAAGACCAAAGAATTGTGTTGTGATCAAGTTGAACAATGCAAGACAATCGTATTATCAATGTTTTCACCTAGTATTTTATCAATGTAGTTTAAATATAGAGAATCATGTGTGGATCACTTATAGAGAGAGTCTATTTTGAATCCTCTCGATACAGTGATGGCACAACTTTAATGTGATTCAATTGATCAAAATATTCATTGAAGAAATATCTCAAGACTGAGGTATTTCCTTTTTATTAAATTAATTATAAATTTAATGTGAAAGATACTCTATATTGGTTCTAGGATTAGTTAATCATTTTTTCATTGGGTGTACTCTTAGACATTATGTTTATTCATCATATTCTTATGTATTATCTATTTGATTCAATGAAAATCCATTTTTGGGCATGGGATCGACCAAATTTCTCTATGCTCAGAACCTGTATACCCCTCATCCATATAGATAATCATGTCATATATACTATCTAGGTATGATTGTGTACTCACCATTATATCTTAATTGAGTACCCAGATTTCATGATCATCATTGTCACGACCCGTCCTCAGGGACCGTGCCGTGACTACCCCAAGCCCGCCTTCCATAGGCCAGGGAATGGCGACTAGTACCAAAGGTGTAAATCCCGATAACAGGGAAGGAATTGCCTTTATAAAAGTAAACAAAACACCACAGAGTACAAGCGGAAGCAAAACACTAAGTACAAAGGAAAGTGCTGAAAAGTAAATGGGCCAGAATACAAACCCAAATGAAATTACAACTATAACTGAACAAGTACAACAGGAAAAGACAACAGCTGGAAGAAAGGAAGCAGATCATGGGTCGTCCTCCTCGGATCCTACCTGAAGGGTAGGTACAGATGACGCAGCTCCTGGATCATCCACCATGGATCCTACCTGAAGGGTAGGTACAGATAGCATCCACAACGCTCTCGCCCATCAACCTCCTTCGTGTGTCGTCTCTCCGTGAAGTCCACCTCCAGATACTGACTCGTCTTGTAGTCCACCTCCGGGTACCGTCCAGTTCTCGAACACTTGGCCTCCGTCAGCACTGCCCGTCGTCTGCAACCAATACAACGAGGTGTGGGCATAGCTCGTGCAGGGATGAGTATAACAATACTCAGTAGGGACCCCGAGACCCTCAAGGTCTCACTAAAACCAACATGGAAATCCACAAAGAAGATCTCAATAGATAACCTCTACTTAGGTATATGCCCATACATATATCTAAGTTATCAAGTAACCCATATCAATCATGAGGGAAACAAAAAGATCATGAAATCAACGGATAACCACTACCCAGGTATATGCCCATACATATACCTAAGTTATCAAGTGACCCATCTAAATCAAGAGGTAAACACAAAGGTCAAAAGTCTCAGCTCAAACTAGGATTTTTATTAACGAAAATGTAACTGTTGAAGAGCTCCGTCTCTGAAGTGTACAGTGGTCATGTCATGACTCCGAGGTACTACTCACTAACCTAAGACTGCTGAGGTACTCCTCCTGTTGAGTACCGCGGGTCTGCGTCCTACTACCGGGCGCTCCGTCCGCTGTGGGTCTGTCGCGAAATATCGGGCGCTCCCCCTAATAGCCTACAGAGGTACTCCTCCTGTCGAGTACCGCGGGTCTGCGGCCAACTACCGGGCGCTCCGTCCGCCGTGGGTCTGTCTCCAAATACTGGGCGCTCCGTCCACTGGGCTAGTCGACTCACTCCAAGTCTAGTCGGTCAAGCAGTCGTCAGGTTTTAGTCGGCTACACGGTCTCCGTACTCCGTATGCTCGTCTCCGGGAGGGTCTTCTCCATGAGCTACAGGTCGATACTCCAAGTATCACAAAGTCCCACTAAGAAGTATCTCAAAGGACCGCCTCATCATAGGGGTCTCAACACAATAGTCGGCGCGTCAATCAGACGCCCGGTCTGTGAGTTACTAGCCTTTTCGTCCCCGGGGCCCGGTTGGTTTCGTGTGCGAACCAATCCGACCGTAACTCAACTATACCCCGAACACTCATAGGGTATACTCATAGGGACCGTTTCTCAACATGATCACCAGCTCCGCTGACGGTTCGTCAAACGGACGTCTGGTCTGAATGATATCAGTTTTTCCGTTCCAGGGGCCCGGTTGGATTTCGGGTACAATCCAACACGGCCACTATCCAACAGAAACCAAAACTCGGGCGAAGTATTCCAAAAGTTCCATCTCATCAAGAGGAAAACAACGAGATAGACGGCGCGTCAATCGGATGCCCGGTCTATGAGTTATTGGCTTTTTCGTTCCAGGGGCCCGGTTGGTTTCGTGAGTGAACCAACCCGACCGCACTCCTACGGCACCCAAACCTCAAGAGGAGTAATCCAAAAGATCTGTCTCACTAATAGTAATCCAACAAAGTCGACGGCATGTCAATCGGATGTCCGGAGCTCAAGTTACGAGCGTTTCCGCTCCGAGGGCCCTGTTGGTTTCGTATCCGAACCAACCCGGCCGAACCCAAAGTATTCCGAAACCTTGAGTGCGATATACCGAAACGACCGTCTCGATCCAAGGATCACATCGCTGCTGACGGTGCGTCGATCGGAGGTCTACATCTCAAGATATGGGAAAAAGACCAAAGAGGGTCCGAAAAGGGGGGTCTGGGCCCGGACCGACCCGGCCCGACCCCCCCCCCCCCCCGGGTCGGCCCAAACCGGGTCGACCCGACCCGGGTCTGACCCGGCTGGACCCGGTCCGGCCCGGCTCGGCCAGCTCGGTCCGGCCCGACCGGCCAGCCGCGGCTCGGCGTGGCCGAGCCGAAGTCGCGGAGCGGGGGGCAGAGCGCGGCCGCCCTCGCCGCTAATTGGGGCCGGCGGCGAACCGTCGCCGCCCATCTTCCGTTGGCGCGCTCGGGCACCGCCGCCGCCTCCGGTTGCCGGCGGCACCGCGCCGGTGACCCGTGCCTCCGGGTGTTTCCGCGGGCCACCGGAGTTGCTCCGGTGGTCCGTTTTCAAAACCGTCTGAGTCGGTGTTCATCTCGAGTCTCGAACTTTACTGCACAAGCTTCAAAATTACATTGCAGCCCCGTATTGTCGTCGCCCGTCAATCCGCACGTCTATTAACAAACGCGGAGTCTTCGTGGATCTCCGGCGCGGCGCGTTGACGCCGCGCCCCTTCGCCGTGGCCCGACTCCGTCCGCGGATGTCTTCGGGTTTCTCCGACGCGGCGCAACGGCGTCGCGTCCTTGTTCTTCTTTTCACGACGCGGCGCGACGGCGCCGCGCATTTCCTTGTCGCATGATTCCGCATGGTGCGATGGCACCACGCCTTCTCGTACCAAACCATAAAGGAACCAACATGAAAAAAAGGAGGAGGGTCGGCCGTGTTTGTGCGGTCCGGCCCCCTCGCGTTATTTGATAACTATTGGTTTTAAACCACTAAGATCATCAAGTTGGTATTCATGAACAAAATAAATAAATAAAATTAAAACCCCTACCTTGGTTTCAAGAGCGGAGCTTGTTCGGAGGTTCGTCGAAGAGAAAACATCGCGGTATAACCGTCGCAGAAAGAGAGACGTTGCGGAAGAACCGTTGCGGAAAGAGACGTCGCGTCGTGGATCCGTGTCGCGGAGTCGGTCTTCGAGGACTTGGCGTTCTTCGACGGAGTTCGATGCGTTCTTTGCGTTCCTCGTGTTCTTCATCAAAGAGGATGAAGAACTCTAGCTTTCCTTAGCTTTTCTTCTCCAAAGTCTCTCAAGCAACTAAGAAACTAACCCATAAATAAATTAAGCCTCACTTAATTTATTAACACCACAAAACCTTTGAAATTCAAGAGTTTGAATTAACTCACCTCATTAAATTACACAAGTTGTCAAATTAAATTAAGGGGAGTTAATGGGGAGTTTAAGAGTTGAATAATATGAAGGGGTGGGGTTTGTGTGGGCCCCACCTCCTTCATAACCTACAAAGGGAAGTTGGGTAGTTACCCAACTTCCTCCCAAAGGATAAAAACACTTAGAGTAAAATAAAAATTGTTGCTAAATTTTTATTTTTAACTTCCACAATTTTTATCAACTTCTCTCGTGTAAACGCAACTCTGGAACAGGAGTTCCTAAGCAATTATCGGCGCTACGGTTCCATCGGTGCCCTCGGAATTTGATTCCGAGCAACGGTTCAAAAGTTAGAAAAAAACCCGCTCGTCCGTTCACTGAACGTACCCGAGCCAAACTTTGGAAAATGATTCCAGGCACACCGGGCCTCGGAATCAGGCGCCGTCAGAAACTGCGTTCTTATAAAATTCCAAAGAAAATTAAGAAAAAAAATTCCTTGAAATTTTCAGGTCTTTACATTACTCCCACCTTAGGGATTTACGTCCTCGTAAAGCTTCAACACAAACTAGGGTTACAAAAGCGGTATTGAGCACGCACCTGAGCCTTCTGCTCCCATGTGCTCACCTGGAGATTCCCATACTGCCAGAGAAAGTGCACCCGAGGAATCGATCATCCTCGTAGGATCCGCTCCTGTCAATCCTCGATCCCCACTGGAACCTCTGTGAAAGACACCCCATCGCCATCGTCCAGCTCCTCATGGTCGATGATATGCGAAGGGTCGAGCACGTATCTCCTCAGTTGAGATACGTGGAAGTCTTCGTGCACCTGGTGCAACTGCGGTGAATGGGTCAAGCGGTAAACCACCCCGCCTACCCAGCTGAGTACCTAGAAATCTCTGTTGAACCTCGGAGATAACTTGTCGCCTTGGCCACATCTCTGTAAACCTCGTCGAGGTGAGACCCGTATAAGGACATGATCGTCATCCTCGAACTCTAGAGGCCTCCAAGTCCTGTCAGCATAAGGCTTCTGTCGGCCCTGTGCTGTCCTCGTCCGCTCTTGGATGACCTGGACCTTCTCTAGTCTCACAAGAGCTGCTATGATTTCTTCTTTTCCGATAAGAGAAATCCGGTCTCATCCCCTGGATGAACCACATTCTTTGCCTAATACAGTCAATCCTAACATGAATGATGCATTCATGCCATGGATGACGTCGTAAGGCCTCGACGTAACTACCAAGAGATCCAACTGTCACTCTCACCTCCAAGGGTCGAGTCACACTATCGACATCATTGTGAGGTCACTAGGTCTCCCCCAGTAGAAATCTCGAAAGTGAGGGTCAAGTCAACAGTTTTAAGCGGGACCACTCAATATCAACCAAACAAAAGGATAGGAAAACAAACATCACAAAGATAAGTGTCTTTTTTATTATTGAATCTCATAGTACAAATACATGAAGCAACTACAGACAAACATCAACAAAACTAGAAGCAACAGGATCAATAGCCTCCAGGTCTGGAGCTAGTCCCGCTCCTGTCCATCTGCTTCCGGAGTTCCATGACCATAGGCCTCAGTTGCCTGAAGCTGAGCTCTCCCATGTCCTCCTGTCCCCCGCAGTCTGCCCTGATCGAACCTCTGCCTCTGGCTGGGAGGTTCTTCATTTAACTGTTGGTCATCTGTATGGCGGGTCAGACAGTCACGTGCCATGTGACTAATTCCGCCGCAAGAGTAAAACTGTCCACTCTCGGCACGTCTGGCTCTGACTCCACCCCGGTTTCCCCGCACAACTGAACCTGAGTCATGCAGTCGGCCACCGGTAGGTCTGGTCCTCTTGGACCACTGCATCATCTGTCTACTTCCTGCTGCAGAAGACTCTGCCGCAAGCCAGCTAGTGGTGGGTCCGGCTGCTGGAGACTGCTCAGTAAGGAAACTCTCCACTAAGAGGGCTCTCTCCAACACCCCTGTCTGCGTCGGAATGCTGTGAGAAACAATAGAAGCTCTAATCTCTCGCATGATCCCCTGCTCGAAGGTTCAGGCCCTGAAGAATGGGTCCCGTTCCATATCTGTGGAGTAGCACGAGAGGTCTGTGAACCTCGCTGAATACTGTGCCACTGTCATGCTGCCCTGCCGCAGCTGAAGTAGCTCCTGTATATGCACCGCTCGAAGGGTGGCTGGTACAAACTCTGCCTAGAACAGGCTCTTGAAGTATGCCCAAAGAAGAGTCGCCTCGTCATGCATCTGGAGAATCAGGCTCCACCATCTTCCAGATGCTTCCTGAAGAAGGCTGGCAGCAAGGATCACCATGAAATCTGTCGGCGTCCCCACTAGCCTGAAGACTCTCACCATAGCCTCCAGCCAATCCTCAGCCACCTGCGGGTCCGTCTCTCCCCGGAACCTGGGTGGCCTCTAGTGCTGGAACTCGTGCAGTGCACTCAAGCGACGTGCACCCTCTGCTGCTGGGGCTGGTGGCATCGGTGGCCCAATGGGTAGTAGTACCGCTAGTGCCTCCGATGGTGCCTCAACTGGAATAGAACCCTGTACTGAGGCCACATCGCTCAGCGGGCTGTCAGTACGAACAACTCTCGGGGCTCTAGCTGGTCGTCCGCGGGGAGGCATCCTGAAAGAAATAAACATGACATGATCAAAAGACTTATACCTGGTGAGTTAACCTGGTTTGAGCTGACATTTAAAAACTTCTAGAAACACACATGCAATCAGTGTTTTCGTGCACAAAGTCAGAAATTAGTTTTCAGGGTCCTAGTGTATGGATACGTCGGCCGCCCGCACCAACACTGGACTCCCTGAACTGAAAACCACACTCGGTACTCTTAACACTATTGCTTCACAGAAAGAAAATATCAAAGTTATAAGTTCTACGGTAGAACCGACTCCTTTGATACCAATTTGTCACGACCTGTCCTCGGGGCCTGTATCGTGACTACCCCAAGCCTGCCTTCCATAGTCCAAGGGCTGGTGACTAGCACCAAAGGCGTAAATCCCGATAACAGGGAAGTCATTTCCTTTATAAAAGTAAACAAAACACCACAGAGTACAAGCAGAACCAAAACACTAAGTACAAAGGAAAGTTCTGAGAAGTAAATGGTCCAGAATACAAACCCAAATGAAAGTACAACTACAACTGAACAAGTACAACAGGAAAAGACAACAGTTGGAAGAAAGGAAGCAGCTCCTGGGTCGTCCTCCTCGGATCCTACCTGAAGGGTAGGTACAGATGACGCAGCTCCTGGATCATCCACCATGGATCCTACCTGAAGGGTAGGTACAGATAGCCTCCACAACGCTCTCGCCTGTCAACCTCCTCCGTGTGTCATCTCGCTGTGAAGTCCACCTCCAGATACTGACTCATCGTGTATTCCACCTCCAGGTACCGTCCAGTCCTCGAACACTCAGCCTCCGTCAGCACTGCTCGTTGTCTGCAACCAACACAACGAGGTGCGGGCATAGCCTGTGCAGGGGTGAGTATAACGATACTCAGTAGGGACCCCGAGACCCTCAAGGTCTCACTAAAACCAACATGGAAATCCACAAAGAAGATCTCAATAGATAACCTCTACTTAGGTATATGCCCATACATATATCTAAGTTATCAAGTAACCCATCTCAATCATGAGGGAAACACAAAGATCATGAAATCAACGGATAACCACTACCTAGGTATATGCCCATACATATACATAAGTTATCAATTGACCCATCTCAATCAAGAGGTAAACACAAAGGTCAAAAGTCTCAGCTCAAACCAGGATTTTTATTAACGAAAACGTAAATGCTGAAGAGCTCCATCTCTGAAGTGTACAGTGGTCCTGTCACGACTCTGAGGTACTGCTCACTAACCTAAGACTGCTGAGGTACTCCTCCTTTCGCGTACCGTGGGTTTGCGGCCTACTACCGGGCGCTCCGTCCGCTGTGGGTCTGTCACCAAATACCGGGCGCTCCCCCTAATAGCCTACAGAGGTACTCCTCCTGTCGAGTACCGCGGGTCTACGGCCAACTACCGGGCGCTCCGTCCGCCGTGGGTCTGTCACCAAATACTGGGCGCTCCGTCCACTGGGCTAGTCGACTCACTCCTAGTCGAGTCGGTCAAGCAGTCGTCAGGTTTCAGCCGGCTACACGGTCTCCGTACTCCGTACACTCATCTCCGGGAGGGTCTGATCCACGAGCTATAGGTCGATACTCCAAGTATCACAAAGTCCAACAAAGAAGTATCTCAAAGGACCGCCACATCATAGGGGTCTCAACGCAACAGTCCGCGCGTCAATCGAACGCCCGGTCTGTGAGTTACTAGCCTTTTCGTCCCCGGGACCCGGTTGGTTTCATGTGCGAACCAATCCGGCCATAACTCAACTATACCCTGAACACTCATAGGTTATACTCATAGGGACCGTTTCTCAATGTGATCACCAACGCCGCTGACGGTTCGTCAAACGGACGTCTGGTCTGAATGATATCAGCTTTTCCGTTTCAGGGGCCCTGTTGGATTTCGGGTACAATCCAACCCGGACACTATCCAACAGCAACCAAAATTCGGGCGAAGTATGCCAAAAGTTATGTCTCATCAAGAGGAAAACAACGAGACAGACGGCGCGTCAATCAGACGCCCGGTCTGTGAGTTATTGGCTTTTTCGTTCCAGGGGCCCGGTTGGTTTCGTGAGCGAACCAACCCGACCACACTCCGACGGAATCCAAACCTCGAGCGGAGTAAGCCAAAAGATCTGTCTCACTAAGAGGAATCCAACAAAGTCGACGGCACATCAATCGGACGTCCGGAGCTCAAGTTACGAGCATTTCCGCTCCGAGGGCTCGGTTGGTGTCGTATCCGAACCAACCCGGCTGAACCCAAAGTATTCTGAAACCTTGAGTGAAATATACCGAAATGACCGTCTCGATCCAAGGATCGCATCTCCACTGACGGTGCATCGATCAGAGGTCTACATCTCAAGATATGGGCAAAAGACCAAAGAGGGTCCGAAACGGGGGGTTTGGGCCCGGACCGACCTGGCACGACCCCCCCCCCCCCCCCCCGAGTCGGCCCGAACCAGGTCGACCCAAACTGGGTCGACCCGACCCAGGTCCGACCCGGCTGGACCCGGTCCGGCCCGACCCGGCCGGCTCGGTCCGGCCCGACCGGCCAGCCGCGGCTCGGCGTGGCCGAGCTGAAGTCGCAGAGCGGGGGGCGGTGTGCGGCCGCCCTCGCCGCTAATTGGGGTCGGCGGCGAACCGCCGCCACCCATCTTCCGGCGGCGCGCTCGGGCGCCGCCACCTCCTGGCAGCCGGACGGCTCCGGCCACCGCCTCCGCCGCGCCGGCGACCCGTGCCTCCGGGTGTTTCCGCGGGCCACCAGAGTTGCTCCGGTGGTCCATTTTCAAAACCGTCTGAGCCGGTGTTCATCTCGGGTCTCGAACTTTACTGCGCAAGCTTCAAAATTACATTGCGGCCCCGTTTTGTCGTCGCCCGTCAATCCGCACGTCTATTAACAAATGTGCCATCTTCGTGGCTCTCCGGCGCGGCGCGTTGACGCCGCGCCCCTTCGTCGTGGCCCGACTCCGTCGGCGGATGTCTTCGGGTTTGTCCGACGCGGCGCGACGGCGTCGTGTCCTTGTTCTTCTTTTCACGGTGTGGCACGACGGTGTCGCGCATTTCCTTGTCGCATGATTCCGTGTGGTGAGACGGCACCACGCCTTCTCGTACCAAACCACAAAGGAACCAACATGAAAAAAAGGAGGAGGGTCGGCCGTGTTTGTGCGGTCCGGCCCCCTCGCGTTATTCGATAACTATTGGTTTTAAACCACGAAGATCGTCAAGTTGGTATTCAAGAACAAAATAAATAAATAAAATTAAAACCCCTACCTTGGTTTCAAGAGCGGAGCTTGTTCGGAGGTTCTTCAAAGAGAAAACATCGCGGTATAACCGTCGCGGAAAGAGAGACGTTGCGGAAGAACCGTTGCGGAAAGAGACGTCGCGTCGTGGATCCGTGTCGCGGAGTCGGTCTTCAAGGACTCGGCGTTCTTCGACGGAGTTCGATGCGTTCTTCACGTTCCTCGTGTTCTTCGTCGAAGAGGATGAAGAACTCTAGCTTTCCTTATATTTTCTTCTCCAAAGGCTCTCAAGCAACTAAGAAACTAACCCATAAATAAATTAAGCCTCACTTAATTTATTAACACTACAAAACCTTTGAAATTCAAGAGTTTGAATTAACTCACCTCATTAAATTACACAAGTTGTCAAATTAAATGAAGGGGAGTTAATGGGGAGTTGAAGAGTTGAATAATATGAAGGGGTAGGGTTCGTGTGGGCCCCACCTCATTCATAACCTACAAAGGGAAGTTGGGTAGTTACCCAACTTCCTCCCAAAGGATAAAAACACTTAGAGTAAAATAAAAATTGTTGTTAAATTTTTATTTTTAACTTCCACAATTTTTATCAACTTCTCTCGTGTAAACGCAACTCTGGAACAGGAGTTCCTAAGCAATTACCGGCGCTACGGTTCCATCGGTGCCCTCGGAATTTGATTCTGAGCAACGGTTCAAAAGTTAGAAAAAACCCACTTGTCCGTTCACTGAACGTACCCGAGCCAAACTTCGGAAAATGATTCTGGGCACATCGGGCCTCGGAATCAGGCACCGTCAGAAACTGCGTTCTTGTAAAATTCCAAAGAAAATTAAGAAAAAAATTTCCTTGAAATTTCCGGGTCTTTACAATCATATGATAGAATAATCTTGTCCTAGTTGATCTCCAACTAATGATATGATCAATAACATACCCAACCACCCTCTGATTACTAGGCTATAATTGGTTGTGTAAGAAATGTATCAAAGTATGAAGATTATCATTCTATGTATCTTTAAAAATTCAGTTAATGGGGACTCCTATCTAATCCATACGCCCCTAATAAACCAAATAAATTGTGTATGTAACTCTATGTGGTATACCTAGTGGGTTATCCAATGCACAAAACCACTTTTTTCACCTCATGAGAAAATTTTGTATCTCATACGAGAATCCTACCCACACTAACATTAAAATTTTTTCCTGGACTATAATAATTCATGATGAACATCAGTTAGGGATAACTCAAAGTCACACTTTGAGATCTCAGTTATCATTACATTTCATAAAATATGTATCTATATATACATACATGTAGCAAATGTAAAATAATGATAAAGTGGATATTTCATTTACTATGATATATTTTATATTATTAAAACTATTTTATGAATACTTAAAAAACCCTATACAATAACTTGTATATAGTATCATATATGATATACTAATATATCAACCTTATGTTTGCTACACTCTCTGTGGTTTTTTAACTTATTACATCTATATGAAATTCTTTCCATATATTTATGTGACTATATAGTAAAACACTCCCATTAAACACTTTGTTGAGTAACATATATGAAGAAATAAAGTTTAAATAATGGTGATATTTAGGACTCGTATTCTAAATGTTCATATCCTTGAACATATCCAAACTTCTTAACTCCACAACAACAAATGTTTTGATTTCAACTTATGTTGTTTATTTATAACTTTTACTAAGTTTAACAAAATCATATTTGAAACTATTTCCATAAAAATTTTCCTTGAATACTGTAACTATTTATATTATTACCCACCAACACTTACTAAACTACTTTAAGATAAAGTGACATTAACTCTGTTATAATTACTAAATTTAACTCTTTACATTACTTATACTTCCATGTATTGAAATTATTTTAGGATATTAAAGTAATAGTCAGTTTTTATTTTAACTAGCATAATCCTTTAAGAAATAGTGATATTAAAATTTCATAATAATTCAATGTAACACTTTACTTTTTTACCATCACATACCCTAAAACCTTTAGAATATAAATGAAAATCACTCTATACCGGTATAATCATTTCTTTATTAACTTTGAGCTTCTCAAAGTCCAAACATACTCCCACCATCCTCTTAGAAACTATATTCTCTTCATAATATCATTATAATAAATAAAAACTTCTTCACATTATTAAATAACTCTTATTTACCTTTAGTATGAATATTTAACAAATAAACTATTTATTCCATAGCATATATGGTATTCAATGTGTTTGGGGTATTTTCCTCTAAAAAGAAGCATATTTATCAAAATATACCACTAATGAGTGGCAGGAACATCTCTCCCATATTTTAAAAAATATTTTTATAAAAACCTTATCTTAGATAAAACATTTTCATACTTGTATTATTCTAAAAACATTTTATATAATTCAATTAATTATAAACCATGTGTGTATAATTAATCACCTTATTTTGTTTGCAAAAAATATTTTTTAATGAATGACTTCTTTTATCACATAAAAGAAATGATATGAAGATACACATCCACTACTTAGATCTATCTGAGCTTAATAAACTCATTCATATTCAAATATTTGATTTAGAAACTCTTTACTTCATCACTTGAATACAAACTACAAGATTTATCAATTATTCCCTCTATTTTGAATGTATTATATAGCCTTCAAAACTGAAGAATTGATTTTTATAACACTGATACTAATCATGAATATTATATGGATTTTCCAAAACTCCTTTAGGTATCTTGAACAATTCCATATTGTGGAATCATTACTCCTCCTCCCTGATAACACCTTCAAGTTTCAATGACCTCAACTAGCTTCTGGAAGAAAGAACATTGGACTCTCTAACTAACTGTTATTCTTCTATTTTAAATTTTATGCTCTTGTATTGTCTACACAACACCAAAATCTAAACATCATATTCCTAGTTGATATATTCTCAATACTTGATAATATTGGATAAACTTTACTTGAATTCATTCTTCGTGTTGGAACATTTCTATAGATAATAATAGATTTAATTCCTTAACCATAATAAGCCTTAAGGAGACCTCTAGTCTCACCAATTCATTAGATCACTCAATCATATTTAGTATATGAGACTAAAATTCCTTTGGTAATTATGCATATAATACCTCTAAAAACCTAAGTGAATCAATATATGCTTCTTATAAGAATCTAGATTCAAATTTTGAATAACTTTAACACTTTCTTACTTAGGAAAGTGCTTCTCTAACACATGAAATTTTCTTATTACTTAAGAACTTTTATTAAGTTAATAGTCTTAAGATTTTATTATATTAAGTTTATCCTTTATTAAAGATTTATCACATGGTTAAGTTTTATGATTATGATACTATTTATCTATAATAAAATTTTATACCATATTAGTATCATGTTTTATTGTCATTTAATAGGTACTTTTATTAAATGGGCTCCTACTAAAATGATGGCCCCTTTTAAACTCATAATATATATTAGTGGGACAATATCCATATTTCACTAATTAATGATTCCTTTATATCATTCCTCTCACCACTTACCTATTTAGGTAGGGAATCATCCCAATCATATCATATATAAATCTTGTATAGTTGATTAGACAACTCATTTTTTGATCCATCAAGTGGATACATCCAATTCTATTCATCTAGTATCCTAATTTTTAGGGTTTCACAACTAAGTGTGACTCAAAGAAAATGAGAAGAAGAAGATTGCACAGGATAATATAGGGGCACACAACTTTATTATGAACCTACTCATTTAGGTAATCTAGGTTCACCCATTACTTTATTGGTTTACATAAGATAATCTATAGGTAACTATATTTAGTATGAACTTACCTAGTTGGATGATTGAGATCTTTACAAGTGTTGCTTTAGAAAAAATCTAACACTTAATATTTACAAGAAATTTTAATCTGACCATCCTATCTCAATTTATTCCTTTTTGTATGTATGCTTCTAATGATTTAGTTTTGTAATAATGTTTCGTCCACCATAGTAATGTGTTTAAACCATATTGATTTATAGATTTTCACACAACCCACAGGCTTGTGATACTCACCCAAAAAATATAAGTCAAACATATTTACACATATAAAAATGTATATCATGCATGAGTTATATAAACTCTTCATGTAAATGTTTAAAATTATATAATATTTAAAATATCTAAATGAGTAATATTGATGTTATAGATAGCCAACCCCCACCTTTCTAGAATGAGGCATATGGCTCTGAGCCAATAGAAAATCTAACCCAAATCCCCTCTACTAAAGGATACTTTACTCAATAGAGGATCAAAATCATAATAAGTCTAACACATAATATATATAAATTATATTAAATAACTAAATTTAAGTTAATAACTTAAACTACAAACTTAGGTCGAGGTAGATTAAAACTAAAACTTATATGTTCATACCTAGCATGTAATGCAGGACTTGTCATTTTATAACATGTGGTTTAACATCTTAAACTAAAGCATTCATATATTCACAATATATAATCAATTTATAACTATAAATAAAGTAGGCAATAAACATTAAATAAATAAACATTTCAAATATTTAAACATGAGATAATCAATTATGAACAATTCATAAAACATAGCTCATTATAAATACATTATAATTTTAGCTTATTCATTATGAGAATTCCATAATTTTGAATGTAGACACTTTATATTCATTTCATAATATTAACTCCTTTATATTATTCAGTAAATGGAATTATACTTTATGTATAAGATATTTTTTTTATTATAAATATTTTATATTACAATTTATATTATGTAAACTATTTACATAATATAAATATCACATGCTTAATATTATTTAAACCTTTGATCAAATCAGTCATAAAAACTATTTTTATGGGGTTTAAATAATTTCCAAAAATAAATCCCCTTCTTAAATTTGAATATTTCATATTAATTATGAATAATTCATTAATAAATATAAACTCTTTATTTTTTGGACTTATTCTGTAATTTATAAAAACTTTATAAATTAACCCTTATAATTAAAATAAAAACTTCATTTCTAATCCATAAGGCATGAAATATAATTTTATAAATTAATTTTTAATATTAACATTTAATATTAAGGAGTATTTAATAATAAATGCTTCATAAAGATTTATTAATTAATTATAAAGTATTTATAATTAATTAATTTATAAAGACTTTATAAATTAACAAATATCACTAAAATTCCTTTTATCATTATTGATAAGTAATTTATGAATAATTAACTCAATTCATAATTGAAAATAAATAAAAATTAAAATTTTCTCATCCAATCATATTTTACAATTTAGAAGGAATCATAGATTATGATTGATAGTACACAGGTTTATAAATTTTCAATAATAATTTATTATTGATAACTAATTCATTGAATATGATAAACCTGTGGGATGCTATCATTCGTATTTTATTATTGGAATTCATATTATTACTTGTGATATTGTATATCATATTTAACAATATGCATTGTATCATTCTTATGATATGATGCTTTATTTTTTGATATAAGGTACATGAAATCATATTCTAAGATGGGAAGGAATCATATGATATGACCAATGGGAATCTATTAATTTAAACCATATTGTGGCCTATGATATCCTATATCATATGTTGTGATGTGAGGCTTGTGGAATAATATAACATGTCATATTTTACAACTGATATACGATATGTAATAAAATTTACAAAAACTTCATTTCCCATAAGATTTCATAAACCTAAGTTCATGGGATTCTCTAATACCACAACTAGGATTCAAGGGGGTACACTTAATAGATGTAACAAAAGTTATTGAAATCACATTTCCAATATCTTCATTATTATAATAAATGAAATTTATGTAAAACTTGAAATAAAGAACTATAAAATCATGTATACCTTACACTAAAGATCTATTGAAATATCTCTATTCCATCGAATGGTTTGATAAATATTTCCAAATAGTGTCTAAATGACATCCCCTCTTTGTGACATATCTATAGGTTGATATAAATATCTCATTATACAAGAGGGATCCTCTATCCTTTATGGTGTGATAGCGCTTTGGGCATAAATAAGGTATGAGAAGAATATTTTCAAGGTTAGGGAGATCTAGTAGAGCATCAAGAAGACATGTATACACATTAATCACATGGAAGTGGATTTATATAAACCCTAAGGATTATCCTCAGGGATACATGCATTTACTCATGCATTTTAACACATGAGTTAATGGTTTACCTAGTCTATGCATCGCATGCATGAATTCAAAAATCTCCCTCGTGTTACATATCATATAATGATTATTTAATGATAGAATCATGGAAGATCAGTTTGAGCATTAACTATTAACATTTAGATTCCAAACCAATAATATAGCCTTTCTAAATAAATCTTACTATGTGATTCATGGAAATTCAATGGCATGAAATCACATTACATGCTCTATACAACATAACAAATCATAAGCTATGATTTCATGGGATTACATGGGTAAATTTATGTCTTACATGGTTAATGATTCCCCAAATGTAACTTATGATAGATTGGTCTATTAATTATAGTGTCATGGTTTATCAAACCATGCAATATGATACCCCCCCCCCCCACAATTATATAGTACAATACATATGATGCAAATAAATGAAATATCATTCTTTTTTTATGACTTTCTCAATCATATCCTATGATATACCCATAATGAATCATATTTATATAGGATTTAAGGTCATATATACTTCACTAAATTGGTTTTGTAAGTGATTTCCCCATGTAAGATTATGACTTCTAGTAATCGATTGAATGACATCATTTTTTATGTATGCCTTTAACAATCATGTAATTTATGATATTAAAGAATTTTACTTTAAATATTTTTAAAAGTTTAGGCAGTATTGGATATGAGTTTTGTATATAAAGGTATGGCGGTTACTCTATATAATAAGTTTTTTTTGATACCATGGGTTAGGTTTATGAATAATGATATTCAAAAGGGGGGGAAATCAAGTGCACAATTATTGATTATATGATGGTATGGATACTCCTCAGGTGAAAATTATCTTATTTATCACTTGAGAAGTGACATGTACATCAGGAGGATGGTGTTCCATATCTTAATTAAGGATAATAACAAGAATAGTTAGTATGAGAGTGGGTTTTGTTAACCATTCAAGAATGAATATAGGACAAGACATGTCTTGTAACAGCCCAAGATTTTATAAAAAAATATATTCTTTTTAATTTTATTAATGTCTTGTGTTGTACGCTACACCAAAAGGAGCTTGCACAACACGCATCCTTGTCTTGCCTTGCATTACACGCAATCGCGACCTTCCTCGATAGCGTGTGTAATATGCAATACCGAGTTTTACTAAACAACGATGTGCTATTAAAATATTATTAAAACTAGCCGTTATGAATAGTAATAACCACTTTTTAAAATTCTGTAAATCTTATTTTTCAAAATGAACTTCATTCTTGGATTCGGAGTATCGAATTTAGCCTAAGGTGAAATTTTGGTACTTTTCGGATAACTTTCATATTCTGATGAATAGTGAAAATTACTAAATTATAATTAAAAACAACTTTTTTAATCAAAATAATTAATAGTGATAAATTATTAATTTGAGTGGTTTTAAAGTATATTTAGAATATATTTTTACAATTTAATACAATGTTGGTCATTGGTTGTAATTTCACATTTAAACCAGACATAATCAAGTGTCAATCTTTTGATATATATTGTTTCCTAAAAACACGCTATTTATTTTAACAGCAGGATTTAATTATAAAATTAATTAATGCAACTTCTATGTTATGAATTTGGTAAAATAGATTTCATTTTTGAATTCGGAATATGAAATATAGCTTAGGATGAAATTTTGGCATTGTTCTGAAAAACATCAATTTTTGATGAATAGTGAAACTACTAAGTGGTAGTTAAAAAAACTGAATTTTTCATAAAACTTAATTTTGCCGCTTCTGTGAATGGAATTTCGAAAATCCGAGAGACACGGTTAATATCAAGGACTAAAATGTGGTTCAATGAGATGAAAATAATTTTTTGGTGAATAGTAACTTTTTACTTTTTTTTACCGCAGTTAATAGTAAATAGGGTAACTAAGGGTAAATATGATATTACTATTACCCTAACACATGTCCTAATTCTATTGGACAAGTGTAATTCGACCAAAAACAAACTTAGGAACAAAATATGACCATTTAGTCCCACTTGGATTAGATTAGGACATTTATTATTAATTTATTTAAAGAAAGGTTAAAATAGTTAAAATCAAAGTTTAATAAGTAAATCATTTTTAATATGGGGTTATACATAAGATAAATTCGATTGTAAATATTCATTAGAAATCTAAAAAGATTTCCTACATGATGGTATTTTATTTGTAATTTTTAGACATAAATAATTTAATTTATTTATGACACAACGATGATGCAGTAATTATCTTATTAATGAAATATTGACATAATTGATGTTATAAACACCAAAATAAATGTAATTTGAGATTTTTTATGAATTCCACTAATTTTCTAGGTTACTATGATATATTAATGTTGATTTAATCAACTTGGTTCGAACATATAATTCTGTTATGACTTTCACAAAAATCATATATCAAATAGTGTCAAAATTGACACAAAATAGTTTTTAAATCAAATATTATATTATTAATTGTTATTTTATTCCTAAAAATCTAAGGTTCTGCCAAATGACTTAGATAAGGATATATATATTAATAATAAACAATTTGGGGTTCGTTTGGCATGTTATAGTAAGTGTATTAACCATATAGTGAAAGAAAACAAAAAGACACGGTAAAAGTTAAATTATTTAACTTAGAGTTAAATCTAATTGATAAGGTTTAAAATAATATCCAAACATGTCTAAATTTTATTGGTTGATGAGATTACAACCCTATCTCATCTAATCTTCGAATATGAGTCATTTTTGGAGGTTTTTAAGTGGGGTTATATTTATTATAAATTAATATTTTTAAGAATTCCTAAGGTGCCCCTCTCCTCCCCTATAAAAGGACACCTCCTCCCCCTCCTCCTCACACCAATTTGAGCACTCAAGCTCGGCCAACCCCTGCCAAAATATCTTCTCCACTTCCCTAGAAACATCCTAGAGGTTCTGGTCTTCCTCAAAGACCAATTTTAGTGCCCTAAGAGGAGGTCTCAAAGAGGCGCTTCAAAGAAGAGGAGGTTCGGACACATACGAAGCAAATTGGACCTAAGGTAAGGGAAATATCACAATCTCATTTTTATCCGAGATTGTTTGTACTTTGGTATTTACTGGGGTGTATTTTATCATCCACATCCATGTTTCCTCAATATGTCATATTATTTCCATCCTCCTACAATTTTTTAAATCCAATTTTACCCTTCGGTGAGTTTTTAGTAAAAGATATGAAAGGAATATTTTGTCGTTTTTCGTACGAGGTACTTTTTGACTTTCCGAAAAAAGTACGAGAAGAATGTTTTTTTAACTTATAAGGCACGAACAGATTTTTTACGGTTTTATAAAGCCTTATTATCATGAACCTTCCTCCAAAATATTTCATGACTATTTTCAATAAAATCTCTTTCTTGCATGATGTTTTGTGAAAAGTAATTGATTTTGAAGAAGAAAGGATATTTTCCTCAAGAATTCATTTCAAGTGTTTTATCAAAATTATTTTCCATCTAAGATAATAAAAGGGTTCTGTTTTTATCCCTATTATTACATGGATTTGATTATGTTTTGATGGAAACATTTTTATGAATTCCTTTATCTTATATGAATTGTTTTATGATGTCATGTTGTTTAAGAATCCCATTTTTATTACATGGGTTATGCGATGATGTATGATTTATGATTATGTGGCACACATAAGAAAGGATTCATTATAAGATGGGTGGGACCTATATCTCCCTCCAATGCATTGGGTAAAGATTTTATATCTCATGAGATAGACATGGCTGAAATGGTAGGTTATACCGGTTCAGTGAAACAGGACTGAAACGAGGGTTACTCGATTCAGAAAGGGACTTTGTCCACTAAGATAGTCTTGGAAATGAGTCATGACTAACAAGAAATGATTTTCCATGATTATGTGTGCATGCCACAAAGTTTCAAGTTTCATGTTATGATTATGGTGATCTCATTTTCACTTCTATGATTTGTTCCATGTTAAGATATTATGATCTCTTTTGCAGGTTATGATTTTCAAAAAGATATGATATGATTTTTATTTCTTTTGTATACCCTTACTGAGCATTTGAGCTCACCCTTTTTTGTTTTCTTTTCCCCAGGATATAAATAAAGGTTTTAGGTAAAAAAAAAGGGAAGATCTTTATGGGAGATATTGAAGATCTTTCACCATGATTAGAATATTACATTCCGAGTTTCCAAAGACACTAAACTATTACGATCCTTTAGTGTGTGTTTTTGTTATGTACTAAGTATTCCGCAAAAGTAATGTAATGTCCATGTACGATAAGCTTCGGGTCTCTACATGTCTGGTTCCAAGGAAATACTAATTTAGAGAATTTATTTATAGTGATGGATGAAATTTGTGTGTTTGGGGACCAACATAGTGTAGAATTTAAGGAATGGGATAAGTATGGCTCAAATATTTTCATGATTCCACTTATTTTGAGGCATCATCGTGAAGATAGGGATTCTTGTGTAATGGAAAGCAATTCAGGGTAAATTTCAAGAGATGTTGGTGTGATAAAGAATTGACCAGTACTTATCATGGGTAATTAGGTGTAATAAAATGAAATTTATATTATATAAGTCATTTGGAAGTTGACTAATTAGTATAATTATTGAAGCAAGATATTTTAGAAAAAAATCAATTTAACTAGATTGTTTTTATATATGGTGTGAATTAAATTTAGTTTGAAATTGAAATTAAGTAGCAGTAATATAAATTAATGAATGAAAGGGGAGTCGAGTGATATTTATAAATTCTTCTCAATAATGAAAATTCATATGGTGGGGGTTTTTCATAACCCATGTTTTTATAAATTGATTAAACTAGATATAATTTTAATTTTTCTTGATTTTTTTGAAAGGGTGGATTTAAATTAAATATTAGACTGAGAAAAGGGGTTATTTTTACAAGTTTAAGATGTTAAATTTGACATTTTAGAGGTAGAAAATGGATAAAGGAGAACCGGGGTGAGATTTGAGGTGTTGGGTAATTAAATTACCTTTTGTGGGCTACAATATGTACCATCATAACTATAGAAGTATCCTAATAAGAGTCTAGTGTAAAGGGTAGTAGCAATGTACTACTAACTAGCCCACTAAGAATCTAGTAGTAGTATATTGGGATCCTAATGGCTAACCAGAATCCTAATTGAGGTCCACTATAAGTTTTTTGGGCCCCTAGGTGATTTTTCTTTCAAAATATATTTATTCTAAATTTTTATTTAAAATAAATATAACACCCTAACCCTCCTCTTCCTCCCAGAACCACATGAACATGGACCCACTTTACCCCATTTCCTCTCTCTCTCTCTCTATCTTAAGTTTCTATTTAATCCCAACACTCTATTAGTTTCATAATTATCAATTCATCTAAATCAGGGATATTCTCTAGGTGAGGATAAGTTTTTTATTTCATTATTTCTTACATTTCACTATTTTTTAAGTTTAAAGTTACATTTTAGGGCCAATTTGTCTAATTATTTGATTTTAGGTGAACGAATCCAAATTTAGTTACAATATTAGATGAGATAACTATGATAATATCAAGTTGGGTGGTCCCTTTAATATTAAAAAATATGCAACATACATTATGTATATTGTTTGTGCATGTATAGGGGCTTGAGTTTGGAAAATTTGATGAGGAAACAAATGGGTTATGAATTGTGAGTTAGGCCAGTATATGGCCTTCTAAGAGGGAAGCAGGTATTCTATTCATGGTTTATGAATTTTAGGGATTCCTAGTTGTTATGTTTCTAATTGAAGAAACTACTAGTTTTTTTATAGGCCTCAAATGGGTCTTAAGACATGATATAAATCCCGAATGGATTAGGATGAACCTTGGGGGCTGAGTAAAGGTATTTGAACTAATTCCTTAGGTAGTTAGTTAAGTAAATAACTCATATTGGGAATTGTTTGAGAAAGTGTATAGGAAAAGTCTATGGACCTTTAAACTCCCTGTGAGGAGGTTGATTAATGGTAATATGGATATTGAACCATGATTATCCATTTATGATTAAAGGTTTCTTATGATTGGGTTTCATAGAATAGTTAGGGGAGTAATTAAGTATCATGATTGTACATAGTGTCACTTATAAAGAGAGATATAAGTGATAGTTATTTTAGTATTGAGTGTTATTTAAAGTAACTTAGGGTTTTTTATGGCATAGTCCTTTAGAAAGAGGCCTTGGTGGTTGGTTGGTACCGATGAGAGTATTACCTACGGGTAGATTGAGGGTAAGTTATGTTTAGGTTTCTTCTACATGACCAATGTGTGAGTGGGTGTTGGTGATATGATTTTAAGTATTTTAACTATTTTTTTGTGTTCATTTTGGAATGGATGATTTAATCACGGAAGTCATGTTGGGTCCCTTGAGACCATGAATAACATGTCATGTGAGGTTATTATAGTGGATGGGTTTATCTATATACCATTAGTGAGTTAGGTTATATGTATGGATCACGGACTATAGGATTTTGGGTCTTGAGGGGTTTTTGTTAAAGAAATATTTTTTGTTGGGTAGGCTGAAACAAGTGAGTTGAGTTAGAATTGGTTTGCATGGATGTGGTCTTCTATCAATTGTCTTGATAGGGATTCATGGCTAGTTGAGGCCATGTTTATCATGATTTTTTACATTTATACTATTTCTGATGATGTTGTATTATCATAGGGAGATACTACTCTTGCAACTGATATTAGAGTACTGAGGTGTCAAGGTGTTTCATTAAACCACTCATACACTCATTTTTCTAGAGTTCTTATGGTATCAATGTGTTATAATTTGACTCCAAAATATTTGTATACATAGGTATACCTATGTTAAACCTATCCTAGATATATTTCCTATATATGGTCTTGGATATTTTATTTATTTCCCATACATGTTTTCTATACATAGGTCTGGTTATGTTACACCTTTCCCAAATGTGTTTCCTATATGTGGGTCTAACTATGTTATGCCTTTCCTAGATATGTTTCATAAACATGGGTATATCTATGTTAAAACTTTCCATGAAATGTTTCTTATATATATGGTATTTACTATGTTATTCTCTTCTTATGATGTGTTTTTTTTATGATATATTTATGATAGGCATGATTCACTAGCATTGGTTGAAGTAGGTGGGGTCGGGTGTTACGGTGGCATGGTTATCACACAATGACCTAGAATAATTTATTACATGATTATTTCTATTTATTTATTTATTTTCTCATGTATACATACACTTGGGATATTATGGTGCATATTAGGGACACCATTTATGGTAGATTGTTGATTTTTATGCTCATTCCCTACACATACACCTTAATGAGCATGCAAATCTTATGTCTGGTTTTCATAACTATGCATAGGTTTCAAAAGGAATTAGGCAAGAGGATCTTGATGGGTAGTGTATATGAGACTGAGGAGGAACTTGAGTTTTGTTTTTATGTTACCTTTTTTAGTTTTTTGTTTTGAATGATAGGCCCAGTGGGCGATACTTTTGATGTATGCATGTATGATTAGTGTGGTTTCATTTTGTTATAGTATGTTGATATTGTATATTGATTGATGGTTGGATATTATTTATGATTCCTTTTGCATAATTTGATGTTATATGATGTTTATTTATTTACTTGATAACATATGTTGTGATTCTAAGAGTATAGTCCCCCCAAAATTACTTGTAAACTCTAAAAACTAGTTGGGTGTCTCTAGTGTACAGGGAGGATTTCCTGAGGTTACATGGAACCACCAGCTCTATCCCTATTCAGATGACCTAGGATAGTAATTTCACTATATGTGACCCAAAATCTCTATCTTCATTCTCTTTTACCTATAAATTTCACCAAATGTTTCCTCACTTCCAAATAGAAAATACTTAAGGTCATTAGAAACTTTTATTGAATCCCAAATTCATCAAAACCATAATCCATCCTCTTAAAACTAAATATGAAAAAAATTCTCTCATTTTCATTAACTTATTTTCCATTTAAATCCAAATAATTTATTAAAATAATAAATTACCCTGGTGTTTTTCACTTGACTCTAAATATCATAAAAATACACTTTTTCCTTTATGATGACTCAATTTAATGAGAATGGTATTTCTTGAGTCGATTCACTATAGAGAAAATTGACACATATTAAATTTATGGGTATTGGTCAGTATTTCAATCATGACTCTATTTTTACCATTTTTATTTGAGAATAAATTCATAAATAAACCTACTAATAATATAATAAATATATGGTGATATATATAGATTTGTAAACATAAAACATTAATAATCATGGAAAAATGATAGACACTATAGAGAAAAATGTGTGTTTTAATGAACCTTATTGAAATTTATAACTCACCATGGTTTTTAAAGAGATAAATGTGAACATTTTATAACCATGTTATAATGAATCAAATTGTTCATGAAAATAATTTTATACATGAAGACGTTGAATGAAAAATGTTCTCTATTGGAGAGTTAATTTGTTCATGTTAAAAGTTATTTATTTGTAAATCAAGTAAGATAACCATATAAATTGATAAAATAATTTTTTAAAAGGATTGAAAACATATTTTGTATCACTCTTGTATTTCACTTAATGATAAGAGTGATTTAATGAGACTTAGAGAGATTTATTCATACCAAATATGAAGTATTCATATTGAATGTAAACCTTGTAAATAATGTGTTTTTTTTATTTATGTTTGTGAACATGGGTGAGAGTGAGATAGAAATATAAAAATATATATTTGGTATCATAACACATGTCATGGTTTAATTCCTTAAATATTTGTAAAAATACTATTTATGTAGAAAGATATTAAATTAAATAGGATTCTCTAATTCACCTCATACTAGTGCACACCCTAGATGGGTATCCACATAGATGATTTATTAAAAAAATACATTTAATATTATAAAATTATGAAACACTTGTTATTTTTTTAATTATTTTTTTTGACATTGAAACCTTAACTATGAATTCTTTACATGTACTAGTGTGTTGGTGTATGTTTAATTAAAATCAATAGCTGTTATTTGTGTGTGTATGTGTGAACTAATGTTTTTAAAACTCGATTGGCCATTGAATCAATGAGGGGATGGGTTCAAGGTTGAACTAGTAAGATCTAGAGTTCCAATATATTTATTTTTTGAATTTTCATTTGAATATCCTACCACTTGTAGAGGAAAAGGCATTAGTGATTTCCAGAAGTAACTATTAAAACCCTTTTGGTGGCTTGAGAAACCATTTTTTGGGGGTCTCCCCAAGTTTGGTTATTGAAAGATTTTAGTGACCATCAATAGCAATCATCTGGTTTTAGTAGCTGATTATGGTGGTGCTAAGCAGCCACAAATACTTTTTAATGATCACCATTAATAACCGCTAATAATTATTGGTGATCAGCAAAGGTGGTTGAAAATACTGGTATTATTTAAATAAATAAATAAATAAAATTTAAATGAAGGAAAAATAGTAAAATAAAATAATATAAAAAATAAAATGAAATGAATTATATAACAAATTAGCACAACAAACATATAGAAATGTGTTAAGCCATACTATTCAATTAAAAAAATTGATACCATTTACCGTGTATATAAAACATATGAACCCATATGCAACACCTCTACATAACTCATACAGTATATACATATATCACAATATTTGGTCTATAATAAAAAGTAACTAATAAACCACACATGACTATGTATAAATGAAATATTTGAAACACTTATAACTCTTGAACTCTAGACATATCACATAAATCGCATGACCTAAAAATAAAAATATAAAAAGTAAAAATTAAAGAAAATTATCAATTCAATCTTAAATAATATTCTAAAACATTAAAGATGGTAAAAAATGATACAACACAATGTGATGCATTAAAATTGAATTTATGAAAAATGATGAAATGATATAAGTTTTCTTTTAATTTATGACCCATATAGTTTCAGTTACATAAGTCAATCAATATTGTAGATTATCAATGAATTAAGAAAGTTTTTCCTTGAATTAAATAATATTTGGATCAAGTTTTATGATTTTTTATGCTCAAACCAGATTGTTTCACTTTAAAACTATACAGTGGAGTTTTTTTCTTAGATAATGCATGATATGGGAATTGGTTTCATGGGAATATCATCTCGATAACTCACAAATCTCCCAAGTTTCACTAGGAAAAAATATAATTGATATCAGAGTTGTTTTGGGCACTTTTGGACATTTTGTACACATTATGAAAAATGATGAAATGATACATTTTTTTTTAAATTTAAAACCTCTAAGGTGTTGGTTTCATGCATCATTTGATCTTAAATGTCAAAAATGACTTGAAAAAGGTTGTCCCAAAATTAGATAGGATTCAAAGAAAATTTGATGACTTTTACCCTCAAACTAAACTTTTTTACGTAAAAATTATTCAATGAAAATACGTTTTATCAAATATCCCATGACATAGGAACCCGTTTCATGCATCTCTCATCCTAACATCTTATAAATTTTCCATGTTTCATTCTGCTTTAATTTTATGGATATCAAATTTCTTTTGTATAATTTTGGATATTTGGTTCACTTTATGAACAGAAAAAAAATGTTATTATTTTTATTGAAATTTAAAACCCATGGTTATCGATTTCATGCTTAGTACGATCTTACATGTTATAAATTATTTGAGGAAATATTTCATAAAAATTAATGGTATTAAAAGCATTTTTGGAAACCTTTGACCCTAAAACCTAACTGTTTCACTTAAAATTTATACAGCAAAAATGATTTTTCACTTATAATATAATAAACATGTTTCAGTTTCAT
Source organism: Viscum album (assembly GCA_963277665.1). Lineage (NCBI taxonomy): Eukaryota > Viridiplantae > Streptophyta > Magnoliopsida > Santalales > Viscaceae > Viscum > Viscum album. The sequence goes on along the minus strand of OY728147.1, from coordinate 871,067,731 downwards.
ATGATGCTCATCGTGACACCACATAAATCCCATGAGTTCTATTTTGATTCAATTTAATGGATATTAGAGATCATTAGGGTAGTTTTAGGAATTTGGGGCACATTATGAAAAATGATGAAATGATATTTTTTTACAATTTATGTTCCCTTATGTGTCATTAAATCCTATAAGTCATAAATGGCCTAAATAAGGTTTTCTCAAAATTGGATGATATTTCGAACATGTTTGATCACTTTTGACCCTCAAACTAAAATGATTCAATTAAAATTTGTACAATAAAAATAATTCTTCTCAAATAAAACATGAAAAATATATAAATTTTATATGTTACTCAACCTAATAACTCACAAATCCCATAAGTTTTGTTATGTTGTAATTTAAAAGAAATCGTATTTTGTTTAGAAAAATTATTAGATTTGGCACACATTATAAACAGCAATCAAATTATGTATGTTTTTTTTTTGAAAAAATCATGATCTATCATGTGATATTTATATGTTTCATTTCATCCTAAAATTAAAAAAACATAAGGATGGTTTTCCTAAAATTATATGAGGTTTTAGAGCATTTTTTATGACTTTTGAGCATGAAACCATATTATTTCACTTAAAAGATATATAAAAAAGATTCTTTTTCTCATATAAGCATAACACAGGTGTTAGTTTAATGCATTTATCATCCCAAAAACTCAAAAATATTTCAAGTTTCATTGTATTTCAATTTTATTTATATTGGAGTTCATTTGGGTAATTTTAGACATTTGACACACATTATGAATAACAATGAAATAATGTATTTTTTTATAATTTATGAGCCCTAGTGTGTTGATTTAATATGTTATTTAATACTACGGGTCATAAATGAACTAATGAAGTATTTTCCAAAATTTTATGGCATTTAAAGCATGTTTGAAAAATTTTTACCCTTCAAATTACCCAATCATAGTTGTTCAGGAATTTACCAGATATTAAATTCCATTTGGGTAGTTCTGGATATTTGATTCACATTATGAATAATGATGAAATGATGTCTGTTGTTTTTAATTTAATAACTCTTAGGTGTCAATTTTATGCATCATTAAATTCTAAAATCAAAAATACCCCAAGGGAAGTTTTCCTAAAATTTTAAGGGATTCAGAGTATGTTTAAATACTTTTAGCTGTCAATATGGGTTATTTTACTTAAAATTTATACTGTGAAAATTATTTTTCTCTAATAACACATGACTTGGGCATCAATTTCATGTGAATCTCATTCTGACAGCTCCTTAATCCCTAAGTGTCATTATAAAGAAATTTTTGGATATTAGAGTCCATTTAGGATCTTTTATACATTTAACTCATGTTATGAACAATAAATAAATAATGTATATTTTTTCAATTAACATCCCATCAAGTGTTATTTTTATGTTTCTTTAAATCCAAAATCTAAAAAATAACCCAAGGTTTTCCAAAAATTAAATAGGATTTATAACATGCTTAATAAATTTTTACTATCAAACTGGATTGTTTCTCTTAATATTTATACAATGAAACTACAACTTATAACCTATGTTATTAAACTCCTGTACTTTGAAGTATTTTAAAGAAATATTTTCCAATACTCCCCAATTGATTCATGTCACTGATGAATGCTACCCACATTTTAATCTTACAAAAAAATTATTATTTATTATAATATAAATAGTCATTATTTAAAACTAAGAAATTTCTAATTCTTAAGTTTTTAAAATCATTGATATAGTTAGTGTTATGATAGTATATTGATTATGTTGCTTATCTAACTATTAAAACTTATCATGGAGTTATAAAATCAACTCCTCCTTTCATTAAATTTCCTCTAGATGTCTCTCTTGTCCCACCCACATACCACACCTTAGCTTATTTTCCTCATCCCTAGTATATGTACATGGGCCTCATCATGCCTCTTTTGTTCACCTAATAACACCATGTAGGATGTTGGTACAATATTCCAGTGTAAATCCATGGACATCTAACCCAATGATGTGAGGAAAAATATTATTATGCCTAAAACTTTCCTCAATTTCAACCTTGGGCATCTCATCCACCTCCTCGTTGAATTAATCCCATGAAAAGTGTGATATTGAATCATAAAAAATATAAATAGTTTTAATGTGAAATCTAAGCAACTTATTAATAATAATTACTTACTAGGAGATCGACAATCTCAAGCGAATCCTCTCGATGGATAGAAACCCATACTACTATGTGATCAATGAGAGTTCTGCTCTCATGTAACTACTTTAAAAATATATTTATAAATACATAAGTAAAAAAATTAAAACTATTTTTGATAAATTTAAAAAATTGCATCATGTTGTATATAATATGCATATAGAGGCCATGGATTATGAAGAGGCCCCTAAAATGTATGATTATTTTTTATGATGTACAGCCTAATCCTATAATATAAAGTAATGTAAATAGAGTAATAAATCAAGAAATATTCAAAATAAATTAAAATTTATGTACTTGACATAGCATTATTACTTGGTTAATATTATACTATCATGGTCCATTGGTCATGTGGAATACTTTTTGGGATACATTGAGGAATATCAAAGAAATTAACATAAGTTTTTATTTCTCTTTGTTGATCTTCCTCTTATAATCCTTCTAAAATCTATGGAACTTTGCAATATATATTATTCAAAAGTTATTAGGATGTGATCATAAATTTCCTTGTGTATATTTAATATAATTAAATATGAAAAATATGAAATGTATATTGGAAATATAATTTATATTGTATAGCTACATTCACATGCTTCCAAAGATGGATAAGTTTATATTTAAATTATACATCACATTCAAGTATTATCAATTAGAACCTAGAGGGGTCTCATATACTCCTCCCAAATTAACTAATTAGAAAACATGCATTACCACCAATGGGGTGGAAGGTTTCATAAAACAATGATTATAAAAAATCACTTTAATTCCATGAATGAATACCTCTATTATCTCTTATACCTCTATTAAAATATGTATGTTAACCTGAAAATACTATAGTAATGATAATGAAAAAATTACATTACTATGAAAAAATATATTTATCATTAATTTTTAATGTTATTTTCAAATGTGGAAGTCAACATGAAATCTTTCAATTCTCTAGGTAGATTTCTCATTAAAACTATAATTTCGATGGTTTGTGCCATGATTGATAATAGAAAAGTGGTGGGTTACATTGTGGGTGAGGATACAACCTCGGTGGTATACATAGTGAATGATCAGCTACCTAGAGGTAAGGAATTAATTGATGCTCTTTGAAAAAAGGACTTTATATAATAACTGCAGTAACATATCAAAAAGAGTATTTGTCCAATGATTAAGTGTATTAAATTTTATCAATTTCATAATAAATAATAATTTATTAAAAATAGTAAAACTAAGGTAAAATTCATTTGGAGCATCATTAATAATTTAAAAAAAATTATCACTTCCTCACCTACACCTGAATGGGAATTATTCCCATCTATAATGTCAACTCTCGTATCATTAAATTCAGGTTTAAACTCTTGGAAAATATCAATTTAACATTATGATTATAAGATTTTTTATTTTGGTGTGTACCTCTCTATAATAGTGCCTTGTTGGAAACATGATTCATAATATTCCCCTTATCCAATCTAAATATTATAATTAATCAAAGAAAACAATGATAGTAAAATGTTGTCTCATAGTATCTCATGTGAAGTATTATCTATTTGCACATTTTCTGTAAGGATAAACAATATAATCAGCATCGACCCTTCTTATAAAAGTAATGAACTTGTTTATCCCATCTATATATTTCTTAGAAAATATATTTTATAAATCAATCCAACTCTTATTCATGACTTTTACTAAATCTATAAAAGTATATTTTTTATGAAAAGGAAGATAGTTAATGGTTGCATGAATAACTAAATCTGATATTCAACATAAAATTAAAAAATATATAATAATTATACTTAAAATTGAAATTATCCCTCTCAAAAATCAAATTTTTAGTAGTGACTCGTATATATATAGTCCATGAAAATTAAATAATAATACAAAATAATGACCTCTTATTAATAAATAAAATATTTTTTATGTATAAAAAAATAAAGCATCAAATTTTTAAAAGTAAAAACATAAAACAATTATTATATATAAATGTAAAAAATAATTAAAAATGTAAATACACTAAAAATAAAAATATTAAGTTGAATATTTTACTCAATAAATTTTTAAAAACATAAATTTATAAATGTAAATATTAAAGTTAGGCAGTTTTTTTATAATTAAATAATATTATATTTAACAAAACATGTGTTTCTTGGACCTTGATGCAAAAAAATATGAAATTAGGTAGCTAAATAACCTACATATCAATGATGGGGATCCAAAAAAATAAAAAATGAAATATAAAAAAAACCCAACATCAAAATTCAAAGTTACAAAAAAGCACAAAAAGATCAAAATTAATAAAATTAATTTCCTAAAACAAATATTTTGTGTACCAGATTCAATATTTTATTCATTGAAAATAGATAAATATGACATAAATTATCATAATCATTCAATAACTAACATAAAAAATAAAAAATTAAATTTATGCATGAAAAAATATTAGGAAAATATATATACAAAATAATAAATAATAAACCTATAATGAAGAACTTGAATGCCCATAAAATTTAAGATGTCATCAGAATAATAAAACTAAATTAGATGATTGAAAATTAACATAATAAAAAAACAAATAAAATAACTAATATGGAATTTGGAAACAATATTCTAAAAAAATAAATAAATCCATCAAACAAAAAAAATAAGAATAATAATAAAAATACAAAATATACTTACTAAATTACTAAAAATGCTAATGAAAACAAACAATCACCTATATGAGGAAAAAGTGTAATGCCCTGATAATTATGACATAAATTTTTAATTAAAAATTCACTTATTCCGAGTGTGTTTATGTCTGTTTTGACTAATGAAGAGGTTTTTCATGTACTGAATACATAAAATGATAAAGAAGAGGGAAAGTCAGAATAAATGGGAAGTAGTGGACTCCCACTGAATGTTGGGTGGGATATTACTAGAATTATGGTGGGATCTCACTGGATGTCTGGTAGGAGAATATGGGGTTGTAATTCCAAACCTCCCACTAGATGTTGGATGGAAGTCTAAGGAGAACCCGATAGCCCACCACAAATTTGGTGGGACCCCGCCTAGTTTTTTATGGGAAACATAACTCCTATATATGGGGGGTCGTCAATTTCATTCCTCCCCCTCTTTTTAATTCTTGTTTTTTTTGAATAATTTTAGTGGGGGTAATGTATGTCTAGATATATAAAAAAACAATCAACAAAAACTGATCTTGCCACAAAATATATCCATGTTTTTTTATCATAAAAAATAAATGAAGAACATTTTATTTTTCTCTATTTGTATGGTTTATCCAATCACCCCCACACAATATTGATAAAAATCACTAAAAAAACTAGTATCCTATTTCCTCCTAGGGTATCCATGGTTTGTGTAAATATCCCAATGTTTGGAAAGGATCTCCTATAATCCACAGTTTGATAAAACCTTTGGTTAAATATGTTTCCCTAGGTTGTTGTATAATGGATCAAGAGAGGGTAAATTGAGCTCTAAAATTCCATTACTTTTTTAAGAACTTACTTTAAAATATTGGAAACTATTATAAAATGAAATAAAAGTAAACAGGATAAAGGAATACAAGAGGTTTTATAGTGGTTTGGGGTATAAATATCACCTAGTCTACTCTAATAACACTCTCAATGAGCATGGTGATTTTCACTGTCTGGTCCTTTTCCTAAGGACTTTCCAACTTGAGTGAAAGAATTCGTTATTTGGTAAAAATAATAAATATTAGATTCTATTGGGATCTTGTTTCGAGACTTATAATATCTTATACCCACACTCAGTACAAGGAGTGTGTACTTACATAAGAGAAGTAAAGATATAGAAAATAATCTTCAATTAAGGCTCATAGTTGCAAGCAACAACTCACAATAGATAATAATTCCATAAGAATAAATATTTCCTTCAAATAAGATCAAGGAAGAACTTATAAAGGATCAAATAATGATTCTTGAATACACAATAAATGATTATTTTAGCAGACTTCTTCTTTATGAGTAGAATAGAGCTAGTTGCAGTGTGTATGAAGAAGATGAAATGTGAACTCAATTTTCTTACTTGTGTGTGCTTATTTTATTTTATATAAACTTATCTATCCTCATAAGAAACTTTTATCGAGGTGCCATAATTTAAAACCTTAAAAACATAAAAACCTTTCCATACCAATATTTCATTTTTGTCCTCAATAAAAATATTTAAAACATAAATAAGGTATTTGTTTTACCATTATTGTAAATTACAACTTTTATAGAAGTTTTCCAAACCTTATTTACTCATATATTACTTTAAAGCCTCATAAACAACACTTAATTTTCCTTAAAATACTTTAAAAATGATAAATATCTTGAGTAATAGTAATAAATATACAAAACATACTCTATGTAGAAAAAAATAAATGTAAGTGTTCTTCATGTAGGTAAAAATATAGCCATAGATCTAAAATAGTGTATGTGACTAGTTCTTGTAGCTGAATTAGAGTACGAAAAAATATCCAAAAATCCAAAACTTCCACATAACTAATTTTATATAGTTGAAATAACTACATTGTCAAAAACAAATTGTATCAAATTCCACATAATCAAATTTATTACTTAGTCGATTCTTCATAGATGACTTATTGGCATAAGCGATTCTGTGTAGCCAAAGTATTTATGAAAAGAAATTTGAAGTAGCTAATCTCACTACATAGCTGATTTCACATAGATAGATTAACTGTGTAAACAAATTTACATAGTTAGAATCCATCATGTATGTAAATTCATGTACACAGATTCTCACTTAAGCAAATTTTCACAAAGCCAAAATTCTATATGAGGGTATTTTTTCAATCTTAAAAAAAATAGTTTAAGTTAAAATCAACTTTAGTAATGAAGAAATAATTAAAAACTATTTAAAAACACTTAAATAGAATTCTATTAAAACATAGGAAAGTGTTTTGTGATTATTAAAACATATGATACATGGGATATATTGGAAGAACATTAGTGGTCCAACAATATCTCCCTTTTTAATGATCACAGAACCCATAAAGCAAAGAATAAAATTTTAAAGGGTTTTATAAGAGAAGCCGATATTCAATATAATTTAAAAATACTTAATCATTCATAAAATTTTAAAGGGTTTGATAAGAGAAACAAATATCCAATGGAATTTAAAAATACTTAAGCATTCGTAAAATTTTTAACATTTTGTGTTTACCATATATGCTCCCCCTTTTATGATATAAAAATAGAACATAAGATAATAGAGAAAACACAATCAATATGGTCCATAACTTTAGTAGACTATAAGAATATGGGACTGAATTGAATATGAACTAGACATTAAATTAGATAAGAAAAAAAAGATAACCAAATAAATATAAAGAAAAACAACATCACCAATAAAGGAAAGATGGAAACTTGAATTTCATTATATATTAGCAAGTGTATAAGATACATATACATGTATCCATTTAGATCAAGAATAGATAATAGTCTCAAATTTAGGTTTTGGTCAAGGTGGAGGTTTCTTGATGGGAAGAGATGAGGATGAGGTAGATGGAGGTTCTACATGAGGAGGAATGACAGGACTACCAACCTCAACTTTAGAATGACTTTCAACTCCAAAACTAGTTCTTTCATGACCATAAATCCTCACAGGAGTAGATAATATTTTCTCTCAGTGCTCTAAATCAATACTAATGTTATACTTACCGAAGTTAGTGAACAATATAAGTAGGAGGTGATTTTGTTCTAGCAGCCTTAGCTAACCTCTGGTTCTCTTACTAATAAAAGATAAAAGGATCAAAAACTTGATCCAGCTTCTATCTAGAACCAATGTACCTATCAAGTGTTGTAGGGATAATAAATCTCTTTCATATAATATGAAACAAGACATCTACACACATGTTGATCCTCTAGAATATATCCTCCTTATAGAAGTCCAGAATGGTCATATACCCTTACTAATCTTACTAAGAAATCACTATATGAGAGTGATTGAGCACACTTTTGAAAGATTCTATATGATCTACTGAAAAACTTTTGTAAGAGATGGAAATGGACTATTAAGAGCAAGATACTATCATATCAAACTATCTAGGAAGTTTTATTCTGACCTCAACATAAGCATGAAGATTTTCCAACTTTGCATCAAAATCACCTATTTTTAGATCAACATTAGCAATCTATTAAATAAACACCTAAAAATGATGAACCTCATTATATGATATAGTTTTTGGAGTAGAAAATGAGATAAGTATTAAAACAAGAGTAAGTGAAGAATCCACTGAAGGTATTATTAAACCATAAGAGGACTTATAGATCATGATTTTTTCCCTTATTAGAAACGGGTGCACTAGGTGTGACTTAAGAGGGTGAATAAGAAGACACTCTCTAAGAAACCTATATAATTTCCTTCATATGAGTGTGAAATATTTGAAAATTATTATTTAAAGGTCCTAAATAATAATACAAATGGTTTTAGATGCTATTATACAGATCATTAGATTCATTTACTTTTTATTTAATGGAGGTAAGACACTCCTCAAGGAATCCAACAAGGCTAACCAATTTTTTGTCAATTCCAACAATTGCTTTTGAACAAAATTTCTCACTTATTGAAATTATATGAGTATATATTATCTAAAATCTCATAGTAAGATTGGAGATATCAAGTCACAATGAATAAAGGCTAACTGATTATTCACAAAACATAGATCTAAGGAGATCTTTTCAAACTGTGACTGTTGATCCTAACTAATAATGGTTCCAAAATAGAATTATCTTGGTGGGAACCCTGTTAAAAATAAAAAACTAATTATCCATCATACTTTTAAATAAGTGAAAGTTTTATTTTATATTAGATATCATAATTTCTATTTCTTTGAGTTCTTTCTTAAACACATATGATTATACATAAGATAGAGTTTTGATCATCTGATATTGAGATGCAACCAACACGTTTAGCTCATTAAATTTAGATTTAGTGGCACACATGTCCTTTAAATCTAGGACTTATACCTTTAAGTATTTAAAATCCTCATGTAAAGTAGAAAAACATGGATGAACATGTTATACTTGATTAAGCATCTCATTCTATGTATCTGTTAGGACCAAAAGGGTCCTAGATACCCTGAGAGGGGGGTGAATCAGGGTATGGATATTCTATTTCAAAATTCTTCTTGCCCCACTGGATCTTGACCTCTATATTATAAGGGTCACTTTTTTTTCTGTTATGTGTTTATATTTATCACCTCTTTTTATCTTTATCTGATGGTTATGCTTTAGATGCAATGCAGGGAAGAAACCAGCCAGACATGAAGATTTTTACTTGGTTCACCCTCACTGTGCTGCATCCAAAGAGCATACAACGGTGATGTGTCTTTGTACCAAATCCACTAAAGCTCACTGCCAATGATGTTTAGGCTAGATCACTTTTATTCCCAGGCTAACTACCTTTACAATGTTTAGGGTCATCTCACTACTTTCCCAAGGGTCACTCCCTATTTCTCTCTCTCTGGATCACTACCGGTAGAAAGAATAACCTTCTTCCTCTTCTTTTTCTCACTGCACTTGAAAGGGATCCACTCACAGTTTATAGACCTGTAGGTCTCTTCATTTTCATGAATACATGAATCCTCAAATGTTGATAGATGCTCTCTTAAATTCTAACTTTCATCCGCCAATTAATACCCCTTTGCCCCTGACCACTGGGCAACACACTTTGAAAATACCTTCATAAAGCACCCTACTTCGCGAGGCTCCCAATTTTGCAAATCTCAAACAAGCCTTCGCGAAGCTTCTGACTTTTTGCAAAGCTCATGCCTTCGCAGAGCTCAGGCCATCACAGAGCTCAAGTCATCGCAAAGTGACTTCCCTTGCGAATCTCACTAAGCCAACGCGGATCACCCAACTTTCGCGGAGCTAGAATAGCCACCGCGAAGCTCCTTCCTTTCACAAAGCACACTGCCTTCGCGAACTACGTTCACGAGCCGAGAGCAAAATATTTTCTTTGAAAACTCTCTCTACTTCTATCGAGGGGGCCGAGGCCTATTTATATGTGATTCCACCGACCCTCAAACCTTCTGCGCGAAGTTAATGCCACGTCATCACAAATCGCGAAGCTCTGAAGTTCCCACTAAAATTTTCTCAAAACCGCGAATCACCATGTAAATTTTCCGATCGTGGAGCTCGTCATAATCACGGAGTGTTCCATCAATTACTTCACACCACTATCATGAAGCTCCACTCACAATGCCCTTCACCATCGACATGCTCTTCAAATCTTCCATTCGCAAAGCTCGTTGTAATCATGAAGCATCACTGTCAACATTCTTCTGGTCTTCACGAAATCCAATCCATGAATCCTATCTTCGTGAAACTCATGTCTTTTCCATATTTTGATGAGATCTTTAAAGAAATCCAAATTTCGTGATGCTCACCAAACTCAAAATTTTAGACCCCAAAAATTTATCAAACACTGGAAAACGGTGCTACCTTGTATATATTATTTTATATCGCCTCCAGATCATCCATTCCTTTGTCATAGTTCTTTGTCAACATGGATTGTCAATGACATCTCTAGAACTTGACAATTCACCATGGAAACTGGCTTTGTCAACAAACATAATCAAACCCAAAAATGATGCAATTTCACCTTGAGAGATTTTTTTCCCAACAATATCCCCCTTGGGGTTTGTTGAAAACTCTTCTCAGAATGATTTTCTGCACATTGATGCCTCACTGAGTCTCCTTTCATCATCAACCATCCTTCACCTCTTTCGATTCAGATACTGACCAAAGATTCACTCACCACATACTCTAATCACACATGAGCAATGCTCGGCATGAGAAACAAGAGTAGTATAAAAAGTTCATCAATGAATCACTTCATTTCAGACACCATCCATTGACACCGAACTGATACCAATTGCCAAATTGATACCAATTGTTGATCGCTGGAACCCTTCTCACACCATTCCAACATCACTCTTCTACTTTTATCACGATCCTTAGCTATTTTGGTATCTAATCTTTGATCGATCACTTCTAGAATCTTCATATTTAAAACGATCCTCCTATCTCATTGCTCTTCCCCTATCTCGCTGCTCCACCTGTCAGCTTCTCCCCATGTCTTTGCTAATACATTTTCTCTCTTCCTTAGCCACAGTTTCTCCCACTTGAGGAGTCACTATTTCTCCCCCTTTGTCAACGAACCCAAAGGTCACCCCTTTGCGTTCTGTAACATTGGAAAGAACATAGATTAGCGCATTAGAGAAAAACACGCAATACCTTGGGGAGAGGGGGTCCCACATCCACACTTTTTCAGGTGCGGGGATTCAACTGGACTCCCAGAGCCAGTGGATGCCTCTCAAAAGCTTCCATGGGTAAGGCCTTCGTCAGAATGTCTGCAACCTATAGTTCTGCAGGCACATACTCCAACTTCATGATTCCTTACTCAACCTTCTCATTGATAAAATGATACTTTATCTCAATGTCTTTTTTACTTGAGTGATGGACAGGATTTTTGTTGAGATTTATATCACTTGAGTTATTGTATTGGATTCCGATTGGAGACTTCACTTCAACACCCATATCATCAAGCTGGTACTTCATCCACAATAATTGTGTGCATGCTTGAGTGGCAGCAATATACTCAGCTTCTGCGATGCTCAAGGAAATGTAATCTTGCTTCGTGCTTATCCAAGCAATACACAATCCACCAAGATAGAAAGAACCTCCTGAAGTTGATTTTCTATTGTCTGCTGAATCAGCCCAATATGCATCTGTATATCCCAGTAGTTCTGACTGAGATTTTTCACTATATATCAAACCGAAATTCACCAATACCTTGATATATCGAAGTATTATTTTCACTACAAGCATGTGCCTTTCCTTGGTATTACTCTGATATCTCGCTACTTGGAAGGTGGTGAATACAATGTCAGATCTTGTCACAGTCAAATATAACAAACTTCCAATGATTTTCCTATATTCTATGATATTAATTGCCTTTCCATCCTCATATTTATATAGTTTCATCTGGGTAGCAACCAAAGTCTTCATCTCCTTGGAATTTCCCATTATAAATCTTCTCAAAACCTCCTTAGTGTATTTGGATTGAGAAATGAATGTTATTTTCCTTCCTTGTGTCACCTGTAGACCAAGGAATGATGTTAGCTCTCCAATCATGGACATTTCGAACTCACTTTTCATAAATTCGGAGAACTGTATGCACAGAGCTTCATTTGATCCGTCAAATATTATGTTGTCAACATAAACCAAGACCATCATCATTTGATTACTGCTATTGTTGAAATAGATATTGTAATCAACTCCCCCATGCTGGAGACCAAGCTTCTTCAAGTACTGATCAAGCCTTGAGTACCATGCTCTTGGTGCTTGTTTCAGCCCATACAACACCTTTTCTAGTCTGAAAACCTTGTTCTTATCCTCATGAATGAGAAAACCATCTGGTGTCTTGATATACACCTCTTCCTCCAGAAACCCATTCAAAAATTTATATTTGACGTCCATCTAGAACACTGTGAACTTCCGTTGCACTACAATGGATAGGAATAATCTGATTGTCTCTAGTCTCGCAAATGGTGAAAATTTCTCATCAACATCTATTCCCTCTATCTGGGAGTGTCCTTTGTATCCTATTTATGTTTTATTTCGAATCAATGTTCCATATTAATTCATATTATTGCAATAGACCTATTTATTCCCAATGACATTCATATCTGTTGGCCTCGAAACAATCTCCCATGTCTGATTTTTTTTATATTTTTTTTATTTTATCTTTAATCAGTGTCATCCACTTCTTCTCCCCCTATATTTCTTTCCTCCATATCAAATTCATCATGAAATATCTCACTATATTATTGTTCATTGGCATCATTTCTTTCAAATACTTTTCTGAGATTCTTGTTGAAACATTATTGATACTCTCTTGCAGCTTCTTGGTATCCTAAAAATAGTCAGCTCAGCTGAGTCATCCAATTATTGCTTTAAAGGCTCTTTCATCTGATTTTGTTATTGAATGATCCCCCTTTTCTATACAACACTTCATGTGGTTAGGCCCACTATTTAGACCCATAACCATTCTTCTCTTCCTACAACATTTATTATACTCTGGTACTAGGCATTGAGCCATTAACCAAATCTATAAGCCTACAGAGTTGGAACTCGATGTAGGAAAAAAGTGATAACGTTAATAACACAATCACTTCTTATTGCAGTCTGTTTCTCCCTTTCTTCTTTGACTTTGGTACCTTATTTGAGTCAATTGAAACTCTAAAGCATATCACTTTTCCATTGTGCATCTTTAGATGTCACTTCCCCTTGGATTGTATCTCCCTAAAACCTAAAACACATGAATCATCAGTTAATAGAATTTATATACATGTGGAGAGGGGTGCTTTTGGAATCCTCAAGAAGAGGATTTTGGTTGATCCTGATGGGTCAACCCTTTTATTCTATCTTGTAGAGCATCGCACTCCATCCTCGCTTCTTCTAGCTACCTAGCCAACTTCAATTGTTCTGGCCATATGACTAGGCATTCTTTACCCACATTTTGGGCCTTTTTCTGATATGTACATTCTATAGGCCTGGACTTTCTTGCCATTTGGGGTTTAATCCCACTAGTACACATTTATTTCTTTAATGTTCCACCAAAATTCTACTTCCCTTGATTCCTTCTCTGGGTAGGAATCTATCTACTTGACTTCACTTCTTGATATGTGGCATGAGATGTGGATTTTTTAAGACATTCTTTATTCATTTTTATTTTATCAGTTGTTTTAATCATGCTACCCTTTCTTGTTGGGGTTGATTTTTCCACTGATTTTTCATTCTTCTTACTCAAAACTAGAGTATATATCCCCTTAATCTTCCAGTTTTGTTCAGATTCTCTCCAAGGGAGCTGATGTGAGTGTGAAAGAGAAGAAGATCGATACACCTTTTGTTCATCTCCTTGTTATTCCCCTGAGGTAGTAAACATTTTTTTCAACTTACCACTTTGTCTTCCAATGTAATATTTCTCTTTATACATCACTAGAGTCAAGAATCTCTTTCTGGGATCCTTTTCCTTTCTCGCATTCTTCTTGCTACAATATCTTTCCAAACTCCCATGATTATAACATATGAAACATCTTCCATTAAAGGCATACCTCATTTATTCATCTCTCAACCAAGATGTTGATGCATATTGAGTTCTTCCTCTGACATTGAGCTCTTGAGCTTCCTGACACATATTCATGGTGTGTCCCATTCTTCCACATTAATAGAATCTAATGAATGATTTCCTCTAAGAGACTCTTCTCTCTAATTTCTCATGACGCTTCTTCTTATTCTCAGATTTATTACAGTTTCTGTCTTCACAACATGAAATGTATTCATGAGCCTCTGAACAAAAACTTGATGTGTGGCCATGAATCCCATAGAAATAGAACATGTCATCACTACTTCTTGTAAATATCCTCTTAGGTCTTTCTCCAGCACATTTAGGATTTTCCTCATTTCTGGAACTGTTCATGGCTCTCTTTATGTCATGCACTGGAGGGGATTCATCAAATCCTATTCCAGTTTTTCCCAAACTATATGTTCTTTAAGATGATAAAATATGATATTGTTTCTCTTTAGAAATAGAATATTTTTTCTTTATTTTATCATCACTTGTTGAAGGATAATCAAATAGTAAGTTTAGGGCATCCTTCATTTTATAATTTCCTTTGGTATTTGATTTCTGCACTTCTTTAATGATTCTAGCTCTTCTTCAAACTTTTTAATCTTAATATTCCTTGATTCAAGTTGGGAATCAATTCCTTTCTTAAAAAGCTTCCCTCTACTCATCTCATATTCCAATTCACGTGTGAGATTATCCACTATGTCACCTTGCTCATTTACTTTCAATTTTTCCTAAGCAACAGATTCAGAGATCGATGCATTCTCTTATTGTAGCCTTTGATTCTTCTTAACTAGCTCAGATATCTGTGTAGAAAGATCATCATTTATAGCTTTCAAATTCTAAATTTCATCTGTGTCCAGATTCTTTCCATTAACATCATCTTTGAGCTTTTCTCTCTTTATAGACATATTTTTAAGTTCTTCGTCTTGAGAATCATTCTTCTCCCTCAGATCAGTGGCCACATCAATAAGACTTTGATTTAATCCTCTTAACTTTTTAACCTCAATTTCCATTGCTTGGATTCGAATATCTTTAGATTTAATCTCTTCATCCAACTTCTGATCAACTTCCTTTGTTTTATGGACAACTTCCACTTTTCTCCATCTGGGATTTTCTTCATCATCTGTAGTTCCAACATCACTTGGAATATCAGGTTCTTCACTCATTCCATATACATCATCGAATGAGTAAGTATTTTCACTATATGATTTATCCAAATCATTATTCTCTTCACTACTTGATTCCTTCAACTGAATCACACTCTTTCTATTGACACTTCCACATTGGGGAATTTCACCAGACTTCTGCTTCTTCTTTGAAGTTCTTCCCTTTGCCATGGCACACCAAGATAAGAGCAGACTGGGTAGTTAACTTAAGAAATCGACCAAACCAAGTCAGAGCAAACAAATCTAATAAAAGAAACCTTCACTCTGATAACAATTGTTATGACCAAAAGGGTCCTAGATACCCTTATAGGGGGGTTAATTAGGGTATGGATATTCTATTTCAAAATTCTTCTTGCCCCACTGGATCTTGGACTCTATATTATAAGTGTCACTTTATTTTCTCTTATGTGTTTATGTTTATCACTTCTTTTTATCTTTATCTGATGGTTATACTTTAGATGCAATGCAGGGAAGCAACCATCCAGACACGAAGATTTTTACTTGGTTCACCCTCACTAGGCTACATCCAAGGAGCATACAATGGTGATGTGTTGCTGTACCAAATCCACTAAAGCTCACGGCCAATAATGTTTGGGCTAGATCACTTTTATTCCTAGGCTAACTACCTTTACAATGTTTAGGGTCAGCTCACTGATTTCCCAAGGGTCACTCCCTATTTCTCTCTCTCTGGCTCACTACCGGTAGAAAGAATAACCTTCTTCCTCTTCCTTTTCTCACTACACTTGGATGGGATCCACTTACAGTTTATAGACCTGTAGGTCTCTTCATTTGTATGAATACATGCATCCTCAACTATTGATATATGCTCTATTAAAGACCAACTTTTATCCACTGATGAATACCCATTTTCCCCTGACCACTAGGCAACACACTTTGGAAATACCTTCGGAAAGAACCCTACTTCACGAGGCTCCCAATTTTGAAAAGCTCAAAAAAACCTTTGTGAAGATTATGCCTCTTCATGAAGCTCACGCCTTTGCAGATCTCAAGTCGTCGCGGAGTTCAAGTCATCACAGAGCGACTTCCCTCATGAAGCTCACTGAGCCAACGTGGAGCACCCAACTTTCGTGGAGCTAGAATAGTCGTCACGAAGCTCCTTCATTTCGGGAAGCACACTGCCTTCGTGAACTACCTTCACGAGCCGAGAGCAAAATATTTTATTCAAAAGCTCTCTATACTTCTCTTGATGGGGTCAAGGCCTATTTATAGGTGATTCAACTGACCCTCAAACCTTCTGCATGAAGTCAACGCCACGTCATCACAAATTACGAAGCTCTGAAGTTCCCACCAAAATTCTCTCAAAATTGCAAAGCACCACGAAAATTTTTCGTTCACGGAGCTCCTCGTAATCATGGAGCATTCCGTAAATTACTTTGCACCACTTCCATGAATCTCCACTCACAATTCCCTTCACCGTCGCCATACTCTTCAACTCTTCCATTCGTGAAGCTCATCATAATCATGAAGAATCACCGTCAACATTCTTCTGGTCTTCGCGAAATCCAATCCATGAAGCCTATCTTCGCAAAACTTGTGACTTTGCCATATTTTGATGAGATATTCAAGAAAATTCATATTTCGCAATGCTCACCAAACTCCAAATTTTGGACCCCAAAAATTTGGCAAACACTGGAAAACGATGCCACCTTGTATCTGTTCTTTTATACCACCTCCAGATCATCCATTCCTTTTTCATGGTTCTTTGTCAACATGCATTGTCAATGACATCTTTGGAACTTGACAATTCACCATGGAAACCTGCTTTGTTAACAAACACAATTAAACCCAAAAATGATGCAATGTCACCTTGAGGGATTTTTTCCCAATAGTATCCATTAGATCTATTATCTTATTGAAATTAGTTTTAGAAATCAAATACTCATAAATTATTTTTAGTTTAGTTTCAATGGCCTTGATCTCATCCATTATCTCACCAAAGTCACTTTTTATATTTTCAAACTCATTGATGATCTTTGCAGAAAAGGTTTGAAAATGATCTTCAAATCCTAAGGTATCTTTATCCGTATTCACTTAAGGTGGATCCTCATGCGTGTGAGATTGAATAGATTTATCCATAACTTGTTTAGTCCTTTGAAATATAATAGCATATGATATCCCAACACTGTAATCTTCTAGAGTATCTACATTATCATCTTCTTTAGGTATAAGAACTTCAACAACAACATTCCCATAAAGATCAGGTGATCTACTAGGAAAATCAAGTTACATGTGAGTAGGTACATTCTTCTCTCTAGGATACTCAACAACATTAACATTTATAAACTCATATTCTCTTTGAAGATACACAGTTCTAACTTCAGGAACTTCAGGTTCAAAAAATGTGGTAGAAACTTGTTTTTATCCCACTTCATCATTAGAATTTTCATCTGGTTCCTATCTATTTTTTACAAAAGGTTCTATAAATTATTCCCTAATAGGATCCACCTCAGTGGGTGTTGCATCCCTAAGAAGACTAACTCTAGAGTTCTCCCCTGTAGCATGTTCATGAGGAGCTATTTTTTGGACTAGATTATCCCTCCTTCTCAATAGGCAATAACTTATTTGAAGATAAGTCTCATGACTATCCTAAATTATTTAGAATATTGGCAGTTATAGTATTACTTTTGTGGTGCTTAACAGATTCACCTTCATCCAGTTCCACTTATTTATTTTTAAACAAAAGTTATAATTTCCTGTTAAAAGGTAATAACTCATCTTACCCATTCCTTGGTAGCAATGTTGTATAATATGTGTAATATATCTAGGTAGGTTTATATTATTTTTATTTAGAATCAAATAAATCAAATAAATATCCAGGAAGAGTAATTTTTCAAACTCTCTAGCCTTTTGGTTGATACCAGTCTCAATGAACTTACACAACACTTTTATTTCAGGATCTAGGGCCTTAATTCCTTTATTTTCAACTATTATTGTCCCAAACATATATTTTATAATCTCTTTAGGTTCAACCTAATCTATACACACTAAGGTATGACTAAAGTGATATCTTCCTTCCTATGGAGAGTGAAGGATTTATACCATTTCTTCAGAAGATATTGAAAACACATTTTAATTTACTTTATAATAAATTACATCCCCATTCTATATGAATTGAAATTGTGTGCTCCCATAAAACTTACACAATTTTTTTCAAATACAAAACCAATTTTATTTTCATCAAAAAATGTACTCAAAACTGTGAAATCTCAGCAAGATCATTTTAGAATTCAACCGAATAAGATCAATGACCTTACCAGGAAGCAATTGACACTATGATCATGAATCTTTGGATTTCTTTGAGGGTCTTAAGGTACTTTCATATGTTATATTAGCTTTTATTATACTCTATGTAGGTATAGTATGCTAAGGACATAGGGTTTTGATGGATCTAGTGAAGGATTAAAGAGATTTGGTCATGGGAGATCGCACATAAGGGAATCGATTGAGGAGTTAGGGTTTATAGGCTTGGTTGAAATTCGTAAGGGTATTGGTGCATAAGGGTTTTTGGTTCATAAATATTTTTGTAATTTAATCCATGGATTCAAAAAAATAAAAAATAATAATAAAGATATTGGGTTGAGTAACGAGACTATAGTGGCCCAAGGAAAGAATTAAAATAATATTAAAACGTGATTGTATAAAATATTATTAAATAAAACTTCTTAACATTAAATTTATAAAATACACATGAAAATATGAAGTATTTGAAACTAAAGCATAAATATATTTTTAAGGGAACATAACAATATTATAAATAAATTCATTTAAACTCAAATAATCTCAATTTTCATTTAACAAAATCAAATCTATCAAAAGATATAGGCTTAGTAAAGATATAAGCTTAATAGTTTTCAGTAGAAATAAACTCAATAGATATATCACCTTTTTTTATTTTGACCTTTTAAGAAATAATTCCTCAAATCTATGTGATTTGTTTAAGAATGATTTATGGGATTTTTAGAAATATCGATAGCACCGATGTTATCACAATTTATTATTACTTTCTTGAAATTAGATTCAATGTACATTAAGTTGTGTTTCATCTAAAAAAATAGTACAAAACAAATACCAGCAATAATGTATTCTACTTTTATAGTAGATAATGAAACTGAGAGTTGTTTCTTACTCGAACAAAAAACCAAGTATTTTACAAGAAATTATTACACAATTTTGTATTGGGTGAGCTAAAAGTTACATCATAAAAATATGTTTGAACAAGTAAAATGTTCTTTGATGATTTTTTATTAAAATATTAGGATATTACAAACTAACTTAAAATCCATTTTTCAAGATAAAATAACTCATACTTTAATACCAAGCACTAAAGTCTTGTTTAAGTACATATATGGCTTTAGTAATTTTGAAAATAAAATTTGGGAAAAGAGAATTTTCAAAACAAAAAGGTTGTTCAACATAAACTTCCCCCATAAGAAAACCATTTATAAAATATTATTTAACATCCATATAAAATAATTTGAAATTTATATGATGTACATAGGCTATAATAATTCTAATAGATTCTAATCTAGCAATTGGGGTAAATGTTTCCTCATAATATATCCCTTATTCTTAACTGTAACCTTTTGCAATAAGTCTGTCCTTATTTCTAATGATGACACCATAATAATCCTATTTATTTCTAAATACCTACTTAGTTCCTATAATAGGATAATCAGAGGGTCTATCAACTAATTTTCAAACCTTATTCCTCTTGAACTAGTTTAATTCCTCTTTCATAGCTAATGCCCAACTCTCGTCAGTTGAGGATTCTTCTATGGTTTTGTGTTTAAGTTGAAAGATAAGGGAATAGAACTCAATAAGATACCCTACACTTATTCTAGTTCTCACTCACTAATCTAGGATTATTATACATATATCTAAAGTGTAGTATTTTAAGGTTTTAGTATATATAGTTAGCATGCTTTCTGGATCACTAGTTTCTATCCTTTCCTGATCACTTCTTCCAAAATCAATTTCAAAATCATCATCCTTTTTGGATTAAAAAAAGTTTCAAGTGTCATGTTTTCCAAATAACTACTTAGCTCATCATCTTGATTCTTTTTGGGATCAAAAGGATCACTTTTGGAAAATTTAACATGATTTGACTCTTCAATAAACCTTTAATTTTTATTGAAAACTCTATAATTTTTGGAAGTTGTATAATAACCAATAAAGATTCCTTCATCAACCTTTAGATCAAATTTTCTAAGATTATCCTAATTTTTATGAATATAAACTTTGCATCAAAAAAATTTAAAGTATCCAAATTTTGTTTTTCTATTATTAAATAGCTCATATGGTTCCTTCTTTAAAATAGGCTTGATTAGAACTCTGTTTATGACATATCATGTTGTGTTAATAGCGTCAATCCAAAAATGAGTTGGCATGCTATATTCACATTAAATAGTCCTAACAATTTCTTATAAGGCCTTATTTATCCTTTTAACTACACCATTTTATTGCGGTTTACTTGGAGAAGAAAAGTTAATTTTGATGCCATATTTTAAATAAAATTTGGTCACTTATTAAAATAAATAATTTTGGTGTCCTTTTTTTAAAACCAACTATAAAAAAATATAAAAATTAAACAATCATCGCTTTTAAGTCTCAAAAATAAAACCATGTAAATCTAGAATAATCATTAACTAAAACATAAAAAAAGATTTATCGCCTAGTATTTTCATTCTATATGGTCTAAAAAATAGATTTGGATAAGTTACAAGGGTCTAAAAGTGGAAACCCATTTGATTGGTTTAAAAGATAACTTGTGTTGCTTACCCTTTTGGAATGCATCACAAAGTTGAGAAATACTTATCAGAATATTATTTAAGCCTTATATATAAAGAACCCTATTGATGAGGACTGAATTTGGACTATCAACTGATCTAACTCCAACAATATTCCTTTTATAATTATCATCGAAAGTGACGAATCCTCCATTAATTTTTTATAATTAATGAGAGTTTAAAAAATCTCCACTCATTTGTCTTGATTATCCACAATCCATATACCACTTATCATTTCTATTCTTATAGATTTTTCCTACAAAAAGAGATCAAACATAAAGGTGTTTTTGTACCCAAAATTGTAACACCCCAAGATTTTATGGTATGTATCTTTTTAAATTTAATCTCTTTGATATCTTTCATTGCACGCAACATTGAGCTTAAACAAACCATGATATACTATTAATAATATTATTTAAAATGAAATTGTCTTCTAGTCATTAAATTTTTTGTTATTAATAGGATTAACTGAATTAGGAAAATATATTATTTAATTCATTGTTTACTAATTAATTATAAATAAATATAAAAACTAATTTAATATAAAGGAAATGTTTTTATAAAAACTATTTAAATGCGCAAAAGTGTGTTTTATATCAATAAAATAAACAAATCACACTTTTTGTATTATATTAATGAAATATAATATATTCAATATAATTTTTAACATTCATCCTATGTGTTTCCAAGACATTATATAAGAACAAATCCAATTTAATGAATAAAAGATATATTTTTATAAAAATATAGTTTTACCGCCTTTAGATGGCGCACTTGTTTTAAATCTAGTTTTTGAAACTTTAATAAATTCTATTTAAAAAAATAAACTTCTTATTTTAAATTGGAATATAAAAGTTTACTTTGGTTTGATTTTTTCTATTTTTCTAATAAGTTGCTTGTTTTGATGAATAGTGATAAAATATTTCATTTTAATTGAAAATAACTTTTTCGTATAAATAATTTATAGTGTTAAATTATATTTTTAATTGGATTTAAAGTATAATTAGATCAATTTTTTATAATTTAATATAATTTATGTCATTTTAATAAATTTCACATTGAATTTGGATATAAAAACATTTCAATTTTTTGAACGTTTTCACTTTAAAAACTCATTTTCTTATTATGTTAACGGGGTTAATTTTAAATTAATTTCAAAAAATTATATTTTTTGAATTTTGATAAATGGATTACATATTTGTAATTATAAGGTCCAAATTTATTAAATAGGTCCCTTTTATTTTTGTACAATATGAATAGTAACTTTAATATTTTTTTAAATTGCCACGGTTAAGGGTAAATTAGGTAATTGAGGGTAAAAATAATATTATAAGTATCATAAAATTACCCTAACACTTGTCCTAATTTTATTTTATGAGTTAGTGTCGATAAATATCATCCTTGGTTATATTTTATGGCCTCTTAGAGCCACTTGGATGACTTTAAGCCTTTTTTTACTATTTTCTTCAAAGGTAAGTCCAATATGTCATACTCATGTTTTTAATAAGTATTACATTTTTTATATGTGGTTATTCAGAAGATATATTCAACAATAAATATTAATTTAAAATTTAAAATTTTTATCATCATTATGAAAATTTATTTTTAATTTTTAGGAAATAAATAATTACCTTAAAGGCTTACACAATGATGATGCAGTGGTTGTTTAATTAAAAGAAATATCAAATAAATGATATTAAAAATATTAAAATAAATATAATTTGAGATAATCAATTTCATTAAATAATTTTATATATTAATTTGAAATATTTTTGATATTATAAAATATTTGGTTCGAAGATATCTTTTTGTTATTATATTTTTAAAAAGTCAAGTAATGAATAGTCTCAAAATTGACATTAATGATATTTTAAAATAAATAATGTTTTATTAAATGACATAAAACTCATAAAAATATAACATCCAGAAAAATAATTGGTATAAAGTTATAAATGTCATACATGACTCATTTATGATTATTTTTTCATTTTATAGTAATTATATTAACCTTCAAAGAGTAAAAACGCATGTTGTCACGGTAAGAGTTAATGGGTTTAAAAAGGTGTTAAAACAAAATTATAAGGGTATAAACATGACCTAAACTTGTCCAAAATTTATTTTATAAAGATAATTATTCCCTTATTACCTTAATATATAATTTTATTTGTTTAATGGACACTTTTACATGAAAATAACTTATATATTATTTAAATCAAAGATAGTTACAAAATGTCACTATCTTTGTATTTAATATCATTTATGTATCTATATAGTGACAAAATCAAGATATTAATGAAAATAAATTTATATTTTTATCCTAAGGAAATTATTTTCATTATATAAATTTATTTTTAATTTTTATAAATTATATAATTACCTTAAATGCTTCTGCAATTTCAATACATTATTTATTTAATTAAGAGAAAAATAAAATAATTGATGTGAAAAGAATTAATTTTGATATATTTTTTATTATTTAATGTGTATAATTAATTTTATAGATCTATATGATATATTATATATTTTTTAAATCATTAAATTTGAATTCCCACTTTTTCTTGATGTATTTGAATTCAAATTAAATGAATAGTCTCAAATTTGAAAATAAAGATATTTTATTGAATGAATATTTTATTAAATTAGTTAAAAATAAAAAAATGTTAAATAATAAAAAATAAGATAATATATGGTCTAAAATTTCTTCCCATATTCATTTATAGGCAATTTGGAAGTATTTTTCTCTAGAATAGCCTTATTATATTTTAATATTTTGAGGATTTTTGAAAGTGAACATCACCTCAATTATAAAAGGGCGCATACTCTCTCACTTACTCACACTAATTTGAGCCATATATCTCAACCAAACCCTACCCATTTCTCTTATAAAAATACTAAGTTGATTTATAGAGGTTATGGTTCTTTCAAAATACCTACCCTAGATCACTTAAGAAAATATTAAAGGAAGTTCATCAAAGAACAGGTAATTGTCTTTATCAACTCTTTCAAGTTTGTTTATTCTTAAACTTATTATTAATAAGTTGTTTACATTATAAAATAATAAATACAGTATAATAAATATTTTTATATTTTATTATTATTATGGTACAACCATATTCCACCTTTTATCCATCCAATAAAAAATGAAAGCACCATGCGTGCGTGCGTACGGCTTATCATCTTCATGTCGTAGTGTAATCAGTTTTTCATCACAAATTTACTTGGATGGGTATAATAATGGAAATAATGGATATATATTATAATTATGACATTATATTTACTCTATAAAAATTAATATACCATAAAATTACTTATCCTTTCACTTATTAAGGGAATGGTATCGTCGCTTGTATGTATGTACGGCCCACCATCTCCACGACGCGATGCGGTTCATTTTCTATATCCAACATTCAAGAATGGATATAAAAATGTATTTAATGATTAAATATGGTATTTATAACATTAATATCATTATTTAGATGTTGGATCTATATCCTATAAAAATTAAATGAGATATTCATGACAAAACATGCATAGGAAAATGAAGCAGTTGACACATGAAACAAAGGTAATAATGAAATATTATCAATAAAAATGTGATAAAATAATATAATAAGATCATATATGATATAATAAATATTAATAAGGTTACTATATAATTCAATAACATGTTCAAAACCATTATAAAGGATTTTAATTCATGTTTGACTAAAGGAAGCCTAAGGTAAAGGACTTCATCTCAATCTCCTTTCATTAAGGCATAGTTTGGTGTCATGAACCCACCTTCTTTTATGAGGTGTATATATAGCCCCTTTGACTTATAATCTCATTAATTTATTCATTAAAATTTTATTTAATGTTTTGTTAAATTTTATTCTTTCATGGGTCTTAATATTTAAATGTTCAAAGTGGTATGGGACAACTTAAATGTTTAAAGATTTAATCATCACATATTTTTCTCCATGTCAGTATTCTTGATATTATTTTACATATTTATTTATATGGATATAAAAGGTTTATAAAGGAAATTTTATTAATATTTGTAATTTCATTCAAATGTTCTCAAAATTAATATTTTTACATGTTTTATATCGAACGTTTTGATAAATGACAAAAGGAAAGTTTGATTCTTAACGTACATGACGACAACAAATTTCCTACTGTCATGATTATTATTTAATTTCTACCTTAATTTGAAAGATAAAAATATTTCTTAAATGAAAAAACCCAATTCCCTTATTTTTGGGATATTTGTTATTAAAAATGGTTGTTTTTAAAAGAAAATATTATTTTTATACGAAATTATTTTTCATATGGGTTTAATAAGAGTTTTTCCTCAATAATTTTACAATTATTTTATTATAGTATTTTCATATATGTCAACACCCTTTTTTGAATATTATAGTTAATTGAGACTGATCTCTTATGATATCATATAAAATATTTTATTTAATGGTTTTTGATCAGTTTGACTATGGATGTGCTATTTTGATACCATTCTTTGTTTGTGGTTAAATTATTCACATTTTGTATGCTAATTTTAAATATAAATGTTTATATTATTTATGTTTCACCTATTTCATATAAGGAATACATTGGAATTAGTAAGTGATGGGTGGGTATCGTTATATCCCCTTGATGCATCGGTAAGTCTCATGATACAGACTAGTTTTGGTATTGATCGAGGCCTCAACCGTTTATACATGGTGTCTTGGCTGAAGCCATGATGGTATGTTTATGATATTTTTCATTATGCATTACCTCATTATGAGATTAGTTATTGTTATTCCATGTTATTATTCGATTAGTATAATATACATGGTTATGTTTCCTTACTCATGTGATTATTTAAATGGAATGTGTTTTAGTTATTTACCTTTTCATATTATTTATTTCATATTTAATCATAGATTCCACTATATGCTTACCCTTACTGAGCATTTGAGCTCACCCATTTCTTATGTTTTATTTTCCCTAGGTTTCCAAGAATTTTATTATGATTGATATGCAAGGTTATTCTAAGGGGAATAATGGTGTTCTTAAAGAAAATAATTTTTTTATTTTATATTTAAAATGTAATTGTAATTTTAAATATGTATCTAGTTTACCAAGACGAATGAACTATTTGGTACTTTGGGAAGTGATTCCTTGTATTTATGCCAATGTAATAAAGTAAGGAACCTGCTCCAGGATATTGGGGTTAGGGTCTTTATATTTGGTATCAAAGTAAGTTTAGTAGAAACCTTGGGAACTATATTTAGGAAAACATATATTATAAAGTGAAACTCTATGATGTAATTTGGAAATATATCCAAATAAACTTATCTTATGATTTAGAGATTATTTATACCTAAATTTTTAATTTATGTTATGTGATTCAGTAGTTCAGATATTATACATTATTTTTCATAATGTTATGATCTAATCTAGTATATTCCATTTTTTAGAAATGGCATTTAGTGGAAGGAATGGAAACTGTATCAACACACGTAATCCATATAGGTATTTCCTACCTATGCAAGATAATGATGTTGGTGTTGGATATTCAACTAGAGTTGACCAACTTATAACTATACCAGGATAACTAACTTGGGTTATGAATAATAACCTTACCCATATAGAGCATCCTGATCCATAATGTGGAGAAACAATATTAGATCTCTTCATGAGGCAACAACATCCATCATTCAATGGGACTATAAATCCATTTGTAGCTAATCAATGGATAAGTTCCTTAGAAAAGATATTTTTAACTATGGGAATTAAGGAAGAGAGAAGTTTTTCAGGACATTTTATCTTACTTTTGGAGATGTAGATCAATGGTGGTCATTGATTCAAAACACTAGGGAGGGTGAGAAAATA
The DNA here is from genome assembly GCA_963277665.1 of Viscum album. Lineage (NCBI taxonomy): Eukaryota > Viridiplantae > Streptophyta > Magnoliopsida > Santalales > Viscaceae > Viscum > Viscum album. Next base: position 871,040,561 of record OY728147.1, on the reverse strand, counting down.
GTAATCATGGAATGGATGGATTTTAAGGAACTTTTATTAGAAAAATATTTTCCTTTAAAACTAAGAATAGATATGAAGAGATAATTCTTGAGTCTGAGACAAAAGGAGGATAATAATTTTACTAAGTATGAAGCTAAATTTACAATATTATCAAGGCATGTTGCAGAATACATACATAAACTAAGGAGTAATATTGATCATTTCTTTGATGGGTTAAAGTCATTATTTAAAAAGGCATTAGTCTCCCAAAATTTCTCATCATACGAAGATATAGTCTCATGTTCTATCAAGACATAAAAAGAATTATTTAAGTTTTATTACTTTAAGGGAAAGTAGGAGAAGAAGAGAATGGCAGATCAAGAGATAGATAAAGGGAAAGGTGGAAAGAAGGATTTTCCCACATGTGATAATTATGGGAAGAAAAACCCTAATACTTGATTGAAAGGAATGATAATTTGTTACAATTTTGGAGAGAAAGTTCACTAGGCTCGTGATTTTAAAGAAAGGAAAGAATTAGTAAATGTGAAATGTTTTAATTGTAAGGAGATAGGACACTATGCAAATGAATGTCCCAAGAATCAAGGAAATATAGCTTAGAAAAATAAAAGGGATCAAGGTCAATATTATGTTGTTACTACAGTAGAAGTGGAATAATTAATGTATTTGTGTTTTTGGGTTCAATAATTATGTTATGATATTCTGGTTATAAAAATAATGAGATATATATAAGGATTGTACTGCAGTACTTCATCATTAAGGATTTGGAAGAATGCATGTTATCATTAAGGTTTCAAAGGTGATAATGGTATTAATATATTTGGTATGTGAAAAAAATATCTACATTATGTTTTTTGGGAAAAATATGATATTAAATTGATTTTGGAAATTCATTGGCCTTCCTGATAAAATTTTGGATTGTGAATTTGGACAGAGTATTTTGGATGAGTCTTAAGGTTGGAATGGATTAAGTTGAACATTGTATATTATTGTTTGATGTTAAATTATTATTTGTCGGATACTTTGTGATAACATTTTCACTAAACATTTATAGGATGAAAAAAAATATGTGGGGATCTTATGATTCATCAAAAGTGCTTCAAGCATAAAAATTCATCTTGAATATCCATATTCATCTGTATGAAATGAAGTGAAAATAGATCAAAACACAACCAAAGGATGAGATTATTATTATGGCATAGAAATAAATCAAGTAAGTTTTCTTGAGTACTTTATCTAGATATTAAAATAATTCCTTAACTCTTGGAAAGGAATTTGGAATGAAAAATTCTATTCATTTAATTTTCTTACTGAGAAACCAATGGCCTCTTTAACCCATCACACATTTATGGTTTTGTAATGGTTAACATTCTAATGACCATGTTCTATATCACTCTCCAACAGAACTTTATAGTTATATTTCTCTTCCATTTCCATTTTTTCTCTTTCCACCAATGATTTCCTATTTGAAAGCCTAATTTTGTGGTGACCTTCGCATTTCCCTTTTCCTCTTATTAAGAGGATGTTTTATTAACCCTATTTCAAATGTGGGTTTCCAAAAAAGAAATTTTCAAGTATCAATATTTGATTTTTGTAAGTGTAAATTAAAATTGGTAGGAAAATATTTATTTAAGGATGATAGAATGTAACACCCTAAGATTTTATGGTATGTATCTTTTTAAATTTAATATCTTCAATAGCTTACGTTATATGCAAAACCGAGCTTAAAAAAACCATGATATATTATTAATATTATTATTTAAAATAAAATTATCTACAAGACATTAAATTAGTGGTTATTAATATGATTAACTAACTTATGAAAATAAATTATTTAATTCACTAGTTACCAATTAATTAGAAATAAATATAAAAAACAATTTAATATAAAGGAAATATTTTTATAAAAACTATTTAAATGCGCAAAAGTGTGTTTTATATCAATAACATAAATAAATCACACTTTTTGGATTATATTAACAAAATATAATCTTTATCATTCATCCTGTGTGTTTTCTAGACATTATATAAGAACAAATCTAATTTTATGCATAAAATATACATTTTTATAAAATGACAGTTTTACCACCTTTTGATGGAACACTTTTATAAATTCTATTTGATAAAATAAACATATTATTTTAAAGCTTAATATAAAAGTTTTCTTTGGTTGAATTTTTTGTATTTTCTGATAAGTTTCACGTTATGATGAATAGTGATAAAATATTACATTTTAATTGAAAAAAACTTTTTTGTTTAAATAATTTATAGTGTTAAATTATATTTTTAATTAGTTTTAAAGTATAATTAGATCAATTTTTTATAATTTAATATAATTTAGCTCATTGGAATCAATTTCACGTTGAATTTGAAAATAAAAACATTTCAATATTTTGAACATTTTCACTTTAAAAACTTGTTTTCTCATTCCTTCAATGGGATTAATTTAAAATTAATTTTACCCAATTATATATTTTGAATTTATAAAAAATGATTACATGTTCGGAATCATAAGGTAAAAATTTAGTAAATAGTTCCCTTTTATTTTTGGACAACATGAATAGTAAATTTAGTACTTTTTTTAATTACCACGGTTAAGGGTAAATCAAGTAATTAAGGGTAAAAAATAATATTATAAATATTATAATATTACTTTAACACTTGTAATAGTTTTATTGGATAAGTTATTGTAGAACCAAATCATCCTTGGGCCGATTTTACGCCCTCTTGGATCCACTTGGATAACTTTAATCCTTTTTTAGTATTTTATTCAACAGAAAGTCCAATATGTCATACTCATGTTTTTAATAAGTATTACATTTATTATATGTATTTATTAAGAAGATATATTTGACTATAAATATTAATTTGAAATCTAAAATTTTTATATTCATTGTGGAAATTTATTTTTAATTTTTAAAAAATAAATAATTACTTTAAAGGCTTGCACAATGATGATGCGGTAATTTTTTAATTAATAAAAATATCAAATAAATGGTATTAAATATTAAAATAAATATAATTTGATATAATTAGTGTCATAAAAGAAATTTATAGATGAATTTCACATATTAGGAATATTATAAAATAGTTTTTTTGAAGTTATATTATTGTTATTATATTTTTAAAAAGTCAAGTAATGAATAGTGTCAAAATTGACATTAATGATATTTTAAAATAAATAATATTTTATTAAATGATATAAATTTAATAAAAATATAAAATTAGACCAACTTAATGGGATAAAGTTATAAATTTCATTCATGACTCATTTATGGTTCTTTTGGAATTTTATAGTAACTATATTAACCTTCAAAGAATAAAAACACATGTTGTTACGGTAAGAGTTAAAGAGTTTAAAAAGGGGTTAAAACCAAAATATAAGGGTATAACCATAACCTAAACTTGTAAAAAATTTATTGTATGAATAGGATTCTACCCTTATAACCTTAATATTTAATTTTATTTGTTTAATGTACACTTTTCTATGAAAATAACTTATATATTATTTAAATTAAAGATAGTTACAAAATGTCACTCTCTTTGTATTTAATATCATGTATGTGTCCATATAGTGACAAAATCAAGATATGAATGAACATAAATGTCTATTTTTATATGAAGGAAATTATTTTCATTATATAAATTTATTTTTAATTTTTATAAATTATATAATTACCTTAAATTCTTCTGTAATTCTAATATAGTATTTATTTAATTAATAGAAAAATAAAATAATTGATTTTAAAAGTATTGATTTTTATATATTTGGGATAATTTAATGTGTATAATTAACTTTATAGATCTATAGGATATATTAGAGATGTTTTAAATCATTATATTTGAATTCCTATTTTGTATTTATGTATTTGAATTCAAATTAAATAAATAGTATTGAATTTGACAATAATGATATTTTATTGAATTAATATTTTATTAAATTAGTTAAAAATAGAAAAAATGTTAAATAATCAAAAATAGTATAATATATGGTAAAAACATTTCTTCCCTTATTCATTTATAGTCCATTTTTAAGTCTTTTTCTCTAGAATATCCTTATTATATTTTAATAATTTGAGGATTTTTGATAGTGACCCTCACCTCAATTATAAAAGGCCACCTCCTCCCTCACTTACTAACACTAATTGGAGCCACCTAGATAAACCAAAATCTGACTATTTATCTTATAAACATCCTTATTTAAGTTTTATAGGTTTTTTCCTTCAAAAATACCTACCCTAGATTACTTAAGAAGATATTAAAGGAAGTCTGCTGAAGAAGAGGTAATCGTCTCTATCAATTCTTTCAAGTTTGTTTCTTATTCCACTTCCTCTTCATATTTTGTTTTCAATATAAATTAATAAATACAGTATAATATATATTATTTTGTGTTATTATGATTATTTTACAACTATATTCCACTTTTTATCCATCGTATGACAAACAAAAGCACCGAGCATGCGTAAGTACGACTTACCGTCTCCACATCGTGGTGTAATCTATTTTTCATCACCAATTTAATTGGTTAGGTATAATAATGGAAAAAATGATATATATGAAAATTATGATATTAAATTTATTCTAGAAAAATTAATATACCATAAACTTATTTATCCTTTCACTTATTAAGGGAATGATATTGTCGACTATGCGTACGTACAGCTTACAGTCTCCACGACGCGATGCGATTCATTTTCCATATCCAATATTCAAGAATAGATATAAAAAATTATTTAATGATTAAATGTGATATTTATAAAATTAATATCATTCTTGATATGTTGGATCTAAATCATATTCAAAATAATTGAAACATTCATGACAAAACATGCATAGGAAAATAAAGCAGTTAACACTAGAAACAAGGGTAATAACGAAATATTATCAATAAATAGATGATAAAATAATATAAGAAGATTGTATATGATATCATAAATATTAATAAAATTATTATATAAGTTAATAACATTATTAAAACCATTATACAAGATTTTAAATCATGTTTGAGTAAAGGAATCCTAAGGTAAGAAAGTTTGTCTCAACCTCCTTTCATTGAGGCATAGTTTGATGTTATACACCCACCTTTTTTTATGAGGTGTATATATAGACCCTTTGAATTATAACATAATTTATTTATTTATTATAATGTTATTTAATATTTTGTTAAATTTTATTTTTTTATGGGGCTTAATATTTAAATGTTCAAAGTGGTATGGGACACCTTGAATGTTTAAAGATTTAATTATCACATCTTTTTCTCCATGTCAATATTCTTAATATTATTTTAAATATTTATTTCTATAGATATAAAAGGTTTATAAAGGGAATATTAGTTTTATTTTTAATTTTATTCAAATGTTTTCAAAAGGAATATTTTTACATGTTTTATATAAAATTTTTTGACAAATGACAAAAGGAATGTTTTATTTATAACATACATGATGACAACGACTTTCCTACCACCATGACTATTATTTAATTTATAACTTCCTTTGAAATATTACATATTTTATTATATTAAAACCCTTTTTCCTTTTTTTTTGATATTTGGTATTTAAAATGGTTGTTTTTAAAATAAAAGGGTATTTTTATGTGAAAGTGTTTTTCATATGGGTTTAATAAGAGTTTTTCCTTAATAATTTTACAATGATTTTATTATAGTATTTTCATCTATGTCAACACACTTTGTTGAATATTATTTTTAATTGAGATTGATCTCTTATGATATCTTCTAACATATTTTATTTAATGTTTTATGATCATTTTGACTATGGATGAGTTATTTTAATACTATTCTTGGTTTATGATTAAAGTATTTATATTTCATATGCTAGTTTTTAATAAAAATGATTATATTGTTTATATTTCACCCATTCCATATAAGTAATTCATTGGACTTAGTAAGTGATAATATGGTATCTTTATAGCCTCTTGATGCATCAGTAAGTCTCATAATACAAACTAGTTTGTGTATTGGTCGAGGCCTTACCTGTTTATATATGATGTCTTGGCTGAAGCCTTGATAGTATATTTATAATGTTCAGCATTATGAATTCCCCCATTATGATATTAGTTATTGGTATTCCATGTGATTAATCTAATATTAAAATATTCATGCTTAAGTTTCCTAGCTCAAGCGATTATTTAAATGGTATGTGTTTTAGTTCTTTCCATATTGTTTATGTCATATTTACTCATAGCTTTCGTTGTATGATTACCCTTACTGAGCATTTGAGATCACCCCTTTCTTATGTTTTATTTTCCATAGGTTTCAAATAAGTTTATTATGATTGATATTCGGGGTTATTCAAATGGTAATAATGGTGTTCTCAAAGAAAATAATTTTTTTATTTTATGTTTAAAATGTAACTTGAATTTCAAATATTTATATAGTTTACCAAGACTATTAAACTATTCGGTCTTTTGAATGTGATTCCTTGTATCTATACCAATGTAATAGAGTAGGGAACTAGCTTTAGGATACTAGGGTTAGTGTCTTTACACATATGCTCTTAGGTCCTGCAATGTTAGCAACTAAAGATTTTGGATTCCAAATCCGTTTGTGTTGTCCATAAATTTTAGCATTGAATTTAGACATATTATTTGAAATAAATGGATTATTAACCACATAAAATTGATAATTTATTAGACTACAATAATTTGAATAATTTTTAGACTCTCTATAATGAAACATATTACTTTATATAGGTTTTTTCTTAGAACTAGGCATAAAATAATTCTTGTATAGTTTAGGCCTTCACAATTACTTCCTATACCAAATCTTTTTTATTTGTTTTATTGTTTAAAAGTATTTGATTGAGATAGTTTTATCCTTAAGAACACTTAAATAATATTTAAGGTATTTTATCTCATTTTTTAAGCTTTTAATTTTATCATCATGCTCAGCACAAGAGAAAATAGACTTATCTAGTTTTGTTTTTAGGTATGAAATCTAATTGCTTAGGGAATATTTTCTACTCATAGAAACATCATAATATTTTATAAGTGATTTATTATTCTTATTTAATATATCATATTTTATCTTCCAACATGGTAAAATATTTATTTAATTCTTTAATATATTAGTTTTCAGTTTAAAAATTATATTTATGCTCACAAGAATAAAAAAAATACCTCAGATGTTTGTTCCATAAAGCATATGTTATCATTTTGGTTTGATATTTCAAATTTCGATTCAAAATATGAGTCATTAATAGAATATTTTGAAGCACTACAAGTAGGATTCATATCTCTTTTTCCTTTTATTTTTAAATTTGTGTTTCTTTTTAATTTCTTTTTAGATTTATTTTTCTCTTATAGTTGACGGAAGTCTGGATTAATGTGTTTAATATTTTTTCACTCATAACATCTGACTTCTTTAGAACTTCCATCATGCTTATTGTATTTTTTTAGGGCTTCTTGAAACCACTTTTTTCTTATAAAATCTATTTAACTTACTTGATAATTGAGAAATTTAACCATTAGAGTTATAAGTATTTGATTCTTCTTCACTGAATCAGTCATATATGATTACTTCTTTTGACTTATTTTCCTCCTTTGAAATGGAAACATTCAAAGAAGTACTTTTCATCTTAAACAACTTTTGTTCACTAAATTTATCTTCCATTTAATATTTATACATAATAAAAGTTACAATAATACATTTCATTTTTATATCCTTCACAAGTGTGGACTATCTTATAGCGGATGATATACCATTCCATTTTTATGGCAGTACTCTAAGTACTTTAAGTGATTGATTTGGTTCTAGAACATGTGTTACAAGATATAGAACATTGATTATTATTTATTAAAGTATTTCATTCATTTGGGTGATTCTTTATTCACCTATCGTTATGAAAGTTTCAAACTTTAACTTGGAAGTATTATATCTTAATTTTCTGGCATTATCAGTTTTTTCACAAGCAACATAGATAGTTTCCCACGTCTCATAGGTTTTATCACATTGAGATACTCGATTGAATTCATTTGTGCCTAAACCATGTATGATGGCATTCATGTATTTGGAGTTAAAATCATATTCAACCTCTTATCTATTACTCCAAAGTTACAGTTCTCTAATAGGTAACTTATAAGGTTTAATCACTTTCAAATATACTTTAAAATAATGATTTTTGAGATAGATAATAATTTTGACCTTCCATAAACCATAGTTTTCTCTATTTAAGTAGGGTGATTTAATCATAGACATGTCTTATTTTATGTCATACATTGTATTAGTATAGATAGTGATATTTAAACTTAAATTATTCAAAGGTTAAGAACTCCAAGTCACTAATATAATACCAAAATTTATCCCAATTTTTTGTAAAATAGATAAAGAAGAGGTGAATTGATCTCTAAAATTTCACGCTCTTTTTTGAGAACTTACTTTTAAATATTAAGAACTATTATATAGTGGAATAAATTTAATAATAATAAAGGAACATGGGAGATTTTATAGGGTTTCAAGGCATAAATATCCCCTAGTCCACTCCACCAAAACTCTCTCAATGAACTTGGCGATTTTCACTATGTTCAGTCCTTTTCCTAGGGACTACCCAGCTTGAGTGAAATATCCTTCACTTGGTACAAACAAAAAATAATGAGATTTTACTAGGCTCCTATTATAGTTATTACAACATCCTTTAATCACACTTAGTACAAGGAGTGTGTAGTTATATAATAGAAGAAAATATTTATAAAATAATCTTCAGTTAAATCACATATTTACAAACAACCACTGATAGTAGAGAAGTATTCCAGGAGAATAAATATTTCTTTTAGATTAGATCAAGGAAGAAACTATGAAATCCAAAATTATGATTCTTGAATGCATAAGTGGATCAATATTTTAGCTAACTTCTTATTTTTATATAGAATAGATCTAGTTACAATGGGTATAAAGAAGAAGAAATGTGAGCTTGATTTTCGTGATTGTGTGTACTTATTTTATTTTTTATAACTTATATATCCTCATATGAAAATTTAATAGAGGACCCATAATTTAAAACCTTACATAAAATAAAAACCTTTCCATATCAATATTTCCTTTCATTTCATGAAAAAAAATATGAAAACATAAATAAGGTGGTTATTTTCCCATTCTTTGAACTAAAAGGTTTTATATAATCCATTCATAACTTATTTACTCAACTCTTACTTTAAAGATTTGAAAACAACACTCACTTTTCCTTAAAATACTTGAATGATCTTAAATACCTCAAGTAGCAGTAGCACATATGAAAATCATACTCTACATAGTCAAAATTCACATGGGTTTTCTTCGCATAGGAAAAAATATAGTCATGAATCCAAAACTGCATATACGACTGGTTCACATAGCATAAATAGCATATGAAAAAATATCCATAGATATAAAACTTCTATATAACAACACATATCTAATTCCATGTAACTAAATTTATTACATAGTCGATTTTGAATAGAAAACTTATCTGTGTAAGTGATTATTTATAGCCAAAGTATCTATATAAGAAAATTTTACGCAACTGATCTCACTGCGTAGCTGATTTCATGTAGGTAGATTCACTGTGTAAGTGAATTTATGTATGCAGACTCTATCACATATGTGAATTCATGTATGTAGATTCTCACATAAGTGAATTTTCAAGTATCTAAAAAACCACATAAGGGAATTTTTTTAGACTTTAAAATTTTCAATTTAGGGAAGAATCAACTTCAGTAATGAAGATATAATTAAAACCTATTTAAACACACTTAAAGTGAGATCAATTAGAAACATAGGAAAGGTTTTTGTGAGCATAAAAATATATGATACATGGGATATGTTAGAAAAACATTAATAGTCCAATAAAATACTTTATAAAATGAGGGTTAGAGAGAGTTGGTTTGAGCAAAAATGATATACCTATCTCGTGGTAATTATCTTCTTTATAGGATTCAAGGATGATCCTCAAATATTGATTCATCATTCCAAATGTTTATAAATATTTGAATTATGAAACCCATTATAACCATTTGTAACTAATGACCAATAATATAAAAATATTTAAATACTTAGATGTTTCATATCCTATCATTAAAACTCCTTTGAATAAATCAATTCAATAACCTGATATATGATAACTTGGGTGAAATAATCCAACAAATTTGAGAGTTATCATATACATTTTCATACAATAAACCTTAATGTGGTGAAATTCACTATTATGTGGTTTACCCTAGAACAATCCATGACATGGTTTAGACTACGATGTTATGGTTTTATCTTTGGTGAATATTTTTATCACCTCTTCCCAAACCACTCATGTGTAATAACCCTATTTTTGTCTCCTCATAAGTTTCAGACTCCCAGGTCTTCTTTTGGTGTTATAATCAAGCATTAACTAGTGTTTTCTGATACTTGAGGTGAGTTTAATCCATTTATTACTTCAATAATGATTTTATTATGGTTTTCACTACCTCTCCTTCTAAAATCACTATTTTAATGGTTTTATATCAATTTATTTGATTTCAGAAGATTAAGGGAAAATTGGACCATGAAATTTTATGATTAAACACCTATAGGCTCTAGGTATGTGGTACATAATATTATTTACTATTTATATATGTGTGTGTGTAGGTTTCCATGTATGAGAGGATGAGAAAGTGAGTGTGTGGTGTCTGGTAATTTATCTAGGTTTCTTGTGTGGCCATCATAAAATAAAAGTGACCCTTAGAAACCATAAGAGGTTTATTCAAATAAACTTCCTATTCATTCAGATGTTAGGGATGACATGAGTTTTGTAACCTGAAAGTGTGTAATTTTCTTTGTTGAGGGATTTCCTATGTTATTAATTTTCCCACTAATCATATTTTAACCTCATGATAGGGGTAAAAAACTTCAAACCATGCTCTTATTTTGGTATTATTTCTTAGTATTATTGAATATATGATATTGTGTTTGTTGTAAATGCACTAAAATAGGCCATTCATATTTTATAATTGGTATATATCATACTGTATGATAGTCCAATGGTATAAAATTGAGTGCATGGCTATTACCACGTCTTCCATGTGGTTTTATTTAGTTTTGAATCATTAAGAAAATTAATTTATGGCTATGTATATTTATTATAATTGTATGGAAATTTCATAAAACTATAGTCTCAATAGGTATGTGTTATGGGTAATGCACATCGGCTACCAAATGTTGGCATCTGAATCTCGATATTCTTAATTGAATAGATGAGGTATTTATAAAGGATTTTTATCCACCTATTTGGGAGATATGATTGAATCTTTCCATAGCCAAAGATCTCTTCCAACACATTTCTCCATTTTTCTTCATTAAATAAGTCTCTAACATACCTTTTGGAGTTCACAATATCTCCTCATAGCATACGAGGATTCTAGTGTTATGTGTACTAACTGCAGAGGCGAGAGTCCTTTGGTTTTCACTTGGTGATCTCCATTAAATAAACTCCATAATTATTGATAGATATTAAGCTCACTTTGATAAAGTTACACCTATTTATGTATATTTTCATCACTTTATATTGATTAAATAGTGATATATTAAGCATCCAAATGGGTTTTTTCAGCTACTTCAATCATGTGATAATCTTACCAAATACATAATTGGTATCAGATCCATGATCATATTCAAATCAATATGTTTTTCTACTAATTTTGTAAATAACATTCATATCACAAGGTTTTTAAGGCAATATCATAGTGTACAATATGATGTGGTTGAATATCAGCTGTTAGATCACTCCACTTAACTTTGTGATATAGGATATTGTAATGCATAATTCTATTTTTACTCAGTCTTAAGGTATTACTAGTTTGTATCATATAGTACGATGCATCAAAATCCCATGATTTTGTTCTATGTTGCAAGCTATGATATGTGATATCGTAGGTTGTGGATAAAATTCTAGGTTCAGTAAAACAAATCATCATGTCATAGTGATGATATAGCATATATCGTCAAATACAACTGGCAGCCCATGGTAGTTCTTACCATAAGCACCAAACCCAATCATGGGTTACGATAGATAATTACCTTTATCTATCATTAAATAAAATATAAGCCTAAAATAAATAATATTTAATATTCCAGCTAAAATTATTATTCTTTATAAAATTTTTATAAAAGATAAGTGTTAGACATTAAAAATAAAATATTTTTATGCCTAAAATAAATAAGAAATGTTAATATTTATATATCATGTTAATTAAATAAATAATATGTTTATTTATTTATTTATTCCTTTTAAATATTTATTGTTATAAATTGTTCATAATATGTGAATATTATGAATGCTTTAATTTATATAATAAATTTCTTCTTATAAAATTATCATGACATGCATTACATGCAAGGTATGATGACATAATATCTAGTTTTTATCTACCTTGAATTCAGTTTGTATTTTAGTTATTAGCTTGAATTTGGAGATTGAATATAATTTATACATATTAGGTGATATAGTTATGATGGAATTAAAATCTCTCTTGATTATAGTATCCTTAGGTAAATGGATTTTGGGTTGGAATTTTCATTGACCTAGAGTTTTATTCCTTGTCTATAAAAGTTGGGGTTGGCTAGTTGTGTCCCCAAGCTTTCTCATTTAGGGATTATTAATTTCATATAATTATAAATCTTTACACTAATGGTTTATGTACCTCATGCATGGGATGCATTTGGATGTGTGTAAATATGTTTAGCTTCTATTTTTTGGTGAGTAATAAAAACTATAGGTTGTGTAAATAGTTACATATGGTTTGAACATATTAATTTGATTAATGGGATAGGGATTCCAAACACTAAATTGTTAGAATCATTCATACATAAGGAATAAAACATGAGATAATAAATAGTTTATGGGGTGAAATAGTTAAGGATTTAATATTTATGTGATGTATATTAATGTTCATAATTTAAAATGGAAACCCCTCAAATTATAATTGTGAGATTCCTTACAAAGCAAACAAATACCAATACCTCAATCATCAAACCATGTTGTTTATTCCAAAGTTTATGCCTATGGATTATCTTGTGTAATGAATGATAGGTATAGGTTACTCTAATAGTATTAGGTTCCCATATTCAAATGTGAGATTTTGGTTAAACTTAGTCGGGAAAATCTAATAGGAATAGGATATCATAGGAATGGAGTTTAGTTTTTCCATATGATCGATTTGGGAAAAGAGTTAGGAAAATATTTTTTCCATGTGATATGATTGGAATGAATGTTTACCTAAATATCTATGTGATATAAGAAACACCAAAAACAACTCAAAATATAATAAAATATGGATATTTGCCCACTAAAGGTAATAATGTATGAGGTCATCATTTTAGTGGGAGTTATTTCATTAAATTTCATTGATGTAAAGATATAAAACATGATAATCACCCATATATATGTCATTGTTGTGGACTATTTAATGTATCATGTTTATCAATTTTAGGTCTATTATAGGTATGAACTATAAAACTATTATTGATTGGTATCTAATTTTGAGAAGTGTTCTCAAAGAGAAGAATTCTAAATATATGGATGTAAATGTTATAGAAATTAATTTTCCCAGCTCTAACTCGTGGGTATTAGATATCAGGTGTGCATCACACATTTGCATTGATAAAAGCATACTCAAATATAGGAGATAATTGAAGAACAATGAAGTATATTTACATGTTGGAAATGGGGAAAGATTTGTTTCATTAAATTTCAGCACTTATAATGTAAGTATACCTATTGGATTAGTTCTAAAATGAGGAGTATTTTATTGTATTCCTACCATAAATAGTAATTATATATATGGTTTGGACTATATGGTTTTTTCATTCATTATTAAGTACAAGGGTTATTCTATATATATGAATGAAATGTTTTATGGAATTAGGAATATGGTAAATGGTTTGTATATTCTAAACATGGATAATACAATCTATAATATTCATAATAATAAGTTCAAGTGTGACTCTAACCCCGCATACCTTTGGCATTTTCACTTTGGAGATATAAATGAGAAATGCATTTAAAGACTCCATAGATATTGAAATAGTGGGTGCCCTAAACCCAACTATTTGGTGCTTTTGATTATCATATCGTGTATACAATTAGTTACACAAAATGTCATCTTACCATTATAGTGTAGACTTTTCTGCATCCACTATTGAAATGGTAATTTCCAAAGATTAATTGTCGTATCGAAATGTTATAGCAGTTTCTAGGCTATAATGAGAACCTTTAGATACTATGACATTAATCTTAAATATATGTTCTATGGTCAAGATACATCTTACTGATTGGATACAGTAGATGTTTGACTATCAGGTGTTGGGGGCTCATAAGTATTGAAACTACTTCTCATGAAGTTCACACTTGGTGATCTCTAGTTGTGAGATCATGAGAACTGACCTACCAATAGGAACACCACGTGTTTTGGGTGTCATTAGATGTTCCTATCTACGATCATGTGTAATGGTCTCCTAGATTGAGATCATTACCAATGTATTTCATTTGATTGTGTACTTTGATGCAAAATTAAAACCATGGAAATGAAGTTGTGGTGAGGTAGTTTATGTTGGGTGCTTCATTGGTGGCATGGCATTGGTTGAATGGTCAATAAAGGATTTGTCACTTATGGGTTATGGAAGTAATATATCTCAGGTCATGTTGATATGGATGGTAGTACCTTTATAATACTATGGCCATGAAAGTCGAAGGTAAATCCGTCCAGTTAAATCAAAAAACAATAAATCAAGAAAAGGGCGATGACACGTGGGTGTGTCCTGCTTTATGAGATATTACAGACAAAGAGATTATATTACACATTGCGTGTTTGTAGGTTGGTTCTCATTGTTGTGGTAATCCTTATCTCTTTAGGGGACATGATGGGTTGCTAGATCCCACTCTTAGTCTGTGAATACTATTCACTACTATCGAGATAAGGGCCTAGAGGGTCACACATGATAGCATATTCGAGAATTTTCCCTATTCAGTAGAATATGAGTTTTGGACATGGTGGGCCCCAACACTATGGTTCGGGTTTTTTCCAAGGAAAAAAGATCACCAATGAAATAAATAAATTCATATTATTTGAGTTTAGAATAATGACTATTGAATTTATTTATTAAATGTATTTACGAGTTTTAAGTAAATACATGAAAAAATATTAATTGACGAATATTAAATTATTCAAGGTTCAATTAATATTTATGGGAGCAACGAGTCGAGTTAATGACTTAATTATTATCACATAATATATTTTAATATATTACAAGTGAATGATAATAATATTTATGACTCAGTTTAGTAGTTATAAAATGTCGTTGATAGTGCGTTAAGTATTCAGGGTTCGGTGAGGCGATACTGGGTATTTTAATTAACCACTATAAATATAATAGGAGAGGATATTTCCAATAACTATTCATGGAAATTATCTCTCCTATCCTCTCTCCCATGATCTAGAGAGAGATACTCTGGATCCAAAGAGCTTGGATTGAGCTCTCTCTCTCAAGCGTTGCTAGCAAAGTGATGCGGTGATCAATGGAGCGTCGAAAGGGTCGTCGCAATTTCGTGCTAGCACCCGGATTAAGACGAACGGCGCTCCTGTAGATTCCTTGAAGAACATGTGGATAATCTAGAGGAATTCGGCTTCGAATTCTTCGAGCAATGATCGCCAACTATGAGCAGACGTCGTGCATGGCTTCGGATTTAAACCAGGTATTTTACGATTTATGTTCGTTCTTAAAACCCTTCATGCGAGATCATCGGCTTTGACTGGGATGCTCTTCACCGACGTCGACAAGTTTACATCGATCTTTAGTGGAAAAAATTTAAAATCCCACCAGTTTGGGGCTTCTGTTGTATGCTTGGTTCCAACAAGTGGTATCATAGGGAACGTGTGTCGATTTTAAATCAAAGAAAAATTAAATATGCATTAAACATCATAGAGGGCGTCGATACGGTCCCAACGTCACAGATGAAATCCGAATCGGATATTAGATGACCAGTCTGTAGCCATCCAAAGTTTCAAATTTGGATTCAAGATTGATTTTCGATGGTGTTTCGTATTTTGACTGAAATCTCGTGGCCGAAATACTCACGAGAAAATAAATTTGGTTTGATATTGATTTCTTAAAATTAATTAAATTATTATTATAATAATAAAATTATTTGTTTTTATTATAATAATAATATTAATTTTATTTTGATAATAATATTATTATTACAATAATATTATTATTTTTCTAAAGCCTATACATTAGGCTAGAGAAAAACAAAAAAAAGGAGGGGAAACACTTGCTTTTCCGGTCTTTGTTGTTAAAAAAAGGGGGTAAGGGAGACCTGAAAATCAAGTCTCCTATCTAATAAAAAAAAATTGATCACTTTTGGGGGGAGCTGAGCAGCCCCCCCTCTTGGGTTGTCTTCCTCATGCAATGCGGCGGCAGCCCGCACGAGGCACCGCCGCCAGCCTCAGCTGGCGCCCGCTGAGGCTGCCTCTTTCCTGCCAGCCGACGTCCCGACTCCGACCTGCCTGACACCGTGACCCAGCCAAAGGCAACCCCCCTCATCTGTTTTCCTCACCACCCTCCCGCACGGACCCGCCCCGGCACCCTGCCTCGAGCTCCCTGGTTGTCTCCTTCTCGCGCACCAACCGGCACCCTTGTGTCCAGCCACCCCGCTCGGCCACGCTGCTCGCATCAGGTTGCTAGGCTGGTAGACCACCAGCCATAGCACACCCAAGCCCCCCCCCCCCCCATGGCCGCACCTCCTGAGTGTGGCGGCACCTCTCGGACCAGCCTCCTCCCTCTGTGTAGCCCCGCGCTAGATCCAGCACCCTCCCAGCCATCTTTCCCGGTCCCAACAAGTACCGCTTTCGGCTAGCTCATACTCCTGGCCGCACCGAACTGCCCTAGCTCGAGTCTCCTAGGCGCATCGCACAACGCTTGAACCAGGTCGTCAGACTGTTCACGCCATACCCACCACTGCTCAAACTAGGTCACCACCTCCCACGGTGGACCACCGCACCGACACCACCCCAAGCCGCACTGGGTTCTTGCCATCATGGTCACCTTAACAGATCCCGACTAGCCTGCTTTTCCACAGAACTACCTCATTCTGGCCACTGCCTGATCCTCCTAGCGGGAAGGTAAATGGAACTGCCCCGAAATAGGTCTGGGCGGGTCTACCCAGCTCGTAACGGGCTTGGGCAGACAGGTCTGGCCCAAAATGCCTTGCATAGGGTCGGCAAAGCCTGGGATGGGCCTGCGAAGGTTCGCCCCGACCCGCACAGGCCCTGCCCGATGTTTTAAGGGCCCGGGTGTTTTAATTTAATCAAAATTAATTAAAATAATTAATTTAATTTCAGTTGAGAGTTAAATTAATTAATCATTAATTTTGGTTATTAAAATTTTAATGCGGTGCAATTAATTTAATTTGGAGTTTAATTAAATTAATTAATAGATTTAATTTTTAGTTTTAAAATTAAATTAATTAATCGGGACCGAACAACGTTAAATTTAATTAAAAACAAGAGTGAAGTTTTTAATTCAATTAAATGTCCTCGAGTTTATTTTTAATGCAAGTTTAATTTTTATTCTCTATTTATTTAATATATGTGAGTTTAATGCGTATGTAGATCATGATCTGGAGACTGACCAATGCATGTTTGGTGCATTTTATTTAATTATTTATTTAATTATTTATTTATTGAAATGGTTTTTTAATAATTAGTTTAATTAAATAAAAGATGATTTTGTGTGTTGTCTCAAGTGTCATTATATGTATGAGGGCATGTGCGCCCATTCTGAGTTGTGCATTTTACTCCCGAGATCCCCTCGCCTGCGTGTGAGTACAGTTGTATAATGACGATACAAGGTATGACGCACTTTGCGCCAAGTGACGGTGATGCACCAGACATGAGATGGGTGCATTGGATGAGAAGACATTTCTATTCAAGTTGCAAGCCACACCGCTAAAGGTACTTACCCCTAGGGTTTCGGTTGGTCCGTTATTTGCTCAACAGATCATCGAATAGTACCGGCTCATGATCAGGTGTTCATTTTGTTTTGCATGGTTTATTGTTTTTGTGCATGTATAGTTGTATCATGATCACATAGAATAATAATAAACAAGCATGCAAGATAAAATGAACATGTGACGCGATGAAATTTCTATTTCTTGCACGGTCAGTTGTAAATGAGATCACTTAGTACATGCTTATAAAAATAGAAAATGATTTCTTTCATCACACTAAAAATAATAAAACCCTCAAAAATATATTAAGTCATAATAGTCTTCCATCATTAAAATTTGGACAAAACTAGCTGTTTGAGGTGTTGGTCATGCCATAGTTGAGGGTGCCTCTTACTACTGGGGAGTCCTTATAAGAGTGATGGGTCAACTTAACTAAAATTGCAACAAAGAAATATCCATAGATAACTTGTTGTAATTTTAGAGGCAAGCGTTGAGTAAATAAAGTTCTAATTTTAAGAAGTTGTGATTTCACTCAACAGATCGAGGAGCCGTAAGTTAAAACGGTCAGCCAGCCAAAATCACACTTAGAACCATCCAAGTAGTGGCATAGCCATAGCTTGTAGACTATGAGGGTTGGTTCCAGGATCCATTCCACTAGAATACTCAATTGACAGAGTATTCTGATTCTAGTACAGAGGGTTCCTAGAATCCGATAAAATAGTGGGAGACATTAAATTATTTAAGTATTTAATCAAAATGTCTTAACCAGTAATCCAGATAAAAGGCACTAATATGATAAAGTTTATTTTTGTAGTTAAATGGAAAGTTATACCACAAGTTTAAAACTACGATAAATATTGGACAAAGTAAATTTCCACACTGACACGAGTATCCATGAATAGTATAGGTGTGTGCGCATAGTACTATGATATAGGAAACTCAAGGTGTTGGTGTCCCCAACACTGTTAAACTACCTCAAGAAGCGAGGGTGAAAATTGCTTACAGGAGACTAATGTACAAATCATATGATAGTTATATCATTATTATTTCATCAATGCCTGATGTTTGTTGCAGTCACTACACCAATACCTGGATGATATAAATATGAAGTCTCATCTCTGATATGTTTGTTAGGAGAAAGAAAAGCAATGATATGAATAAGGCGATGTTACACCGGTATGTGTAAATTAAAAGATTGATCATGATCTTTAAATGGATCCCTTTCTCATATCATTTCCACCCCTTTAATCAAGTTTCATTTTAAGTTATAAAATGAACAAGTATTGAGTAAACACTCCATTACCTATCTAGGTAAGGTTCTCCAAGTGAATAAGAATATCAAACATAGTTTTATCTTTAATTATTGTGGTGAATAAATTTAAAGACAATGTGAAAAGGTCAAAGGAATTTAATGCCAATTCCACATTTGTGACATCCTTCGATGAATGAGGTATTAACAAAGGTTATTTGCATTGCATATTGTAAAATAATACTATGGAAGTTTAAAAGCAATAACCTGATATGAAGGAGAAAGTTACCGCTTCTACATCAGGCATATTCATCAATTATAATGTTTCAGTTTTACTAATTGGGTATTAAATACAATATATTGGTGACATATGTGTATTTTAATATAATAACCAAGTTAGTATATAAACCTTACTAGAAGTTAGATGTATTCTCTAAGTGGATACGAAAGGTTGATACCTAGGCCAGTGGTAAGAACTCCACGACTTCTTTAATTTCCAAGTAAAGATTCGTGTTGAACTATTTTTTAGAATAACCACAAACATTAATCTCATGTGTCCTTGGATTCATGGAGACATTCTTTCAGGTTCTAGAATGAATGATGTTTTTGGTAAACTCAATCACTAGTTTAGTAATACATGAATCATAGGCAATTAGTGATGAATATAAATGTAATACTTATACCCAGTTATGAAAAGATAATTCTTTGTAAAGTAATACTAAAAGTGGACATCATGAATATACCAAGTATGGTATTTAGGCTCGGCATAGCTAAATAATTTTGGTATTATCAACGTCTTTAGTTTGGACAAAGGAGCCTTTGTAAATAAAGGTATGTCACAAATATTTTGGAAATAGTTCAACAAGTGAGTATGAATTATTCTAAGTATAATCTAGAGGTATATATACTTCATAATATTCCTTTAAGTAATTAAGGAGCAATAAAGTGATGTATATTCATGGTCAAGAGATATGAGTTGCTTCGGGTTGGGATACTAAAGAATATAATGACCAAGCATTCATCAATCATGATAATGTAGCATGGAGTAATTCCTAAATGCACATTACCTTATCGAAATCACGACATTGATGTTAATGAGGAAGATTGATGATGAAGTCTGACATATCAACATTGATCAACAAACATGTAGCATGGAGAAATTCCTAAACACATATGTTATACATCAAAAAATTTATGTAAGAGATATCAATGTTGCAACTAGCAGAAACCTCCATTATATTTCATGAAATGCTTTTCAAATAATGACGTAATCCCATAATCATATGCCAACTATAATGACAAATGGATATCATATGAGTCGTAGTATGATGTAAACCCATTATGTCATAAGAATATGTGTTTGGATTCAAAGTGTTTGTTAGGACATAAACAAACTTGTATCAAGACAAACACATTGTGCATTTAGTGTAATAATCCTAACAGTTGTTTAGGATGTTACATAAATCCCTAAAATAGAAAAGTAGGTAGTTAAGAAATATACTACACTTCTATATAAGGGTGTGAATCTCTATTATAGATAGTGGGAGCTATATTGACTTGTGTTTAGTCAATTCTTAAAATGCACAAATAGTTGGAATAGAAACTAGTTCCACAAGTGCATGTGGAACAAAGTATGTTCTAGAGACACATACTGCGTATGAAGGATAAAACCATGGTGATGGTTTTTATATTCACCATGGTGGGTGAATATTATTCAATGTGAATAATATTTCCTACAAGTAAGTAGTATATGGAAATTAGCTAAAATTTATAAGACCAACTAAAATTCAATTAATGGATTCCATGTATCAAAGTGCAAAGGGGCTTATTGTTTTGAATATTGTAGTGGGTATTCAAGTGAGTTGATACATGGATGGTACGAGCTTAGTACCAATAAGTCTCGATTGGTTTGACCAAGTCGTTATCCCTAAGTCTGTTATAATTTTACTTATCATAGCTAATGTCTATGATCAAATTATTTAGCATTGGATTTCATGACCACCAATCGTGGATGGTGTCTTTATGACACAACCAGAAAGGGATGGTCACATCATAGAATGCTAATAAAGGTTGCAAGTTATTGAAATCTGGTTTAGGATTAAAGTAATCAACATGATCATAGAATATAAATTTGCAACAAATGATTACCATGTGTCTACGAGAAGTTAGTGGGAGCGTCAAAGTTTTCCAAGTAAAGTATGTTCGACAAAATATGGAAAACACACATTGGTCTCATAGTTAGTTAAGACCAAAATAAAATTTATTCTCTAGTGATTGACTTAAAGTAGCAACCTAAGTTCTTGGGAACAGGATCTACTAATGTAGATCTATAGGTTTCTTGATCCTAGTCAATCATACATATAGTGACATTGTATTGAAAAATACAAGTTGGAAAAATTCAAGAGATGAATTGTTACCTATGTCACAGGGCATAATCTATTTAGGTTGACATGTCCAATACATGGAAGAGATAAACATGATAATTTAAATCCATATGTTGTATTTATGGGTCAATAATGTATGTAATGATATGTACAAGTATTAATATTTCCAAGGTATATTTTACAGTAGGCAAATATCAATTATATCCAAGAGCATTGAAAGGGATGCAGTCAGAACTATCTAATTGTACTTTGGAAAGTACAAAAGATATGTATCTGGTAAGTGGAGAAGAAAGGATACTAGTTTTTAGTGATACAAACTAGTCTTCCATAGATTAATGTGATCTACTATCATATTTAAGCTAAAGACAATGAGCAAGTCAAACTCATATAAGACAATGGTAGCCATACCTACAAAGAATGAGTACGTTGCAGGTTCTAAGGCAGCTAAAAAGTAGACATGCAACAATCTATTCTAGTTCTTGGAATCACACTTAGTAAGAATAGTATTATCATAATGTAAATTATGATATTCTTACTATACAAGATTTCAAGTTATGATAGTGGACAAAAGGGACATACTCTAAATACCATCTCTTGAGAAGTTTTACTCAATAAGATCAACTCGCAATAGCAGAATTGCCACGCAGCAGAACCATGGAGGTACCAATAGCTAAAGCCATTACTCAGTAGAAACAATATGTTAATCATGTGAGTAGCTGAAAAGTTTGGTTGGAAAGTTGGATCTAGTTCAAGTGGGAGTATTGAAATAGTGGGTGCCCTATACCCAACTATTCAGTGCTTTTGATTACCATATCATCTATACAATTAGTTATACATGATGTCATCTTACCATTATAGTGTAGACTTTTATGCTTCCACTATTAAAATGGTAATTTCCAAAGATTAATTGTCGTATCAAAAGGTTATAGTAGTTCCCAGGCTATAATGAGAACCTCTAGATACTATGACATTAATCTTAAATATATGTTCTATGGTATAGATACATCTTACTGATTGGACATAGTAAATGTTTGACTATCAGGTTCTGGGGGCTCATAAGCATTGAGACTTATTCTCATGAAGTTCACACTTGGTGATCTCTAGTTGTGAGATCATGAGAACTGACCTGCCAATAGGAACACCACATGTTTTGGGTGTCATTGTATGTTCCTATCTATGGTCATGTGTAATGGTCTCCTGACTTGAGATCATTACTAATGTATGTAATTTGATTTTGTACTTTGATGCAAGACAAAAACCATAGCAATGAAGTCATGGTGAGGTAGTTTGTGTTGGCTGCGTCATTGGTGGCATGGAATTTGTTGAATGGTCAAGAAAGGATTTGTCTCTTCCAGGTTATAGAAGTAATATATCTCAGGCCATGTTGATATGGATAGTAGTACCTTTATAAGATCATTACCATGGAAGTTGATGGTAAATCCATCCAGTTAAATCAACAAACAATAAAGAAAGAAAAGGGCAATGACATTTGGGTGCGTCCTTTATGAGATATTATAGACAAAGAGATTATATTACACAATGTGTGTTCGTAAGTTGGTTGTCGCTGCCCAAACAATCCTTATCTCTTCAGGGGCTATGATGGGTTGCTATATCCTGCTCTTGTTCTGTGAATACTATTTACTACTGTCGAGATATGGGCCTAGAGGGTCACACACAATAGTGTATTCGAGAATCTTCCCTATTCAGTAGAATAGGAGTTTTGGACATGGTGGGGCCCACCACTAGGGTCTGGGTTTTGTCCAAGGAAAAATGATCACCAATGAAATAAATAAATTCATATTATTAAAGTTTAGAATAATGAGTATTGAATTTATTTAATAAATATATTTACGAGTTTTAATTAAATACATGAAAAAATATTAATTGACGAATATTAAATTATTCAAGGTTCAATTAATATTTATGGGAGCAACGAGTTGAGTTAACGACTCAGTTATTATCACCTAATATATTTTAATATATTACAAGTGAATGATAATAATATTTATGACTTAGTTTAGTAGTCATAAAATGTTGTTGATAGTGCATTAAGTATTTGGGAGCCAGCGAGGCGATACCGGGTATTTTAATTAACCACTATAAATATAAGAGGAGAGGAGATTTCCAATAACTATTCATGGAACTTCTCTCTCCTCTCTTATATTCCATGATCTAGATAGAGATTCTATAGATCCAAGGATCTCGGATCGAGATCTCTATCTCATGCGTCGCTAGTGAAGTGATGTGGTGATCATTGGAGCATCGAAGGGGTCATTGCAATTCCGCGATAGCACCCAGATTATGACGAATGGTGCTCCTGCGGATTCCTTGAAGTGGGTGTGGACGATCTAGAGGAATTCGGATTCAGATTATTCAAGTAGCGATTTCCAATGATGAGTAGACATCGTGTGCGGCTTTGGATTTAAATCAGGTATTTTACGGTTTATTTTTGTGATTAAAACCCTTCACGTGGGATCCTCAGCTTTGACTGGGTTTCTCTTCACTGACGTCTATAAGTTTACGTCGATCGTCAGTGGAAAAATTTTAAAATCACACCTATTTTGGGCTTTCACTGCATGTCTAGTTCCAATGATATAGATGGATTTTTGCAATCATACGATTATGAATGGTTTGATAATTGTGAATCTTTTTTATTAGAAAAAATGACCAAAGCACTTTTTATGGAAATAATGAAAGGACTAGTGGACAGTTTGATCTTATACATAGTGATGTATTTGGACTAATGACCACTCTAGAAATTGGTGGTGATATATACTCTATAACATTTACCAGTGACTTTAGTCAGTATGGTTATTTGTTTTTAATGATACAAAAGTTTGAAACTTTTTAAAAGTCTAAAGAGATTCATAATGAAGTACAAAATCAATTGGACAAAAGCATTAAGATTATACGATCACATTAGGATGATTAATACTTAATCCATGTATTCACTAATAATATAAGAGATTGTGTAATTTTTTCACAAATCACTCCTCCTAGGACAATATAGTGGAATAGTGTATCTCAGAGGAGGAATATTACACTATTGGGAATGGTTCAATCAATGATGAGTTAGTGTGACCTTCCTATATCATTTTGGGGATATTATCTAGAAACTATGATATTCATACTTAACTAAGCTTTATCTAAAATAGTTATAAAGAAACATGAGATATGAACAGTGAAGCATCCCAATATGTATTTTATGAGAATATGGGGTTGTGAATCATATGTACAATGTTTAGCTTTTAACAAACCTGACTCTAAATCAAAAGAATTTTTATTTACTGGATATCCCAAGGAAACTAAGGCATATTATTTCTATAATCCCACTAAGAAAAAAGTTTTTTTGGATCAAAATAGTATATTCCTTGAGAGGGAATATATAATTCATGGAGTCGTTGGGAGAAATGATGAACTTGGAGAAGTTTAAGACCAACAAATAGGAAGTGTTCCTAAGATGGAAGCTGAGTCTATTCCATAAAGATATGTGGAAGAACTCACTCAAGTTACACAAGAACCTCAAACGTTTAGTATGATTCATAAGGAGCCTAGGGGATTTGGATTTATTATGGAAAATGATGATGAGGTGATGTTTATAGATGATAGACCCAATACCTATTAAGAGTTTTTCAAGATTTATGGTTTTAAAAAATGGATAAATGCTATGAAATATGAGATGGGATTCATGTACACTAACTAATTTTGGAACTTGGTCAGTGAACCTAAAAGGGTGAGATCCATAGGGTGTAAGTGGGTTTTATAAAATAAAACTGACATGGATGGTAGAGTGTTTACCTATAAAGATATCTTGGTGGGAAAATTTTATATAAAATTCATCATATTGACTATGAAGAAACATTTTCACCAATTGAAATCATAAATTCCATTTAGATATTGCTAGCTATAAAAGCTCATTGTGATTATGAGATATATCAAAGGAATATCAAAACTAATTTCCTTAATAAAAATTTAGTCAAGGATATGTATATGATACAATCCAAAGGTTTTAAAATTCCAAATGAGTTTTCTAAGGTCTGTAAGTTGCAATGATCAACAAGCTTCTCAGAGTTGGAGAATTCAGTTTGATGATGCAATCAAAGAGTTTGGTTTCATTAAGAGCACAAATTATTATTGTGTATGTAAGTAGGTTAGTGGGAGTATTGTAGTATTTCTTATATTTTTGCGTATGACATACTTCTTATTGGAAATGATATCCTGAATTTATACTTTGTAAATGTATATTTGAAAAAATGATTATTAATGAAAGATGTGGGTAAAGTAGCCTATATACTGGGTATAGATATTGATAAATATTGATTGAATATGCCACTTGGATTGAGTCAAAACACATATATTAGTAAAGTGATAAAGTAGTTTAGCATTGGACATATAAATGATAAATGCATTCAAATGCTCTATAAAGATGGTTTTTTTTTATCATTTTATTATGAATCGTTTGATAACTATGAATCTTGTTTATTAGGAAAAATTAACAAAGCACCTTTTAGTGTAAAAGGTGAAAGGGCTGGTGGACTGTTGGGTCTTATACATAGTGGTGTATGTGGACCAGTGAGTACTCTAGAAAGTCATGGTTATAGGTACTTTTTAACCTTTATTGATGACTTTAGTCGGTATGGTTATGTGTTTATGATGAGATACAAGTTTGAAATTTTTGAAAAGTTCAAAAAGTTGTAAAATGAATTATATAATCGGTTGGTAAAAAGTATTAAGTTTTTTTTATCAGATCAAGGTGGTGAATAATTAAGCTAGGAATTCATGAATCATCTGAGATATTGTGGAATTGTTTCATAACTCGCTCCTCCTATAACACGATTATGGAGTGGTGTGTTCAAGAGGATGAATCATGCCCTGTTGGACATAGTTCAGTCGATTATGAGTCAGTTTGACCTTCCTATATCATTTTGGGGATATTCCTTGGAAATTAGTGCATTCCTACTTAACTTTGTTCTATCTAAATCATTCATAAAGACACTATATGATATATACATAGGGAAAATCCCAGTATGTATTTTATGAGGATTTGGGGTTGTGAAGCATATGCATGGAGTTTAGCTTATGAAAAAACTGGACTCTAAATTAGAAATATGTTTATTATTTGATATCCCAAGGAAACAAAGGGATATTATTTCTATAATACCATTAATCATGAAGTGTTTGTGAATTGAGATGGTATATTACTTGAGAGGGAATGTATATTATAGGAATTGATTAGAGTATAATTGGATTGAATAGAGACAATTAGTATTGAATGAAACTAAAATGGGTTTAAATGAATTAAACAAAAATGACTTGAATCAATTCAAACATAATCAAACCCAACCAAACTTGACCCAAACTGATCAAAATCTAATCAAATAGAATTGATCAAAAAAATTAGATCGAATCAAACAAAACAACATTGGATTGACCAGATCGAACTAAAAATGATCAATACTGAAACACACTAAACCAAATCAGAATGAACTGAACTAAATAAAATTAGATTGAACCTAATTTAATTAATTTAACTTTAATATTCTTGAACTGAACCAAGCTACATTGAATTTAAGCACAATAAATTAAACCAGATTAAACTGAATTGGAATCCTTAAAATTAGACTAAATTGAATCAAACCAAATAGAACCAAACAAAACTGGACTGAATTGGAACAAAATGAATAAAAATATAACAAAATTGAACAACATTTAACCCCACTAAACTAAGCTAAAGTGAACTAGACCAAATTGAACAAAGATTAATAGATTTAAACCAAACAAAACTAAACCAAAGGAGTTGAACTAACTTAACTATAACCAATTGAATTAAAGAGACCAAAACTAAACTAAATAAACCATAAATAACTGGAATTAAAATGTATTTAACCATCCTGGAGTGAATTGAATTAAACTAAATAAAACTGACCTAGCCTAACTAGACCTTTCCATATTCACACTGAATAGAACTTAATTGAACTATCCTAAGTGAATGAAACTAACACAACTTGAATTGGACCAAAAATAAAAAAAACTAATCATATTTGACTAAACTAGACTTAAAAACATTAAACACCACTAAATGAAATCACTTCAAATTGAACTTAACTAATATGAATAGAACTACATTAAACTAAATTAACTAAACTAAACCAAACAAATCAAGAATAAACCAAATCAAGATAATTGAAACCAATAATAATGTAACTAGATAACCAAATCAACCTAAAAAATCATACCAACCTAAACCAAATAAAACGAAACTAAATAAAATAAATTTGAATTGACCTAAACCAACTTCAAATAAAGTCAAACAATAAAATAACTTACAACTAAATAATTTAAAACAAATTTATTTACAACATCATCACTAACCCAAATAATAATTAAAACAAAAAATAATTTATAGAAACATCTCCAATAATATACAAGTACCCTGTTTAGTTGCATAACATTACCAATATAGAGTTCAAAATCATTCCTCATCATAAGTACCTCTTGATGAGAGATAGTCTTCTCTATCTCCACTCCTTACTTCCAATGTCTACATTATAATTTATTTGAAAATTAAAAAAAAATTATATATATTAACTTAAAGTAATAAAAATTAGTATTCTAAATGATTATGAAATTTTGAAATTTACCTGCCAACTTGGTATAGCCATTGAGGCAACCCCATCAGGTCATTTCTATTCATCTTCTGATATAATTCAACTAATGTGTTTTGTAGAGCAATAACCTTCACCTCTTGAATTTTTAACACTCCCTTATTCATAGATTGTGTTCCTATGATCTTTAATTATGTTTTTTCATATTAATGAATCCCCTGTGAGCTTCTAGAGTGAGAGGATAACTACACAATGGAAAATATGGGTATGTAAAAAATGACCTCGATGACCTAACGAAGACTTAAGATGGGGATGGTCCAAAACCCATCCCACGCACATGAACAGAAAGATCCTTCTTAAGGACCTAACCAACAGGATCATCCTAGGAGACTGAGTACGAGTGTGTGGGGTTTACATCCCATAATTATCTTGTTTTTACTTACCAATAAAAAAATCATTTAAATTGAAAGTAAAATAAAAATTAACAAAAAAATATAAAGATAAAATTTTGTACCATAGCATCTTTAGAAATCTCATTCATGTAATTGTCATCGGATTTTGTATAGACATCTAACCAAACTTTTGTCTGAGAAACCTCTAATCCTTTCTCCTTTTTCCATATGAAAAAGCAAAAAAAAATATTTTAAAATATGAAACACGTGATATTTAACTTATAAATATTTTAATTCGTGAAAATATTATCATGGTATATATTTTTCTTAAAAAAAATATCGAATTGAATATGTGATGGATGATCCATTTCTCTCTACTTGATGCATTTTTCTTGGATACTTCCTCTAATAAACAACCAGTGATTCAATAATATTTTTATTTTTATTTTATAAAATGATATTAATATAATAATATATTATTCAATACCACATGCTTCTCATAGTGATGACTATCAACAAAAAAAATTCATTGCTCCTGAGGTATTCCTCTAGGTACCTTATCAAACATTTACTAAAAAACTAATGACATATCATTGAACCCATTCCATAGTCTGTATTTAAAATCCTTCTATTTCTTACCCATATTTGTTAATATCCATGGACATGAAATAATATTAGACGTAGTAAAATGAAAGAACATATGTAAAAATAATAATTCATCCAAGTTATTAAAATTTTATTACACAATGAAATTAGATTTAATTAGTGATGATTAATGTATTAAAATTACCTTAATCTATGAATCAAATACCTTATTCTTCTAATACAATGACATATGTCTCTAATATGAATAAGTAATGAGAAGGGTCATTGAATCACAAGTCGACTAGCAGAGTATCTTATTGACCATTCTCCCAATATCCTCTATTAGAACCCAAAAACTATAAAATGGTACCACTGTCCTTTTGTCATTCAAATTCTACACTTTAGAACTATTAATGTTTGTCACTCTAACATTATTTCCTCCATATATTTGGAAAGAATATATGTTATTATTGTATAAAAACATAAAAATATTTTTACATTAAAATTCATACATATAATCATAACCCTCCAATATCCTCATGAGGTAATAGGAGTGACCATTTATTCCCTTGATGCATGAACATCACTTGCACAACTTGATGACCTACCATTAAACTCTGATGGGGTAGATGTATCTATCAAAAGTGTGCCAAATACTGTCAGAGGTAGAAATAGGTTAATCCATATGACGTCAATAGGGAGTTCTAGGGTGTTCCAGATATATTATGTGAAGCATGAGTTGGAAAAGTGATGATGTCTGGATGGCGGGTGGACCATATTTAATTGTTTTAAAATATGTTTTCTAACATTGATTTTATTTGTTTTAATATATATATATATATATATCTAAGGTTCCTTTTAATCCATGTAATACCATGATGTATTAAAACATGGTGAAAAATAAATAAATTATTGAAATTCACACATCTCACCAACCGAAGATCCCTTCAAATAAATTTATTAATTCTTTTAGAAACAAATTCCCTACATTTTAAATAATGGGTATAATCGCATGTATTCAAAAAAATATGCAATGGTAAGTTATTTTATATCAAAAATATAATAAAATTAATTAATTTGAATCCAAAATAGGCCTTATTTTAAAAAAATTAAAATCCATTCAAATAAATTTTGATAAACAATAAAATCACGCAATAATATTTGAAATCTAAAGCATGGAATAACCTAGAACAAATAATTTTAATTAAGAATTTAAATATTGAGAGGATAGGTGTGTGGATTTTAAACATAGCTCAAATATATAATTTATAATAAATATATTCATCTTTAATAATACACATTGAATTCATTCAAAAATATAATAATAAGATTAAATAGATATCAAATACTTATTTAAAGAGGTTATAAATCATTAATATTATGGAATTATCAAAGAAAAAATAATAAAATTAGGTATATAAGTCTAAAAATGGATCATACCTTCAACCTGCATAGGGATAGTGTATCGCTGGGAAGATCACTCTTCACTAGGATGGTTGCATGTTGTTATAGGGGTCACACATCATCATACAACCTGTACCATTCCAAAGAGCTTTTATATCACTAGAAATCTCACTCATTGCTGGGATGGTTGCACATTTTTGGAGGGATCACATGTCACTAGATTGAAATTAGGGTTGGGAGGGGGAGGGGGAGGTGGGGCTTAGGTGGAGAAGGGAGGGTCATGGAAGTACGATAGAGCTTGGTGAGGGACTTCAGGGCTTGGGGAGGGATGGAAAGATGATGGGGTTATGTGGGGGGTAAGGATCAGGGTGGGAGTTTGGGATCATGTTTTTTTATTCATTTTTTAGATATTTAGAAATTATTTTTTAAAAATTTCCATTAAATAAATGTAGAATTTTTTAGCGGTGTTTTGTGAAAACATCGCTAAAAACTATCATTACATATAATTATTATTGTAATTATATAAGTCATAGATTCATTGAAAGGAATATTGAACTTGGAGAAGTTCCAGACCAACATACAAAAAGTGTTCCTGAGATGGAAGTTGAGTCAGTTCTATAAAGATTTGTGGAAGTAGACCTGGCTCAAGTTAGATAATAATCTCAATGGTCTAGTAAGATTCATCAGGATCCCAAGATAAATGGAATTCTTATGGAAAATTATAATGAGTTGATATTCATATATGATGAACCCACTATCTAATGAGAGGACATTGAGAGTTCTAATTTCAAGAAATGGTTAAATTCCATGAAATCTAAGATGGACTCCATGTACACTAACCAAGTTTGGAACTTGGTGGTTGCAACTGAATGGGTGAGACCCATAGGTTTCAGGTGGGTTTTATGAAATAAAAATGACATGAATGGTAGAGTTTGTACCTATAAATATCATATGGTGAGAAAAAATTGCAAAAAAAACCATGGTATTGACTATGAATAAAAGTTTCCATCGGTTGTAATGATAAAGTCCATTTAGATATTAGTAATCATAAAATCTCATTGTTATTATGAAAAATATCAAATGGAAGTTAAAAACCACTTTCCTTAATGGAAATTTAGTCAATGATGTGTCAAAGGTTTTTAAATTTCAAATGATCCTGCTAAGGTCTGTAAGTTGCAGTAATCCATTTATGGATTGAAGTAAGCTACTCAAAGTTGGAACATCTAGTTTGATAATGTAATCAAAGAATTTGGTTTCATCAAGAACATATATGATTCTTGTGTATAAAAGTGGGTTAGTGGGAGTGTTGTGATATTTCTAATATTGTATGTGGATGACATACTTCTTATTATAAATGATATCCTGACATTATGATCTATAAAGGTATAATTAAGGAAATACTTCTCAATGAAAGACATGGGTAAAATAGCGTATATACTTTGTATAAATATCTATAGAGATATATCAAATAGGTGGCTTGTATTAAGTTAAAACACATATATTAGTAAAGTGATAAAGTGGTTTAGCATGGAGAACTTCAAGAAGGGAACTTTACTAGTGTTGCATGACACAAATATTAGGAATATTTGGGATCCTTTTAAATATTTAGTAAGTGATGGATAGGTGTAACATCACATTACGTTTCCAGGTAATTTTGATTTTTCTAAGTACCTCTTTTTTGGGGTAGTGACTTAGGAGAGTCGGGAGAACTTTAAATATTGTTTTGAGGCAAAGGGGAAGTCGCACAGGCGGCGCACGGGCTGTCTAAACCGTGCGGCCAAACCGTGCGCAGTTGGTCCTGGAGGCAGTAGCTTCCACACGGGCAGTGCACAGTTTGTCTAACAGTGCGGTCAAACCGTGCGTGAAGGGTGTCCGAGGAAGAATATAACGCATGGCTAGCACACGGTTTGTCAAACCGTGCGAACTAACCATGCGGCCACTTAAATGAGATCCTTAAATTGTGGATCTCACTCGGTTTTTCCTCTAAGTGCCTCGTTTTTTCCCCTAAGCAGCCCTAACTTGGAATTTGTCTTCTCCTATGGTCAGAGAAGGTTCTCCCATCATTCCGGAGGCTATCCAAAGGATCCTCTTAGTGAATCGAATCCGGATTCTTGAGGTAAGTGATTTTTCATCATCGTTCTTGATCAGTTTCTTAGATCTACTTAGATATACTTCTTCTCTTGTCTTGGTTTCTTAGATCTATGCCCGTTATGGGTAGATCTAAGTGTGTGGTACCAAGTATGATAAGTTTTGGTCTTGATCTTTCTAGGAGAAGAGATCTAAGGTGGGTTCTTGAAGAAGAAACCTGGTTTTCTTGAGCATTCTCGACCGTTGTGGTTTTGGTCAAAACCTTCTAGGTAGGTGGTTCCATCTCGACTTTCTAAATTGATTAACATAGTATTTGCTTGGTTTATTTAAATTTTTGATTTAAATCCCATTGCTCAAGTTTTCTTTCAATTAAATTGATAAAAACTCTATTCCGATGATTCGAGATATTTGAAATGGTTTTGGCATGGAAATTTGGAAAACCCCAATTCCATTGAATTGAGTGTGTTTATGGAAATTGGACGATTTAAATTGTTGAATTTAAATTGTGGATTTGATGGAAATGATTTCAATTAAATTGTTGAATTTAATTGTGGAAATAAATTGTGTAATGATGGAATTAGTTTTGAATGGATTTTAAACTGGTGAAAATGGCTTAAAATGATTTGATAGAAACCCTTTGGTTTTATCTTGTGAAAAAGACATGTTTTGAATAAAACCTATTTTGGTTTTAAATGGAATGAGATTGGCACTTTTGAAATGGAAAGGATTGATCTTATCTTAAGCATTATTAAAATAGTTCTCCCATCATGTAAGAGCGCATGCAAGCCTTAGGTAGTTAGTGAGTTATTTGGATACACTCTATACAGCGACAACGTTCTAAAACATACTTGCGGTGGGTCACATCCCTGATGAGTTGGTGAAGAGTCTCCTTTGGCCAGTTTCATAGGGATGTGTGTATACACATTTTTCTGAGTTCACATAGAGAGTGTGTAATCCTATAACTGGTTAATACTATCGTACCTTTTGGCAGATGACCATGTTGCTCTCTTGTTTATTTATATGTGAGATATAAATGTATGACAATGCTTTTGAACTGCCTTACATGCCTACTAAATTTATATAATCTGTTTTATATAAATATTTTGCTTAAGCCATTGTTTTAGAAATATTCCATCATTGTAAATCCTTTTCTTAAATTGATTTTTCCATCATTTAAAAATGTATAGCATGTTTTGTTAAAATATGCTTTTGAATTTCCAAACCTGTTTATTTGAAAATTGAAAGTGTTTCTTTGGATAATCTATATTTGGCATCTGTTACGGAATATTTGTTGGTATCCTACTGGGCTTAGGTTCACACCCTACTTTTACCTTTGGGTGTTTGTAGACTTTCTTCTTCCAGGATCGAGCAGAGGGAAGGGACCTCTTGGAGGCGTATCCAGCTGTTGATATTTGGTTATGGTGTGATGTGTCCTTAGGGACTTTGGGGATTTTTTCCCCATTTTTAGTACTTGGGTTGTAGTACTTTGGGCTTTTTGTGCCTCCTTGTATTCTGGTATATTACTCCCAGTGGAGTTTCTTTTTGTTATGCATACTGTCTTTTTTATTTTGCTTCCACAGCAAAAATCGTTCCCACTTGTATGTTGTACGATGCCAGGTGCTAGTCTCTGACCCGTGGGGATCGGGAATGCCCTTCAGGCTATGTCAGGGCTGGCTCGGTTATCGGGTTACCAGGGTACCTGGACTGGTTCGTGAAAATAGTATTCCTTATACATCCTCCATAGAATCTATCATGTATGTCATGTTGTATACTTGACCCGATATTGTTTATACTTTGATCATAGAAAGTAGATTCCAATCAAATATTTATGAGATACATTGGATTATTGTTAAGAATATCCTTAAGTGATTATGAAGAAGTAAGGATATGTTATTGGTCTTTAGACGATAGAGTGGTATTATTATAAGGGGTTACACTAATGTTAGTTTTCTATCCCAAATAGATGATATGAGATCTCAATCTGGTTTTTTATTTTGTCTCAATAGTGGAGATATCAGTTATAAGATTTATAAACAAGACACTATAGAGGCCTTGATAATAAAGGCGGGATACATCGTTGTATCATATGTCGTGAAGGAAGATATTTAGATCAAGAATTTCATCACTGAACTTGGGGTGGTTCCTATCATTGAGGGGGCTATTAATCTTTATTGTGACAACAATGGAGCTATTTCTCTAACAAAGGAACCTCGATCTCATCAAAGGACCAATCACATCCTTCAAAAATATCATCTCATTCGAAAGATTATATGAAAGGTCAATATAAAGACATATTTGGTGGCTATAGATGATAATGTAGAAGATCCTTTGGCAAAATCATTTTTTCAAAAAATCATGAGGGTCGTGTTGAATCTCTTAGGATTGGATACAAGAGAGATTAGATATAGTTGTTCTAAAATGAATCATGGTTTTATAATAAATATAATCTCTATTTATAATTTATTCAAGTGTGATACATCTATATTATGTGAACAACAAAATTATAATATCCCCTCAAAGTATGACTTTGAGTTTTCCTTAATCAATGATCATTATAGAGTATTATGGGTTGTGATGACATGTTAAGATTAGCATGAGTAGAATATTACACTTGTTACAAAGAGTTGTATGTGATGTGAATAATAGAACTTTGATATAATAAGTTAAGACTTATTATCTAGACCAACCCACCAAATTATATCACATGGTGCTTATTAGGAATCTTTATTACTTAAGGTTGGTGAGATACCTAGCATTAAAACCTTTATACTTTGATACATTTATTATACAATCCTTCAGGATTACCTAAACAATGGGTTGTTGGGTGTGTTGTTGATCATGTCATTGGTTAGAACTTAACCAAGATGGGTTTTTTACACTTCTATAATAAGAAAATACATTTAGACCCTTGATTGAATTAGACTGAGGAAATGCATAGTCATGCTTAGTAGACTGACATGTGATGTGATCAACTACTTGGATGAATGACATGTGATGTATTCATTTATACTATTCATTCTATTTTAGATAATCATGAATGTAGAAGATTACCTATACCACATCAACATGTTCCATGTCCAGTGGTCACTCGATGTTATGGACAAAGGGATCATGCGGGTATACATATGATGTATATGATATATCTTGTGGAAAACATGTTCATATAAAGATATGAGTATATCTGATTGATATCACATTGCACTACAAAAAACCTAAAAAATAATGGAAGATATTTTTTGGTATATGTGGTGGTTAAAACCATAGTTAGATGTTCTGTAATGGTTATATAAACTGATGCGTTTAGTGGAGTCGGTAATTTAAATGCGGTGATTTTATGAGTAGTGGTTCTATAAAAGTGTTGTGGGATCGTTATTAGGTGGTGGTTTTAACCATTGTTAATAAATATAAATTATAACATATATTTTTCATATTTAGTGATGGTTATAACTGCCACTAAATATTTTCATAGTGGTTTCACAGGTGCCAAATATTTTATCATATTTAGCGGAGGTTATAACCATCATTAATTCTTTTCACGGTAGTTTTGTAGATTGTCAGACCATTTAGCAGTGGTTTTCACTACTAGAAATTTAAGTTATACCAATGGACCTATATCAATAGTTTTTCCAAACTGTTGGTACAGGTTTATTTTTAGACCACCTAAACCAACAGTTTGGTTAAACTATTAGTATAGGTGGCCTATTAAAAAGATTACAATGAGTTTTGATCCCACAACCTCTAGCTTATATTCCAAAAAATTTACCACTTTATTGTAATGTCATTTATGTTTATATATACGTATATGTATGTATATATGTATACAAATAATTTTGAATTTTCAATTATGTATTATTATTTTTATTATTGCACATATTTTAATATATAAATATATTGATACTGATATTGATATATATATATATATATTATTTTCTTAAATATGATTCATATGTTATTTATATATTGTTAAATATGTATTTACACTTAATTTATAATATATTTAGTGACAAATAGTTTGTAAAATTATTAAAAATTAATATTTATTAATATTTTACTAATTATTATTGGGTAATAGAAATTTAATTTTGTTGGTACAGGCCATATATCATTATATATATGTGTATATATATTACAATATATAACTATTTTAATATATATAAATTTTTATTTTAAATAAAATGGTTAATAATTTTTTATTTTTATAAGGTTTATATATTTAAAAATATATCTTATATGTAAATATGTTTAGATATTTATTTATATAGTTAAAGTTTTATGTGTAAATATATACAAATATGTATATATATACACACATATATATTAAATTATAAATAACACTATAATTTGAAAAATGATAAAATTTTAATTCCATAATATCCATATGAATGTAAGACTTGGAAATAAACACAATATCCATCGAAACAAGAGAATATGACACTCTTAAATTAAGATGAAATCCTATAGAATGTTCAAAAATTAGGGTATCACAACTATAAAATCATTTTTGGAGGACTTATGGACTTTTTTACTAATAATAAATATCTAGTAAGGACCCTTGGGTCAACATGAAATAGATCTATTCACAAGATTTGATTTTATATCTCGTGGAGCCCAAATGGACACCTGGATCAAAAGTTATGGTCGTTTGAAGTTCAAGTCTTGTTTTCAACTTTTCATGAGGTATTAAGTAATTTATTGATTTTTTATATCACTGTATTGTTATTAAATTACTATTAATCAATCCTAATCATCAAATTATTAATTAATATTATTTTTTAATAATTTTATAAACCATTTTCACTAAATTTATTATATATTAAGTTTCAATACATTTTTAGCGATATATAAACTATATATAAATCATATTTAAGAAAATGTTATATATATATATATATATATATCAATATAAATATATTAATATATTAAAATATGTGTATTAATAAAAATAATAATACATAATTCAAAATTCAAAAAAAAATTATGCATACATATATATTTACGTATATAAAAACATAAAAGATGTTGCGAAAGAGTAGTAAAGTTGGAGTATAACCTGGAGGTCCTAAGATCAAAACTTGGTGATGCAATTTTTTTAAATATATTACCTATACCAATGTTTTTACCAAACCATTGGTATAGGTATTTCTGATTAAATTGTTTATACCAACGATTTGGTCAAATCGTCAGTATAAGGCTTTCCCGATGGAAAATCACCCAATGGTTCTCCAAACCATTAGTATAGGCTATACCAACAGTTTGGGGACCTATACCAATGGTTCCAAACTGTTGGTATAGCCTATTTTTTTAGTACTATTTACAGTACTTATCAACAATTTAACTCATTCCCTTTTAGTTCATGATGGTTTTTCATGATTAGCAGTGGTTTAAACTATCGTTAACAAATGCAGGAATACAAAACATCCACCTTTAATTCAATTTACCACACCAAAGATACAAAAAAATAATTCCTAAAACAATGTGACAAAAAATATCATTATCATTATAAAGTTGCCTCAAACTATATTATAAGATTTCATACACATATAAAATATTACATCAGACAAATGAGCATTAAAACAACCCATCGTTACATTGAAATGTCATAATACCATGAGATGCATGGCCATAATAATAAGTAATACATCAAATATCATCACGCATTGTATCTATATTACTATGGTTGCCTCAAGAATATAGATTCTCATCATCCTCAAGACTTATAGCCTTTGATTCCTACAATTAAAGAATTTAAAAATACAAATTAAATTATATTAAACAATAAAAAACATAAATAAGAAAGGTTTATATCTACTAAGACTATAATATCATGGATGCAATTGCCTTAGTAATAATCTCTTATATATTTTGAAATAAAGTAGCCAAAACATTCCCTACCACAGTAAATTTCTCATCCCAAGATTTAATTTTTGACTCTTCCTCCTGTACTTTCTCCAATATCACAATTTTTCATTATGATGTTGGATTATGAATAGTGCTCAGACTCGGGGTAGGAGAAGTCATTGCAATGAATAATGTTAAGGACCTCCCAAAGACTCATGATGGGGATGGTCCAAAACCCATTGATTGTACAGGGCCTAGATTCTCATTACCTAGAACTTGTCCAACAATATTGTGCTTGAATATTGATGATGAATGTGGAAGATTTGCATCATTGACCCCTTAATTTTAGCTCATACATCAAAGAATGTAAAATAATAAACCGATTTAGTGAAATCAAATAATAATTAAATTATTTTACCATTATGGTCTAAGTAGATTCATTAACATAACTCTCATCTGACATTTTATATCCATCGAACCACATCTCGGTCCACCCAACTTGATGACCAACCTCCAAATCCTATATCATTAAAGAAGAAAAATACATAATTATAAAATTATAATAACTTAAAATTGAACACATATATATATATTATAATAATTAAAATAATGCCTTGCTCAATATTATCCTTAAAAAAATATCTAACCCCATTGTGTGTGAGATTATCTGTTTCTATCTACTCGATGTGTTTTTTTAGAAATTTCTTGAATAAATGAATTTATATTAGCATTAAATATAAAATTATTAAGAAAAAACATAATATGGCTAAGGAATCCATATAAATATAAAATAAAATTATAAAATTCCTTATGTGAATCAGTAGAAAATCTATCTACAAAAGACTTTCACTGCTCTCTAGGTACCCCTTCTGGTACCTTATCATACATTTGTCAAAGACTTGATGAGATATCATTGAACTCATACCATAATATGTACTTAAAATCTTTAAATTTTACCAAGATTTTCAAATTCCACTAACGCACAATGAAATCATCCACCTAAAAAAGAAAAATTACCTATAAATAAGAAACGAAAAAATTATTAGAACAATAATATTTATAGTAATATCAAGTTACAAAATAGTCTATCGATATTTATTTTCATTTAGCTTTATTTGATTATCAAATATCATGTTTTTTGAGTTGATTGTAAAATGCCACCAAACATGATATGTGATGGGGATGGTCATCGACTCGGAAGACATATGACCTAAAAATTTTCTATGCATGCCTTCTGCATCACTCGTAGGCACCCTAAAATAGTCAAAAAACACAACAACCTTCAAATTTTTCAGCCTCCAAACATTTTTTTTCTATGTTTGTTTATGTTGTTTGGTTATTTATATATGTTAAAAAACATATTCAGCGGTTAGTATAACTTTGAAATAAATAATGAGTTCACAATGACATACATACCAACAGCAGTCACCCATAAATACCCTCATAACGATATGGGTGATAAGATATGTGCAGTTGAGTCATGCTCATCTACTATGGATTGATGTCCAAACACTTAAATCCACTGGCCCTATATTAGTGGGAGGTGTACCTATGTCTGTGGGAAATGTACCTAATGGAGTTGGTATCATCACTTGTGATGTAGTCTCATATGATTGTGTAGACCAACTATGATCTACATACCTTTTATCCCTTGGCATTTTTCCTAAAAAATAAATAATAGTGAAAGTGGTTATAATATCTAAAAATGGTATGAGACAATAGTAAAATTTAAAATCACCAATGTAAAAATCTTTAATCATTTACAATTATTTAAATAGTTAATTTGATGTTCAAAATAATTGATTTATTTTATCAAAATGTCAATATTATTATATATAATCAATAATCTAGGACTTTTTATTTTACCCTCATACCATTATTTTATACTTGTTCAAGGCATAAAGGAAATTACTTTACCCCCCATACAAGTCACAGTCAAGGTTGACTTCATGTTTTTTCAAGAATAACTATTGTGAATTGTATTGAATATCAATATTTTTTCAATGAAAGTGAAAAAAAAATTTATAAAAGAAACTCTAATAAAAATGAATTACTCTTTTATAACAGTAAACAAAATATGATTTATTAAGTTAAAAGATAATTGAACGTACAATGGTTTTATTTGTAATTGAGACCTAATCTTTTATACACATTTAAAAAATCCACACTCATCAATGAAAAAAAGGAATGAATACACTATAAAACATTGAACTATTTGTGACGGGTTATTTGCAATGTGAACTCTTCGCAAATAGCCATTTGCGATGAGTTCCCGTCGCAAATAACCCCTCACAGAAAACAGCATTGCAAATAATCTGAGATGTTTTTTAAAAAAGGTTATTCACAATGGGAGGTCTTACCCGTCTCAAATAACATGAAAAATAAAATAAAATAAAATAAATAAAAAAAAAAAAAAAATACATGAAAAATATAAATACAAAAATAAAAAAATAGAAAATACAAAAAATACAAAAAATACAAAAATACAAAAAAATACAAATAAAAAAAGTATTCGAAACAATATAAAATACGCACTATATAGAACTGTAAATATATGAATTACTAAAAATATTACAAAACATATGTACATTCAAATGTTTATCAACAAATACATAAATCACTGAGGGGGAGGGGGAGGGGTCATCTGGAGGAAGTGGTGGAGGGAACTACATCCTTAATCTCTAAGTTATACATCGCATGTATTTCATCGTCTGCTCGTGTTGTTACTGATGTCATTGACGCATCTCCTCCTGATGTTGTTTCTGTTTTCAACGGATCTCCTCCTACTCCCTACGCATAGTCTCTATAAGCTCACTCTGAGCTTGCAGCTTCTCCTCATACTGTGTTTCAAATTATGATGACTCTCCATGATCTCCCCTCAAGCTAGACACTAACATCATAGTAGTACTATAATAACTCTCAGGTGTCAAACATAAGCTGATACAAACAACTCAGCCTTTCTAGAAGACATATTGAGTCTTTTGCATCCATATTGTGCCATCAAATGCTATTGTATTGGTGGTATGATCCTTAGTCATGGTCTGACTCTCATCCTGTCTCTGATAAGTCATAGCCTCATATAACTATTTCAATTTCAATTTAAAATTAAAATAGTTAAAAAATTATTTGTAGTTAATTTTAAAACTCAAAAAAAAAATATACTCACCACAATATGTCATTAGCGACCACCTATAATATCTCAAGTGACAAGATCATTTTGCATCCTATTATAAATTTTAAACTCTGTAATATCGGGATGTTTGACCACCTATATGAGTATAAAATAAACAATTCATATTTAAAATTATATAATTATAAAAAAAAAGTACTTACCATATGTCATAAATGCATAATGAATGTACGAATACCAGCTCGATGTATCACCTCCTACCTCACCTAATTTTTTCGACCTAATGATGCTCTCCTCTAGAAAAATAGATCTCATATAGTATGAACATAATCCATCCCAAACCTCAGAAGAGATGTTGTCATGAACCAGCCCGAGTCGACCCTGAACCGGACACCCGAGCCCGTCTATGACATATCCCGAGGAGTGTTCCTGATCCCCCCAGGATGGAAACAAGTGCCGGGAATCAAAATAAAATAAGAGGGAATGATTTAGCCCAATAATAATAGGATCAAAATATACAAAATTGAAAACACATCAGAGCTAACCACAACCGAATCTCAAAAAAAAGAACAAACTGGTCCAATACGAATACAACTAAATAAAAATAACACTCAAAGTGTAGGTTCCAGGTGCAGCGGAAGCGCGTTGTTGGGTCAACCCAACTTTAATTTTAGCGTTAACAACGATCAATCCGAGATCTGTCACGATGTAAAATGTCGGATCTTCAGAATAGAACGAAGAACAAAAAAAAAGAGGGAGTCCTGGAAACATAGAGATAGGATCATCATATGTTGGTTATAATTAATTTAATTAATTGACAAGAATTACCTTGATGTAATTCTTTCTTCATTGATGTCTCTAGTCACGATCCGGTATGATCCGTCGTTGTGTTGTAGAATCCAAGTGTAGGATTCCTCTAGTGGTGATCCACACATGCTCCACGTATCTATGGATGTCGCCGAAGGGATCTCCAGGTGCCAGCGTGGAAGAACCTTCGCTTGCGATGTCCGCCTTCAATCACCTTGATCCGGTGGTGGTGGATCTCTCTCGGTCTTGAGAGCATTCTTGGAGGAAAGAGTTCTTTCGGCCTTGAGAAAACTCTCCAGAATTGTTGTGCACAACTATTGGGAAAAGTGTTGGGGTTATGAGGATATTTATAATCAAGTTTGAGGTTATAGAGTTATGACAATAAATAAACGCATTACCCATTTTATTTATTTCATTAACTCTTATTAAAAAAACCCCATGTTGAATAATTAATTCCTTGAAATGCGCCCACGCTGATTATAATAAATATCATTTAATAAAACGATATTATTTCCTCAAAATCCCGACTGGAAAAACTACACATCGTGTAATCATTAATATATGGCGTGTACTCGTTTTCCATAAAACTACATGGTGTGTATATTCTATATATACGGCGTGTACTTTTATTTTCCATTTTTCTTTATTTCCTCCACCACATTTATTAGTCCTTGAGTAATGGCTATTTATTTCTTAAATAAATGTAACTGCATGACTCGCTAATAAATATATATTATTTTGTCCACAGTATATTCTCTCGAATAACTAGTGTCAAAATAAATGAGATCAGGCATCCTTAAATAATTATTAAACCACAGTCGGGAATAATATTTATTTAACTTGTTAAATTAATATTTAACTGAGATACATGGACACACTTAGTGTGTGACCCTCTAGGCATATTTCTCGTTGGCATTAGGCAGGCTTGCCTAAAGTCCAAGATTACTCTCTAGAAACGGGTTAAGGAACCCAAGAGAAAGAAGTTGACACCGCATTGACGTGTCACCTCATATGAATGCTTACTGTATAATATAATCCCTTTTTTACGATATCTCGAATCAAGTGGATTGCATGATAGTGCCATCAACCTATGTGCTCAATTATTCTTTCTTTGAATTTCCAGAATTAAACTCTCCCATACCTTACCATGTCCATGGATTTATTTAGGCTATATCAATTCCATCAAAGGTCCTGAGATATCTACTTCTATTATGGAACATAAGGGACAAATCCTTTCTTGCATTATCTATTAATGCAGTATTACTCATAATGCACCCAACGTATCCTACCTCGCTGCGAACAGTGTGTCATCACAGCTTTCATCAATACATCTAATTGTGTGAGTTGTAATACCCATTAATAATAATCTTAAATTCTAAGGATCAATACACACGTCCGCATATAGGAACATCCAATGACACTATGAAATTTGGATTTCCTACTGGCAGGTCTCGTTCTCATAATATCCTCTTGAATATTACCAAGGGCGCACACCATGAGAAGGTGCCTCAAAGTTTTATGAGTCCTCACCCCCGATAGCCTGTATTATTTGTGTCCCTCAAATAATATCATCTGGCCATAGAAAATATATTAAAGAGCAGTGTTATGGAACTTTCAGGTTCTCATCATAGCAGGGATCTGCTATGACCCTTTAATGCAATAGCTATCCTTAGGACATTATTACATGCATTGTCATGCAGAAGAACAATTAAGATGTGTTAAGGATTTTATTAACGAATAAAGTACAAAGTAGTTGGTTCTAGGC
The DNA here is from genome assembly GCA_963277665.1 of Viscum album. NCBI lineage: Eukaryota > Viridiplantae > Streptophyta > Magnoliopsida > Santalales > Viscaceae > Viscum > Viscum album. The sequence continues at coordinate 870,996,354 of OY728147.1, read as the reverse complement.
CACCAACTCCAACAGACTCTCACTTGGACTAGAGACAACTGCTAACAACCTTTAACCTTATAGCTCTCACATGATATTCATGATTCTGCTGAGATAGGTCTTTAGTCATGGGGTCCTCCACGTTCTCTTATGTGAACACTCTGCTCACTAAAACTTCACCCCTTTGATAGAAATCCCTCAAGAGGTGATACTTTCGGAGTATGTGATTTTTCCGTTGATGTGACCTTAGTTCTTTCACAAGATCCACCGCTGCAGTATTATCACAATACAATGTGATATGATCTTTACTACTAGGCACCACATCAAGCTCCTGGAAAAAGTTCTGAATCCATATGGATTCCTTGGCTGCATCAGAAGCCGTTATATATTCGGACTCCACTGTAGAATTGGCGACAACTGGCTGCTTTGAACTCTTCCTGCTCACAGCTCCTCCATTGAGACAAAAAACATATCCAAATTGCAACTCCAAATCATTCTAATCTATCTGAAAACCAGCATCACCATAACCTCTGATGAAAAGCTCCTCGTCTCCTCTATACACCAAGAACATATCCTTAGTTCTTCTCAGATACTTAAGGATGGTCTTAACAGCAGTTCAATGTTGTTCTCCTAGATCTGCTTGATATCTTCCTACCATGCTCAGTGCATAGGCCACATCAATCTTGGTACATAACATGGCATACATGATGGATCCTATAGACAAAGCGTATGGGATCTTACTCATTCTATCTTTCTCCTTTTGTGTCTGGGGACACATTTTCTTAGAAAGATACAAACCATGTGACACTAGAACTAATACCCTCTTGGATTCTTCTATACTAAATCTATTTAGAATCTGATCAATGTATGTACCCTGACTTAGTCCAAGTAGCCTCTTGGATCTATCACGAATGATCTTGATCCCTATAATGTAGGTTTCTTCACCCATGTCCTTCATGGAGAAACACTTGTTCAGCCAGTCCTTAACTGACTGTAATACTGGTACATCATTTCCAATAAGCAATATGTCATCAACATATACTACTAGGATAACGATTGCATTACCATTAAATCGCTTATAAACACATGTCTCACATTCGTTCTTAATGAAACAAATTTCCTTTATGTCTTCATCAAATCGAATGTTCCATGACCTGGATGCTTGCTTTAATTCATAAATGGATTTCTGAATCTTACAAACCCGTTTGGATTCACCTGGTGTCACAAACCCTTATGGTTGTGTCATATAGACATCTTCCTGAAGGTTCCCATTAAGGAATGTCATTTTGACATCCATCTACCAAATCTCGTAGTCATGGTAAGTTGTTATGGAAAGTATGATTCTTATGGATTTAAACATGGAAACTGGTGAGAAGGTTTCATCATAATCAATTCCTTGATGCTATCTGAATCCTTTAGCCACTAGCCTTGCTTTATAGGTGATAACTTGACCTTCCATGTCCAGTTTTCTCTTGAATACCCATTTGCATCCAATAGTCTTTACATAAACTGGCTTATTAACCAGAACCCAGACTTGGTTCTGATACATGAAATCCATCTCAGAATTCATAGCTTCTAGCCATCTTGCAGCTTCTGATCTTTCTACTGCTTCCTTGTAGGAGAGAGGTTCATCGTTGTCCAACAATAATGATTCACCATCCTCGGTGACTAGAAAACCAAATCTCTCTGGTTCTCTTACCTCTCTTGAGCTCCTATGCAGTACTTGTGTTTCTGGAACCTCTTCCACAGGGACCTATGGAACTTGTTCCTGTACCAACTCATGTGTATCTTGAGCATCAACTTCTTCGAAGTCAATCTTGCTCCCACTATCCTTCTTGAGGATGCGCTCCCTCTCAAGAAATACGTCTTGTATGGAGACATTCACTTTCTTGTCTGAAGGGTTATATAGGTAATATCCTTTCGTTTCCTTGGGATATCCTATAAAGATACACCTTGTGCCCCGGGGTTCTAGTTTGTTGCCTGAGAAGGCCTTAACAAATGCCTCTCATCCTCATACATGTGTGTCTGACAAAGTTAGTTTCCTTTCATTCCATAACTCAGATGGAATTCCATTTTCCACCTTAGTTGGTACTCGGTTTAATGTGTATGTTGTAGTTTGTAATGCATATACCCAAAAGGATAATGGAAGATCTGCATGACTCGTCATCGACCTCACCATGTCCAACAAGGTTCGGTTCCTCCTTTTACTAACACCATTCCACTATGGTGTATAAGGAGGAGTGAGCTGAGATAGAATCCCAGACTCCCATAGAAGATCGATGAACTCTTGGTTCAGATATTCTCCATCTCGATCCGATCGAAGTTTCTTTATCTTCTTACCAAGATGATTCTCTACTTCATTATTTAATTCCTTAAATTTCTCTAAGGATTCTAACTTATACCTTATTAAGTAGACATATCCATATCTACTCAAATTATTAATAAAAGTAATGAAGTAAAAAGATCCACCTCTAGCTTCTACTAGAAATGGTCCATACAAGTCTTTGTGCACCAATCCTATAAGCTCTGTGGCCCTTTCACCTTGTCCACCGAAGGGAGGCTTGGTCATTTTTCCTTGTAAACAAGCATGAAATCTATCAAGTGGTTTTAGCTCAGTAGAGTCCAAATAACCATCTTGGTAGAGCTTTTTCAAGCGCTTCTCATTTACATGACCGAGACAGTGATGCCACAATTGGGTGATGTATGAGTCATGTGAGTTTTTTTCGTTATCGATTTCCAACACTTGGTTTTCATAATTTAATACATACAAACCATTATTTAAATGCACCATACCATAACATACGTTGTTCTTATAAAAGAGACAACCCTTATTTCCAAACTTGAAAATAAATCCATCTATATCTAAATAAGATACAGAAATTATGTTCTTAGTAACACTAGGCACATAATAATAGTTATGTAAAACCAAAATCATCCCAGTCAGCAATGAGAGGTGGTAATCGCCAATAGCCAATGCAGCCAGCCTTGCGCCATTAGCAGCTCAGAGAGCCACCTCTCCTCTGGTAATATTTCTAAATCTACTTGGTTCCTATATTTGAATACATATGTGATCCCCAAAAGCTGTATCTAATACCCAATGAGTATAAATAGAAAGATTACACTCGATAAAGAATGCACCTTTAGCGTCCCTATGCTTATAGGTGTAGTTCCTCTTCCAGTGGCCTTGCTTGCCACATGCAAAAAACACCGCCTCCCATTCCTTGCCCTGCCTCTAGATTTTCCCCTTATTGGAAGGATGACGCTTAGGGGCTTCAGACCATTTATAAGTATTTGGCCCCTTTTCCTTGTCCTTCCTTTTCTTACTCACCATAAGGACTACGGGTTTGTCATGCCCCATGTCCTTATCTACCTGGTGAATTAAGTTCATAAGTTCCGATAGAATCTTCTCATTGTTTCTCATGTTATAATTGACAATGAAGCTAGAGAAGGTCTTGGGCAGTGATGATAGGATGAGATCTGTATGTAACTCATCCGGGAACTTAATACCTAAGATGTCCAGGCATTCAATATAGCCAATAAGATTGAATACATGAGGCCCAGTTGGTGTTGACTCTCCAATATTAGTTATAAACAAAGCATTTGATATCTCATATCTCTCATGTCTCGCCTTCTCTTGGTAGAGATCCTTAAGGTGGGATATCATTCTATACGCGTCCATGTTTTCATGTTGCTTAAAGAGCTCATTAGACAAGGCCGATAGCATGAAACACTGGACATATGTGGCATCATCCATGTGTTTCATATAGAGAGATAGTTCCTAATCACTGGCCTCCTTTCCAGGAGCAACTAGAATAGGCTCTTCCAGCACATACAATTTCTTTTCGTGGTGAAGGATGACGCGTAAATGCCTCTGCCACTCTTGGAAATTGGTGCTAGTGAGAAGGTTTTTCTTCTCGAGTATGGTTCGCAATGATATGTTTGAAGTCATTTTTCTTGCCATTTCTAAAAATTAATATGAGAAAAGGTTTAGTACTTTATTATAAAAAATGAGACAAATAAATTAATTAATATTTATTAGTCTCCCACTATTTTATCGAAATCCAATAGCCCTCACCATTGACTTCAGAATATTCTGTTTCCTGAATATTCTAGTGGAAACGATCCATATTTACCTTTGCATTACTTTAACTAGGGTTGGTCAAGCAACTTGAAGGGTTTTAGGTAGGTATTCCAAATGCCAACTGCATTAACTCGCAGCTCCTTGATCCGCTGAGTGGATTCCCCAATCCTGAAATCCTTTTATTTTGGATTTCCTCAACCTTTTCCTCTTGATGCGAACCAAGTCAATTCAACCCAAAACCTTGAATTAGAATTCCCAAATAATTGAAAGTACCCCAACTATGGTTGGTCAAGCACTTTGAACTATGGTTCGATTCTAACCAAGATTATGGAAGGCTATACCGACTTAATATTTCTTTGATGGATTTTATCCTTATACATAAATTTCCAATTTATTATCTTTTATTACATTATTTTTAATATTAAGTGGGATATACTTAAGTGATTAACCATGTCTAAGATAATATTTACATATAAGCTGGTTTTATTTTAGTTCCATCTTGCATGCTTGTTTAATTCATTAATTGTGTGATCGTGACAACACACCCACAATAAATAAACCATGCAACTAACAGAAATAAAATAAATGGTATGATCATGAGATTTTTCTATTGGTTAGTTTATCTAGTTGTTGATAAACTAACCCAAGACCTAGGGGAGAAACACCTTGAACCTTTCGAGTTCATGTTTACAGCTTCCCACCTGTCCACCTTTGTATCTCCTTGGATTGGTTTCGTCTTGGCTCCTGACTTGAGCTGCCTCCACCAGCTTGGGAGTTCCATCCATTACATATGCATTTATCTCACACACAGGTGAGGGGTAAAAATGGGGTTTTACATAAAATAATCCTTGGGCGCGTAGGCCCTACATATTAATGAGGAGAAGGCTCGCAGGCCAACAAATTTAATTTAAATAAATTAATTAAAAGAAACCATTCACATACAAAGGTCTTGGTCTATCTTATGATCATCCATACATGCAATTATATTTATGCATAAATAAAACTAGCATTCAATTATTTAATCATTCTTGTTTAAGATAAATCACGCTCGAATCAATTAATTATCTTTAATTAATCAAACCTTTTATATTAAACCCCTTTCTGAATTTCCTTGATATTATCATCCATCATAATTTTAAACAAATAAATTCATTTAAAATTATCCTTGTATGTAACTTGTACCTTGGAGGCAACCTGGTGAATTTCCATTCATTACGCAGATGTTAAATTAAACACATATATATATAACACCTATCACGTGTTGTGCCTCGGCTTTACGCCTACACTATGGTACACGTCTCAAGGGTTTGTATAATATAATAATAAATTTTAATAAATCTGTGTAATTTGGATGAGTACACGGCGTGTAATTCCGACTACATGGTGTGTACTTTTTGTTCACCATCCATCCAAAGTACACGCCTAGGGACATGGCGTGTTGATGTACTTCGGAAATTTTGGAGTACACGGTGTGTTCAGTGGGACACACGCCATGTAGTTTCCACATTACATGGTTTCCAGCCGGGAAAGCTGTGTACGGGGTACACGGTCCAACCCTAACCTGAAGGGACTACATGCCGTGTTCAGTTGGACCACATGGCATGTAATCCAGAAACCGTGTGCCACCTATTCCTGGTCAACACACAGTGTCATAAATGACTTAGATAGGATCCAATACACGGCCTGATTTGGTAGATCAGTCAATGCATTGAACCTAGACTACACGACATGTACTTCCGAATACACGCCGTGTATTCTGGTGTTGTACGTCCAGGAGCATTTGGCACCTCTGGATGAGTTACTTTATTTTATTTTAATCAAAATTAAAAGAAAATTTTTTTTCTGTAAGGTGAACGAGAAACAAGAGGGGAGGAATAGATCTCAAGATTCAGATTTTTAAGAACGATTAACTTGAATTGAAACAACTAAATTATTAAATGCGTAAATCACCAACGAAAAACTAAATAATTATAATCAATGATATGAATGCTCTGATACCACTTGTAGGTTCCGGATGCAATGGAAGCATGTTGGTGGGTCAGCCCAACTTTAATTTTAGCGTTAACAACGATCAATCCAAGATTTGTCACGATGTAAAACGCTGGATCTTCAGAATAGAATGAATAACGAAAAACAAAAGAGGGAGTCCTAGAACCATAGAGATAGGATCATCATATGTTGGTTATAATTAATTTAATTAATTCACAAGAATTACCTTGATGGAATTATTTCTTCGTTGATGTCTCCGGTCACGATCCGGTGTGATCCATCGTTGCGTTGTAGAATACAAGTGTAAGATTCCTCTAGTGGTGATTCACATGTTCTCCACGTATCTCTGGATGTCGCCGAAGGGATCTCCGGGTGCTAGCGTGGAAGAACCTTCGCTTGATATGTCTGCCTTCGATCGCCTTGATCCAGTGGTGGTGGATCTCTCTCGGTCTTGAGAGAGTTCTTGGAGGAAAGAGTTCTTTTGGCCTTGAGAGAACTCTCCAGAATTGTTGTGCACAACGATTGAGAAAAGTGTTGGGGTTGTGAGTATATTTATAATCGGTTTTGAGGTTATAGAGTTGTGATAATAAATAAACGCATTATGCATTTTATTTATTTCATTAACTCTTATTGAAAACCCCCCATGTCAAATGATTAATTCCTTGACATGTGCCCACGCTGATTATAATAAATATCATTTAATAAAATGATATTATTTTCTCAAAATTCCAACTGGAAAAACTACACACCATGTAATCATTAATACATGGCGTGTACTCGTTTTCCAGAAAACTACACAGCATGTATATTCAATATATACGACGTGTACTTTTATTTTCCATTTTTCTTTATTTCCTCCACCACATTTATTAGTCCTTGAGTAATGGCTATTTATTTCTTAAATAAATGTAACTACATTACTCACTAATAAATATATATTATTTCATCCACAATATATTCTCTCAAATGACTAGTGTCGAAATAAATACAATCAGACATCCTTAAATAATTATTAAACCACAGGTGGGAATAATATTTATTTAACTTGTTAAATTAATATTTAACTGAGATACATGGACACACTTAGTGTGTGACCCTCTAGGCCTCTTTATCGTTGTCATTAGGCGGGCTTGACTAAAGTCTAAGATTACTGTCTAACAACGGGTCAAGGCACCCAAGAGAAAGAAGTTGACGCCGTATTGACATGTCACCTCATACGAACGCTTACCGTGTAATATAATCCCTTTGTAATGATATATCGAATCAAGAGAATATTCAATGCAATAGAAAGTAAACAAGCAATACATATAGTAACCATGGGTGATCCTAAACATCCCTAAAAGACCCATAGACATACTAGGTTTGGAACCACCTGTCGGCGTATGGTGAAGCCCCATAGTCTATAACCCACTGATCGACATCATGAAAAAGCCTGTGGAAATTCCCACATGGTCTCTCAATATACAAGGGGAAACCAACCCATCTAATCAGGGCTGGTGAGAAACCATCACTCGATCATCTATAAGATGCCCAGGAACCCATGGTGGTAATAGTAATATTGTGTAAGTAGGAGGCCCTCACACGCGTGACTCATCTCATTGCACTTTCTTACCCCAAACACGGACACCCTATATGATAACCCATGAAGGGAAATCCCCCTATAGAGGTGACCACATACATACATACATATATATATATATATCACTTCATCAAAGTACCAACTAGGCCGTCAGATCCTATAAGCATTCAAACCATATTTTAAAATACCTTAAGTTGCCAACCAGACATTCACATTTTCCAAATAACATTATTTTATAAAATCAACACAAAACATCACCTTTAAAAGTACAAATCCAAATGGGACTTTAAGTTTAAACACCCAAATACATTTACCAAAGTAGTTCCAAATCATTTCTAAAACCATTTTCAAGTATACAATGCCAAACATGCCATTAAACCATTAGAAACCAATTGTGTCCCAAAATACCCCACGGTTCAAATTTTTGAGAATGCATTCAAAAATCATTTTAAAGAAAAATTAAATAACAACAAACTATTTAGAAATAAAAGATCCATTTTAGAAGGAAAATAATGGGAGATAAGAGAAAACATTTTAGAAATCAAGGATCATGTGTAACACCCTTTTTAAGTGTCATTTTCACTTGAATGTCCATCCATGTGTGCACCTAGTGCACCCATGGATGTGAGAACATCCAATAAAACCATTTGAAGATCTATAAGTATACCCAAAAACATTTTTCCAAAAATACCACTTCCCTTTAAACCAACACAATTGTAACATCTCTCATAATCATTTCAAAAACCCGAAAAACTTTTCCAAAACATTTCACCATAAATAATAAAGCCATAAATAGGCACCCAAATCACATTCAATGATAAAATTAATGTTTCAAACAATAAAATATATGAAACCAAGTCCAAAAAATACAACAAGGGCTCAATTCCATGTTTATAAAACAAAAGTCATTTTATCAAACACTTCCAAGGCACCAACACGTATACAAAATCAAGGAATCATTTCAAAAGCTAGTTTCAACCATTTTAACCAATGTAAAAACACCACAAGATGTTAAATATGATAATCATAAAGTTAATAATCATGTAAAGAAAATAATCCAAAGCACTCAAGCATCAAGGGTTTGTAATGGAAAGGAAAATCATGGAAACACCTACCTCAACGGTTTGTGAATGCGATGAAACTTCAAGGGAGGAGAGATCTAAGCCCCACAGACCATTTTCACACCCTAGATCCAAATAAAAATGAACCAAACATAAACCATAGACATTAGGGTTCTTCCATGGAAGAAAACCCCCAAATAAAACCCTGTAACAAAGAGAATAAGAGAAGGAGAGAAGATTTGATGAAGAAAACATGAAGAATCACCAACCTTTCTTGAGAAATTGCCCCAAAATCACCCCAAATAAAAGAAGGAAGGAGGGGGAGGCTCCTCTGGTCGATTCCCAATAGATAGGGGTTCATTTTTTAGGTTGAATCACCCAAATATAATCTCCAAGTTGAATGTTATAAAGCCCGAAAGTGGCTGCACGATTTTGCTGCACGGTTTGTCAAACTATGCGCAAACTGTGCGAGGGCTACTGGAAAACTCCTGAAACTTCGCATGCTTAGGTTTCACAGTTTGGGATGGTCGTTCTCAAACCATGTGACCCAAAAAATTGGCCAAAACCCCCCAAATTACACCCCAAACACTAGGGAAGTCCAACCAATGATTCTTCAATGTTTTAAACACAATATAGAGACACTGAGGGCATCACAAACTCTACAACATGCCACTTTATTCCCCAAAAATTCACAATAACCATGAATAGGTCTAGAAGAAAACTAATACCACCAAAACACAAGGACTTTTATTGTACACCCAACCCAAACCTCAACCAAAATATCCAACATTGGGAAATAAGTAAAATGAAGGAGTATCTGAGGTCGGGGTGTGACAATTCTCCCCACCACGGACACTTTCTGCCCCCAGAAAGTCACCCATATAAAAGTCAACCAAATATCAAGTCCATTTCTGAAAAAAAAAACAAGGGGAATCCATGAACCCCAGGATGATTATTCACTCCACAAGTCACACTTGACTGATCAAGAAGAAACCACAACGCATGAATGAGGATTAGGGGAGAACACGAGAGGGTTCTCCCCACCACAAGAACTCAACTAATACAAAAAACATTTAAACCCCAAACAACACCCACACTATAACTAGAAACAAGGGATTTAAACATTTAAAATTTCTGGATAGCTTGCATGGTTTGGCTGCACGGTTTACCAAACTGTGCGCCAACCGTGCGCGAACTACTGGATTAAAGGGGCACCCCACACGGCTTGGCTGCATAGTTTCAAAATCGTTCGCCAACCGTGCCAAAGCCTCTACCCAAAAATGACACCAATCTGCACGGTTATGAGACCTGTAACATGGTCATGCACTGGCTGTGTAGTTGGTTCTATCTGAAATTTTGGGGCTGAATGGTTTTGACTAACCATGCGGTAATTATGCTTCACCTGGAAAAATCTCCTAAAAACTCCAAAACCAAAAATCTCGATCGGGCTCATGCCTGAACTTCCATATACACGTTGCACACTACTACCACTGAAACAGGAAAACTCCCAAACAAACCAGACCCATTGTATACTAATTCTACAAAACTCAAGCATCTCTAAACGAGCACTGTTTAAAGTTAAACCCAAGACCGGACTACACAAAGACAAGACACACTCAAAAGAGAATGAAAATTTTCAAAGGCCACATTCAGATAGACACAACTTCTTGGGTTACTAGATATCTATTTCATCATACCATTAACTCAAAAAAGACAACTTACAACATCAATGAAATAAGAACAAAGATATGTTAAACATTTTCATCCCAACATAGAAAACAAAATTAGGTTGGAGTTTCACAACCCCTGTCACTCCTAACTATGTGCGAGCTTCACCCCGAGACCCGTGGTTGGGGATCTGATGGCTGAAGCATCTCCTGACTCACAATCAGGAAACACATCCTCCGATCAAGACTTCCTTTTAAAATAGTGCCTCCTACAAAACTTCTCCAAATGACCCAAACGACCACAGCATCGGCAAGTCTTCTGAGGAATACGATAAGATGGCTTTAAGTGACCAAACCGACAGCACTAGAAACATACAAGTGAACAGTTCGATGAACTGGAATTCGAAACTGATGAAGGAGATTTTCCAGAAATAGGCTCCTCTGGCATACCCCACTCACTATATGGGGAACCTTCATGAGAACCCACTACCAACAATTTCACCCCAAGAACCAATTCAGCCATGAAATCCTCATCCACCAACTTCTAGAAACAGGTTTCACCAGATGAGAACACTTTCTCCATAATTTTAGGACGAAGACCCCAGACAAAGGGAGGGGCCTTCATCTGATCCTTTATTTCTACTCCCAAAGAGAATGAAACCATCTCTCTAAAATGGTCAACATAAGACTTTACTGATCACTAGCCCTACTGAACATCCTAAAACTCCACCACCTTCCTCTGCTTCACCTCCTTTGGTATGAACCATTGGATGAAAGTGGCCCTAAACACCTCCCATGACATCTCACCTTCTGTCGATGACGGGGAAACCAACCCCCACTAGTCCAAGACTGGACCCTCAAACAACCTTTGTACTGCACGGACTCTAACAGCATCAAGAGTTCCCAATGACTTAAAAACACACTCGACTTCCTCAACCCACTACACAGCCTCACACGAATCTCGATCACCACGAAAAATAGGAAAAACTTGTGAAGGAAAAGGAACCGGGCATGACTCATTAGGAACTTTTGGGACCTTTCTGGGCGGCATTTTCTGAACAACACAAAAATCATAGACCAAATACAACATCAAACTGAGGCACAAACAAAGAGGAACACCTCAAACTAAAACCAACTGGCTCAGAAGCCAAGTAAAAACAAACACAACCAAAAATATCCTTTTTCAAAATCCATCATTTTCCTTTTAAAAATCAAAACTGCCCTCTTCCAAGGATAATTCCCAAATACCAAATACCCATTTTTCAATAAAAAACAAATTTCCGAAATCATTTTCTCATTCAAATCCACTTTAGGAAAACGATGCCATTCCTTTAATTCCAAAACCCAACCCATGGTATCCCATGAACCATTACATGTGTGTCCGTCCATTCCCATCCTCACGTGCCAACACACACTTCTCACACATACCCACACACATGTCAATGTCCATAAGAAATACCAAGGGCCACATTACATTAACATTATCAAACCCAAAACACCCTCAATATTTGAAAACCCACATTACCGATTTAAAACCATTCCATGGAAAACACTTTCATTTTTAAATCCATTTTCACTTCAAAATCCACTTTCATTTTCAACATACAGTTATAGAAACTGAAACCAAAATGAAACCCAACCAACAATGGACCATCAGAATGAGAGAGTAGTGTCTATTCCCAACTCGATGACATGGTGGTGGGCCATTCCCCAAGTAAGGAATAACACTAAGAAGACCTTGAATCTTTCACTTGGACTCCACATGGGTCACCGCCCCATGTGAGGCCATAACAAAACTCGAATAACCTCTATTATCATCCCTCATTTCCAAAACAACACAAGACACAAGACTCAATCTCGGACTACCCCTAGTGACTCGAGGTTCGGAACAAGCATAGGTTCATGACGATCTTCCCACACCTACCTCCCAAGTCCCAATAGCCCTAATCTCCATCTACCAGACACCCAAAATAATAAGAACTGCCTCTGATACCATTTTGTCATGAACCAGCCTGAGTCGACCCTGAACCGGTCACCCGAGTTAGTCTGTGACATATCTCGAGGCGCGTTCCCGATCCCCCTGAGATGGAAACAAGTGTTGGGCATCAAAATAAAACAAGAGGGAATGATTTAGCCCAATAATAATAAGATCAAAATATAAAAAATTGGAAATGCATCAGAGATAACCATAAAAAAATCTCAAAACAGAACAAACTGGTCCAATACGAATGCAACTAAATAAAACTAACACTCAAAGAACCAGAATCTATAACAAAATAAAACAACCAGCTACTAACACGATCTCCATGTGACCTCTTGGTCACCACCAACCATAAGACCACCCTTCTCCAAGAGATACTCGAACTAGAAAAACCTGAACAAAATCTAAACCTGCAAAACAGTTCGGGTCTACCGACACTGAATGGTACAATTAGGGTGTGAGATAGACAGCTCAATAGGCAATCACCAAAGAGTCCATGTGTTTCCTTTCCCAAAACAATCCATTAACACTAGTTTGAAAACAAGGCTCTAAAAATAGGTTTTCTTCCTTTTAGAAATAAACAGATTTCATTCCTTTTTTCCAAACTATGCACACCATGTTTCCACATTCAAAATAGACTTTTCATTTTAAATAAAAACCCAAATCAACAACACCAGGTCTATGCTAAAAATAAATAAACTGAACAAACAAACATTCAATGAAACATAAAGTAAACAAGAAATACATATAGTAACCATGGGTGATCCTAAACATCCCTAGAAGACCCATGGACATACTCAGTTCGGAACCACCTACCGACATATGGTGAAGCCCCATAGTCTATAACCCACTTATCGCCCTTGCGACAAAACCAATATCAATTCCCACCTAGCCTCTCAATCTTCCAGGGGGCACCAACCCATCTAATCAGGGCTAGTGAGAAACCATCACTCGATCATCTACAAGACTCCCAAGAACCCGTGGTGGTAATGGTAATATTGTGTAAGTAGGAGGCCCTCGCACGTGTGACTCATCTCACCGCACTTGCTTACCCCAAACATGGACACCCTATACGATAAACCATGAAGGGAAATCCCCCTATAGAGGTTCCCACATACATAAATAAATACATAAATACATATATATATATATATATATATATATCACGTTATCAAAGTACCAATCGGGCTATTACATCCCATAAGCCTTTAAAGCATCTTTTAAAACACCTTAAGTTGCCAACCAGGCATTCACATTTTCCAAATCACAATCTTTTCTAAAATCAACACAAAACATAACCTTTAAAAGTACAATTCCAAATGGGACTTTAAGTTTACACACCCAAATACATTTACCAAAGCAGCTCCAAATCATTTCTAAAACCATTTTCAAGTATACAATGCCAAACAGGCCATTAAACCATTAAAAACCAACTGTGTCCCAAAATGCCCCACGGTTCAAATTTTTGAGAATGAATTCAAAAATAATTTTAAAGCCACATTAAATTCCAAAACACTATTTAGAAATAAAAGAGCCATTTTAGAATGAAAATAATGGGAGAGAAGAGAAAACATTTGAGAAATCAAGGATCATGTGTAACACCCTTTTTAAGTGTCATTTTCACTTGAATGCCCATCCATGTGTGCACGTAGTGCACCCATGGATGTGAGAACATCCAATGAAACCCTTTTAAGATCTATAAGAATACCCAGAAACATTTTTCCAGAAATACCACTTCCCTTTAAACCAACACAATTGTAACATCTCTCATAATCATTTTAAAAACCCAAAGGACTTTTCCAAAAAATTTCACCATAAATAATCAAGCCATAAACAGGCATGAAAATCACATTAAATGCTACAATTAATGTTTCAACCAAGAAAATATATGAAATCAAGCACAAACAATACAATAAGGGCTCAATTCCATGTTTATAAAACAAAAGGCATTTTATCAAACACTTCCAAGGCACCAACACGTATACAAAATCAAGGAATCATTTCAAAAGTTATTTTCAAAAAATTTAACCAATGTAAAAACACCACAAGATGTTAACTATGATACTCATGGTGGTGTGAATCATGTAAATAAAATAATCCAAAGCACTCAAGCATCAAGGGTTTGCAATGGAAAGGAAAATCATGGAAACACCTACCTCAATGGTGTGCGAATGCAATGAAACTTCAAGGGAGGAGAGATTTAAGCCCCACGGACTGTTTTCACACCCTAGATCCAAAGAAAAACGAACAAAACATAAACGCTAGACATTAGGGTTCATCCATGGAAGAAAACCCCCAAATAAAACCTTATAACAAAGAGAGGAAGAGAAGGAGAGAAGATTTGATGAAGAAAACATGAAGAATCACCAACCTTTCTTGATAAATTTCCCCAAAATTGCCCCAAATAAAAGTAGGAAGGAGGAGGAGGATCCTATGTTCTATTCCCAACAGATAGGGCTTCATTTTTTAGGTTTAATCACCCAAATCAGAGCTCCATGTCAAAATTTATAAAGCTCGCAAGTGGCTGCACGGTTTTGTTGCACGGTTTGTCAAACCATGCACAAACCGTGCAAGGGCTACTAGAAAACTCCTGAGACTTTACATGGTTAGGTTGTACAGTTTGGGAAAGATGTGATTAAACCATGTGACCCCAAAAATGGCCAAAACCCCCCAAATTACACCCCAAACACTAGGGAAGTCCAAACAATGATTCTTCAATGATTTAAACACAATATAGAGACACCGAGGGAATCACAAACTCTCCAACATGCCACTTTATTCCCACAAAAATCACAATAAACATGAATAGGTCTAGAAGAAAAATAATACCACCAAAACACAAGGACTTTTTTGGACACCCAACCCGAACCTCAACCAAAAAATCCAATATTGAGAAATAAGTAAAATGAAGGAGTATCTGAGGTCGGGGTGTGACAGATGTACTCTAGTCGGTGGGCACAGCAAGACTGATCAAACTCTATGACTCCTGCTTTTTGTATGGTTATCCTCCTCAAATTATGAAAAAACCAATGAAAACAATCACGCATACATACATCCTATGCCTACGAGATAGAGGTTTTTATGCTATCATCAACGGAATACCATAAACCCTACAAATAATTAATAATATCAAGTTACTAATTAAATAAATTTCAAAATAACTATATTTTTTTATGTATATCCAATGATAAAACATGCAGTTTCAAACATCAATAGGAATCTGATCTCATGTCACCCATGCTCGAGAAAAATAATTCCATAATATAGCACTCCCCGGTTCAATAGTTATATGTGAAAAGCTATACAAAAATAGAACAAATAATCAAACAATTAGTATATAAATAAATTAATGAAAAGTAATGAAAACTTACTAAAATACACAACTAAACATACCTCTACATACATGGATTGAACTCAAGATATGACCATCACTCAGGGATAGGGTCAGGAATCATCAATTTCACAAGACCATGAACCCTCAGAGTCATTGTTGTGCCGCCAACAGTCTGAGGGTCAGATGATGTAGCATCAAAAAAATGGTCTTCGTCCATTTGAAACATGAAATGGCTGTTGTCAGTAAATAATTGAAAACATTTATTATATATAGATATATAATATATATGATTATAACCATCATTTAATTGTGTCAATATTCATCTTCATCCTCATCTTCATATATGACAGTGTCAATATATTTATATTCATCCTTAGTATCATCAATTTTTATAGGATTTTCAACTTCATCATCTCCTTCTATTTCAAATTCATCTGTTACATCAATAACATCATCATCACCATCAACCCATAACAGTGGGGTTTCATCATTGATATTCATGTCTCTTCATGGAAAAGATGGATTTAGAGTAGTCTCTTGAAAAAATTCAATTCCTTTCACTTAATCTGAACCACATTCACTTTGAATAAATTGATTTTCACAAGATTTCATTTTTATTATGGTTCACCAGTCACTTAACTCTCTTAAAGCAACATAATAAATTTCATAATAAATTTTATGTGTCTAATGAGCCAATAAAAATGGTTCATTTACTATAATAAGGATTTTATATTTAATATCAATGATTTCATGGTGCATATAAACACACAAGCCTCTATCAGTATCCAACCAATGACATTTAAATATCATTACATAATTTTATCCCATATAACACAGTTCAATTATTTCTTCCAGCATGTCGTAAAAGTAACCTTCACTTTCTATATGATGAGATCCTCTCAAGCAAACACCATTATTCATTTTTTTTCATATGCACATGTATGGAACTGAAAACTAGGGGTGTCCATGGGTCGGGTCGGGTCGGGTCGGAGGTGTTTCAAGGCCCGACCCGAACAAAAAAGTTCGGGTCGGGTCGGGTCACATGCTTCCAGAGCAGCCAACCCGACCCAGTGGGGTCGGGTTACCCGTCGCATGCCCGAAGGACCCGACCCGACCCAACCCACTGAGGGTCGGGTCAATTTGGGTCAGGTTATATGTGTAAACCCGACCCAACCTGACCCAACCCGATCCAACCCATCCCAACCCGTCCCAACCCAACGGACCCAAACCAGCCACTCAAACCCAACCCCCCTAGACCCAACCTGATGGACCCCCTGCACTGCACCAGCCTGCTGCACAAAAAAAACCACCCCCCCTTCAAAAATTTCAGCCCCCCTCCCCCTGCACCCTCTGCCCCCCTCCCCCAGGCACATCAGCCTCCCCCCTCCTGTACCCCGTACAACACAACACCCCTATCTCCCCCCCTACACCCCCTACCCCCTCCCCCTGCACAGCCTCCCCCCTCCTACACCCCTGCACAAAAAACCCAGCCCCCCTGCAAAAAAAACCATCCCCCCCCACCTGTACAAAAATTTCAGCCCCCCCTGCACAAAAATTTCAGCCCCCCTCCCCCTGCACCCTCTTCCCCCTCCCCCAGGCACACCAGCCTCCCCCCTCCTGTACCTCGTACAACACAAAACCCCTCTCTCTCCCCCTGCACCCCCTACCCCCTCCCCCCTGCATAGCCTCCCCCCTCCTACACCCCTGCACAAAAAAAACAACCGCCCCTACACAAAAAACCCATCCCCCCCCCCTGCACAAAAATTTTAGCCCCCCCTGCACAAAAATTTCAGCCCCCCTCCCCCTGCACCCTCTTCTATCCCCCTCCCCCAGGCACACCAGCCTCCCCCCCCCTCCTATACCCCATACAACACAATAGCCCTCTCCCCCTACACTCCCTGCCCCCCTCCCCCCTGCACTCCCTGCCCCCCTCCCCTCCCCCCTGCACACCATCATCCCCCCTCTTGCACCCCTGCACAACACCCCTCCACCCCTGCATTGCACCCTTTCACCCCTACACCAGCCTGCAGCAGCCTTGCACCCCTGCATCCCTACACCCTCCCCCCCTGCACACACACACCAGCCTCCCCCCTCCCCCACTGCACACTCCCCTTGCAAACCAACCAGCCTGCCCCCCTCTCCCCCCTGCCTACACACCAGACCCCCCTGCACCACTAGCCTCCTTGAACCCCTGCGCCAGCCAGCCAACCTCCCCCCTGCACACACACTCCCCCCTACAAACCAGCCTGCCCCCTACAAACTAGCCAGCCCCCTACAAACTAGCCAGCCCCCTCCAGCACCACCAGCCCGCCTCCCTCCCCCCTCCTGCACATACTAAACCAACCCAGCCTATCTCTCCCCCCCCCCTACCTGCACACACCAAACCCAGCCTCCCCCCTGCACACACCAAACCCCTCTCCCCCCTGCCTGCACACACCAAACCTACCCAGCCCGCACCCCTACACACACCAGCACCCCCCCCCCCCTCACACTCCCCCTGCAAACCAACTAGCCTGCCCCCCTCTCCCCCCTTCCTGCACACCAAACCCCCCCTGCACCCCTACACCACCAGCCTCCTTGCACCTCTACGCTAGCCATCCTACCTCCCCCCTGCACATACACTCCCCCCTACAAACCAGCATGCCCCCTACAAACTAGCCAGCCCCCCCCCCCACCTGCATGCCAGACCCAGCCCCCTCCCGCACCACCAGCATGTCTCCCTCCCCCCTCCTACACACACACTAAACCAACCCAGCCTATCTCTCCCCCCCTTCCTGCACACACCAAACCTACCCAGCCCGCACCCCTGCACACACCAGCCTCCCCCCCCCCACCTCACACTCCCCCTGCAAACCAGCCCCCCCCCCCCCCGCACCACCAGCCCCCCCTGCACCAGCTGAGCCTTCACCCCTTCCCCAGACCAGACCCAACAGTGAACACATGTAAGTTGTAGCCACACATATCTCAAACAAAAGGAAAAGTAAAAAAAAGTAAAAAGAAAACAATTCAACAAAAACTAAAAAATTGTATTTGTATTAAATACAGAATACTAAATATTAAATATGTTTTCTCTATAAAAATCATCATATAAATCTACTTCCTAGTGAATAAGTCAATCACACCAACAATAAACATGTAGAAAACAAAAAATAGAATCTAATTAGGCCAAATGCCAATAAGGTAAGGTTTTCATATCAGTATTCAGAAGTTTAAATATTCAGAAAATGTGTAATGCATGCTATGTATAGGTAAGAAAACCTGTTGACAAAAGAAATTAGCCAGCATCCAAGATTTTGAGAGTAGAGACTCCACCATCTTACACCCAATATAAGTTCATAGTTTTTAAAAATTTAAGAACAAAATGAATAAGGGAATAAAATAGAAGAACAACCATGTTTAACTTACAAGTTAAGAATTGATCACCTATATCAATTTCAGGAAATAGGTAATATAAAATTGGAAGCCTTCAGGGCTAACATCTCTGCACAACAAACTTGTAATAATCACCCAGTATAACAAATATTTGTCTCAACAACCTCGGAATTTTAAATTAAGAAACAACTTAAAACACACACATGAAATGATGACCCGAACCATTGCACACTGAGCAAGTTTATCATTTTTCAAAATTTAGAAACAAATGACATGAAATTTCCATCCTTGTAAGTATGTGAAGGTACAATCATAAATTTATACCTTAATGAAGAGTGCTTCCTCCATCATCCTTTCTTCTTATACTTTATATGGTGAAACTCTGATCATGAATTGTGATGGATGGTGGCATTGGCATATCTTAAAAAAACATAACAAAAGAAAGAACAAGTCAGTCTTTTACTTTATCAAACAAACGTTTATAATTGACAAATGAAAAATGATAAAAAATCATAATATTTTTAATGGTAGTACCTAATTAAATCACTTCCACTTCTTCTAGTTGCTTTCGAATTTCAATTTTTTTAGACTTTCTAAACCAATTTTGTGAGCAAATTAATGCTTCAATAGTGTTGGGATTCAAACAACTACGAAATGGATCAAGGACTCGTCCTCCTGTACTAAAATCTGACTCTGAAGATACTGTAGTTAAAGGAATTGCTAGAATATCTCTAGCAATGCATGAGAGAACATGATATTTTCTTGCCTTTCCTTTCCACCAACTCAAAATATCAAATCCTTCAAAATCATCCTCACATTCATCAATCTCAATATATCTCTCTAGTTCATTCCTTTGTTGTGTCAATTTCCTTTTCCTTTTCTTTAATCTATATTCATCTTTCCATTTCTCATCATCCTCACTATCGGTACTAGCATCATGTATATGTGATTCTTGATGAGAACTGGACTCACATTTATCACCAACTGCAATGGGATATCTACATTTGTAAAACTCATAGAGATTATTCAGAACCTCTGTTAATTTACTGATCAACCGCTTTTTGTCTTCTTCATCATCAAACATCATTTCAAAACTATCCCGAACATATTCCAATTTATATCGAGGATCAAGAACAACTGCCACAAGCAAGAGAGAATTAAAATTTGAACCAATACCCCAATACTTTTCCAACTTAAGCTTCATTGCAATAGCCATTTCACTCACAGTAATATCATGACTCTTCATCCATTTCTTAATTTTTCTATATATGTCACAAAGTGTATAAAAGAATGTGTGACATGCCACATGCATAGAACCAAAAAACTCAACAGTGCTATCATAAAAAAAATTAGGAACTTGACAAATACACGAGCACGCTCCCAATCATATGTTGTAGGAGCCCCACCTTCACAGACAAGAGCACTCCTAAAACTTTCATCCTTCTCAAGGTGAATAAATACTTTTTCATACTTCTCTGCAACATCCAACATAAAGTAACAAGAATTCCACCTAGTAGGCACATCAAGAATTATGGCCTGTTTACTAGGAATTTTTAACTCCTCGTCTATGCTTTTGAAAAGAGCCAATCTTGAAGGTGAACTTCTCACAAATTTGCATGAAACTATGATTCTAGAAATTGATGTCGATATTTCCTTTAACCCATCACTAACAATAAGGTTTAAAATATGTGCACAACATCTAACATGAATATACTCTCCATTAATAATAGACCCATTCCAATCATTAACCCTCCTCACCAAATAATTGATCGTTGTATTATTAGAACTAGTATTATCCACTGTAACAGTGTTAATCCTTTCAATCCCCCATTGTTTCAATGTCTGTTCTAATACCCAGCCAATTGTTTCCCCTTTATGATCCGCAACAAGACAAAACCGAATGATTTTTTTATTCAATATCCAATTATCATCAATAAAATGGGCAGTCACACACATATAATTCAGATTCTAAATTGAAGTCCATGTATTAGTGGTAAGACATACCATGTGAGAGAATATATCAAACACAGACTTCAAATTTTCTTTCTCTGCCAAATATAACTGCAAGCAATCCCTAGCAACTGTTTGTCTAGATGGAACTTGAAATTGAGGTTGAACAGCTTTAATAAATTCTCTAAAACCTTGATTCTCAACATATTTAAATGATAACTCATCAATGATTATCATTTTAGCAAGAGCTATTCTACACTCTTCTTGATCAAAATGAGCTACTGACATTTTAATTGTCCCATCATCCTCATCTTCACATTTCTTTCTAAGACTGAGAGTGATTTGACTTTTGTCAAGATTTTTTGTGTGGATTTTTATTACACCTTATCAAATGCCTATTCAAATTACTAGTTCCATGTTGTCCTGATGTGCAAGCATAATCTTTTCCACAATAATTACAAAAATCCCTTCCATTTTTCTTATGAAAGTGATCCCAAGCTTGAGAAATTCTAGAAACAATAGGAGGTTTAGGAACTATTACCTTTTTAGGAGACCTCTTACCATCCTCACTTTCTTCAACTGGTATGCTACTACTCCCTCCTACTGAATGTGCAGTTGGAGTAGACCCCATCTGACTTTGGGTTGTGCCAACTGGAGGATTAGAAGAACCACTTATTTTATCACCTTACATGAATCGCTAATTGATGTTAGCTATGGCACACTCCTAGAAGAATATGAGGAGAATAGATTTTGAAACCAATATATGGATTTGAAATGACAATGATCAATTAAACCAATGCAATGAAGGTCATGCCTCGTGGTGGTGGGTGCTCAATGAACACATCCTAAAATCCCTAAAACAAAAACTACATCTCCAAAACAGAATTGGTCCTAGTGAAATAATTCTAAATTCTAGCAGATTTTGAGTCGAACTAAGTTGTCAATCTTTGTGACCAAACCAGAATTCCACAGGAGTAGTAAAACCAAATTTAGAACTCATACATAATGGCAAACATCATTTAAAATAACATGATAAAAAAATAAAATGCTTACCTCCGGTTACTAACACGCCAGACTGCCACTGATGCCTAGTAGAAAACACGACCTACCAACACCTTCTTGAGTCACTGTTGGCCTCCCGTTACACCACCATTTCTTATTGTGACTCACTATCAACACCAGTAATAGAACCAATTGAAGTTAAAGTGGAGTAAATTTATGATGCAGTAGAAATAAACATTACTAGCAAAAGGAAAATCAAATCAACAAAACACACACCAGTAGAAGATTTGAAGAACGAATAAGTGAAAACATATGTAAAAAAATCATCACCAGGAGCAGAGTGAATAACATAATAACATTGATTCAGTCTGAAAACTCGAAATCAACTCAGTCAAACCAGGAATTAATTGAAAACATCAAACCAAAAATTTGAACCTCACCATATCTGGATGATCCGATGGGAGCCTCCTCTAATTTTGAAGCTGAACTCGCAGCGCTGAACCCTCTACACCTAGCCCTACCAGACGGCACAAATAGGCTGTGTGACACAGCAACAGGCGGCAGGAGGAGGAGGCGATGTGATCCCTTTTCTGGATGGGTTTGGTTGGAGGTGCGAAAGGAGGATGGATGGGAGGGAGGATTTTTCGTAGGGGGGAGAGGGATCAGAGAATTCAAGGGGTTGGGGAAGATTATGGAAGAAAAGAGGGAGGAGGAGAGTTTCTGTAGGCTGTCGAATCGGTCAATTCAAATCGCGAGGGAAGGAGGGAGGAGAGGAGGGTAGTAGGGTTTCTTCTTCACTAAGGGAAGGGAGTGGAGGAGCGAGTGATTATGGGGGGTCTCGAGTCCGCGAGCGAGGCAGAGAGAGGGGAGGAAAAAAATTAGCTGGCATCGAGTCACAGGTCGGGTTGGGTTTAAATGACTCCAACCCGCGACCCGACCCAACCCATGTACGGGTCGACCCGAACTGAAACTGACCCGGGTTTTTCCTGTGTGACCCGACCCAACACAACCCAACCCGGTCGAGTTGGGTCGAACCCGTCGGGTTGAGTCGGGTCTGGACACCCCTACTGAAAACCATTCACCATATATGCATTATAAGTTTTAACCATTTTAGAAGGTGGGTTACCCAATACACACAATCGATTATCAATTTTATCATCATGTTGACATATATAAAAATTTTAACAACAATTATCAATATAACAAGTAATAAATTTATTTTATATGTTAAACCCTAAACAATTTACTTTACCAGTTTTTGAAACCAATAGGAAAAATTATTTTATCGGTGTTCTTCAAGATCAGCTACTGTAATTTGTGGAAACTATTTTTTTGATATTATTATCATATAATCTAAAAATAAAATAATATTAATTTACTTAAAAATATATATAATAAGTTATAGGGGCACTCACAGTACAAATTGTGTCATTT
Organism: Viscum album; assembly: GCA_963277665.1. Taxonomy (NCBI): domain Eukaryota; kingdom Viridiplantae; phylum Streptophyta; class Magnoliopsida; order Santalales; family Viscaceae; genus Viscum; species Viscum album. The sequence continues at coordinate 870,972,925 of OY728147.1, read as the reverse complement.
CTTCACAGTTAATAAGAACATATGTATAAGCCCTATGATATTCATCATTTGAAAGTCATCATTCATGAACTCAACCAAAACCAAGTTTGGGATGATTAAAAATTGATAATTGATTTTTCATTTCATCACCAAAATTTCCCTCATTACAGCCCATGCGATTATATTTTGATGGATATTCATATTGAAAATAATGAGAGCAGAAGAAAGAAATTTCCTCCTGTAAATAAGCTTCTACAATTGATCCTTCAACTGATGATTTATTATGTACCTTTTTCTTCAATTTTTGAATTCATATCTCAAATGGGTACATCCATCAAAACTATACCAGACCTCCACATTTTTCTTCATGCGGAAAATATAATATAAAATGTTCCATTAATAAAAGAAATCTGACAGGAATATTTTTTCCAATTTATATAAAATTAAAAGCAACATATTCTTACAGTATACTCAGTGAATCGTGGTCTATTTTCACTGCACGAATTTCTTGGAAAAATGTGATATTTTTGTTATCAAATCCCAAATCATAGAATTCAACAAACCTCTAAATCCAATTGGTAAAATTCTTTCCATTATAACATGACAGTCATAACTTTTTAATCCGGTAATATGATCATTTCTGATACATCTAGTCAAATTGAAAACATAACCATCTGTAAGCCTCAAATCTGCAATCCACTGACAAAATAATAAATATTTTTCTTTTTAAACTATATAATCATATTTTGTATTCATTAACTTCTGTGATCTATCATTTTTAAACAGTTCATGTTCTGATCTCCTGTAAATTTGGGAAAGATCTAATTGTACTTTTACATTATCTTTGGTCTTACCAGATGTGTCCAAAATTGTATAAAATATATTATCAAAATATTTCTTCTCAATATGCATGACATCCAATGTGTAATGGACCAACAAATAAAACCAATATGGAAAATCCCAAAAAATGATTCCTTTTATCCAATTGTGTTCTTTCCCAAAGCCATATATTTTTTATTGGTTTATAGTCGGTCCAAAGGTAATGAGAGGTAATGAAGAGATAATGGATTTTAACTCAATAACTGAGATCATTGTTGGATGTTCATCTCTTTCAATTATAACTTTTCTAAAAAGATAATCCTTCCTCTAAAAAGGATGATCGGTAGGAAGAAATCTTTGATAACAGTCAAAGAAACAAGGTTTTCTTCCATTGATGAGCATAAATGATTTTTTGTCTATTATACAGTATGGAAATGATTTTGGACCAAGTTTACTCCAACCAGATAACATTTCATATGCTGGTAAGTCACTAATTGTACACATCAATGTAGCTTTTATTATGAATTTTTGTTTCACAACAACATCATATGTACTGACACCATTACTCTACAATAAATTTAACTAATCAATCAATGGATTCAAATAAATATCAATATTATTTTTTGGATTTCTTGGAATTAATAATGTCAAAAAGATATATGGCTCATTCATCAACATCCAAGAAGGTAAATTGTACGGAGTTATAAAGACGGGCCAATAAGAATATTGAATACTGTTAGAAACAAATGGATAAAAACTATTAGTAGAAAGACCTAGTCACACGTTTTGAGCTTATGAATCAAAAGACAAATGTACTTGGTCAAAATGTATCCATGAATGTCCATCAACAGGATGATTTAAGCTTTTACCGATTGAAATATTGGTTTTGTGCCATAACATTAATGTCAATGTGTTCTGAGACATAAATAAACAGTAAAATTTGAGTGTAACCAGGAAATACCTTAACTATTTTATAAGAATCAATCTAAACTTCCCTAGTTGATCCTCTATGTACCGCGATTTTCCAAATGTAGGATAACTAACTAATGACTCATTTTCACTATAAAATAAGATACAATCATTTGAATGTGCATGAATCTTCTGATAATTAAGACCCAAATTACGAACTAGCCTCTTACTCTCATAGAAATTTGTAGGCAACACATTTCCTTCAAGTAACAGTGTTTTAACCAAAGAGAATATCTGATCAAAAAAAAAGTTTGACATTCCATTATTTAATTTAATAGGCATAAATTTTGCAACCGCTTCAAATTTGTTTATCTTGAAAACGGGCTATAATACATTTTCAACAGACTTCAACAACTCATAAAATTGAGATAGTTTCATCTCAAGATTTAAATCAATAACATCATGAGTTTCAGTCTATTAAAAAGACGGACCAGCCACATCATGTACTAAATTTTGAAACTGTGATGGATCTAGAACTAAATTATTAGTAACTTCTATAGAACTGAATTCACCATGTTAATACCAAAAAATATAATCTATTTGAAAACCAAAACATAATAGATAATCCCCAACGTTGTCAACTATGTCAAACCTCCTCAGATCACATTCCTTACATGGACACTTAATTGTCTCTTCTAAAACAAATTCTGGTTTTGATGATGCAAATGATAAAAAAGCTTCAACACCTTCAATATATAAAGGATTTATACAAGAACCATTTGGATTCATATGATGATTTATCCAATCGCAGTCATGTAATAAATATTATTGATGACTTCCTTGTCCCATATTTCTATAAAAAAAATATATAATAAATAAATTATTTATGAATGATTTGATATAATAATAAGAAAATCCAAAAAAGATTAAAAAAATTATAAATTATAACTAATTATTACTATTAGTACAAATTATTACTAATTAATATTAATTATTACTATTTTTTACTAATTTTTACTAATTTTTACTAATTTTTACTAATTTTTACTAATTATTACTAATTTTTAATAATTATTATAATTGCAACTGATTATTACTAATTACAACCAATTATTACTAATTATAGCTAATTATAACTCATTATTACAAATTATAACTAATTTTTACTAATTTTTACTAATTTTTACAAATTTTTACTATTTTTTTCTAATTTATACTAATTATTACTAATTATTACAATTTTTTATTAATTATTAAAAAAAATTATTAATTATTACAAATTTTTACTAATTATTACTAATTATAACTAATTATTACTAATTTCTAATAATTTTTACTAATTATTAATAATTTTTACTAATTATTAATAATTTTTACTAATTATTAATAATTTTTAGTAACTACAACCAATAATTACTAATTATAGCTAATTATAACAATTTTTTACTAATTATAACTAATTATTACTAATTGTTACTAATTGTTACCAACTATTATAATTTTTACTATTTTTTACAATTTTTTACTATTTTTTACTATCTTTACTAATTATTACTAATTTTTACAATTTTTTATTAATTATTACAATTTTTTACAAATTACAAAAAAAAATCTAATTATTACAAATTTTTACTAATTGTTTACTAATTTTTACTAAATATTACTAATTATTACTAATTATAACTAACTTTTACTAATTTTTACTGATTTTTACTGATTTTTACTAATTATTACTAATTAATTGTAATTATAGCTAATTATTGCTAATTATAGCTAATTATAACAATTTTTTACTAATTACAACAAATTATAACTAATTATTACTAATTATTATTATTTTTTACTAATTTTTACTAATTTTTAATAATTTTTACTAAATTTTACTAATTATCACTAATTTTTACTAATTATTACTAATAATTGCTAATTATTACTAATTATTAGTAATTATAACCAATTATTACTAATTATACCTAATTATAACTAATTATTACTAATTATTTATAATTTTTACTAATTTCTACTAATTTTTGTAAATTTTTACTAATTTTAACTAATTATCACTGATTTTTACTAATTATTACAGATTTTTACTATTTTTTACTGGTTATTACTAATTATTACTAATTATAATTAATTTTTACTAATTATTACAAATTATAACAAATTATTTCTAATTATTACTAATTTTACAAATTATTACTAATTTTTACTAATTGTTACCAATTTTTACTAATAATTACCAATTTTTACTAATTTCTACTAATTATTACAAATTTTTACTAATTATTACAAATTTTTCTAATTATTACAAATTTTTACTAATTATTACAAATTTTTTCTAATTATTACAAATTTTTACTAATTTTTACTAATTTTTACTAATTATTATTAATTTTTACTAAATACCACTAATTTTTACTAATTTTTACTAGTTTATAATAATTTAGTACTAATGTTTACAATTTATTGCTAATTATTACTAATTATTACTAATTATCACTAATTATTGCTAATTTTTATTAGTTTATAACAAATTATTACTAATTTTTACTATTTACCACTAATTATATATTACTAATTAACGCTAATTATTACTAATTACAGTTGATTATTTATAATTACAGATAATTATTAGTAATTACTGATAATTAAAACAAATTATTGCAAATTAAAACTATTTAATTTTAATTAAAAACATTACTGGAAATTAAAATTAAAACTACTTAATTTTGATTAAAAACATTACTTGAAATTAAAATTAAATATTTCTAAAAAAAATTAATGCAAAATAAAACTAGCTAATTCTAAATAAATTTAATTATTGTTAATAAATTATAATTATTACTAATATAAAATAAAATAAAATAAAGAAATACCTTCAAACTGAATCTTTCAGCGGATGCAAAACTTGAAAGTTACTCCCCTGTAGACTTTAAAACTTTGAAAAGCTTAAACTCAAGGAAATGAGAGCAAAGAAGGAAGGGAGAGTTTAGAGGAGTATGAGATGAAAAAAAACTATTGGAGATATATAAGTTAGATCATTTGCGACGGTCGTATTTGTGACGGGGTCCCGTCGCAAATAATAGTATTTGTGACGAGTCCCGTCACAAATAGTATCGCCAACATTAATTACGACGGCGGTTAAAAAAAGTATTTGGGACGGGTCCCATCACAAATGCCCTCTGTCGGTAGTTTTTTTGTGATGGGACATGATATCATCGCAAATAACATAAAATGATGGAAAATATTTGTGATGGGTCTTGATGTCGTAAATACTTTCCTACCGACACGATATCTGTGATGGGAGTAAACTCTTGTCACAAATAATAGAAACAACGGAAGACTATTTGCGAGGGGGGTACTTTCTCTTCGCAAATAGTCTTCCAACATTTTGGCGCGCACTGCATGCCGAAGGTATTTGCGATGGGAAAATTTTCCCATCGCAAATAGTCTTTTTTAACTGACTATTTGTGATGGGATATGAATTTCATCGTAAATACTCTCTTTCGACAGACTATTTGTGATAGGTGGTTGACCCGTCACAAAAGGATCTTTTTCCCGTAGTGATATAGTTGTTTTGGTTATTATTTAAAATAAATTAACAATTTAAGAAAACTTATTTATGTTAAAATATTGTTGATGGTATATGTTCTCTTTCACAAATACAATGTACAATATCTAGTATCAAGTAATAAAAATAACACTACAATTTTAGATTCAATTATATCATTGACACGCACACAAATATAAAAAAAAGCCTAAATAAATAAAATAGTGATCCTAATGGATTTTTTTTTTAATAAAATTCACAAAAAAAATCAAAGAATTATGAACATGTCCAAATCCAATTCCAAATATATATGAATACAAATGATTGAATCAGTCAGTGAATGAATACATAAGCAGTGAACAAAGTACTTGAGCAGTTGATCGTGGCATGACTATTGGAGTTGGTGCCCTAGAACCAACTTCTATGTACTTTATGATTACCTGTATTCATAGTTTTGAATATTAATAAACTTATTATCATATCATGATTATTCTTCTGTGTGACATAATATGTGATAATGTCATAAGAGTGGTTGTCATACTAAAAGGTCATAGTAGTTCTCCATTATGATAAGAACCCAGAAGTACCACAACAATATTCTTAAATGTATATTTTATAGCCGAATGAAATCATTTAAGGGATACAAATGATACAAGTTATTAGGGGTGGAGACTCATAGGACTTTAAGACAACTTTTCATGGTGTACGTCCTTAGTAATTTCCAGTGCAGGAGATTATGAGAACGAGACCCACCAGTAGAAAATCCACATTTATATGTGTCATTAGATGTTCCTATTTGTAGACATGCGTATTGATCCTTATGCATTAAGATTATTGTTAATGGATGTTATGAGTTGCGTACTTTGATGTATTGATAAAAACCGTAGTGACATATGTTCACGACAAATTATGATACGTTGGGTGTGTCATGAGTGATATTTCATTAATGAATAATGTGAGAAATGATTCGTCTTTTCTTTAACGAAAGTCGATATCTTAGGCTCTTTGATGGAAATGATATAGCCTAAATAAATCCATGGTCATGGTGTTTTGTATGCAAGTTCAATTTTTGGAAATTCAAAGAAAGAGACATCAAGCACATAGGTTGATGGCATCATCATGCAACCTGTTTGATTAGAGATATCATGATAAAGGGATTATATTACACAGTAAGCATTTGTATGTGGTTTTATGTCGTTGCAACATTGACTTATTTCTCTATGGGTGCCTTGATATGTTTCTAGATTCTAACTTTGTACTTTGGAGTGCTTCGCTCAGTGCCACTGAGGAAGAGGCCTAGAGGGTCACACACTAAGTATATCCAGAACTTCAGTTAAATAATTTCATATTTGTGTCTTCATTTTGAGATATTCCTTTGTTTATTTTCAGTCTAGTGTTTAACTTTGGATTTACTTTTGAGTATTTGATGAAAATTTGATATTTTGGGTTTTCCAGCAGGTGGTGCATGGTTGGCGCATGGTTAGGGAAATAATGCACCTTGCCTAGGAAACCGTGTGACCAAAGTAACATTTGGGATAGTGGTTAACCAAATGGTTAACCACACGGTCAACACGCATTTTGTAAACTGTGTGGGGTAATTGTGCAGCTTGTTCCTCTTAGATAGTATGGGGCGCATGATTGTCGTGTAGTTTGGAAAAGTGTGTGGGCAAACCGTGCAACTTATCCAAGTCATTAAAAATTAGATTTTTATCTCCCCCCCCCTCGGATTTTTAATCCTAAACACCCCTAATCCTTCCCACTCAGGATTCTTCACCCTAGGTGCCTCCCCCCAACCCTCTTACTCCCTTAGACCTCCATTTTTGTGGTGGATTTGGTGTGGTTTCTCCAAGAATCTCCAATTAAGTCCCTCATTTCTTGATTTCTTCCTCTTTTCTAGAGTTTCTCTTCCTCTTTCTTAGGGTTTCATATTTCTAGTGAATGAGGTGACCTATTTCGGGTTGGATTTTGTTCTTTAGGGTTCAATCTTTATGTCTTTGGTTCGATCTTGCCTTTATAGGGCTCTCTTGAGGTGTCGTTGTGGTTTCGTACTGATTTCCAAACGTTTCTACACTTGAGGTTGGTGGTTCCATGCTTAAACAATATTTGGTGATTTTGATGTGCTTTATTTTCTTCTTGTTCATGTTTTATGGATTGTGTATGAGGTGTGAAATCAGTTTTTAAAAGGATTTAAGGTGTGTTTGTGGTGAAAGATGTTTTTCCAAAGAAAATGGGTTATTTTCCATGTACATTTCATGTATACTTCCTTATCTGCTTCTTAAAGGTGTTTGATAAAATGTGTGGATGGCGCGAAGCATTTTCTAAAATGGATTTTGTGTGAATTTGGATTCAAAAGAGGTTTTGGGTTATGAAAATGGTGGTTCATCATGTGTGTTATATTTATTGGCTTATGCATGTGTAAAAGTGATGTGTTATGTGATATGTGGAATGTAAATTGAGCACAAAGGTAATCCTAGATAACTAGGTGGGAGGACTAGGACTAGTATGCTAGTTGGATCGGTGGGGTTGAGGCCCAGTTCTTTCTAGTGGTATTGAAGATGCAACACTAACTAAACTATGATGGTTGGAGACCGCTAGAATTTTGGATAGATTCCTCTCTAGTGGCTCGTTCATGGGGATGATGATCAGTGTGGTTACTATACCACGTTTCACCGATATACGAGGTACCTAATGTCCCACTTCAGCTAGTGCCTATAAGGATTTCTCGTGACTTAGTGCTCTTTATGATATCATATTTACCGTCAGCATATGGTGCACTTTGTTGGTTATTCCAAAAGCAAAGCATGTTTTTCCTTCAAAATGTTTTATACAAAAATGTTTTTAGCCTTCTTATAAAACTTTCATATTTTTTTGTCTTATAATGTTTTTAGCATGAAATATCTTTTATTGGGTGGAATCCTACTGGGATTTGGATCACACCTTGCATACACCTTTGGGTGTATTTAGACTTGGTTATTTTTGACTCAGGTAAAGTCAAGATGTATCATGATGGTGGTTTGGGTTTCTAGTGGTCCTCACTTTCAGGTGTTGGTGGTGGCTTGATGACGATGCTCCTCTTGTTGCATGGAGGTTTTTAGGATAGTGTCATTGTTCCCTTTTCATTGTAGTCCTTTTGGGTTTTGTTAAATTTGTAAACATTGAATTTGGGAATTGTTGTGCCATGTTTGGTTATGATTATTTAGTTATGTTTCATTTATTATTGTTGGTTGTATATTATTATGTAAATGGGTGAAATCAATCCCAAAACATATTGTAATACCTAAGCACTAGTTGTCAGTCCATGGGGATTGGGAATTCCCTTCGGGCCATGCCACGGACCGGGTTGGGTGTAGGGTTGAGTGGCACTCTGGATTGGTTTGTGACAAAATGGTATCAGAGAAGGTCATTCTCTTTTGGGGTTAAGATTATTTGGTATGAGTCTGGATAGATTGGAGCTAGGATTATCAGGGTTTGAGGCTCTGTTTACGAGTAGGGTGCATTGCCAGCACACCTCATGATAGATCTTGAGTCTCCATGGGATGTTGGGATTTTATTTGACTTCTCCCCTGGGTGAGACGTACAGGATGAAAACTGTATATGGACACTGGGTGAGGGTGGAATGGTCTGGTTGTTGGGTTTTTTATTGTGGTGGATTTGGTTATGTTTTTACTTGTGGATGTTTTTTAGATTTTTTTTTATTGCTGAAAATTTTCATAATGGTTGTATTGATGATCCTCCTTGAGGTTGTTGCTTCTTGTAGCAAAAAGCCTCCTAAGAGAATTCATGTACAACTGTAGGAAGTGGATGGAGAGATTTCTCCCTCAAAAATTGATCAGAGACTAGTGAAATATATGGTTCATGTCGTCTAAGTTTTGAGATAGGGAGTGGTTTCTAATCTTGCTAAGGTTAGATAAGTTAAACCGGGTCTTGGAAAGGACAAAGCTTAGGAGTTTCTCAAGAATAAGACTCCTACTTTCTGGAGCAATGCAGAACCACAGGAAGCAAAGGAGTGGTTTGAGAAGATAAATAGAATGTTCGAATTCCTTAATACTCCTGAGGGGGTTTGAGTGAAATTTGATTTTTTCTGTTATAAGGTCCCAGTTGGAGGTGGTGGGACTCGGTGGTTCAAGTTGGGAAGAGTGAGCATATGAGTTGGAAATATTTCAAGATCATATTCAATAGTAGTATTGCCCCAAGGTTTTAGCCTACACCAAGTCCTGATAGTTCATGGATCTTACCCAGGGAGACCAGGAAGTGATGGATTACTCCAATCGCTTTGTGGAGTTGGTACAGTATGCACCCGAGATCATTTCCAATGAGTAGATGAAAGCTTGGAGGTTCGAGATAAGGATGTGGCCAAAGGTTTATTCTCAAGTCTTTTTGTTTAAGTTGAGGACCTACATGGAGGTGGTTTATCATGATTGTATGGATGAGATCGATCAAAAAGGAAAGTATGGATTCCCTGGAGTAGTGTCAACTATGGGCAGTGGCAGCTCGTCAGATAAAAAGAAGAAGTTGGATGAGTAGGGGAAGAAGGGTGGTGGAAGCTTGAGTCATCCTTCCTGACTGTCATTATTAGTAGTTTCATATGTTGGATCAGTTGTGTGCCATCAATGTGGGAATTCGGGGCATGTGCGGTTGATATGTCCATCCCCACCCAGACCTTGCCATCAGTGTGGGCATATGGGACACTTTCAATGGTTTTACAGGTCCACACGTTTCTATCAGAGTGGTGTGGGATCTGTAGCTTCCAGAGGAATTTCAACCCAGTCAAAGCCATCCAGGATGGTGGGATATCAGTTTTTTGGTCATGGTGGTATGATTAGATCCTCTTCTAGTCATAGTCAGTTTGGGGTAGATCCATAGGCTAGTGGTCGTTCTCAGGATTAAGCTAAGACAAAACATCTTCATGTTGTAGACCAGGCACCAGTAGGATCAGATGCAGGACCTGTGACAGTTTGAGGTACTCTTTTTATTACATCATCCTTAGATATCATTTTGTTTGAAATTGGTGTATCTATTTCATTTATTTCTGAATGTTTTGTGGGTGTGTTGAAATTGTTAGCCGAGCTTACGTCGTATGTGATGGAGTTAGTAATACTGCTTGGTAAGGAGTGAGAGCAGGGTTTCATGTGTCCATCTTGTGCACTAACCATGTCAGGGGTCAAACAGGAATGATATTTTCTTGTATTAGAAATGGACCTCTTCAATGTAATCATCGATATGTATTGTATAGTACTCTTTTAGGCACACATCAATTATTATAGGCAGCGAGTGAGCTTTGTGGCACCTGATGGAAGTACCCAGGTTTTTCATAGTGAATGGGATCCTCGATTGGGTCATGTTGGACCTCCACTTCTAGAATTGGGTAATCTCATTTTTCAATTATCGTCGCTCACATTATAGGATGATGGTGTTTCTCCTGAGGGTGGACTACCTCCTGTAGTGGATGAATTCCTAGAAGTATTTCCATAGGATTTTTCAAGTTTACCTCTGGAGTAGGATATAGAGTTCCCAATTGATTTGGCACTGAGAACACAACCTATATACCTTACCTAATACCGTATGACCCCCACTGAGTTGAGGTGATTAAAGTTATAACTAGACGATTTGGAATCCAAAGGATTCATTCACCAGAGCATCTCGCCTTGGGTCGCCCCAGTCCTGTTTGTGAAAAAATTAGATGGATCTCTCTGGTTATGAATTTATTAGCATAATTTGAATAAGGTTACTATTAAAAATAAGTATCCTTTTCCCTATATCGATGACCTTTTTGATCAACTTAAGGGCGAAAGGTGGTTTTCCAAAATTGACTTGTGTTTTGGTTATCACCAAGTAAAATTTAGAGAAGTAAATATCCCAAAACCATATTTCTAAAGTAGATACGACCATTTCGAGTATTTGGTCATGCATTTTGGGTTAACGAATGATCCAATGGTCTTTATGGAACTTATGAACAGGTTTTTCCACCAATATCTTGATTCCTTTGTCATGGTATTCATGGATGACATCCTAGTCTATTTTGGAACTGAGGAGGAGCCTGAGAACCATTTGATAATCATTTTGGGCACTCTTTAGGACCATCGTATCTATGCTAAGTTTTATAAGTGCACCTTCTGGATCAGGGAAGTGAAGTTTCTGGGCCACGTGATCTCAAAATGAGGGTTTTAGTGGACCCCAAGAATATCAGTGTGGTTATGTCATTGGAGTAACCGAAGAATGTTTTTGAGACCAAGAGCTTTCTAGGCTTAGTAGGGTATTATAGGAGGTTTGTTCGAGACTTCTCTCAACTTTATTTGTCCATGATGGTGCTCACCCGAAAACAAGTGAAGTCTTAATGGATCACAATATACAAAGCATCCTTTGAAGAGCTTAAGCGGCTATTGAGCACCGCTCCTATTTTGATCTTGTCGGAATCTGGAAAGGGTTATGTGGTTTACTGTAATGCCTCGGGTATGGGTCTTGGGTGTGTGATTATGCAGAGTGACGATGTGGTGGCATATGGTTCTCACCAAATCCAACCACATGAAAGGAATTACCTAACCCATGACATGGAATTAGTGGTTGTAATGCATGCCTTGAAGACGTGTCACCACTATCTTTTTGGGGAGAAATTTTTTGTTTATTTTGATCATAAGAGCTTAGCATACATTTTCTCCCAAAAAGATCTAAATATAAGGCAGAATCATAGGGTTGAGTACCTTCAGGGGTTTGAATTTGATATAGTTTATATACCATGTAAAGGTAATGTGGTGGAAAATGATTTGAGTAGAAAAGTGTTAGTGCGGGCATTGAAAGAGTCCAGTGATGAGTGGACTTTGGTGGGGATCTTTACTCAGATGCACTTGGAAACCAAGAAGCACAGTGGAGGTTCATTCTTGGCTAGTATCCAGTTGAATATTTCTCTTCTAGAGTTGATTCAGCAGGAGCATCCTGGTGATGAGTTGTGCCGGCAATCTATGCAGTTCCGTAATGGTGAGGAGATGCATTGTGATTTTTCATTGTCTCCCGAGGGAGTTTTTTGCTTCAAGGGTCGCTTTGTGGTGCCATTATATATGAGAAATGTGGTGACGCAGGATATACATTGGTCTTAGTGGTTCATCCATCCCGGTTCTACCAAGATGTACTATAATATGCATTGACAATTCTAGTGGACAAGTGTGAGTTGGTATGTGGATGACTTTGTATCATGGTGTTATACATGTAAGCAGGTGAAATCGGGGCACCCAAGGCCCTCTGGTTTACTTCAACTATTGCCTATTTCTACCTAGAAGTGGGATGATATCACCATGGATTTCATTATTAGCCTACCTCATACACCTCAGGGGAGAATTTTATTTGAGTTTTGATTGATCGTTTGACCAAGTTAGTCCATTTCATTCCAATTAAATATTTAGAAAAAGTGGATGAGTTGGGTTGGTTATATGTTTAGGAGGTTGTGAGGCTTTATGGTGTGTTGTTGGAAATCATTTCTAACTAAAACCCTCATTTTACCTCACATTTTTGGGAGGGCCTTCAAAAGGAAATGGGGTCATAGATCAAGTTAAGCATGACATACCATCCTCAAACGGATGGTCAAATGGAGCGGGCGAATCAGATTTTGGAAGACATGCTCTAGGCATGTGTGTTGGATTTCGACGGTTATTGGGATAGCCAATTGGGATTGGTTGAATTCACGTATAATAATAGCTACCAATATTCTATTCAAATGGATCATTTTAAGGCACTTTATGGTTGGTCGTTTTTATCATCTTTGTGTTGGGATGAGGTGGGTGAGACCTCAATGTTGGGACTGAGGCTTATGTAAGAGACTTATGATAAAATCAAGTTGACCAGGAAACATTTGTTGAAATCTCAGAGTTGCTACAAATTTTATGTTGATCGTAGGCGTTGAGATCTAAAGCTTTCTATGGGTGATTGGGTGTTCGTAAAGGTAGCGCCTCTCTTAAGTCATCATCGTCAAGGTAAGCAAGGAAAGCTAATGTCAAGATATGTCTGACCTTTTGAGATTATCGAGTGGGTTGGTAAAGTGGCATACACATTATCTTTTCCTTCATATTTTATGTCAATTCATGATGTGTTTCATGTTTCCTAGTTGAAAAATTATAACCCATATCTGTATCATGTGTTGAATTGGGAAGAGTTTGAGTTGGAGCCTGATTTATCCGTGTTTGAGCGGTCGAGGAGAATTATAGATTCTCAGGAGAAAGTGCTTTGTGGGAAGTTTATCTCGTTAGTCCGTGTTATTTTGCATCATGGAAATGATGAGCATGAGAATTAGGAATGAAATTCTTAGTTTGAAGAAGAATATCTATTTTTGTTCTCTGATCAAGCTTCATGTTGACTTTTCGGGGACATAAAGTTTTCATGGTGGGGAGAATTTTCACATACGTGTCTTCATTCTAAGGTATTCCATTATTTATTTTCACTCTAGTGTTTATCTTTGGGTTTCCCTTTGAGTATTTGATGAAAAATAAAGAATTTGGGTTTTCCAGTAGGTGGATAACGGTTAGGGAAACTATGCACCTTACCCAGGAAACCATGCGACCAAAGTGACATTTTGGACAGTGGATAACCACATGGTTAGCACATAGTTTGTAAACTGTGTGGGGTAACTATGTGGATTTTTCCTCTTGGAAAGTAAGGGGTGCATGGTTGTTTCATAGTTTGGAAAACCGTGTGACTTTTTCAGGTCATTAAAAATTGGTTTTTTGTCCCCCCTCCCAATTTTTAAGCCTAAACACCCCTAATCCTCCCCACTCAGGATTATTCACCCTAGGCACCTCCCCCAACCCTCTTTCTCCCTTAGACCTCCATTTTCTTGGTGGATTTGGTGTGGTTTATCCAAGAATCTCCAAGTAAGTCCCTCATTTCTTGATTTCTTCCTCTTTTCTAGGGTTTTTATTCCTCTTTCTTGGGGTTTCATATTTCCAGTGAATGGGGTGACCTGTTTAGGGTTGGATCTTATTCTTTAGGGTTCAATATTTATTTTTTTGGTTCGATCTTTCCTTTATAGGGTTCGCTTGAGATGCAGTTGTGGTTTTGCACTGATTTTTGGAAGTTTCTACACTTGAGGTAGGTGGTTTCATGATTAAACATTATTTGGTGACTTATGTTCTTACTTTGCTTCTTGGTAATGTTCTATGGATTTTGTATGAGGTGTGAAATGTGTTTTCAAAAGGATTCAAGGTGCGTTTGTTGTGAAAGATGGTTTTCCAAAGGAAATTGGTTATTTTATATGTACATTTCATGTATTCTTACTTTTTTCATCTTAAAGGTGTTTGATAAAATGTTTGAATGGTGTGAATCATGTTCTAAAATGGATTTGGTGTGTGTTTGGATTCAAAATAGGTTTTGGGTTATGAAAATGGTGGTCCATCATGTGTGTTATATTTATTAGCTTATGCACATGTAAAAGTGATTTGTTATGTGATATGTGGAATGTAAATTGAGTACAAAGGGAATCCTAGGTGAATAGGTGAGTGGACTAGGACTAGTATGCTAGTTGTATCAGTGGGGCCAAGCCCCGGTTATTTATAGCGGGATTGATGATGCAACACTAATTAAACTATGATGGTTGAAGACTGCTAGAATTCTTCATAGATTCCTATCTAGTGGATCATGTATGGGGAAGATGATTAGTTTGGTTACTATATCACGTTTCATTGATATACGAGGTACCTTGTAACACCCTAAGATTTTTTGAATTATTTTTTTTTCAAATTAATTTAATATTTTTGATATTTTTCATTTCACGCAACACTGGAAATAGTTTATTTTATATTAAACCACTATACTTGGCTTGCATTATATGCAACAACAAGTTAATCATTCACTACACGCAACATAAATTTTAGCTTACTCTACATGAAACACCGAGGTTAGATTACATTACATGCAACATTGACTTTCCTTGATGGTTTATGTAACACACATGACTGATTTTTACTAAACAATAGTATATCATTAAAATGTTATTATTTAAAATAATAAGATATAGAAAATCAGATAAATTAGTGGTTATGAATAGTATTAACTAATTTATGAAAATATATAGTTTACACAAATATAATATGAATTCATAGGTTACCAATTAATTATAAATTAATATGAAAATCGATTGAATATAAAAAGAAATATTATAATTTTTATGGTCACAAAGTTGTTTTACCCTAATAAATTAAATTAAATACATTTATTGAGAGATATTAATGTAATATATATTTAATATATTCAATCAAATATTTTTAATATCCATTCAATAGATTTTATAAACATGATATAAGAACAAACCCAAGTTTGTGCTTAAAAACATACATTTTTATTTTTGTCATCTTTTAATGGAGAACCCATTTTAAACTAAATTTTTGGAACTTTTATAGATTTAATATGTCAAAATAAACCTTATATTTGTAATCTAAACATAAAATGTGGGTTAGGATAAATTTTTTATATTTTTCTATAAGGTTTCATTTTTTAATAAATAGTTAAAAATATTGGATTTTAATTCAAAACTATTTTTTCATCTAATTTACTTATAAGGTTAAATTATATTTTAAATTGGTTTCAAAGTTTTATTACATGATATTTTTATCAATTAATCCAATTTAGGTCATTGGAACAATTGTTACATTGAAATTGGATATAAAAACTTACCAAACTTTTGATCATTTACACTTTATAAACTTGCAGTGTCGTCCCATCATCATGATTAATTTTAAATTAATTAATACCACTTATGTGATTGGAATTTGGAAAAATGGATTTAATATTTGTAATTATAATAATTTATAATTTATAATAAGTTCAAATTAGTTTTTTACCAAAAATATTAGTGAAATTAATTAAAATTAATTACATCGATTAAGGTAAAATTAAGTTTAACTAAGGACTAAACCTTAAATTTAAGACTCAAAATGAGCTAGAAACTTGTCAAAGATCCATTTTATGGCCATATTTAGACCCTACACTCCATTTTATATACTTTGGTTTATTATTGGATCCACTTTCAACATGAAAAATGTGGGTGGAATTCTCTCTTCAAATAATTACAAGAGTGTCATTGCTCCTCCACTATAAAAAGCTCTCCTCTCATCCCACTTCCTCACACCTATCAAGACCCTTGTCTTGTAAAAAATCTGCTCAAATAATCTATAAACATCCCTACCTTAATCCTATAATTCTCCACTTATACATAAAGAAACCCAAGGAAGCCTTTTGGCACAAACCAAAAGAAGTTGCCCGATTAAGAGGTAATGTCTTCTCTCAAGCTTATTTCTTTTATTTTATTTCTCCACCCCATGCACTCTATTTATTTAATTATTGTAATAAAACACCATTATACTCAATATAATATGATTTTTTTATTCTAATTTTTATACCTACACTTACACACACCTCCATCTAATAGCCAATGAACATACTGTTTACGTGTATGGTGAACTACCGCCGCACTAAATGATGATTGTTCATTTTTTCTTTACCACCTCTCATAGTGAATATTATGATGAAAAATATATTTATATATATCATATATTATATTTATTATGTATTTAATCTTATTTATTTCTTTTACAACACATATCTTTTTACTTTCCATTTGGTGTAAATATGATAATTTTGTTTAAGGAAGTGTGGATTGTCACCCCCTCAAAGCAATGTGATTCATTCACAAATTACATAGAATGTATTAAATATGGGTTTAGTGAACTTATATGATATATATAACATTATAGTGATAATTTAATGATATTATATACATATATACATATATTTAATTTTATTTTTTTTCTTTAAAT
This sequence comes from Viscum album, assembly GCA_963277665.1. Classification (NCBI taxonomy): domain Eukaryota; kingdom Viridiplantae; phylum Streptophyta; class Magnoliopsida; order Santalales; family Viscaceae; genus Viscum; species Viscum album. Next base: position 870,955,870 of record OY728147.1, on the reverse strand, counting down.
ATGACAATAAAAACAGAAACAACGTTCATGCGTACATATGACTTACCGTCTCCATGAATGGTGTATTACATTTCATAATTATATATTATATAGATTATTATAATAAATATATACTAAATATAAATTATATTTATATCATGTTTTACATTATTGAATTATGATATATATACAAGGACCGAAGATATAACAAATTAAGACACATATGAAGAACAAAGCGAATATTACCCGAAGTGAAACCTTAACATAGGATTGTTGACAAGTGGGTAATATAATGTCATAATCAAAACATATATGATATTATATATAATAATATTCTTTTTTAAAATATGTATAATAAACTTAAATTTATTATAAAGGAATCTTGTATGAGTACGAAGAGAGTCAAGACATAAGGTAAGAGAATTTTATCTCACTTTTTATTTCTGTGAGATGCATACTTTATTCACCACCCATTCCTTTTTTGTGGTGTGTATAATATACATGGATGTATTATATGATTCTTATACTAAAATTTATGGTTATTTTAAATTCCATTCAATGATATTTACTTCATGGGTTTTAAGTTTCAAAAGTTACCAAATCGAAAAAATAGTTTAGCCACAATTTGCCTTCTTTGAAACTCATGTTTTGTTATGCAGCTAGATTCTTTTTCGAGGTGTATATAATTCCATTTTACATGTTATATCATAAATATACTTATTTTCATTATATTTTAAGCTTCATGTAATTTCACTTTCTTACATTGAGAGTATGATCCCAAGTAACCAAGTGGTAAGATATCATTTAAACAATCTCATCGCTTTTCGAGATTGTTAATGATTATGATTATTTGATGAAATATTATGATATATATTTTAAGAAAACTCATTAGTTCACTTAACTTTTTTTTATTCAATATATATCCATGTATTAGTACCATTTTCCCACTCTTTAGTACTTAAGATAATTAAGAAAATGTTTATAGTAAAATCCGACCGCCTCTCTCTTCGGTCGGAAATCTATTGTATTCAAAACCCATGTTTTAAAAAATGTTTTCAAAATATATTTGAATCCCATTTTCAAGGAAAAAGGTTTTTAAAAACATTTTTTAGTTTTCATTTCCTCTTTATAAGTTTTCAAATATATTTTCAAAGAAAAAGGTATTCAAAAGTTTTTATGTTTTAAAAATCATTTTTCAATAAAGAAAGAATATTTTCCTCAAGAAATATTTTTAAAAGATATTTAAAAATTATTTCCCATATAAGATAATATTTTTTGGTGTTACTCATGCCTTTCTGGGTAAATTATTCAATGCTTCCATTCATATTCTTTCTATGAATGCTTAATTATTTGATGGCATGATATTTATGAAACTCGTTTCTCTTTCACGTGTTATATGATTTTGAAACCAGCTTTTTTTCATGAGTGGTGATTATTAGACCTATCTCTTTTCCATAGGTAATGATATGATTAAATTTTCATGATGCCTATCTTATTTCATGGGTTACAATATGATTTTTTTATAATCTTGTGGCGCTCCTATGTATGACTTTATTATGTCTTGGGTTAGATCTATATCTTCATTCAATGCATTGGGTAACGATTGATGACTCGTGAGTATGTGTGTTATGTGTGAACCTGATTTCATGTTCACAATGTTATGTTTGAACCTGATTACATGTTCATAATGTTATGTATGGACCTGGTTTCATGTCCATATGTTTATTCATGAACCTGGTTACATGTTCACAATGTTATGAGTGAACCTTATTACTTATTCACAATGTTATGCATGGACCTGGTTTCGTGTTCATAAGTTTATGTGTGAACCTACTAACATGTTCACAATGTTATGAGTGAACCTTGTTATGTGTTTATAATGTTATGCATGGACCTATTTTCATGTCCATAAGGTTATGCGTGAACCTAATTACACATTCACAATGTTATGCATGGACTTGGCTGCATTTCCACAAGTTGATACGGGGGACTGATTTCATGTCTTTAACTTAATGAGTGAACCTATTTCTACTTATACATGTTCACAATGTTATAAACCAATGTGCATGCCACAAATTCCATGTCTTATTCCTATGTTTTTCTTTCATGAATTATGCTCTTAATTATTTTATGATCTATGTTTTATGAACTGTCAATCTTTATTGTGATCTCTAATATGTAGGGTATGATCTTCAGATGTTATTCTCAAGTTCCATAGCCTTTTTTTCATGTTATACTTACGCATTTCCTTTATTTACCCTTATTAAGCATCTTAGCTCACCCCTTTCTTATGTTTCATTTACATAGGTTATGAAGAAAGGTTTTAGTTGGAATTATTAAAGGTTGAGATATTTATGGGAGATGTTGAAGATCTTTCACCAGGATAGAAGATTTTGTTTCCAAGTTTCCAAAGACACTAAACTATTATGGTTCTTGGGCGTGTATTTTTGTAATGTACTGAATATTCATCTAAAATGATGTAATATCCATGTATGTTAAGCTTGGGTCGCTATAGTTGGTATCAAAGGAAAGGTTTAGTCAACCTTTAGAAACTAGGATGAGAAAACTTTAGTGATATCCCTAGGTATATTTTTAAGGATATGTCTAGGGATATCTTTATGGATAAGTATAAGGATGAGTTAACATTTAGGAAAATGTCCTTGAATTTTGGTAAAGGATGGAGAAAGTGGTTTCACATAAATACATCCTTGTTTGGATACTACAAATGGATGTGACTCTGTAACAGATGTACCTAGGGGTAACAACTCCGATAAGATGTCCTAGGCCTGACTTAGGGTAATCTGGTACATGATAATGGGTCTTGTTGCACACCTGGTTTGATACTCCTGGGGTATATGCTTTGAGAATTCACAAACTCTTCATGAACCATCATGAAGGATTTAAATAGAAGTTGGCTATGAATAAACTAGGATAAACCTAATTTGTCACAGATTAAGGAAGGTGTCATACTTTGGACATCCTATAAGTTACTTTTCATGATTATGTGGTTCATCTCTATGGTAATTGTTTATTACTCTATGATATCTAGTTTTAGTAAATGTTTGGAACCCAAAGGAACTGTGCTAATGAGGAATGCAATGGACAATACAATGATTCCCCCCCTAAGAAACCAAATGTTATGAAAGATGGAGTGAAAAACATCATTTCTATGACCACACAGCCTTATCAAGCCATTAATCATGCTGAAATTTCAAATAAACAAAGGAGGGAACAAAGTTTTCTTGAATCCTTTTTAAGGAAACGTCCACCTTCTTTTAGTGGAATGATAAATCAACTAGTTGATGAGAAATGGATATGTACCACTGAAAAGATACTTTTCATTCTTCATTGTTCAGAATGAAAAAAAGTTATATTGGGAACTTATCTCTTGTAAGGTGAAGTGAAATAGTGGTGGAACTTCATCAAGAATATGAGGCAACAAGATAAAATTGTATCCATGGATTGATATGAGTTCAAAAACTTATTTTTCGGTAAGTACCTTCCTCATATTCTCCTTATAGAAAAGGATATTGAAGCTTCTCATCAATCTCATGGTTATGATAAGAAAAGAAGTATAGAATTTAAAGGAAACTCTAAAGACTATGGAGATAAGAAGATTAGATTTACTTTATGCTCAAAGTGTGAAAGGAAACATGGAGGAAATTGTATTAAGGGAACTACTAAATGTTTTAAGTATGGAAAGAAAGGTCATCGAGTGACTGAATTTTGAGGTAATGGGAATAATGAGAATTCTCCAAAGAATGCACCTCCTGCAATTCAGTGTTTCAAATGTAAGGAGTATGTTCATTATTATAGGAAGTTCTTAAAACCAAAGGTTAATGATGAATATCGGCATCAATAATCTCTTCAATTGACGGATAAAGGTAAAGCCTATGCAATCATAATGGATGGAGTAAATCAAGATAATTAGGGAACACTTATCCCCCACTTCTATGTTGAAAAGTTCATGTTTTATTTTGTATTAATAATCCCTATGAAAGTATTATTGTCCATCCTTTGGTGAGATTTCATGTGATTATCATTCCCTACATGTATTATGGAATAATAAAATCACATTTAATGTTCTATCGGTACAAGGATGAACACAAGTATCCAATAAAAATGTTTTTGGTATTAGATAAGAGCATATTTAAGGAAGAAAGGGTGAATTATATTTTTGGAAGGGGTATAAGGTTAACCATTTATAGAAAGCTTAAGTTAAACTTTAGATGAAGTCGGTAAGATTAAAGTGTTATCTCTACATATGAGGATTTATGCATATTGGATAGCATGTTCAAACTACCTTGTTTTGATGGTAACTAATGACAAATGGGATGGAATATCATGGGTCTCATGATCTATTAGTACTTCAGGAATGAAAAGGTAACCTTATTTTGTAGAGAAAGAGGTGAAGTAGATCAAGGAACAAAAAATGGTGAGGTTGTCCTGAAATCATTCGAGTATATATTTTCATGGAAAATCTTTAACTTTAGGAAAACAGATCTTGATACAAAAAAATGTTATCTTAGTACCTCCATTTCGGATGAATCAGATGATCCCTTAGTTCATCGCAGATTTATGGATTTCTAATTGTTAACTTTCTCCTGACCTTTTTCTTTATCCCTATCTATCATAACTTGATAGTTATATTTTTCTTTCATGTTTATGTTTTCACTTCTCACCTATATTCCCCTATGTGGAAACCTAGTTATATATTACTTTGGGTAACTGTTATGGTTCCAACATTCCCTTTTTAAGGGGAGTTTTAATATTCATTTTTACGACGTGGGTTTATATGAATGAAACTTTCAAGTATTAAACTTTTAATAACCTGGATGAATTTTCAGGGAGAAATTCATTTTAAGGGGGGTAGAATGTAACACCCTGATATTTTTTGAATAATTTTTTTGAATTAATTTAATCCTTTTGATATTTTTCATTTTACGCAACACTGAAAATATTTTATTTTATATTAAAGCACTATGCTTGACTTGCATTATATGCAACACCAAGTTAATTATGCACTATGTGCAACATAAATTTTATCTTACTCTACATAAAACATCATGGTTATTACACGCAACATTGACTTTCCTCAGTGGCTCACGTAACACGCATGCCCGATTTTTACCGAACAATAGTATATCATTAAAATGTTATTATTTAAAATAATAAGATATAACCTAGATGATAAATTAATGGTTATTAATAGTGTTAAATAATTTATGAAAATATATGGTTTATAAAAATATAAGATGAATTCACAGGTTACCAGTTAATTAGAAATAAATATGAAAACCGATTGAATATAAAAGGAAGTATTATTATTTTTATAGTCACAAAGTAATTTTACCCTAATAAATTAAATTAAATGCATTTATTGAGTGATATTAATGTAATATATATTTAATATATTCAATAAAATATTTTTTATATCCATTCAATATATTTGATAGACATAAGATAAGAACAAATCCAATTTTGTGCTTAAAAAACTATATTTTTATTTTTACCATCTTTTAATGGAGAATCCATTTTAAATCCATTTTTTGGAACTTTTATAGATTTAAAATGTAAAAATAAACCTTATATTTGGAATTGAAACATAAAAATTAGGTTATGATGTTTTTTTGGTATTTTTCTGTAAGGTTTTATTTTTTTAATGAATAGTTAAAAATACTGGATTTTAATACAAAACTACTTTTTCATCTAATTTATTTACAAGATTAAATTATATTTTAAATTAGTTTCAAAGTTTAATTACATAATATTTTTATAAATTAATCCAATTTAGGTCATTGGAACCAATTTCACATTGAAATTGGATATAAAAATATAGCAAACTTTTGATCATTTTTACTTTAAAACCTACAGCGTTGTCCTGTCAACAAGATTAATTTTAAATTAATTACTGCCACTTATGTGATTAAAATTTGGAAAAATTGATTTAATTTTTGAAATAATAATAATTTATAATGTTTAATAAGGTCAAATTAGTTTTTGACCAAAAATATTAGTGAAAATAATTAAAAGTAATTACATCAATTAAGGTAAAATTAAGCTTAACTACAGATTAAACCTTAAATTTAAGACTCAAAACGACCTAGAAACTTTTCCAACAACTATTGTATAGACATATTTCTACCTCATAGTCCATTTTATTGAATTTTTACCATTATTTTATCCACTTTAAACATGAAAAATGTGGGTGGAATTCTCTCTTCAAATATTTACAAGAGTGTCACTCCTCCTCCACTATAAAAAGGCTTCCTCTCCTCCCACTTTCTCACACCTCTCAAGCCCCTTGGATCACCCAAAATATGATCAAATAATCTCACAACATCCCTCAATTAATCTTATAATCCTCCCCTTGTACATAAAGCAACCCAAGGAATCCTTTTGGCACAAACCAAAAGAAGTTACCTAATTAAGAGGTAATGTCTTCTCCCAAGCTTCTTTCTTTTATTTTCTTTCTCCACCCCCCCCCCCCACTCTCTTTATTACATGATTGTATAAAAAATCTATTATCTTCAATATACTAGTATTTTTTTTATACTAAGTTTTCTATCTACACTTACACGCACTTCCATCTAATGGGTAACGAATATACTGTTTACGTGTACGACGAACTACCGCCTCACTAAATGATGATTGTTCATTTTTCCTTTACCACCTCTCATGGTAGAAATTATGATGGACAATATGTTTTTATATATCATATATTATATTTATTATGTCTTTAATCTTATTTATTCTTTTTATAACACATATCTTTTTTACTTTCCATTTGGTGTAAATACGATAATTTTGTTTGAGGAAGTGTGGACTACCGCCCCCTCAAAGTGATGTGATTCATTCACACACTACATGGAATGTATTAAGGATAGTTTTAGAGAAATTATATGATATATATAACATTATAATGATAATTTAATGATATTATATACATATATACATATATTTCATTTTCTTTCTTTCTTTCAATAAGATAATAAAAACATAAACAATGTTCATGCGTACGTACGACTTACCGTTTCCATGAACGGTGTATTCCATTTCGTACTTATATATTATATAGATTATTATAATACACATATATTTAATATACATGATATTTATATCATGTTTTACATTATGTAATCGTGATATACTTATAAGGACCGAAGATATAACAAATTAAGACACATACGAAGAACAAAGCGAATATTACACGAAGTGAAACCTTAACATATGATTGTTAACAAGCGGGTGATATGATGTCATAATCAAACCAAATATGATATTATATATAATAATATTCTTATATAAAATATTTATAATAAACTTATATTTATTATACATGAATCTTGTATGAGTACGAAGAGATTCAAGACACGATGTAAGGGAATTTTATCTCACTTTTTTATTTCCGTGAGATACATACTTTATTCACCACTCATTACTTTTGTGTGGTGTGTATACTACCCATGGATGTATTATATGATTATTATAATAAAATTTATGTTTATTTTCATGTCCATTCTATGATATTTATTTCATGAGGTTTTAGTTTCAAAAGTTATCAAATCGGTAAAATAGTTTTGTCTCAATTTGCCTTCGTTGAGACTCATGTTTTGTTATGCACCTAGATTATTTTTCAAGGTGTATATAATTCCATTTTACATGTTATATAATAAATATAATTATTTTAATGACATTTTAATATTCATGTAATTTTCTTTTCTTACATGGAGAGTATGATCCCAAGTAACTAAGTGGTAAGAGTTTATTTAAACAATCTAATCGCTTTTCGAGATTGTTAATGATTATGCTTATTTGATGAAATATTATTATCCATATTTAAAGAAAACTCATGAGTTCCCTTACCCTCTATTTATTCAAGATATATACATGTATTAGTACCATTTTATACTCTTTGGTACTTAAGATAGTTAAGAAAATGCTTTTAGTAAAATCTGACTGTCTCTCTCTTCAGTCAGAAATCTATTGTATTCAAAAACCATGTTTTCAAAAATGTTTTCAAAAGATATTTGAAGCCCAATTTCAAGTAAAATGTATTTTCAAAACATGTTATAGTTTTCAATGCCTCCTTTATAAGTTTTCAAATCTATTTTCAAAGAAAAAGGTCTTCAAAAGGTTTTATGTTTTAAAAAGCATTTTTCAATGAAGGAATGACATTTTCCTTAAGAAATGTTTTTAAAATATCTTTCAAAATTATTTCCCATATAAGATAAAATTCGTTGGTGTTACTCATGCCTTTCTAGGGAAATTATTCAATGATTTCGTTCATATTATTTCTATGAATGGTTAATGTTTTGATGGCATGGTGTTTATGAAACTCGTTTCTCTTTCACGAGTTATATGCTTTTGAAACCCGCTTATTTTCATGAGTGGTGATTATGAGACCTTTCACTTTTCTATGGGTAATGATATGATTAAATGTTCATGATTCATATCTAATTTCATGGGTTATGATATGATCATTTTTTATAATCTTATGGCACTCCTATGTATGACTTTGTTATATCTTGGGTTAGATCTATATCTTCCTCCAATGCATTGGGTAACGATGGACGACTCATGAGTATGTATGTTATGCGTGAACCTAATTTAATGTTCACAATGTTATGCGTGAACCTAATTACATATTCTCAATGCTATGCATGGACCTGGTTTCATGTCCATATGTTTATGCGTGAACCTGATTACATGTTCACAATGTTATGAGTGAACCTTATTACATGTTCACAATGTTATGTATGGACCTAGTTTCATGTCCATAAGTTTATGCATGAACCTGATTACATGTTCACAATACTATGAGTGAAACTTATTATGTGTTCACAATATTATGCATTGACTTGGTTTCATGTCCATAAGGTTATGCGTGAACTTAATTACACGTTCAAAATGTTATGCATGGACCTGGTTGCATGTCCAAAAGTTGATGTGGGGACCTGATTTCATGTCCTTAACTTGATGAATGAACCTGTTTCTACTTATACATGTTCACAATGTTATAAACCAATGTGCATACCACAAATTCCATGTCTTGTTCCTATGTTATTCCTTCATGACTTATGATCTTAATTCTCTTATGATCCGTTTCTTATGAACGACCAATCTTTATTATGATATCTAATATGCAGGGTATGATCTTCAAATGCTATACTCAAGTTCCATACCCTTTTGTTCATGTTATGCTTGTGCATTTCCTTTATTTATCCTTACTTAGCATCTGAGTTCACCCTCTTTCTTATGTTTCCTTTCACCGGGTTATTAAGAAAAGTTTTAGGTAGAAGTATTAAAGGTGGAGATCTTTATGGGATATGTTGAAGATCTTTCACCAGGATAGAATATTTTGTTTCCAAGTTTCCAAAGACACTAAACTATTAGGGTCCTCAGGCATGTATTTTTGTAATGTACTAAAGATTCATCTAAAATGATGTAATATCCATGTATGTTAAGTTTGGGTCGCTATATACCTAGTGTCCCACTTCAGCTAGTGCATATAGGGATTTCCCGTGACTTAGTGCTCTTTGTGATATCATACTAACTATCGGCATACGATGCACTTTGTTGGTTATTTCAAAAGCAAATCATGTTTTTCCTTCAAAATGTTTCATATAAAAATGTTAAAAGCCTTCTTATAAAACTTGCATGTTGTTTTGTCTTATACTGTTTTTAGCATGAAATCTCTTTTATTGGGTGGCATCCTGCTGAGCTTTGGCTCACACCCTGCATACACCTTTGGCTGTATGTAGACTTGGTTGTGTTTGACTCAAATAAAGGCAAGATGTGTCATGATGGTGGTTCGGGTTGCTAGTGGTCCTCACTTGCAGGTGTTAGTGGTGGCTTGAGGACGATGCTCCTCTTGTTGCATGGAGGTTTTTGGGATAGTGTCATTGTTCCTTTTTCATTGTAGTCCTCTTGAGTTTTATTAAAGTTATAAACATTAAATCTGGGAATTGTTGTACCATGTTTGGTTATGATTATTCAGTTATGCTTCATTTATTATTGTTGGTTGTATATGATTATGTAGATGGGTGAAATTGTTCCCAAAACATATTGTGATACCCAGGCACTAGTTGTCAGCCTGTGGGGATTGGGAACACCCTTCGGGCCATACCATAGACTGGGTCGGGTGTTGAGTTGAGTGGCACTCTGACTTGGTTTATGAAAAATAATATTATTATTTATTATTTAACATGTTGATAAAATATTATTCTCGCGCGTGGTTTAATAATCATTCATATTTGTTTGATCGCATATATTTTGTCACTAGTTATTCAAGAGAATATTTTGTAAACATAATATTTAATAAATATTTATTTGTTATTTAGTGAATATAATATTTATTTATTTATTGTCAAATAATGCAGTGATATTTATTTATTAAAAAAATAGTCATTATTCAATTTCTAGTAGATATTGTGGAGGAATGACGGACTGAGTTTATTGGTTCAGTGAGAAATAGTATATATTGAATATTATTTGAATACATAATATTTAATTGATTTATGAGTTTAGCACATGTCAAGAAACAATATTATTATTATTATTATTACAAACATGGGGTTCTGCATGGATTAAAAAAAATAATAAGGCCGCATGTGCAATTATTATTTTTTAACCCTAACAATACATGAACCCAATTGTATTATTTCTTAAGGGGTTGTCATTTGTTTTGGTGTACACAACAACATCCAGAGAATCCCATCAAGGCCCTAGAGAGCTCCCTTCTCTAAGAACGCTCTCAAGAACGGAGAACGGCCATCCACCACTAATCTCGACTCTAGAGAGATCCAAGAGAATCCTTCTTAAAGCGATTTTCGTAACGATCAAAGGCGAACAACGTAAACGTTAGGATCTACTGTGCTACCACCCGGAGATTCCTATTGCGATGTTCAGAAGTCCATTGAGCATGTGTGGATCACCGCTTGAGGGAATCTACTCTTGATTCTTATGACACAACGACGATAGGACATAGAGACGTTGTCAGATTCATCAATGAAGAAATAATCCATCACAGGGTAATTCTTTAATTATTTAAATAAATTATAAATAATATGCGATGATTCTACGTTTTGATTTCGGCGTTCAATCATCAATTAATCTTGTATTCAATTTCATTGGTCATAAAGTTTATTGTCAATGTACATCTCAGATTAATCATCGATTACGACAAAAAACCGAGTTGGGCATGCCTCATTCAATGTTTCCACTATGCCTAAAACCTTCAGTGACACATCAATGCAAACTTGTAAGACATTCTCATAAAAAAGAAATATAAAACCAGATTTAATGATTCACATAAATAGAATCAATGTCGTGAGAATACAATTTCCAGGTTTAGGTATGCATAAGTAGAATTGGAAGATCAGATTATGACATGATAAATCGATAACAAAAATCTATACACAAAATAAGCAAAAACAACATGCAATAAATCTATATGTTAGGGATGGATCGAGGGGAGGAGAGGGTGTCATCATGTGCTAAGGCTAGGATCGAGGGGATGGGAGGGCGAAATTAGAGATGGGATCGAGGGGAGGGGATAACTTCGTCGAGGGGAGGGGAGGGCATCGTCGTCGGGGGGAGGGAGGGTGTCGTCATCGAGGGGAGGGGGACGTTAGGCTATGGAGGGGAGGGGTGGGTGTAGTCGAGCTGAGAATGAGGGGGAAGAAGCTGTGAATTTAGGGGTTTATTGTTGACGATTTTAATAGACCGTCGCTGAGCATTTAATTGGCGACGATTTATTAAGAAATTGCCTCTAATTATTAATAAGCAGCAGTTTTTTATAAATCGTTGCTAATAAATCGAACCACAAATATGGAGTTTTAATGTAGTGTCATGCCCCTTTGTAGCTTTGAGTAACATTGACGTTTTGTTAGAATCCGCTCTTTGCTAATATTTATGAAATTAAAAATTCATATTTGTTGTCAATGCTACAAAAGTTTGTAAGTTCACACAATTGGGCATTAGAATAAGGATCAAATACTGGATAAAGTGTTTGTTCCGAAATGAAGAGAGCTTAACAAAATTGTATCCGAAGGAGTTTGGATAGATTTATAGAGAGTTGTAAAGTTTTGCATAAAATCCTCATGAGATTCTAGTTTAGGCGAGGGATTGTGGGAAATGCAGTAAAACATACCAATCGTATTTTACGATTGGTATCTATCATAGTGTATGATAGGCAAACAATATTGAGTGCATGGATACCACCACATCTTCAGCACAATTTTCTTTGATTTTGAATCATTGAGACGGTTCATTTATGGCTATTCGAATTGATTATATCAAACAACTATATTCTCAGCAACCATATGCATTGTGGGTGGCACACATTGGCTACCAAATGTTGGCAGCCAACTCTTGATTTTCTTCGTCACGTAGAGGAGGTCTCTATAAAGGATGGGGATCCTCGCATCGGGGAGGTGCGATTCAGTCTTGCCATAACCGAAACTCTCTTCTAGCTAAGTTCACCATTTGTCTTCATCGAAAAAGGTGCTATCACACCTCTTGGAGTTTGCAGGATCCTCTTATGGTGTACGAGGATTCTAGTGGTTGGTAACTACCTGTGGATGCGAGAGTCCTTAGGCTGTCGCTCGGTGATCTCCATCAAATAAACTCCATCGTGATCGATGAAGACGAAGATTGTTGCAATAAAGGCATGTCCACTTATGCTTATGTTCATCATTTCATGTTGATTTAATGGTGACAAATCAGACATCCAAATGGGTTTCTCTCTCAGCTTTAATCACGTGATAATCTTACAAAACCCATCAACGCCCACAAGCATTGACTGAAGTTGGCAGGGTCGGGCTTTGTGGCAGGCTGATAAGCATACATTGACTCGACTTTTGTTGTCTATTCTGATGCTTGTTTGTCTATTGTTCAATACATACACTCACATGTATCATGAGATTTATGTCAAAGGGTCCACTAGCGGTGTTCTGTCAGGTTTTTCTCCCACACCCCGCATGTGCATCTTACTAAATACACAAGCTTCATTGTTCGGGATGTGGAAAAATGGAAAACCCATGTGTCAGGTGATTGAACAACGACAACTTGATAAGGAGATGAAGCCGGTGTTAAGACTAGTTATTATGTCACATTTTACTGTGTTTTATTTTTTATTTTTTTTGGTTTCAGATAATAGTTTAACAAATATTATGAAAAATCGTGTGATTACATATGTATTTAATTTTTTCGAATTAAATAATTTTTTCTTTGTAATTTGTTTATAATCAAGATGGTACGTGAGAAATATTTTTTCATGAAAAACGTTACCGTTTTTTCACATGTTTTCAAAACAGAAAATTAGCAATCAAGAATCAAGAATCAAGAATCAAGAATAAAAAAAGCAGTCCGATTTTTTTTTTTTTTTTTAAAATATAAAATTTCCGTCTAACAACCGCAGTCACACGCAACCTACCGGCAGAGGATGAGAGGCATGGCGAAGGAAGTCATCACCGAAGAAAACTCCGTTGATTCCGACTTTATCGACTTCCTCAACTCTTCTCCAACCGCATTCCACGCAGTCGGTAATCCCGCCGTCTTTAGTTCGTTTCCTCAGAAAATGAAATTGAGCTATATCACTCACGTCTGATTCGATCAAGCAATGGCTTTTTTATTTTTCGTTTGCATTATTACGAGTGTTCCTGTGATAATTTGGGAGTCGGTTCTGTAAATGTTTATTTATTTTTTGCGGTACGGTGCTTTATCAGATGAATCCAAGAAGCGGCTGTTGGAAGCTGGATTTCAGCAAGTTTCCGAGAGAGAAGATTGGAATTTGCAGGCGGGAAAGAAGTACTTCTTCACCAGAAATTACTCCACGATCGTCGCCTTTGCTATTGGGAAAAGGCATGGTTTAATTTTATCTCATCGCTTTTAGATGTTTCTCGTTAGTCCCGCTCTTATAAATCCCATCGAGACAATTCAGATGAAAACCTGTACGTTGACAACCTTGCCATGCGGGGTTTCATCCACATTAATAGAGAGGGAGAGAGAGCGGGAGAGAGGTGGGGGGGGGGTCGTGGGGGTGTTGATGCTGAATGAGTGGCGGCGCTGTCGTTTGTTTATTTGTTTTTCACTCGCCACTAACGATAGAGTTGGGATATCCGTTGCCTAGTTTTAACCAACTTCTGTGGATGTGTTATTGAACTCTTACACAGATACGTTGCTGGTAATGGGTTCCATATAATTGGCGCTCACACTGATAGCCCCTGTTTGAAACTGAAACCCAATTCAAAGGTAATTTTGATTATTAATTGTAAAAATTAGAAACAGAAAAAAAGACGGAAAGGGGAAAAAAGGCTGTAGAATGTTAGTTTATATCTTGCATTGCATTGCATATCAATTCGAGATTTTGGTGGAATGTCCAGGTTACCAAAGGTGGATATTTGGAGGTTGGTGTCCAAACATACGGGGGTGGCTTGTGGCACACATGGTTTGATCGTGACTTGACCGTTGCTGGGCGGATTATTATCAGAGAAGAGAAAGACGGTCATATTTCTTACCTGCATAGACTAGTTAGGATCCGTGATCCAATAATGCGCATTCCTACCCTTGCAATTCACTTAGACAGGTACTTCTCAATACACCTGGGTCGTGGCCCTTGGGCTGTTGGATCTTTTAGATAGATTATTTATGTTCATTTTTTTCAAGTGCATAATTTCATAAATATCAACTTTTAACTGGTTAGGTTAAAAGTTGGTGTTGAACAAGTATGCTTTCTATGTTTTGAATAGGGAGGTAAATGATGGTTTTAAGCCAAACAAGCAGAGCCATCTTGTCCCGGTTCTAGCGACATCGATCAAGGTTATCTTATGAACATGCCCTCCATGGCCTTTTGTTTATCTTAATGCTTGCCCTCTTTTTTCATGAGTTCTGTGATAATTAATGCAACTGTTTTTTTCTTCAGAACATTGTTTTTATTGATCCAAGTCTTTCCGTTTTCAGTATTTTTCATTTAGACTATGGCCCTTGAATGGATGATGATCTCTACATCCGAAAATTGATTATGATTACAGAAGCATCTTACGATTTAATAAATTTTGTATATATCAACCACCGGAATATGCTGGTGAATGTGTAACATGCCTATATTGTAGGATTGCATCAGGAGGCAGTATCTGTTAAGTTAATTGCAGGTCAAATGGAAGCCAGTAAAATACCAAATGGTGAGTTGGCTAGTTGAAAATTAAATCACATGTCCTTAAATCGCTTTATACTGAATGGCTGGGGGCATGGCCGATGACTACTAATCCTATTTTGTGACTGTGATTCTACGTGCTTATAAAATTAAATAAACATATTGTGTTATTGTTGGAAAATTGTGCGTTATGCCACATTGATTGGTGATCTGGCTTTAGCTGGAGTGACTGGTGTATAATTTGTTCTTAGATAAGTAGAATATGAATTTCCAAGAGTGATCCAAAAATATCCCCAACCATGCTGGTGATTTAAAGCAATTTTAGTGACCAACTGGTTCTCTTTTATTTTATCAGACAACATTAGCCCTTTTGTTGCCTTTGCACGCAAAACACTGCCGTAGCTGACTCCTTCTATTAACCTTTTTAGTGACATGGTGAAGCTTGACTAAGCTATGTCGTTCAATCAACATACGACTAAAATTGCAAACATAACCCGCTATAAAATCTCCTATACAGGTTTTGAACTCATATTGTATTCAAAACTATTATAAATATCAGCGATGTAATAAATCATTTCCTGCCTACATTCTTTCTTTGTCAGATGCATGTTTGGTTGTTATACTTGATGATTAGTTGCTGCTAGGAAAGTAATGGAAGTTCTCAAGCATGGAGAAACTGTTTTTTTTGTAGGCTGATCTTAATAAAGCTGTTGCAAATAATGGCCCTGATAAAGCTGGAGCTCAGAATGATGAATATAAGAAGCATCACTCACTTTTATTAGGGGTAAACTCTGGATCTAGTGTTCTGTTTGGCGCTTTCAAGATATATGATTTGGTTGAAACTCAGCTACCTTTTTTAGTGTCATTAATCTACATAGCTATAACGCTGTGCTTGACAACACTTAATGAATTGTGCTTATCGCACTTGTCACTTATGATAAGCTGTTTGAAAAAACAAGTGGTGTTTGTTATATTTCTGGAAAACCTTAAATTCCATAATAAAACCACTTAAATTAGTGGCAGAAAATCACTTTTTCAATAAGCAATCTTGTAACACTTATTATAAGTGATATGTGCTATGGCTCTGTTTGACAGCATTTCTTATAGCAATTATCACTTATGATAAGTGCTTTTGCATAAGTGGTTCCAAATTGCTTATTGAAAATGTGTTTTTTTGCCACTTATTTAAATGATTATCTTCCGCCGTGCAATTGTTTTTTAGAAACAGAGCAAACAGTACTTATAAGCAGTTTGCAACAAGTGTTGCTAAACAGAGGCTAAAATGCTCTGATTTGTTTTGCTTCTTTCCTCCCAGCTGTTAGCAGCCCAAGCCAGGTGTGGACCGGATGAAATATGTGATTTCGAGCTGCAAGCATGTGATACACAGCCTAGTTTATTAGGTGGTGCCATGAAGGAATTTATTTTCTCTGGAAGGCTGGACAATCTCTGCATGGCATTTTCTTCTTTGAAGGTAGCTTCAGTGAAAGGTTTTGTTCCCATTATTACGGTGTTGCCTCGTTCATGAGCTTTATCTTGAAAAAATATCAAGTGATGATAATAAATAGATGGCATTTTCATCCTTTAATGAATTCAATTTCAGGCTATTGTAGATTCCACAGCTACAGAATGTAGTCTAGACAATGAGACTGGTGTGAGAATGGTGGCCTTGTTTGATCACGAGGAGGTTGGTTCGAATTCTGCTCAGGGAGCTGGATCTCCTGTCATGCTCAATGCCCTGTCACGAATTACCAACTTTTTTATTTCTGATTCTAAGGTACTTTGTTCATCTTTGTGATCTGGATTTTTTGTTTGAACATCTTCAGTTAAATTATAAATTCACAGGTTTTCCCTGACATTGGCTGTTGATCTTTAAACAGTGAAGTTCAGTGCAATTTTGCATTATTTTTTAAGTCCATAGGCCCGAATTCTAGGAACATGTAGACTGGATTTTTTAAATTAGAATTAAATTGCTCATTGTCCTTGTTTTAGAAGAAAACCTTGAGACAACAATTGGTATCGGAACCTTGACTCTTGATGATGAAAGTGCGAAAGTTCTGGCTTGCATTAGAATCATTTTGATAGAGTTACGTAAGGTGTTCCTGGCGGCTTTGCAAATGGGCTACGTATGAATCATCAGAGGGCTGCATGAGAATGATTTGCACAGTTCATTGGAAGACAATGGTTGAGCCTGAGCAACCTATGAGCAATTGGAGGTGGCCAAGACCAACGACGGGTCCCCCGTAAATTTCGTGAGGTTGTGGGACCGGTTGAATGACTGGGCCCCACTATTAATAGGTGGGGTGGGACCACTTGTACAGTGACTTGAAGTGATCTAATACCGATTGCCTTTGTCGATTGTGATTGTAATCCCATGAAATGAAAGGAAGCAACAATGTTTTCCTGTGGATGTAGGACTAAAGTCCAAACTACATAAATCTCTTGTTGTCGTTCCTTGTTTGCTTGTGTTTCCGTTTTTGTGTGTTTTTGTCGGGAGTTGTGTTTTACTTGAGTGTGTGAGGGTGGCATTATGGTGCGTGGCTAGGGTGCGGTTTTGTCTTCTCAGTCTGGATGCATAGAGTTTTTTGAGATTCTTTCGTTTCCAAAAGTTCCGGACTTTGTTCTGCAGTTGAAGTTCCATAGGTTTGCTTTCGGTTGCGGTGGTTCTGATTCCCAACAAGTGGTATCAAAGCTTGGTTCTGCAAGGCTCTGAACACTCAACAACAATATCTTCAGGTAATGTTATTATCTCTACACCTTTTTATTTTAGTGGGAGTCAACTGTTTCAAAAGGAATGACATTGGAAGAAGGCCAAGTCCAGATAGAAAAATTCGATTGGACGAATTTCGGTTTCTGGAAGATGTAGATGGAGGATTATCTGTTTCAGAAGGACTTGAAGGAGTCAAACCTAAAGCAATGGAAAAGCAGAACGGGAAATGATTGATGGGAAGACACTTCGAATGATACAGATGTCACTAGCATGGAATGTTGTCTGTAACATCCAGGAGGTGAAGACCACAATGGAGCTGATGAAGGCTTTAGCATATATGTATGGGAAGCTGATGAAGGCTTTAGCATATATGTATGGGAAGCTGATGAAGGCTTTAGCGGATATGTATGGGAAGCTGACAACAATGATCCAAGTGTTCATGATACGAAGGTTATTCGATATGAGAGTGTCAGAAGGAAGACTAGTGGCTGATCATGTCAATGGCTTTAACATTGTGGTTGATGCACTTTCACAGACTCTTTTATCCTCTTTAGATCCTAAACTTCTTGGTTCTGAAATGATTAAAAAATTACATGGCACTGATGGTGATTTCTGTGAACCTTTTAGTCATTATAAACCTAGAACAGGTTATGAAAAGATTTATTTACACGATGAATTCTTATTCCGGATTGATAAAATTTGTCTTCCCAATTGCTCTGTCCGTTTACTTTGCTGAAAGAATAACATTCAAGTGGATTAATGGGGCATTTTGGCATTGCAGAAAAGTGTTCTTTCTGAACACTTTATATTGGCTCAGGGTGTCTCAGGATATTGAGAAATTTGTGGGAAAGTGCATTGTCTGTCAAGTCAAATCTAAATCGAACCCACATGGAATTATGTTAGAGTCCCGTGCTCGATCAGGCTGACAAGAACAGCGAACAAACTTCTTTGTATGTATTGCAAAATGGAACTAGAATTATAGTGGAGAAGGAGAAGTAAGAAGAAGACCGGAGGAGGAAAGTAAGAGGAGAAATACTCGGGAGTTCCCCAGGAACTTCCGTCCAAGCCCAAGGCCGATCCGTTACTAAACTCTCCATTACTCTCTCCAGCTTCTACTTATAACAACCTCCCTAACAACTGTGCCCCCTTCTCCCTCAAATATTCCCCAAGATCCCAAGCATATTAACAACCACCCTCTCCCCCACTTAGTGCCTCACGTGAAGCTCCTAACAAACCCCTCCTAGCTATCCAACCAACCCCTCCCAGCTGTCCAGCCTTTTCCAGGTTGTATTTCCCCTATATAGACCTTTATGCCCTTTCTAGAAAATGCCTTCCATGCTATTCCATTCTGCCCAGGTGCGGGTTCTATCACTCACCACCCCTTGAGAACAGCCTTTTCCTCAAGACTGAAAGAGAAGAGGTGGTGCCTGATGATCAGAGGATTCCCCCAAGTCTGGATCATGGGCGTCCTTGGCTGTTCTGTGGGGTTCCAAACAGACAGGGCGAGCACTTCCTCAACAGTAGTTAAATGTGCTTTGGCTGTAGAGTATACCAGGGAATCCAACTGCGATGATTTCCCCAACTTTGAACCAGACCTAGGAGTAAACACTGCTATGGTCGTGAACTTATGACAATTGCTGCGTGTATTAAACACCGAGCCTGCCGGCAGTCCATACGTTAATATATGACAACTGCTGCGTGTATTAGACATCGAACCTGCTGGTAGTCCATACATCCTGGGTAGCCTGATAGCGTCAGTGCCCCTCTCTGTAGCTGTTCTCCTTCACAGTATCTCCTCCCAAATTTTTTTGCTTCTTCCTTGGCAATATGCCTTCTTTCATGACCGCTGCAGGGCCTCCTTAAATATCGCTGGATTTTTCTAGCTTTAAGCACCCATGGAGAAATTAATTCCATGGCTAAACAGCCTCCCATCAACATTGCCCCTGAACTGAGCAATGGGAGCAAGATCCCTTAGCTGGTCCCCTACAGGTGTGTCAGACATGTGTCAATCATCTTGCACAGAATTACCATCACCATGCCAACCTTTACCAGGAAAAATTAACAAATCAATCTGATCCAACGTGGGCACTACCATGTCTTCCCCCTGTGGCTTCTTCTTTGTTGTGCTTGACAGAAAATTCCTCTTGTTGTACCCCGTCCTCAGCAGAGTACTCATCTGTCAGTAATGAATGTATATCAATAGAGTTTATTTGATCCACAGGAGCAGTCAAGTGCGTGGAAGTCTCATTAAGCTTTTGACAATTCTCGGTTGTCATAGAAACAGAGGCCATAATGACCAAAACTAGGTTCACTGGAGGCACTTTCCTTCCATCTGTCTGGAAAATGCAATTCCACTCAAATCGTGTTCCCTCCTTGCTCATCAAAAGCTTTTCGCAAGCAAGTCTGCATTGCCTTGCTACAACACCTGGGTGGATAATGAAGATTTATTAGCTCTTTAAAAATGTGCAGCCCATGTTGGTTTTGAAGAGAACTCCTAGGCCTCCAATCAACATCAATATGTTGGTGTGACTGCAGGGATTCCCCCAGGTCACAGGGTTACTGCGGAATTTGGCTGTCCAAGCCAATGCCCCCTGCCACTCCATGATTAGAAAGAGTTGGAATCGGTCATTGGAGTGACAAATTTTCCATCTCTTTCATCTTTTGCAAAATAAAAGCTCACTGAATCGCTTCATTTCCTCTTTAGACACTGGCCATGACACACCTGGGTAGACTTCCATCGCCATGTTAAACCAGTATGTCGCAACTCCTGCCTTAGACACTTGAGTAAGGAGAATCTTCGATTCCTCCGAAGTTTGGTGAATATGGAAATACCATTCTGATCGTGTGATCCAACCCTTAGGATCCTTCCCATCGAACACTGACAACTCTACAACCCCAGCGTTCGAAAATGGTTCTCGCACAACGCCAACCATATCTATCGCCCAAGCTGCATTTCGCTCCTGTGTCTCCCGAGCGTCCTCTCCTCTTGAACGATCGGCCAACTCCTCTGGGACCAGGGACAACTTTTCGTCATCCAGAAGCGATTGCTTCCCCGGGCGACATATTGTTGCATTGAAATACTTGTGAAATGTTGCTTGCTTCTTGTTCTCAGTGCTGTTGGTGGTGCGTTAAGGTTTCAACCGTCATGGCTATTACCCCAACCGATGAAGTCAATTCCGCCAATGCAATATCCACATGCCCCATGCGCTATTCCGTGATGTCCCATTGCGCCTCCATCGCAAGTGTTTCTCCTTCAAAAGAAAATCCAGTCGTGCTCCCCTCATGTGGAAACATCTTCCGGCAGTGCTCCTCCTCTCGTGTGAGCCACATTCGACAGTGATTTGTCTTCCCGTGCGCGTGCCTTCGTCGAACGACTCTTGGGAAAACACATCTCAACCGTTCGAGAAGAAGACCAACAGTGTGTGCCTCCTTCGAGCGAAGTTCTAACAGTGAGCGCGCCTCCTTGCTACCTGACAGTGCAGCGTACCTTGTTCCGCGTGAGAAAAAAAAAATCCGGTACTGCTCTCTATCCTGGTGAGGGAAGATTTGGCAGTGCGCTTCCTTTAAGCAACGAGGCAACAACGGTAGGTTGGACCAAGTGTTAGAGCCCCGAGCTCGCTCAGGCTGCCAAGAATAGAGAACAAACTTCTTCGCATGTATTGCAAAATGGGACTAGAATTACATTGGAGGAGGAGAAGTAAGAAGATTGGAGGAGGAGAAGTAAGAGGTGAAATACTTAGGAGTTCATTTGGAACTTCCGCCCAAGCCCAAGGCCGATCTGTTACTAAACTCCTCATTCTCCATTACTCTCTCCAGCTTCTTCTAACAACCTCCCTACCAACTGTGGGCCCCCCTCCCTGGAATATTCCCCCAAGATCTCAAGCATATTAACAACAACCCTCTCTCCCACTTAGTGCCTCACATGAAGCTCCTAACAAATCCCTCCCAACCACCCAGCCAACCCCTCCCATCCGTCTAGCCTTTTCCAGGTTGTTTTCTCCTATATAGACCTTTATGCCCTTTCTAGAAAAAGCCTTCCATGCTATCCCATTTTGCCCAGGTGTGGGTTCTATCAAATGATATCTTCCTTTTTTTGTTAGAGGTTAAGTTGAGTTGAGTCCCACATCGAACTTTAGGTATCATGCCATCTTTATTATTCACTATAATTAAGCACCAAGGCCTCCCTTAGAGGGGTATCTTAGGTATTGGGTCACCATTCTGTTGCGGAAAACATCAGGAGTAACGAAGTGAAAAAAACGGATCACAGAAGAGTAAAAGGGAAAAAAGAACGAGAACACAAGATTTACGTGGTTCTGGAATAATCTCTGCGTCCACGGAGAGGCAGAAAATCACTATAATACGGGAGCACAAAATGGGCTAATGTAGAGGACGAAACACTATTCCACCAACCGTTGGAAAGTCCGCTGTGCACAGTGAAAGATGGTTGGAAGTCCGCGTCGCTACGGTGAAAGACGACCACCCAAGTTAAAAGTGCTATAGTGGTTGCCGACTGGAAGTCCAAGGAGCTACAGTATTGTTGACTCCGAGGTCCGCACTTCTACAGTGTCTTGTCGGTGACGGTCAGTCAACTCTGTTACAGTGGTCATAATTGCTACAGTCCCCCAAAATTTGGACCTGGGACCTTCGGCCCCCGGACCCTCGGAGCAGGGGCGCGTTGCCCCCTGCAACCCCCAACGAGCTCACTGCGGAGCTCGACCAGCGGAGTTGCGGCTCGGTGCGCAGTATGGGTCACAAGCATCCGGTTTAATTGGATCGAGCTACACCAATGCAACACATTCCTTTATTCTAGCATGGTATCAGAGCAGTTTTAACCCAAAAACCTTTTCTCCCGTCTATCCTCTTTCTCCGCTTAGGTTTTTCCTAGGGATTTCCCTCGTTGGGGTCGGTGGTGCCAAGCCCTTGGTCACCGACACAACTATCCGCCCCCTGCCAGCGCCTCTGGTCAACGTTCCCCCCTATCGCGCATCCCTCCCATCGCTATCTTTTGTCAACGACGCTCCTTCATCTCCCAACGTCGCCCCTGCGTGACAACCCTCCCTGTTCGACGACCCCTCCCTGCGCGACAACCCTCCCCGCGCGACGACCCCTCCCTGCGCGACAACCCTCCCCGCACGACGACCCCCTTTGCACGTCACCCCTCCTTGCGCAACAGCCGCGACGACTCCCTGCGCCGCCAACACCCAGCCGTTGCGCCTCCCTTCTCCAGCGGTCACGTCAGCCCCTAACGCCCCCCTCTTAATGCCGCCTCTTCACCAGGGGCCACTCCCCTCCCCCTAGGCGCGACCTTTGATGGTGTGACTGGTGTCCCTCCAGTTTCTCCTACGCAAGACGTGTGCTGACACTAGACGACATAGGCTGGCGCTGCTTCTCCAGGCCGCCCTTCTAGCGCTGGTCCAACAGGCTTGCACCGGTTTTTCACCGTGCCCTGCTGTGTTTTCCCAGCAGCCCTTGCTGCCTTATGTTTGGATCACCGTTAAACTTCTTCATCACTGTTCAGATCACCGTTTAGCTGTCCAGATCACCGTCGACCTTCTTCATTACTGCTCGGATCATCGTCAGACTTCATCTTTGCCCGGACTATAGTCAGGCTGCCCGAAACATTGTCGGGCTTCATCATCATCGCTCAGATTGCCGTCGAGCTTCCCGTCCTTTTGGGTCCGCGAAATCGGACGCCGTTTCACCTCGACAATTTGAATCCGTAACAAGCGGTCGTTGTTTCATCCGGCATCTTCAAGCAATAGTCATCATTATCATGGGAGCATGAGAGTTCTACGATGGTCATCTATTCTTTCACATCCATGGGCGAGAATGCAACAGTCGGAGCAAAACCAGCGGATAGTGCATACAAGGATGCTATTCATTTTAGTCTTTTTTATGTATTCAAGGTGGACATGTCCAGCTTGAAGGGGAGTATTAGGAATGCGAAAATGTTTCTTTTTGGTTTCTTATGTATCTAAGCTAGGTATACCTAGCTCGAGGGGGAGTGTTAGAGGTTAAATTTGAGTTGAGTCCCATATCGGATTTTAGGCATCATGTCATCTTTATTATTCACTATAAATAAACACCAAGGCCTCCCTTAGAGCAGTGTCTTGGGTATTGGGTCACCGCTCTTCTATTCTAACACTTTTAATCCCCAATATCCCATTGGGAGGACATATATGGATTTTATTGTGGGGTTACCAAGGGCCAAGAGGGAGAGATTCCATTTTTATTGTAGTGGATTGGTTTTAAAAAATAACACATTTTATCTCTTGTCATAAAACTGTTGATGCCTCTAACATCGCTAACTTATTCTTTTAGGAAGTTGCGAGACTACATGGGATGCCAAACACAATTGTGTCGGATCGAGACACAATCCTCAGTTACCTTTAGAAGACTATGTGGACCAAACTTGGTACAAAGTTACTATTTTCCACTACTTGTCACCCGCAAATTGATGGGTAAACGGAGGTGGTGAATCAGACACTATCATCACTCCTACGGATGATTGTCAAAAAAATCTCAAGAATTGGAAGGAGTGTGCCTCACGTGGAGCTCACGAACAATAGAGCCAAACATTCTACTGCTCAATTTTCACCTTTTGAAATTGTTTATGGATTTAACCCCTTGCACCTATTGATCTAGTCCTTCTACCTTTGTAGGATAGAGCAAATATGGATGGGGAGAATCGTGCAAAAATTATCGAGGAACCATGAAAAAGCTAAGAACATTGAGTGAATGATCCATAAATACATTGTTCGTGCGAACAAGGGTCGCAAACAAGTGGTATTTGAGCCCGGTGACTTGGTATGACTTTACATAAGAAAGGAAAAATTTCCTGACAAATGGAAGTCGAAATTCATGCCACATGGAGATGGATCATTCCGAGTGCTTGAGAAAATAAACAATGCCTACAAAATTGAACTTCTAGGTGAGTACGGTGTTAGTACAACATTCAATGTTTCCGATCTTTTTCTGTATTTGGGTGTGTAGAGGATGTGTCGAGGATGACTCCCTTTTAAGAGGGGGGGTGGTGAGAACAGAGTCAAAGATACTGAATTGATTGCCTGTGGTGGAGAGTTGGATTTCCGAGACCCAATGACACATGGAAGGATTAAGGGGCTACAAGAGACAATAAGAGCCCATATTGCTGCATTAAAACCCCAATACATCTCACCTTGCATGGATAGAGCACTTAGACCCATAATATCACTTATTCAAGCCCAAATGTGACTACCAAAGTCCACGACACATGGGTCCATGAGTTTGGAAGCCCAACCACATTAGCGAATCCCCAAAGTCATCCATGGGGCAACAAAGTCAAGTTCGGTAAACTATTGAAATAAAGTCAAGACCTATGTGTGGAAAGCATCTTCTAGACCTCCTTGAAGTCAAAATCCATGGGCTAAAACCATGTGCTACTTCCTGAAAAGTGTTCATTCAACTTTAGCTTTTTGACTTTAAGCGACAAGTAGGTTTAGACTTTATGACTTTATGCTATTAGACCTTGACCATTGTATCTCTCTTTTGCTATAAATAGCCAATGCCATGTCTTGTATGTTATTCAAGCTTGTATTAGTGAAACTCTACGAGTTTGTTCTCCTCATTGCGAAATTGTTATCTTCCTTTTAGCTCTTGTGCATTCTTGCCTTGCCGGTCTACTTACTAGATTAGTGATTCAAGATCACAAAACTCACAATTCTGTGCCTCAATCCAAGTGCATTTTTGTGTGGATTGACCGTCACATCCCTCCCTTGAGTGTATTGTCTAAGTAGTAATTCATGCCCCTTATAACGTTGGCTGACTACTTGTATCTGCCGAACCCTAATCCATTCCTTTGCTGCATCCATCGAATCCTTCATCCACTGCCCCATGCCGTGAAGATCGGGCCACCTTGAGCATCTCGTATCAGGATGTGTGTTGATAAAAGATAGTGGTTTTCATACTCTGAGAATACCCAAATGTAGTGACCATAGTGAAAAATTTGCTCGAACCAGGCCCAGGGGGACCGCCTATAACACCCCCGGTTTGAGGTATTTTGTCCTTTTATTTATGTATTTTGAAGTTATATAATGATTGGGTTGATTTTCGAGTTTCTGGATGATTTTGGAATGTTTTGAAGAGGTTTTGGAAGGCGTACGGTTTGAGCACAGTTAGGGGAAACCATGTGGTGCTCCCTAGGTAACCATGCGAGTTCTGGATAGGCACACGGTTTGGACAAACCGTGCGGCCTTAGAATTTTCGGGACAAAGGGTATCCGCACGGTTGACGCATGGCGTCATATGGAATGACACCAACAAAGTTGCGAGAGTCGAAAGTCCAATTATAAGAGTTGGGATGGATGCACATGATAGGGGCTGCATGTTCCTTGTTGGTGATTGGAGCAGGGTTGTGAGTATGTGGCGCCTGTAAGGAGGGGGCTATAGAGGGTGGGCCTTGCTGTTGTGGAAACGTCGAGAGCCGCAATGACAGAATAAGTTTGCAGATGAAGAAAAGACAAAAGAAAGAAACACACATAACACAGAGATTTACGTGGTTCGGGAAATGATTCCTACGTCCACGGAGAGGCAGAAATATCTCACCATAGTCGGGAGCACAAAATTAGAGGGAGTTTTAGGGTTCTCAAGCACTCAGAAACCCTAGCTCGAAAATGGGCTAATAAAGATGATGAAACACTATTCCACCAACCGCATAGAAAGTTCGCTGTGCTACAGTGAAAGGTGGCTGGAAGTCCACATCGCTACAGTGGATGACAGTTGGAAGTTCGTAGAGCTACAATATCGCTGTCTCCAAAGTTCGGCTTGCTACAATAGCCGTGCCAAAAGTCTGTACTGCTACAGCGCCCTGTCGGTGTCAGCCGGTCAGTTCTGCTACAGTGGTCAGGGTTGCTATAGTGCTCAAAATTTGGACTGGGGACTTTCGGCCTCAAACCCCCAGAGTAGGGCGTGTTGCCCCTGCAACCCCCAACGAGCTCACCGCGAAGCTTGACTCGCGGAGTTGCGGTTTGGTGCGCAGTATGAGCTGAAAGCATTCGACCCAAAAATCATCCAGAATAGATTGGACTCTACACCAATATTACAATCTCCCACTTGGAGTGTGATCCGCTACGTTAACCTACTTCGATGCCAATGACTAAGACAACTTACTTAATCTGAGTTCCTCCTTTTCTTCACTCGCAAGTGCGTGATATTCACAACTTCAATTTAAAGTTGACGATTCATGAAATACCAACTATTTCCTTTTTGCGCTCCCATTGCGTCCTCTCTTATTTTGCCTCTCAGTCTCCGCTCATCAGTAAAGAACAACAGAGGCACAACAATGCCTCAACTTCTGTATTACCATCGGCTTTGTCAACATATCTGCTGGATTGTTTGTTCCACAAATCTTCTGCCACGTCAACAACCCACCCTGTATTAACCCTCTGATAAAATGGTACTTCAGCTGAATGTGCTTCGTCTGGGCATGAAACACTGAGTTCTTTGCAAGATGTATAACACTATGACTGTCACAGTGCAATAAATTTTCCTCTCGCTTTATACTCAACTCATCCAAAAAGTTTTTCAGCCAAACTATCTCTTTTCCAGCTTCCGTTACAATAATGTATTCTATCTCTGTGGTGGATAAAGCCACCACCTTCTGCAATTGTGATATCCAACTTACGCAATTCCTCCACAGTTAAATACAAAACTTGTGGTACTCCTCCTGCTATCGACGTTACCTCCAAGGTCAGCATCCACATACCTGTGCAATGAATTTTCTTTCCCAAAGAACAAAGATACCTCCCTGCTGCCCTTCAAATACCTCGATATCCACTCCACAGCTTCCCAATGTTGCTTTCCAGGGTTAGCCAGGTACCTGCTCACAACTCCCACTGTATGAGCAATGTCGGGTCAAGTGCAGACCATGACATACATCAGGCTTCCAACAACTGATGCGTATGAAACCATTGCCATGTACTCAACCTCTTCTGCCGTCTTCGGTGATTGCTCATTTGATAGTTTGAAATGGCCCACCAGGGGAATAGACATCGGCTTTGCTTCCAGCATACTGAACCTTCTCAAAACCTTCCCAACATAGTCAACCCGTGATAACATCAAGGTTCCTATTGCGCGATCTCTCTTGATCTTCATCCCCAAAATGTTGCTAGCTTCTCCAAGATTTTTCATCTCGAACTCCCCACCCAATTGCCATTTAAGCTCATTAATTCTCTGCATACATGATTCTGCAATAAACATGTCATCCACATATAGAAGCAGTATAATATATTCATCACCAAAGGACTTAATGTAGCAACATTGATCCATGCCACATCGTTTGTATGCATATTTAGTCATGAATGCATCAAATTTTTTGTTCCACTGCCTGGGTGCCTGTTTCAATCCATATAAGCTCTTTTGGAGTTTGCACACCGGGTCTTCTTTCCCAGATTCAACATATCCCTTCGGCTGCTGCGTATAGATGTCCTCCCCCAAATCTCCATGAAGGAAAGCCGTCCTCACATCAAGGTGCTCAAGATACAGGTTTTCTGATGTACAATGCTGAGAACCACCCAAATGGTGGTAAGCTTCACTACAGTGAGAATATTTCAGTGAAATCCACTCCTTCCTTCTGTTGAAAGCCTTTCACCACCAGCCTTGCCTTGAACCTCCTCTTGTCATCACGTTCTTCATTGACCCGGTATACCCATTTGCTCTGCAATGCTTTCTTCCCTTGTGGCAGATGCGTCAACTCCCAAGTATTGTTGTCATTTAGTGAAGAAATTTCTTCCTTCATGGCCAACTCTCATTTGTTTGACTCCTTCAACTACATTGTCTCTTCAAAGCATTCTGGATCTCCACCGTCAATCAATAACAAATAATGTAAGGATGGCGAACACCTATGCACATGCCTTCTCACCCTTGTTGATCTCCTCAACTCTACTTGAGGAGTAGACTCTACTAGTTCTGGTGTCTCATGCTTAGGTACACCTTCAAGCTCCACTTGCTCGTTGCACTCTGATTCTTTGTTTCCATTTTCATCTTCAGCTGCATGATGATCCTTGTTCGTGACACCTTCATTAAATATCACGTTTTGGCTCATGATGACCATCTTGTTGAGATCACCCCAAAAGCGATAACCAAACTCATCAACACCATACCGAATGAAGAAGTGGTTTGGACTTAGCATCAAGCTTGTCCCTTGCATTAGCATCAATATGTACATATGTAAAACTGCCAGACTCGTAAATGTGAGTCTTACCTTCTTTTACCAGTCCAAAGCTCCTCGAGTAGACATTCTCCCATTGGTACAGATGGACTCCTGTTAATGAGATATGTTGCTATGTCCACTGCATCAGCCCAGAAGGTCATGGGTAACCCCGAGTGCAACCTCATGCTCCTGACACGTTCATTCAATGTCCTATTCATCCTTTCAGCTACACCATTTTGTTGTGGCGTTTCTGGGATAGTCTTCTCCCATTGAATTCCATTATTGGAACATAATTCTCTGAACTCCTACTGTCATACTCTCCACCGTTGTCAGACCTCAAACATTTCAACTTTGATCCTGACTCATTCTCCACTATGATCTTCTACTTCTGAAACATCTTAAATACACCAAATTTTCTTTTTAGAAAGTAAACCCATACCTTGTTGAGTCGTCAATAAATGTCACATTTGTGACCCTCCAAGGGAATGTATTGGTGCAAACCCCCAAACATTTGAGTGCACTAGGTCCAGCTTCCCAGCCTTCGGTGTTCTGTCTCCTTTTGCAAAAGACACCTTTTTCTGCTTTCTGAAAATACAGTCTTCACAAAGGCCAACATCCACCGACTTCAGCTCTAGCAGCAGTCCTTTTGTTGCCAACACCTTCATCCCCTTCTCACTCATGTGGCCTAGCCTATAGTGCCACAATTGTGAATCCCCGACAACATTTAATGATGCAACCATGTCTATGCAAGTCTCTGTCATATTGTACAGGGTACCATTCTTTGCTCCCTGAGCTATGACCATAGCTCCCTTGTTAATCTTCCAGGCACCAACATTAAACGTGGTACTGAAGCCTGCATCATCAAACTGCTCAACAGAAATAAGATTTCTTTTTAAACCAGGGATATACTTCACATTTTTCAGAACCAGGAGACTTCAACTGTTGGTCTTGATCCGTGCATCTCCTTTCCCCACAATCTGCAAGGGTTCATCTTCAGCAAGATGTACCTTGCCAAAATTTCCAGAAACAAAATTGTTCAGGAAACCCTTCTTCAATGTGGAATGGAAAGACTCCCTTGAGTCTAAAATCCAAGACTCCGTAGGGCTATCCACGCTCAGCAACAACACATCATTAGTTCCTTCAGCCTTCGTGTTTGCTGCGTTGGTTTCATGCGCTTTCTGTTTATCACTGCACTCCTTTTTGACATGTCCTTTCTTCCCACAAATCCAGCAGGTAGGACCAGTCCCCTTTGCCTTGTCTCGGCTCTTTCCTCTTGACTTTGATCGTCCTCTACGATTGTTTCGCTGTAGATATCTTCCTCTTCTACATTTAGAGCAGAACCAGAGAACCTGTCCGATTCTCTTCTTCGGATATCCCCACTGAGGATCAGGTCTTGCACATCTTTCAGAACCAGCTTGGTATTCCCTGAAGAACTGCTCACAATTGTTACAGTCGCTTCCCAACTGTCAGGTAATGATGACAGTAAAACCAGTGTAAATACCTCATCACCAAACGCAATTTCCACCGATGTCAGTTGACTTGTGATGACGTTGAATTTGTTGTGATTTGCAACAATTCTCCCTTCAACCATTTTTAGATTGAACAATCGTTGCATCAAATGCACTTTGTTTGACGCATAAGGCTTCTTATACATATTCGCGAGAGCTTTCATCAGCCCAATTGTCGTCTTCTCCTCTCTGATGTTGAACGCCACGTTTTTGGCCAATGTAATACGCTCAACTCCTAGGACCTGTCGATCCAGCATCTCCCACTTCGACTGCTCCATGTCCGTTGGCTTTAAACCCAGAAGCGACAGATGCATTTTCTTCTGGTAGTGAGAGTCTTCGATCTGCATCCCCCAGTAGCTGAAGTGAGTTCCATCGAAGCAGTCAATCTTCACCTTGCCTTCTTCCATAGCCATCGTTCAATTCGAGAAATCCAAACTCAACTTTTGATAGCAGTTGTTGCGGAAACGCTGAGAGTCGCAACGACAAAATATGTTTGCAGATGAAGAAAAGACAGAAGAAACACACAAGACATAGAGATTTATGTGGTTCGGGAAATGATCCCTACGTCCACGGAAAGGTAGAAATATCACTATGGTCGGGAGCACAAAATTAGAGGGAGTTTCAGGGTTCTCAAGCACTTGGAAAAACCCTAGCCTGAAAATGGGGTGATAAAGATGATGAAACACTATTCCACCAATGACACAAAAAGTCCACCGTGTTACAATGAAAAGTGGCTGGAAGTCTGCATCGCTACAGTGCCACGACCACTCAAGTCCAAGCTGCTACAATGGTCGGTGATTGAAAGTTCGCGGAACTACAGTACCGTTGTCTCCAAAGTTCGACTTGCTACAGTACCTGTGTCAAAAGTCCGCACTGCTACAATGCCCTGTCGGTGTCAGTCGATCAGCTCTGCTGCAACTGGTCAGAGTTGCTACAGTGCCCAAAAAATGGGTCGAGGGGCTTCGGCCCCCGGACCCCCGGAGTAGGGGCGCGTTGCCCCCTGCAACCTCCAACGAGCTCACTGCGGAGCTCGACCAACGAAGTTGCGGTTTGGTGCGCAGTATGGGTCAAAAGCATTCGACTCAAACATCATCCAAAACGGATCGGGCTACACCAATCCAACACCTGCAACAACAGGGTGGGTGGGCCATACAACAGAGGATTGGCTCTTGGAAGAGGTGTGTCGTGTGAGGTGTCTTGCGACAAGAGGATTGTGCTGCGCGATAGCAAGGGGTGCGACGCTTGGGCCGCGTGTGCTTTGGAGGCATGATGATTCGGCCGTGCGCGCCTGAGGAGGTGTGGTGACTTGGCCACGCACACCCGAAGAGGCGCGACGACTAGGCCGCGTGTTCTTGTAGAGGCATGATGGCCAGGTTGCAAGCGCATTTGGTGGTGTGACAAGAGGATTGTGCTGCACTATAGCAAGGGGTGCGACGCTTGGGTTGTGCATGCTTGGGTCACGTGTGCTTTGGAGGCATGATGACTGGGCCGCGCGCGCTTGAGGAGGTGTGGTGATTGGGCCATGCACGCCTAAGGAGGCGAGACGACTAGGCTGTGTGTGCTTGTGGAGGCATGATGGCCGGCTTGCAAGTGCATGTGGTGGTGTGCCTGCATCGTGGGTGGTCGACGCTTGGGGTGGCGCACCTGAATCTCTAGCGGCTCGGGATTGGGAGAAAATTTCCTGGGGGAAAACGCCAGCTAGGATTGGGAGAAAATGTATTGGTGTTGTGATACGGTGTAGGATAAATCCCGTACCTCAATAAGAGACGTGACCCTTTATTTATTAATAGATTAAAAAGATGCATCATAGTTGAAATCTGCTGCGGGACTTCAATCACATGACATAGAACCCTGGATTAACCTAACTGGTTTCAACAGCATCTAACTGTTAGTTGGCCGAACACTATGTTTTCAGTATGTTTGTGTGTTCGCTTTCAATTCAATCGAAAGGAATCTCATCATAAAGTCATCAGAAAGGAGGATTTTTCTGCGCGACAGCAGGGAGTGCGATGCTTGGGCTGTGTGCGCGCCCGGGCTGCGTTTGCTTTGGAGGTGTGATGACTAGGTTGTGCGCGCCTGAAGTGGTGCAGAGGCTGGGTCACGCACGCCTGAGGAGGCTCGACGGCTAAGCTGCGAGTGCTTGTGGTGGCGTGATGGCGGGGTTGCAAACGCATGTGGTGGTGTGCCTGCATCGTGGGTGGTCGATGCCTGGGTGGCGCAGTCGAATCTCAATTGGTGGGGGAAATGCCTGCTAGGATTGGGATAAAATTTATTGGTGTTATGATACCCTGTAGGATAAAATTCCCTATCTCAATAAAAGATTTAGACCCTTTATTTATTGGTAGATTAAAAAAATACATCATAGTCGAAATTCGATGTGGGACTTTAATTACATGACACCAAACCCTGTACTAACCTAACTGGTTTCAACAATATCCAACTGTTAGTTGGCTAAACACCATGTTTTCAGTATGTGTGTGCACTTCCAATTCAATTAAAAGGAATCTCATCATAAAGTCATCAAAAAGGATTTTTCGGTATTTGAAAGGTACTTCAAAACTTAATTTGTTTTATTCTGGGTTTCTTTGATCTTTTAAGCTATTATGATATGGACTTTTGTGGATGCAAACTGGATAAAAAAAAAACACATTCGACATATGTCACCTATTGGGCAAGTCCTTGGTTTTGAGTTGTAAGAAAAAACGATTCGCTGCACTCTCCATTGTTGAAGTCAAATATATAATATTATGAATGAAATACACACTATCTGATTTTGGTTTCACATACTTGCATGTACTAATCACGCATGATCAAGTGTCATCAGCATTTCTAAAAATCTAACAAATTACCCATAGATCATCTTTTTTTTCTTGATTACACATAAAAAGGGGACATCATTTTTGAATTCATTAAGATGGATCTTCTAGCCGCTGATATCTTCACAAAACTCTTGAATTCAGAGAGGTTTTACTTGATCAAACAAGTGTTGGGAATGATTGACTGTTTATAACCTTCTCATACTCAACGATATTAGCCAAAAGGAGATCTTCATC
This sequence comes from Viscum album, assembly GCA_963277665.1. Classification (NCBI taxonomy): domain Eukaryota; kingdom Viridiplantae; phylum Streptophyta; class Magnoliopsida; order Santalales; family Viscaceae; genus Viscum; species Viscum album. The sequence goes on along the minus strand of OY728147.1, from coordinate 870,922,279 downwards.
TAAAGTGAAGTACAAACTGTTTCACTGAAGTGAATCTACTAACGTTTGACTGCAGATTCTCATGCCTTTGAAGATGCTCATACCAATCTGGATTCGCACCAATAATTCATATACGGTTGGTTGATGACTTAAATTTATATCGACTATCTTGTATCAATCAACAACAATATTATCAACGGTAGGAAATTTAAATTTAAATTTCAAAATTATTAAAGACTTGAAGATGGAACGACAGCTGGAAATGAGGCTGTAGAGGTCCGGATTTCTCTTGGCTCTCTACTTTGTGGTTTTGAGATGTTGGAGGTGTTTGGGAGTGAGTTGGAAGTGGATGGTCGGGGAGAAGAGGGGTTTTAGTTGCAATTTCAGCTGCCAGTACAAATCCCGCCATGTCGGGGTGCGTTGCGCTGTTATTTGTTGGTTAGTGGAGCTTGAGGGGAAGAGTCGCTGCAGCCTAGTGGTTGTGCTCTGATTTGTGAGGTTGCAGCGTGAGGGATTGCGTTGCGGCGTGAACTTCTGACCTTGATATTTTGGTGTTTCTCTGTTTTTGGTGGTTGCGCCATGGTGGTTGGTCTTGTGCCCTGATGTTGTCAGGGTGGCTTCGAATTGAAAAGGGAAGTTGGTTGTGTATATTAAAGGAGGCTGAGGGTTGCAGCTTGATTTTTGGGTGTTCAAGAATTGCGGCGTGACCTAGGGTGTTGCGCCGTGATTCTCCTTGGTATCATTGATTTTAAACGGTCATTGACTGCGTGATTTGGAAGAGATTGTGCAGTGGTTTTCGAAGGTTCTGGTAGACCTGACCTCATTGCTCCATGACGATAGACATCACACCATGGTTTTGTCCATATGAGTTTTTATTATAAATTCAAGCGGCTTCTTGAATTCTTTTCGTTTCCTCCCGCTTTCTTCGAACCCTAGGTATCCTGTGGGTCGTCTTTGGTGCTTTTTGGTCGTCTCTTGGTGGATTTTAGGCCTTGGCTTCGTGTGATTAAATTCCTTGCGATTCAAGGTGCCCTTTCTTTTCCCTTCCTCTATTCTTCTTGACTTCTTTCCCTTGAAAGGCTATGGTGGTGGTTTTGTGTTCGGTTTTGGTGGAGTTTGGTCGACAACTTTATGGAGGATTGTTATGTATTGGTTTTGTGGGGAATTCTTGTGACTTTGGTGGTGTTTGACCATCATTTTCTTTTCATCCTTGCGCCGTGATTGTTGAAGCTTCATTTCGAGGTAGGTGATTCGGACTTTCTCCTTTTTAATTACCGTGTTGATGTGGAATTTGCATGCTTTATCTTTCTTTGGGTAAAGAGATAAGATTGATCTAATGAAAATAATAAACCAGATATAACAAAAATGGTGGGAAAAGTGTAACGAGCATGTTTTACTTGTTTCCTTCGTTATTGCCTTGATATTGTTGGTTTTGTGGAGAGCATGGTGCTGTGATTTATGTTGTTATTGATGTGTTGAATTATGTTGAAATTAGATAAACAACTTAAAGATGATAATGAGAAGGAATGAAAATCTGGAATTTCGTCGCTTAAATTGCTATGCTGTTTATGCTGGTAAAGAGTAGATGAGGAAATTGATTGTTGTGGTAATGCTTTGACGCTGAAATTGTTGCTGTGGTAGCGGTGGTGGCCTTGTTGTGGTTTGCATGATGTGGTTGTGGAGGAGGAGATGGTTGTGCGGTTTTCATTGCGGTGATATAGTGAGATTGAGGGGGCTTGTGTGGTAGATGCCCGGGAATATGGAATGATGCTGAAATTATAAATGAAATGAATTAGGGAATGTGCTTGTGAATATATGAATGATGGGCTGGAAATAATAAATAGCAGCGGTTGATGACATGTGGCAAAGGAATATAAATATTGAAACGCAAGTGATTCTATAAAATTTTAGTGGCTTGAAATGAATGTGGTTAATTAATGTAACGCGGTTGGTAACATGGGAAGTTGGTAATGTAATGAATATGAATTGGAAGATGTTATGTGGCTTTGTGGTTGTGTGATTGTAGCGGTGGGTGTTATTATGTTTAGTAGTAGCGACGATTGATGATGTGCGACGGTGATGTTGTGGCGAGAGGTTGTGGTTGTGGTGATGTTGTGATAGGAAGTAGACCCTAGGTTGGTTATTGTGTGTTATATATATTCATTGTATGCTATTTTTTATGCACCACCACCCAAGTCGGGTAACGTGACCGATGCCCATATGAGGTTTTGGATTTCAGATGTTTTCTCCAACATCTAGAAATAGTCCCTCTGATAGGAATTCAAGAAGGTGCCGAAGAATTCAACTCAAGTTTCTAGAAATAGTCCCTCCTTCTGATAGGAATTCAAGAAGGTGCCGAAGAATTCAACTCAAGTTTCTAGAAATAGTCCCTCTGATAGGAATTCAAGAAGGTGCCGAAGAATTCAACTCAAGTTTCTAGAAAATCTGTGCATGAGTTTTGTAGCTATCAGGAACCTGCTAGAAGCTACAACCATGCTCAAGAACACTTTGGCATGCGAGCCAAACTCCTAGAAATAACTCGATACCCCTCCCACATGAGCTGGACTATGATTTATACTTCCTATCTAACAGACTATTACTTGCCAATTACAATTCTTCCCTTAGCAGTTAGGAAGCACTCCCTACCCCACCCCTTCGACCCCTTCTTTGGTAAGTATAATACATCGGTGGCCTTGGTCCCCTAGCTACACTACCGCTCTCCCCAACCACCCTATCACCCCTTTCCCCGCTTTCTCTTAGTATATGCTGTGATGACATGAGGTTATGGGATGTGGTAGTGGTAGTGGTGTGGTGATGTGGCAGTGATAAATTGATGAAGCTGTGGTGTGGTCACGTGGTTGTGGCTGTGGGGTGGTCATGTGGTCGTGGTTGTGATGTAATGCAATATGAGGTTATGTGGATATAGACGGGATGAGAGCATGGGGATGTATGTTGTTGGGGCATGAGAGCTACTAGTTTAGCAGGGAATTGGATGTGGGGCACCTTCTCAATATATTCTCCTGGTTTTTCAGTTTATTCATCGAGTCTTTAGTGTGTTTCTTCCACATTTGCACGAAAGAGTTGAGGAGGAACGTACTGAGCATACTTGTATTTTTTCCCTACTTCTATATACTGTTTTTACAAATTTGCATGACGAAGTTGGTGTCGGGCTGAACATTACTAGCTCGTGACGCAGTGACTGTTGGAGTTGGGCTGCTGCTGCAGGAGTTGTCCTTTTGGAATTTATTTTGGAGACCTTGTTTTTGTATGACATTACATGCATTGTGAGTTGTTTTATTATTATATGTTGGAGGCTGATGGGTGTTTTTCTCTTATGTTCGTGGGTTTTATGAGGGTAATGCTTCCTATATGTATGTTTTTTACCCTTAGTGCTAGTCGTCAACCCATGACCTATTGGAGGTGGGCTTCAGGGGAAACTCCTGTGTTTGCTACCGGCTCAGGAGGGATTCTAGTGGGGACGGGTTATTTTTTTTGAACTTTTGTCTTGATCTGGCATTTCAATTTCATTCGATCTTGCCCTTTGATATCTCGTTTTGCAAATTTTGAGAAGGCTAGCTGAAATGTCTCCTCGAAGAGGCAGTGAAAGCCCTATATAAGGAGCCCCATCCCTTCTCATTTCCACTAGTTTCTCTCGATTTCACTTATGCGCCTTTCTAGATCGTCTTTCTAGGATTTTCAGCTCTAATGAGCTTACTTTCAACCTCTGATCCTCTCTGCTGAGCCTTATGAGTTCCTTATTCACCAATGCAAGCGTCTTTGTCGGACTGTTGGTGAGCCAGCTACGCCAGATAGATGAGTTCAGCAGATTTATAATCAAGCCTGGCAGATTACTTTGTTAGACATCAGGCAAAACGAACACGCCTCTCCTTAGTTTAGGGCCTTTGTTCCTTTGTTTTTTTTTTATACTTTGTCTTTGTACTCTGCCTTGATCTTTAATGCCACATGTCTTTTTGCTACTTCTCTCCTTGTGCATATTGCCTTTTTTCTCCTTGTGTGATTGTTTTGCTTGTTTCTTTTTAATCATCACAAAAGGAGAGAGTCTTAGTAAGATGGAGAGACTTCGATTGAGGGAGATCCTCCATTTTTATCTGTTCCCCGAAAGTTTGTTTACTTTGCCAAGTACTTAATGTACCATATCTTTGTTTACTTTGCCAAACACATCTGTTTATATCTGATATGTGTCTCTAAACGTTACTGTTATTGGTGAATTCCCCTTACCTCAATGTGAGACAGAGACATTCTTTTATAGATGAGGAAAACTAATTACAAGGAGGGTAAGTCCGATGTGGGACTCAGAAATACCCATTAAACTTAAATGGGGTCCAACACTCCCCCTCAAGCTGGACATGCCCAGATTGGATTGAGTCCCACAAAGAAAAAAGGTGACAAGACACAAAGACCATCACATACTCCCCCTCAAGCTGGGCCATGGATGCTGTGAATACCCAGCCTGGTAGTGAGAGAGTCAAGGCGAGCTCCTGGGAGACCTTTGGTGAAGATGTCGGCAAGCTGATCTGCCGTCGGAATATGGCCAAAGCTGATATGTGTTTGCTCCAGATGGTGGCGAAGAAAGTGGCAGTCCACCTCGATATGCTTCGTCCGTTCATGGAAGACGGGATTCGAGGCAATCTTTGTGGCTGCCTGATTGTCACACCAGATATGAGCAGAGGTTTGTGCCGGGAAGCCGAGCTCACGGAGGAGATGACGAAGCCAGAGGATCTCAGTGGTGACCGTGGCCATGGCGCGGTATTCGGCCTCTGCACTCGATCTGGAGACGACAGTCTGCTTCTTGCTGCGCCAGGAGATGAGGTTACCAGCGAAGAACACGGCGAATCCCGAAGTAGACTTGCGGGTAGCGAGACAACCTGCATAGTCCGCATCACAGAAGGCCTCAACATCCAAATGAACATGATGAGAGTACTGAAGGCCACGTGCAGGGTCTTTCTTGATGTATTTGACAATGCGGAGGACAACATCCCACTGAGATCTGGTTGGATGCTCCATGAACTGACTGACTTTGCCAACGGCGCAGGCAATGTCTGGTCGCGTCATGGTGAGGTAGTTAAGTTTACCCACCAAACGTTGATAGCTCTCGGGATGAGGAAATGGTTCCGAGTCGGTATGGAGAGAGCGTTCCCCAGGCTCAAGAGGAGTGTCCACTGCAGTTGCTGTGTTCAAACCTGCATCCTGCAAGATATCAAGAGCATACTTGCGTTGGCAGAGAGAGATAGTGTCTTCAGAACGAGAGACCTCGATGCCAAGGAAGTAGGTGAGGGGACCAAGATCTTTGGTGTGAAAGTGGTGGTGAAGATGCGCCTTGAGGTTGGCGATTCCTGTGAAGTCGCTCCCTGTGATGATGATATCATCCACATAAACCACCAAGAGGATACAGCCAGCAGGAGTCGTTCTATAAAAAACTGTGTGATCCTTCATACTTCGAGAGAGGCCAAAATCAGTGACCACGGTGCTGAAGCGGCCGAACCAAGCACGAGGAGATTGCTTGAGGCCGTACAGAGAGCGGCGGAGTCGACAGACTTGAGGCTCGGCGTCGGAGACACAAAAGCCGGGTGGCTGTTGCAGATAAACTTCTTCCTCAAGAAAGCCATGGAGGAAGGCATTCTTGACATCCAGCTGATGAAGATGCCAACGATGATGTGTCGCCAGAGAGATGAATAATCGGACGGAGGTCATCTTGGCCACTGGAGAGAATGTATCAAAATAGTCCACCCCGTAAGTTTGTGCAAAGCCCTTAGCCACAAGGCGGGCTTTGAGTCGATGGAGAGTGCCATCGGGATTTAGCCGGACAATGTAAATCCATTTGCTGCCAACCGCCTGTTTGCCTGGTGGAAGGGGGACAAGTTCCCAAGTATGATTTTCTCCTAGAGCCTGCAATTCATCCCGCATTGCTGCTAGCCACCCCGGGTGAGATTTGGCATCACCAACGGTTCGAGGAATCGATAATGTCTCCAGAGCTGACAGACCCCTGTATGAAGATACAAATAAAGGTGTACTCTGGCACGAACGAGTACCTTTCCGGAGTGCAATGGGCAAGTCGTCTGGTGCCGGGGCAGGAGCATCAGACGAAGCGGGGACGATGGTGTCCTCGGCCGGGACAGGGGTACAGGTAATGGGCGACGAGAGTAGACCGCACCAAAATGGTGATCAACAGCAGCAGGGGGAGACACTAGTGGAGGGTGGATGATGAGGGGAAGACAATCATCAATGTCAGTGTCTGGATGAGGAGAGAGATATGAAAAAGGAGAGCTCTCAACAAACGATACGTCAGCAGAGATGATATACCGCCGTAGGTCCGGAGAGAAGCAGCGATATCCGCGCTGAGTACGGGAATAGCCGAGGAATATGCAGCGGAGGGATTTGGGAGAGAGTTTGGAGAGACCGGGTCGAGTGTCACGGACATAACAGAGACATCCAAAGACGCGCAAAGGGAGTAAGGAGGGAGAGAGGAAAACAAAGTCCGAAAAGGAGTCTCCCCCTGAAGGATAGAAGAAGGGAAGCAGTTAATAAGGTAGGTAGCAGTCAGGATAGCATCGCTCCAAAAATTGAGAGGCACCTTCATGTGGAATAGGAGGGCACGAGCAGTCTCTAGAATATGGCGGTGTTTCCGTTCGGCCACTCCATTCTGCTGAGGTGTATCGGGGCAAGATGTCTGGTGAATAATGCCTTTATCCTTGAGAAACTGCTAAGGGTGGAAGATAAATATTCCCGTCCATTGTCGGAGCAGAGACATTTCAGCGAGGTTGGGAATTGAGTATGAATTTCATTGTAGAAGGTCTGAAAGGTAGAACACACTTCAGACCGATCATGAAGAAGGTATAACCAGGTCATGCGGGAGTAGTCATCAATAAAGGTAATATAATATTGGTACCCGAGCTGGCTAGGAACCCTGCAAGGACCCCATACATCGGAATGAACAAGGTCGAAAGGATTCGTGGCACGCGGGTCCAATCGAGGTACATATGTCACCCGATGATGTTTTGCAAACTTGCAGGGTTCACAATGGAATGAAAGATTATGACTAAATTGGGGGCAAAGTTTATGTAGGACGGAAGCCGGCGGATGACCAAGGCAAGAATGAAGGTCAAGGGCACGGGCTGAGGTGGATGGGCAGACAAGAGGGTGTGGGATATCGAGTATGTACACCCCGGCCTGAAGATGAGCTCGACCAAGTTTCCGATTCGTCGATCGCTCCTGAAACACAACACCAGAAGATGTAAAAATAACAGCACAGTTTAAATCTTTGGTGAGTTTGCTGATGGAGAGAAGATTAAACTGGCTGTGAGGAACGTGAGCAACTGAATGCAGACTAATAGACGGGGTCAAAAGGCATGTGCCAAAGCCCGCAATGGGGATTGTTGATCCATCGACAACAGTGATTGGAGAAGCACTAGTCGATGGATGGTAGGTAGTGAACATACCAAAATCCCCTGTGAGATGTTGAGATGCACCGGAGTCGAGCATCCAGACTGACGACCGATGAGATAGGCAGACGGTGGAGCTATCGGTCTGAGCAATGGTGGCTGGATAAGAGGGCCGATGCTCAGGACGGGGTCGGGAAACCGCTGGAGGCGGACCGAGAGACCGCATCGGATGCAGGAGCCGAGAAGCGTCGGGAGACTATCCAGTCAAACGTCGCCGGGAGTGTCGCGGGAGGGCGGGGCTGGTGACCGCATCGGATCCAGAAAACAGGAAACTCCTGGATTGCGGGAGGAAGCACCAGACTGGAGGGCCGCAGTCGCCTGGAGGGAGTCGCGTCTGGACAGAGGCGGGGCTAGGGTGGGGTTGCCTGGCGGGAGAACGACCGGAGAGCGCCGACCTAAGGGGCGGTCGGCGGAGCGGCTTCGAGCTGGAATGCCAGGGAGCTCTGGCGCTGGTCGGAGGTCGCGGCGGGGAGACACGGGCGGCGCGGGTGGCCGCTGGGCGAGGGTGCCGGGGCGAGGGCGCCGCTGGGCGAGGGCGCTGGGGCGAGGGCGCCGGGAGGGGAGCCGCGCCGGGAGAGAGGGCCACCGGGAGGGGAGTCGCGCCGGGAGAGAGGGCCGCCGGGAGGGGAGGCGCGCCGGGAGAGAGGGCCGCCGGGAGAGAGGGCTGCCGGGAGGGGAGGCGCGCCGGGAGAGAGGGCCGCCGAGAGGGGAGCCGCGTAGGAGAGAGGGCCGCCGGGAAGGGCAAAGCCTGAGGGGAGAGAGGCGGGGCCGGACAGAACCGGGAACCCGTTGGGAGGGAGGGTCGGGATTAAGATCCCTCTGATACCATGTTATTGGTGAATTCCCCTTACCTCAATGTGAGGCGGAGACATTCTTTTATAGAAGAGGAAAACTAATTACAAGGAGGGTAAGTCCGATGTGGGACTCAGAAATACCCATTAAACTTAAATGAGGTCCAACAATTACAATAAGGAAAGAACCTGTTACAGTTTGAACGATGCATCATTGGCCAACACATGAGAGTACTGACACATGCATTCGAGGAGCCAATATGGATTCGTACTGAGAAGAATTCACAAGGACTAAAAGTTGAATGATCAACACCTGTTTGACAACGACACTAAGCGATGCCTCTAAGTACCGACTCTTCGTTGTCCATGCAGTGACTCTTGATGTATTGTCTGTCATGTCTCAACTACTATACAATGCTTGACTTGATTGTGATCTATAAATAGAGCGTTGTGGCCTCCATTATGGTACATGGTGACAAGAGAAACAATCAAAGAGCCTGCAAAATAGAGAAAATTCTTTGATCTTCATCAGATTTTCTTTTTTAGGGTTTATTTTTCTCTGTTCATGTTTTGTTAATTCCTTTTTAGTTTTGTTCATCTATTCTTGAACATAATTTCAAAAAACACAATTGGCTGTAAAATTCTTTTTGTTTTCCTTCCAACTACTTTGATTGAGAAAAAAATGTGTTGTTTTCTAAGCACATGTTTCTGTGAATGGACATCACTCATACTCAGTGTTGGTTATCTATCGATTCCGGGTATAAGAATCGTTTTCCTGTTCCGTAGATAGGCTCGTTGAGAGTCCTGGAGTTCAAGATTTGATCCTTTGTGTCATTTCATCTGCTGTCAGCGGATTTCTTTGATGCGTGGATCAAAGTGAGGGGACTAGGGAATTTGTTTTATCTTGAATCTCTTTAACAAACTTTATCATTTCTGCTTACTTTTTCCTCCCTGCTTTTGGGATTTGTTGAATCTCTCTCCGTGTTGCTTACTTTTTTCTTTCTTTGATGTGTGAATTTCTTGAACAAACTCGTCTTTTGGCATGACAGTTGGATCATTTGATTTTGTGCACATTTTTTATAAGAATCTTCCAACCTTCATATTCTATGTAATTTGAACTAATTTCAAAGAAAACTTGCTCTGTTTATTCAGCTCCTTTTTCATCTGGCATCATAATCTTTTCCTTGCAGGTGCTTGAAAAAGCAATTCAGAGGAGTTTCCTTGTGTCTGCAGACATGGCGCATGCTTTGCACCCTAATTACATGGTAAGGGGTCTGTTGTTGTCCAATCGGCTGATCGTTTGGTTTTTCCCACAATGCTTGCCTTGTTGAAGGAAAAACACGAAGAACATCATCAGCCGAAGCTGCACGGAGGGCTTGTTATCAAACACAATGCGAATCAACGATACGCAACTAATGCAGCCACCTCTTTCATATTCAGGGAGATTGCACAAAAGCACGGTCTTCCTGTTCAGGCATGCCCTCCCCTACACCCCTGCCCCCCTTCTCTTAAAAACAAGATTAAGGCCCTGTTTGGTTCCACTTTATTAATGAAGTTGAATGAAGTGGAGTCATGTAAACCATCATTGCTATTTGGCAAGGAATGAAAGATGATAAATTTTGATAAATCACTTGGTTGGGTATATGACTCAATTGTAGGATTTCGTTGTACGAAATGACATGCCTTGTGGATCTACGATTGGGCCCATCCTGGCGAGCGGTGTGGGGATCCGCACTGTTGATGTGGGCGCCCCACAGCTCTCGATGCACAGCATAAGGGAGATGTGTGCAGTTGATGATGTCAAGTATTCATACAAGCATTTTAAGGCCTACTTTGAAGAGTTCACCAGCCTTGATTCTGAAATCACTATTGACGCTTAGGTTGGCCGTTCCTGGTATGTTATCATCATTGTCATCAACACCATGAATTATGGCAGTACTCCCGATTGAGGTTTTGCCGGAGACAATAAATGTTGACTTTTTTACTTTTTGTCATATAACAAACTACTAGTGAGGGGCCTATCTCATGGAGAGGTGGAGAGCTCTGGATTGTACGTTAAATTTTAGTTGGGAAGAATTAAATAACCAGATGATCAGATTTTGGGTGCATTCTATAGAATTAAAAATGAGACAACTAAGTTGTTTAATCAGATATGCTTGAAGCAAAAAATTAATTTTTGAGGGATGATCCCAGAACCCTACATTCCAGGATTTGGAGGTCTCAATAATGAATGTTGAGAATTTAGAATTGAGTCTGCTTGAGGTGCCCCAATGCTTTAGAGTTGACCCCGAGATTTCAATTGCAATGGTTTAAGACTTGACTTTGCTTGAGAAGGATTGAAAGATCCATTGATGTCTCAAAAGCTAGCTTTCGACTTCATCGTAGGTGGATTACATAAGAGGTGACTTTAGGGTTTAAGTTGCACTCTTTATCATGTATTGGATCATGAAAACCTCATGACTAATGATTCAAATGTTATCAACTCAAAACACACAACTAGGTATTTACAAAAATAAAAAAGGCTCAGTTCCCCTTCATCCCTTGAAAGAAGGTTATCAAAAATCAATAAAAATGAAGGTCTTCGAGCCATTCAGGGCAATAAGCATAAGATTCAAATAATCTCAGAGTCATGATTTACGACCCCATAAATTAGCCACTCATTAACCCCCAATAACAACTTATTGAAAGAGAGACCATTGAAAGAAAATACAACAATAAAAACAAATGAATTCACTCCTCTTCAATTTTCCTTATTATGGTAGGAAACTCCTTTTTTTTGTAAGTTATGATAAAAAATCTGTTGAAAATAGGCACCACTATTTTCCTTATTATGGCAGAAAACTCCTTTTTTTGTAAGTTATGATAAAAAATCTGTTGAAAATAGGCACCCCTTGTTTTGTGAAGTATCAGTTGAGCTCTTCATAACTTTTCATTCACTTGATGAGGGCTCTTCAATCTCCAATGGCTCTTCAAGGTGAGAATACGATGGAATTAGAATAACCATATTCATTTCCTTGAACCTAAAAATTACTGAGGAGTCATCCTATTAAAATGTTATTGGATATTTGGATCAATCGATCACAATTTGAATCTACTTATAAAATGAGTGTGTGCGTATTGCATTTTTATCCAAATTTGAACAAAAAATGGTAGATGATGCCATAAGAAATGATAATTGGATGATTTCCTAGAAGAAAGAGTTCAATCAATTCAAACAAAATAAGGTGTGGTCAATATTGACATGTCTCAGTGACTTAAATTATAGGAAATAAATACATCTTTTATAATTTGGAAGAGTATAGATTAAAAAGAAATATTTACTTCGGTTGTATATCTTTACAACACATAGATTTCAATTTATTTCAGATGGATGTTAAAAGTGATTTTCTATTTTTTTTATTTAAGAGGAAATTTATGTTGAATGATCTTTGTGTTATGAATGTCCTCACCTACCGAATCTTGTTTTTAAACTTACTAAAACAATTTATGAGCTAAAACAAGCTTTGAGATCCTAATATGAACATTATATGGTTTTCTTTTTAAAGATGGTTGTATAAAAGGCATGGGAGATACTATTTTTTTTATCAAGAAGGTTTTTAAGGATAATGTAGTCACACATATCTATGAAGATGATATAATATTCAGATAAACTCAAAAATTACTTCTCGATAGTTCTTCTATGATTATACAATGTGATTTTGAGATGTGTATGATGAGTGAACTTTACTTTCTTTCATGGTTTTCAAATTTCCTAAACGGTAAGTTGATCGGGCATCATGTTCTCAGTACGTCGCTATTCTCAGTTTCAAGAAAAATCTAAAGAATTCTATTTAAAATTCATTAAAAAATTCATTGTTTGAAAGTGACTTTGGACCTTTGTTTCTTTTACCCTTTTGAATTTTATTTCTATCTAAAAAGTTATTCAAATGCTTATTTCAAAGGATATGGGATGGATAGTTTAAGAATGTCTATAACTTCTCACTTTTTAGAAGGGTAACGAGTTTTATGGTCCAGTAAGAAACAACAATTCATTGCACTCTCCACTACTAAAGTGGAATACATGATTACTGGAAGTTGTTGCGTGCGATTTTTATGGATGAATCAAAGTTATATTTCACTTTCAAAAAATTTAACACACCACTCACGCATTAAACACATTGATATAAAGCATCATTTTTTTCATAACTACACACATAAAGGAGACATTAGTCTTGAATTTATTAAAACAGAAAGTCATGCTTTTGATGTTTTAAAGAAACCTTTAAATTTTGAAATATTTGAGTTCATTAAAAGATATATAGGGATGATCAAATTTAAATGACCACCTTCTATTTTTTATCACCTAAAGAGTAAAAATATCCCCAAGATAAGGGGAGTATATAATCTTATATAAAATTATATCATATTTTTTTGAAATAACACTTCTGATGAACGGAAAGTGGAATTCTAATATATGGAAAGACATTTTGATAGGAAAACATGGGCTGGAAAGGAGGGGAGGTGCTGCTGGACAATAGAGGTTGTTGGTTATGAAGGGGAAATAGACTATACTACGACCTAAAGGCTTGGATTAGGTTGGGTTCTAGCTCACCTGAGGAGGATACTGTTGTTGTAAGTGTCCAGTTTACTCATTCTACTCTCCTCTACCATTTTAATACATTAAAGTGCCTCCGCTGTGTTAGTTCTTATCAAATTGGTTCGACCTACCCTTCACCCCACCTTCCTTGCCATGTAGACCCGCCAACAGGCTCGTCATGACAATCTTGAACAACACCTGGGCATCATGGAAACCACTCTCCTAAACATGAAATTGACATTGGTAGCGACCCGCACAGAGCAGACTGCGTTCCAAAAATTTGTAGCCTCCAAATTGGCGGACCTTCACCACCTCATTACTTCCATGGCTCGCCATCTGGAGAAAGCCTCATTTCTTCCTGAGAACCTCCCGCCCTCTACTTCCAATCTGTTCGCCTTCCATGATGTCCTTTCCAATGCTATAGGAAACTCCACTTGGGCGCCTGCTGCTGCCACAAGAATGACCACTCACGCGGAGAACAACACACCACCACTACTAGAACCACGGGCGTCACAACCCAGTTCTGGGGGGTTCATGGGTACATCGTCACTAGAGGTGACCGCGACTAGGGTACATGCTATGCCTGCGACGCTGTTACTGTCGCTTAACAGTCCAAAGAGAACCAATGAGCCTAATCTGGAAACTGCTGGACTTCAACCAGTTCCTACGGACATGGGACAACCTCATACAAACCAGGTCACTTCTCCCTTTTTGCCTATTGTTGTTGCGTGTGTTGTTGGATGGAGCTCACCAACAATTTCTCTCACCATGGAACTGCATTTTTGGATGCATGGGCACCAATTGAGCATAAATGCAAGCCCTTCTGCCTTTCAACTAGTGTATTTTCCTACAGTTCATCCATCTATAATTGATGGTAATTTGGCACCAAACCAAGCAAAGCATGGGGCACTTGTGTTGGCAACCAACCCCCACCACTACAGTTGCATGGTAACTAGGGGGCTGCTCCATCCAGAAACTATGATGTGGCATGATGACAAACTGCCAACAATAGCTATCAAGCTAGCAGGGAGGAGCATATGGAGGATTACTTGGCATGACAACATAGACACACCTTCTCACCATTTGCAATTCCTTAGAGCAAGGCTAGTCTGGGAAATTTCTTGGAATATTGGATCCATCACACTTGGGGGACACATCCACTGCCTTGAGGATAGGGTGGTTTTTCGAGAGGATGGTAGTGATAGGAAAACATGGGCTGGGAAAGAGGGGAGGTGCTGTTGGAAAATAGGGGTTGTTGGTTATGGAGGGGAAATAGACTGTACTACATCCTAGAGGCTTGGATCAGGTTGGGTTCTAGCTCACCTGAGGGGGATAATGCTGTTGTAAGTGTCCAGTTTACTCATTGTACTCTCCTCATTTACAATTTTAATACATTAAAGTGCCTCTGCTGTGTTGAGTTCTTATCACATTTATATATCACTTATTTTATAAATTAAATGTTTACAATGGTAACATTTTATTTAAATTTTTAAATTTGAATGTTTGGAGGTAAGTGACTTAGCATTTAATATTTCCCCAATTTTTTTTCAAAAAAAATATTCATTTCAGTGAAGATCCTTAATTTAGTGACTGGACTTCCATAATGATTACTTATCAGTGACATCTGATCATCCATGTGTCCTCAGATTGATGACTTAGAGAAGTTTTTCTAAGCAGAGGAATAAATAGGGTGAACTTAATGATAGAGAGACATTGGTTTTCAGTCAATATAGAAAAGTCTTCAACCATGGTAGTTGTTCCATTAAAAAAAGAGAGTATGCTTGTAATATACAAACTTTCAAAAAAGGATGGAACTTAAAAAAAAGGTGTCCCAATAAGACGTCTAACTATTGATAAAATACACAAGATGGATGATCTAGGTGTTGAACACTAGATTGTTTGTAATTGCATTCAAACATTCTTAGTACCATGGAAGGGGGATATCAACACAATGAAAGTTTAGGATATATTCATACTTTATTTTTAGATATATATTCATCCTTTCAATATCACATAATTTGTGTAGGACTATATAGAAGATGCTTTTATAAGGTGGTAAAAATCTAAATGCTTCTGCATAGCAGAACTATCAATAAATTATTTCTTAAGATATTGGTTGAATAAATGGATATCTCTCTTGAAAACCATTCAAATGTTCTATACAATTCGATTAATGAAGATATAATCATTAATATGATGTTAGTATATGATAGTCTATAGATGGTTCATGTTCATCCAAAAATTGAAAAGATGGATCATGTTCAATAAAGAGAAGAGTTTGAAGAATCAAAAAATATTTTTTTACAATTATGAAAGGAATTAAATGTTTAACTCAGGTGAGGGTGAAGAAGAAATATAAGTAATGCCATTGAAGCAATAAAAATAATGATAGGTTTATGAGAAATCAAATAAGTTTGGAATGGTAATTATCAGCATGACCCTAAAGATGTAAGCTAGAGAAGGAAGGAGTTGGAAGATATGATTTCTCATATAGCCTCAAAAAAGATGAGGAACATGGACAGAGAATGTGAAGGAGAGTTTTCACCATGAAAGTTAAAAACCTAGAAGTCTATTAATGAATTGTTAGAAAATAATAAGTATGTTTAGGATAAGAAGTTGAAAAGAAATAAATCACTAAAAATTCATCATAGAAATAAGTTTTTATACACCCCTTCTCAATTTTGGAAAGGAAATGGAAAAGTTATGATAACAAACAATAGAACTTTAATGAATTCATCTTCAAAGTGATCATCATCAGTTGAAGTAACTCCTTCTATAATGAAAAATTTAGAGACTCTAGAAAATTTGAATTCAATGAAAAAATGGGAAACCTCATCTATGATAGGTATATCAGGAAAAGAATAAAAATATATGGAAAAAGTAGCGAGTCTAATAAATCAAAAATCTTTAATGCCTAAGCCTACTAGAATGGAAAAGTATGGTGCCTTACCAATTGATCATTCATCACCACTGAAGTGAAAAAATTCTGAATCTACCACCAAGAAGACATCTCCAGATGAATCACCTAATAAATCACCTACATAAAAATCCAAATCAAAAGAAGCATCTCCAAGGGAAGCATCGAAATAAGAAAATTCAGATGTTGAAATTTTTAAAAATATAAAATGATGGTTCGAAGAAGGAATCTTGAGTAAAATGATCCCATTTTCCACATCAATTCCTACTACTAATATACTATAATCATCATCTATTAGTAATAACTTAGATAAGATTGATAAAATCATTGAATATAGTCCTCTAAAGTTTTTAAAAGTATAACCAGATTATGTTAGCATAGAGGAATTTTTCAGAATTGATATGTTATATAAAATGAAACAGATGGAGAAGGACTCAACCATTTAGACACAACATATTTCTATAATATTTAAGATGATGTTAGTACCACTGATTATAAACTCAAATATTGGTATGATTGAAAATTAACGTCAAATATTGGTATGATTGAAAAGTAACATGCTCTTCTATTATAAGTGATTTCTGGAAATGAAACAACTTATAAGACTATACTCGAGGGATAAGTGGCCATAAAAGATGATTTGTTTTATGATAGAGAAGATAAAAATAAATAAATGGAGATCATAAATATTCTATATCAGTAAATTGAGGGAATATAATTTCTGGATTTCTAAGGATCAAATAAAACTTATTCAAAGTAATGGAAGAAAATAAAAACCAAAAACTCAATATCACCATGTTATTCAAAACCAAAACCATGTATAAAAAAATGTGAACATATACTTTTCACCATAGATGGATGTTGTTGTTTCCTTAAATCAAGTGATTTATGAAGATCACTAAGGAATGACCAAAATAATCTTCTCTCTAAGGTGTATCCATGGGGTGATTTGAATCAAACAATGTTTGGATGGGATCCACCACAACCACCATAGTATACTAGTACCTCTTACTAGAAAAGGGAGAAGGAGGAAAAAAGCTAAAGGGAAATTGGTAGGAGACTTTGGAAAGAATAAACCACCATTTCAATGGAATCAGACTCCTCATATAGACCTCAAGAAACTTTCAATCCTTGTATGGAATTTACTTGAATGTTACATAATGTTCGAGTAATGTCATTTGTTTACAACATTTGTAAATGTAAGGCCACACACTTAACATTTAAGTGTGTTTGATCTCCCATATGTTTCATCAAATGAAATTTTATAATTGATGACACCCAATTTGGAAGATTTTTGAGATTTATACTTAACGTTTGAATGTCATATTCAATCGTAGGGTATTATGTGAATTGTATAATATGATTCCATCATATGATGGACCCATGTTGTACATTACAACAAACCAAGGAAACTATAATATGATATATCTATATCATATATAAATATATTCCCAAAGGAATATATAATATGCCTTTCATTCATGGATTTTATAAAATACAACATCACTTTATCATCTCATATGTTATAGTCTAAAATATATCAAATGAATATAGGATTTAGGGCACATATTTATCAATCACCCACTTATACTAAATCCACATAGACTTTGTTCTATTTAATCATATAATGTATCATATACAATAACTCATGAAACTATATCAAGACTAGATCCTCATTCAATAAACCACAAAGTGGAACCCCATGGGACTTTTTAGCATTTAAAAAAATATGAATTTATGGATTCATAAATTTAAGAAAAGAGTATCCTCTAACAAATAATTAGTTCTACTCATGCTACAAATGGATCTGTCACGATCTCCATCAAACACATGTATCTCTATACTTGCATTCACTAGATGTATCATATGCAAGCATACATAATCATGTAATCCATTTATATAAGACATCAAGTGACCATGGTATAGAAAGTATGTCAACCCCATATAAACTTCTCATTCATTATCAATTCTCTAAGTATAGGTTGGTCAGGTCAATGAATACATCACATGTCATTAATCTAAGTAGATGAGCACATCAAATGCCCCTTACTCAAATAGATAAGAACATCAAAGCACCTCATATAGGTATAGAAATAAACTTCCTTAGTCTATCTTAATCTAGGACCTAGATTTCATACTCATCATACAAGAGGAAAAATCACATCTTGGTTAAGCCTCAACCAATGACATATTCAATAGCATACCTAAACACCCCATGATTAGATAATCCTTAAGGATTTTATAATAAATGTGTTAAAGTATAAAGGTTATCATACTATGCATCTTTCCAATATTAGGTGTGGGATTCAATATGAAATATTCACCCCTATCATACTAAAAACATACTGTATAACACTCCATGTGGTGTACTTGGCAGGTCATCTAGTGAAAAAAAAACTCTTTTCATGCCTCGTGATAATATTTCATAACCTTATAAGAAATAATACTCATGATAACCATAACATTTCATAATAATATATAATACTCGATGAATAAAATCGATTAGAGATAACTTAAAGTCATACTTTGAGAGGTTAATTATCATTTCACTTCAAGTAATATATGTAGTCAATGTGAAAGAATGAAAAAGTAGAGTCTGTCTATTGTATAACATGATGTATTTTTTATTCTTAAAAATATTTAAGAATATTAAAAAAATCATTCATAATCAACCATATAATTATATCACATATGATATACCACTAGAGAGGCCTTATGTTTGTTGTACTTTTAGGGCTATGTTAAACTCATTATATCCCCATGTAATTCTTACCACAACTCTATGTGGACATATAATAAAATCCTCCCAATAAAATCTTCAATAGGTAACATCTGTGATTTTTTTTGAATAATGGTGAGAATTAGGAATCATATTCCTAATTTTCAACTCTTTGAACATAATATTAAAACTTTTTTTACTTCAAAATATCCAATGTTATGATGTTAATATTTTTTTCTACTTAAAACTTTTTCTATGTTAATCATTATCATCATCATTGGAACTTTTCCATTAATTTTTTCCCATGAGGTCATCTTGGTAACAAAATAAAACTTATATACATTTTTATTTACCAATCATATCATAAGATCCTTTAGGATATAAATTTACATTCACTTCATTATATTATATAAATATAGCTCTTTTTATTTCTATTTATCATCACACCCTAAAATATTTTAGTATATTAAGTGAAATTCACTTTGAATTTTGATCAGTATAATCCTTTATTTATTACCCTTTAAACTTCTCTAAGTCCAAACATACTCAAAATATCCTCTTAGTAACTATATTCTCTTCATAATATCATATTAATATGGAAAAAATACTTTGTGTATAGGAAATAAAACATATTTACTTCAGTGGGAATAATTAAAAAATAAAATTTTGTATTCATATCATATATGGTATTCTATGTGTTTTGAGTAGTATTCTAAAAAGAATATTTTATTATTTAAAATATGACACTGATGGGTGGTGGGATCATATCCCTTATATCTTAACAAATATCTAGGATAAAGTCTTTATCCTAGATGAAACTTCTATTATCCTTATCTTCTTTTTAAATATGTTATAGAATTTGATAAATCATATACCATGTATAAAAATCATCATCTCATATTGTTCATAAAAACTCTTTTTTGAAAAACAAAATCTATTATCATATAAGAGAAATGAGATGAAAAATATGCATCCTTTATTCATATTCATCTAAGACTGATATTTTCCATTATATCTAGATCCACGATTTAACAACCCTTTGCTTCATCATTTCATGGAAAACTACAAGCTCCATAAATTATTTTATTGACCTTAAACTCATGTATATTTAAAAAATTGTAAAATATACATTTTGATATCATATACCCTTCAAAATTGAAGAATTTATTTTTATAACATCGTTACTTGACATAGAACCCCCATGGATTCTCACAAACACCTTCAAGCATCCCTCACAATTTACATCCTATGGAAACATTGAACATACTTCCCGACACCACCTTTAGATTTTAATGACTAAGGATGGCTATTAGATAAGTCCAATCTTCTTTTATCTCTTAAATACTTACCCTTATATATTGTCAGCACTACATAAGAGAGACATTCCACATCATGTTCATTTATCCTGAACACTTTGAGGAATCTGGGTAAAAATTTTATTAAACTCATTCACATTTTCAAAATGTTTCCAATGATTACAGAATGAATTCAATAGTCATAAAAAACCTTATAGGTTATCTCCAAACTCACTAAGTCACTGTAATACTCAATCATATTGAGTATATGAGTGGAGACTAAAGTTCCCCTGGCCATCTTGCACATAATGCCTTTTAAACCTCAAGTAAATCCATTTATTATTGTTATAAGAATATAGATATTCATGTTGAAAAATATCAATGTATGGTAACTTGGGAATATTTATCCAACGCATAGAATTTTTCTTACTTGAGAGCAATTCCTAATTTTTTAAACCAGTTAAGGAAATTACTTACATTAAGTTTTCCCTTTCTCAATATTGATCTCAAAGTGATATTCAATAAATATGATTCTATTTATCTATAAAAAAAGTTTTTATCAGACGAGTATCATGTTTTATATTCATAATAAGGACTTTTATTAAATGTTATTCCACTAAAATTATTACCACTTATAAAATTACATTAAATCTATTAGTGGTCCAAGATCCATATTTCATCACGACTTACACCTGTTAAAAATTTAAATAAGTCACGACTATATAATAGAATCAAGGTCTAGCTTGATTTAACCATTATTAATAATGATTAAAAAATATATATCAATTTAAAATTATGAATTACAATATAAAATTTTCAATAAAAGGCACAAAATCGAAACACCACCTAAAATTCAAAATTCAAACTTGATAAGATAGGAAAGAAAATGATAAAAAAACATAAGGATTTGTGTGATTCGGTCCAATTGGACTTACATGAACAACAAGAGAATCATAAAAATTTCAGCATGTAAGAACAAGAATAATTTATGAGATATGACATACATGAGTAAACAATAACTAGAGAAACTATTCGAGAGTAAATTATTTTCACTCAAGGAACTCATAGTCAACCTGAATTTGAGAAACATATACTCTCATTTCTAAAGTTTCATCAGAAATTCCTATCTATGAGTATGTATATTTGTCTCTAGACTTGAGAGAATTATCAATGTGCATCATTAATAAAGTGAGTTGAGATGAAGACACAAGTTCGATTACATGAGTGAAGGGCTCCGAGTTACAAGGCCTAATGACACATGGAAGAATAAAGAGGTTTAATGACATAAGGAGTGCTCATCCCACTACATTAAAGGGCCAAGATATATCACCAATTATATATGGATCAAATGATATCATAATATCACTTATTCAAGACTATATACGATGTATCAAGTCCATGGAAAGTGGTTTCATGAATTTTGGAAGCCTAGCCCATGTGAAAAATCTCCAAACTTGTGATTGGTGGCAACAATATCAAATTCAAAGTCCCAAACAAAGGCAAAAGTAAAGGAAGAGTCAAAGTCAAAAGTGAAAGTCAAATTCATAAGTCAAAATTCAAATTAGCATTGGATTTGGTGCCCTAGAACTAACTATGTTTTATTTTTGATTACCAAAATATTCATGGGTTTTAATATTAATAAAGTTCATATCAAATCATGATTATTATTCTGCATTACATTGTATATGATAATGTCATAAGGGTACTTGTCGCACTAAAATTTTATAGTAGTTTCCCACTATAGTGAGGAATTTGAATTATTATGAAAATATACTTAAATGTATGCTCTATGACCAAATGATATCATCTGATAAGACACTGATAATAAATACTAATAGGGATAAGAGAATCATAAGATATTGAAACTTCTTCTCATGAAGTCTGCCCTTGGTAATCTCTAAGAGATAAAGTCATTAGAACAAACCCATCAATAATAAATCTATTTGTTATATGTGTCATTGGATATATCTATATATGGATGCATATATTGGAACTTATACTTGAGATTATTATTAATGCATATCCTCAGTCGCATAATTTTATGTATTAATGAAAACCATGAAGACATATTCTTACATAGAGATATGATATGTTGGGTGCATCAAAATTGATATGACAATAATGAAAAAGTAAATAAATGATTTTACCTTCTGATTTTAATGGAATTGGATATTTTAGGACATTTGATGGGAATTAAATAGCTTGATTATTCCCATGGCCCTGACAGTTTATAATCAGAAAATCCAATTTTGAAAAGTTAAAGAAAGTGATTCAAACATATAGATTGATGACATGTGCGATGAAACTTTCTTGATGAGTTATCGATATAAAGAGATTATATTACACAATGAGTGTTCATATGAGATTTTTGTCATTGAAACAATAACATCTTTCTCTATGGGTGTCTTAATGTATTGCTAGATACTAATCTTGAACTTTATGCAAGTTCGACCTAACACCACCAAGAAAGAGGCCTAGAAGACCACACACTGAGTGTATCTAAAAACTCAATTAAATCATATATGAATTTAATATTAGAATAAATATTATTCTCAAGTTTCATGGAATAAAAATTATTCAGTTTTGGTTGATAACATATATTCAGTCACCAGTTATTTTAGAGAATAAATATATGAGTTTAATATTAAATAAATATTTATATGTAAGGTAATTATTAATTTAGTTATGAAAATACATGATATTTATTTATCTTTAGTTAATTCAAAAGATAAAAAATATTTATTTTCAAGTTTAGGGAATATAATATTTATTTTTTATTGAATGAACAATACTGTGATATTTATTTATTTAAATAAATAGTTATTATTTTAGTTCGATAAATATTGAGGAAGAAATAAGAACCGAGTTAAGGGTTCAGTGGAAATGATATATTAAATATCATTTAAATAATTATTAATTAATTTATCTAAGAAATGATATTTATTTTTTCCTCAATTCATGCGCATGTTAAGGAAATAATAATAATAATAATATCATTATTCGATGTGGGGTTTGAAAAAGATTAAGATAATTCTAAAGGGAATGTGTGAAATTATTTATTCTTTAACCTATATCTATAAATACTCAGTTATATTATTTCCTAAGGTTATTTGGAATAGACATTATTGTGAACAATGAATCATCTCTAAAATAACTCTCTCAACCCTAAAGAGAAAATCCTCTAGAACTGTAATTCCTTGTGTCTGTAAGAGCTTGTGAAATTCAAGACAAGTTTGGATTTTTGAATTAGTGGATGGACCAAATTTTGATCTGGGATTCAAAATAGATTTTTGAGAGGCTGAACACCTTTAAAGAGTTGTTTTATTCATGGAAGGGGTATTGGGAGATATCTTAGTGGATTAGAGGAGTCTCAGGTTAGGCTGGGTGCCTCCTAAAACCAAAGCTGCAGTAGATCCATCTACTTGCCAGTGGCATCTGATAGTTACAAAAACTATTTTCAGTGTCCACTAGCCATTCAATGGGTCTTTAATGGGGAAAATGGTGATTATTCCACCTAAAACTTAATATGGATTATCCCCCTCTTATTCTCCTTCATTGGATCACACGGCTAGGGGTCAGACCCCCTCTTCTTCCCCCCATGGTTTGGGGTTCCCCTTGAAGGTGTTTTATTAGCACTTTGATGCACGTCTCCCCCTATACTAACCTCCATTGATCTTATCCTCCATCTTGATCAGATTTCTCTTTTTATGGTTAGGGGTTTGGATCTAATTCTACTAGATCATGGTGGAATCATCCAAGCACTGTAAGACTTTCAATTTTCTTATGAAGAGGGTGACCCGTAACACTATCTCCATGTAGTGGCTCATTGTTTCAAATGAGGTAAGTTGGACCATCAATTTATTTTAGGGTTTTTATTAAAATTAAATTGAAATTACTATTTATTTTTCATTCCTTTTTGGTATTTTCACCAGGTGTAGTGTTAGGAATGTGAGAAAGACCCTTGGGGAGCTATTGGGTGTGGTTTCCGTGCAATGAAAACATTTAGTGAGAAATTGGGCATTATGCCTATTTGGATAAAATGGGTAAAATGACTATAAATGGTTATAATTAGTTATGTGCAACACCTTGGTGTGGCACATGTTCTGAGAGCGTGATCGGTGACCGATTGAGCTAAGGGAGATCTTGAGAGAGGCCTAGCAACAAGTTTTCAGGTAGTGTAGAAATAGATGAAGGGATTCAAATTAGGTAGGTGGTCTTGTGTACAATCCCTATGGTTTTCATGCTTTTGATATGTGTATAGTGAGGTAAGGGATCTATACTATAGGTGGTTCCCTTTTGTTTATTTGAGTTCTTGAGTTAAATAAAATGTTTAAATTGAAATGGTTAATTAAATTGAACCCTTGAACTAAGTGATGCCTAGGACACATTGGTATTAGGATGCTAACTTGATGCCTCGTTTGCCGATGGATGAGGCCTTGACTTGAGGATTTCTCTGAGATGCGTGACTCCTCATCAAGGGGTGTGGAAAACATGGATAAAATTATTTGAACTAAGTTATGTGGACATCGTTTAAGAACCCTGGACTCCCCTAGTTTGGGTGTATAGAGACCTCGACATACTTGACCCTGGAAGGCCTAGGGTATCTCCATAGATACCTTAGAGTCATTGGGATCATAATTTTGACCTGAGTTTAGTGAAACTACCCCATTTAATGTGACTAGGATTAGGTGGATAGACCTTAGGTAGATCGGGTTTGGGTTGGGTGAGTGGGATAATCGATTGAAACCATGGGATGAAGATGGGCCATGACCCATCTCCCTAGACTGATGAATTGTGGCCGCCCTTGGAGGCCAAGAGGTTGATCATGCTTTGACCCTACTAGGGAGTGTGTTTTTTCTGAGAGATGGGTGTTTCCCCGAAGGGCTAGTTGTGAACTAGAGGATCCAAAGAGGGATTTATTTACTTGCATGATGAACTAGAGGAACATGTGGGTTTCATTAATAGACTGACCCTGAATGGTTGTGTGGTATGGGTAGTGATGGTTTTAGGTGTCATGTAGAACTTGGGACAATGTGTGAGCCATAGGTGTTGTGTATAGTGGTGTTGGGCATGTGAGTTTGACTAGACCTTGTGTTTTATTTTATTTATATAGGTTTATGGAATGCTACCTTAGGGTAGACATGATACGATTGGGCTACCATGGATTAGAGCCATACATACAGGTAGGGGATGATATGGATAGGGAGCCTAGGTATGTGTTTGGAGCTTCAATGGATTTGGATCTTTGTGATGGGGTTGCCATGGATTTGGAGCCTGGATATGGATGGGAGTTACCATGGACTTGGAGCTTTGATGTTTGTACTATTATGGGATGGATCCTTAAAGTCACGAGGATATGGATGGGAGTTACTATGTATTTGGAGCTCGATAATGGGACTACTATGGATTTGGATCCCGGATATGGATGAGAGCCTCCATGGATTTAGAGCTCAAATGTTTATACTTTCATGGGATGGATCCATGGATTTGTGAGGATATGGATTGGATATGCCATGTACTTAGAGCTCGGTGTTGGGGTTTTCATGGATTTAGAGCCCAAATATTTGGACTGTCATGGGATGGGATCCTAGAGTCATGAGGATTGGTTGGGACTACCAAGGATTTAGATTCTGCATGTTATTTGGTTAGCACATTCATCGTGATGTTCTCAAAGATACTCTGGTATTAGTTGAAGCCGATATGGTCAATTGAGGTCACATACTTGAGGATTGACAAAGGTTATTTTTTTTCTATAGTATAGTAATTTATTCTGACCACGTCACATGCACATATCACAAAATTTACAGTATTGTACGAGTCCACATTGGTGGTTACCTATTGAGTTTTTTACTCACACCCAACTCAGACCATCATTTCACTTGGGTAATTGAGTACACTCTCACTTGGTTTTAGGCATAAGTTGGGATGATTCCCAGGTTTGACCGAGAAGGATGGATCGAGAAAGTACATGGAGCTTAGGATGAGGCATGGTTCAGAGTGGTAGTGGAGGATTAGTTTATTTTATTTATTTTTCTTCTATATTTTTATTTGTGATCATCCTAGTGGGTGATCAGTCTTGTATGCCAGCATGTATTGCATTCCATTTATTATCAATAGTGTTTATATTTATTGCTTCCACTCTCATTTTTTGTTATTATTTATATTTTGTTATTATATATGTTATTTAACACTACGGTATAAGGGGTGTGTCCTTCCCACAATAACTCCTTTAACCCACCCCACTAGTCGGTTGCCTCTAGTGTTTGGGGAGGTGCGCCTGAGGACATGTGGTGAACCCGTCCGATTAATTTTCACAGAGTGATCTGGGCTGGGATGTTACAAAGTGGTATCAAAGATTATTTTTATTTTTATTTTACTATTTTGGGATATGGTAGATATGGGATATAGTAATGTGTCTGAAATTATGATGGATCCCATACTGGTTCACCACAAACACCTTTTCTGGTGGAAGTCCAAGTTACCATGGGTATGTGATTGAGTTTCTTGGTTTGCGATGTTAGTGTTGTTTTGATTTTCACCCAATGTGATGCAAATGAGGTTTGAGATTCATGGTTTATGAGTTATTGGATTTTTGGATCTTGGGCCATTGGAAAGAAGCTAACTGTAGATTTGTCTCTTGTCCTGTAGAGGCAAGAGGTTTCACATGCATTATATCAGGTAAGTAGGATTCAAATGACATGTAGAGGACTTATAGTGTGATGTTTATCATTGACGACTAAGAGGATTAGTTTTTTTAAAGTGTTAGAAACTATTCATATGATGTTTTACCATATAGGTACTTGGTGGAATTATACTCAGTTGGGTCAAATGGTATAGGTATTTTTATCTGATGTAAGGATATCTTGATCTATAGTGGGATGCTCATAGACAATGATGATGGTACAAACCCATGTGAATAGAAGGTGTAATGACCCTAATAGGTCAACATAGTCATTGGAAACCTCAGTGATGGACCCCTAGTGGGTTTTTTATTTAGGTTCGATTACTTAAAGTGCCAGTAAAAACCAATATGGAGATTTACCATATAACATGGAATTGAATTCTATTTAATTGAACTTTGTGATTGTGACTTGTTGGGTATGGGTTTTCTAGGATGATGTCATTGGATGAGATGGTGTTGACTGATGAGGTGGTGATTCTCCAAGGGAATCCATGTGGGGATACTTGTGAGAATCAGTTCCCTTGTGGGTGTGAGACCCTAGAGATGGGTGTTTTGACATGTCATATTCCATGAAGATTTGAGATAAGATAATTGATAACATCTAGTGAGTTGTGACCTTATACAAGTTTTATCCTTGGGCTAGGTGGGATACCCTGAGACCCTTAGTTCATCTTTGAATCATAGTGGATCCATGTTTAATACTATTTAAGGGAATATTATAAGAGGGGTTGAAATAGTCTTTGTTGGTGCCTTTGAGACCGAAAGTCATGGGTAGTTACTTTTGTTCAAAATTGGTTCACATGAAGTGAGACTGGGTATGTGACATATGCATGGTGATACTTTAGAGGATTCTGGATGCAAGAGCACCTTGAGTGTTAGTGATTGGTTTCGAGGTTGTAAAATCAAAGGTAATATTGTTTGTGGGTATCTATACCTATTGAGTTTGGACACACTTCCAACAACATGGTTAGAGAATGGATGGGTGCTTGTGGTTTGGAACAATGTTGGTGGTAGGTTGTGTGATGAAACTTGGAACTGGTAAGGTGCCTGATTTTGAAGAGGAGTTCCAAGAAAGTGCTTATTTGGATGGGGTTGAATTTTTATGGATCATGGTTAGCCTAGTTGTATGGAATGAAAATCATGGGATTGAGAATTAGTTTTTGGAGATTAGGTGGTATAGGAATGGTATGCAACATTGCACGTGATACCTATTTAAATTGAAAATCATTGAATGACCATGTGCGAGCTGAGGGATGAGAAGTTTTGATGTGATGCTTATGGGCATGATGGCCTAGGGCTTAGATGAGGATTCTTGAAATATTAATTTGTTTTATAGAAGACATTGGAAATGGATTAGGTGTAGTGACATAGTTGATCCAGGAGCGATTAAAGGTATGTTTTTCTTAGGATGAAATGAGCACGGCTTAGAATGAGTGTCAAGTGAACAATGATAGAACTATTTAGGTGGCTCTCAAGGAGTATATAAGGTAAGACATATAGCGGGGAGTGTACTATTGTACATTTGAGGGTATGAACCTTATTATCATTGTAAATTCAGTGGGTGCCGATGATGATGTTCTAGTGATTTAGGAACATGAAGCAAATGATGGTTGTGTTGATGCTCAGTGACAAGTGAGACAGTCACATCCAATCATCACATCCAGTGATGGATGAGATGCATGATTTGGATGTCAGGAATTGATCCATTGATGTGACGACAAGACCACTCCTATGTTGGGGAGTGTAATATTGGTCATGAAGATATGATCCTCACACTAGAGGGATCATGGATACATGGAATGGGTCATTGTATGGTACTTTTGGATTGGATATTCTAGTGACTAAATGGATTTGGTTTTAATTTAAATCCATGGAGAATTTGGGTGGATATCCAAATGTGACCTCAGGTGGAGCTCAAGCACCGGTATCGAGATCAAGATGATTTGAGGTGATCCGAACATGATCATATTGGGGATACGTAAGTGCTCATTGTATGGTAGAGTATAACGACCCGTTTGGGATGGTTGATGGTGTAATAATAGAATATCACTAGAAGTTGGGTATGAAATTTGGTGGTCATATTTGGATGATTTTGGGATGCCTTTGAGAATAAATGCATCATGATTGGTTATTTTGGGAATGTGTCGATAGTGGTAACTGAGTGTTTTGTGACAGGTTGGTTGGAGGAGGTCCAATTGATAGTTATCATGTAATTTGGAATGGTGATATGGAAACAACATTAGGAATTTCATTTTGGTTATGATAGGTTTTCTTAGAGAATTTTTTGGGTCTTTTCATGGTAAGTCAATTTTTTTAGGGCCATTGTGTATGGGTAGTGAGAACAATTAGTTTTGGTTCATAATTGAGAACTAGGGATACTACCAATGTTGATTGGTGTTTTCATGAGTTTTCAGGATTAGTGAGTTGGAATTCATGTTGGGAACATCGTTAGAATGTGATAATTGAGTTATGACCAACAATTTTGATGGTGGGAAGCACCATGAGTCAAAATTGGCCTTGTGAGCTAAGACCTATGGTGGGTAGAACTATAGGACTAATGATAATATGGATAATGATGTGGTTGTGTCTCATGATGGGTGGGATTGGGTAATAATCATCTTGGTGTTTCAATAATAAATTAGAGTGGTAGCTCTTTTTTAGTGGTTTAGCATATTATGCTTAAAGATGTGATTTAGTAATGATTTGAGTGTTCAAGGATGGAACATTAACACTTAAATGAGAATTGATGACCTGAGAAAGTTTATACCGATGATGGGATGATTTATGGGACTTCTATAACATGAGAAGTGTTATGGTGGGGAGTTTTTGATGCCTCATGTCTATACAGGCTTGTGAAATCCAAGAAAAGTTTGAGTTTTTGAATTATTGGATGATCTAAATTTTGAACTGGGATTTAGAATTGAGTTCTGAGTTGTTTAACACCTTAAAATATGTGTTTTAGATATGTTTAAGGGGATCATGAGACATATTAGGGGCTCGAAGGAGCCTCAGGTGAGGCTGGGTGGCTAATACAGTAGAGCCACCAACTCACTGGTGGTGTCTAGTAGCAATAGAAGCTAATGTTAGTGAAAATAATCCAATCTATGGGACTTTAATGGGGAATAATAAATATTATACCCCCTATAACCTAAGAGGTGAAATCCCATCTTATCATATTTCCTTAGATCATGCATCTAGAGGTCGTACCCCTTCTTCTTCCCTTCTCCCCCATTGGTTTGGGGTTCCCCTTAAAGGGGTTTTCTTGGTGCTTTGAGGTAGGTATCTATATATGCTAACCTCTATTGATATTATCCTCCCAACCACTATGATTTATCCTTCTCCTATTAGGGATTTGGTTCTAATTCCACTAGATCATAGTGGAATCGACCAAACATGGTAGGGTTTTCACTCTTCATAGGAATAGGGTGACTCGTAACACTGTTTGGATGTGAAGACTCATCATTTTGGCTGAGGCACGTTACAATGTCAATTTATTTTAGGTTTTTGATTAAAATTATATTGAAATTACTACTGATATGGCATTTCTTTTTGGGGATTTCACCCGTTGTATGTCCATAAAAGTGAGACAGGCCCTTGGGATGTCATTGGGTGTGACTTTGTAAAGACAACGACAGTCAGTGAGAAATTATACATTATGACTATTTGGATAAAATGGGTAAAATTATTTTAAATGGTTACAATTAGTTGTACATAATTCCTTAGTGTGGAACAAGCATCATGAATGTCAGTGGTGTTTGGTTGAGCTAAGGGTGAGCTTGGGAGAGGTCAAGTAGTGAGTTGCAGAGTAGTTTAGAAAAGGAGAAAGGGATTAAAATGAGGTAAGTGGTCTTGTGTATGATCCCTTTGGTTTTTATGCTTTTGATATATGGATAGTGAGGTGCGAGATCACCACTATAGGCAGTTATATTATATTTATTTGAGTTGTTGAATTAAATTAAATGTTTAAATTAAATTGTTTAATTAAATTGAATACCTTGAACTAAGTGAATAAGAACCCTTGCCATGTTGGTCCTAGGATGTTGAATTGACACCTCATCCACCGATGTTTGGGGACTTGGTTTGAGGATTT
Source organism: Viscum album (assembly GCA_963277665.1). Taxonomy (NCBI): domain Eukaryota; kingdom Viridiplantae; phylum Streptophyta; class Magnoliopsida; order Santalales; family Viscaceae; genus Viscum; species Viscum album. Next base: position 870,891,770 of record OY728147.1, on the reverse strand, counting down.
AATTGATACATCTAAACCCCCATGAGGGGCGCGACCCATGTGGATGAAATGAGCTGAAATAAATCGAGTGTCCTTTATTTAGGAATCCTAGATACCCCTGGTTGGGGGTGTATAGAGACCTTGACATACTTGAACCTTATGGGCCTTGGGTATCTTCATGGATGGATTGGAGCCATTGGGCTAATAGTTCTAACTTGGGGTGAATGAACCTCCCCTATTTTATGTGACTAGGCCTAGCTATAAAGAACTTGGGCAAACCAGGTTTAGGTTGGGTGAGTGGGCCAACTAAGTGAAACCATGGGATGGAGATGGGCTATGGTCCATCTCCCTGGATCGATGAGTTATGGACTCCCTTTGAGGCTTAGAGGTCGATCATGATTTGACCCTGCTAGGAATAATGTTTTCCTTGAGATACAGGTAGTTCCCTGAAGGTCTAGTTGTGGTATAGAGGATCCTAAGAGGGATGCCTTCACTTGCGTGCTAACCCAAAGGACCGTGTGGGTACCGTTTATGGACCTACCATGTGAAGGAACCCAGGGCACAATAGAAGTGGGGAAAATTAGTAATTTAAAATGATGGGTTTAGATTAATGTTAAAAACATCAAATCCAAAAAAACCCTTACCCATATTTCTCAAAGGATTATATATAATTCAATTTAATCATGAAGAACAAAATCAAAAGAAACTCTAAACAATACCTTGTTCGATTGAAATCACCGATTTGATTCACTCATAATTAGCATGTCATGGATCAAAGGAAGAGAGATAGGTATCATATATATCATTAACACATGAACCATAGTTCCTGATACATCATTCTTAATTCTTGGTTTTTATCACAGGAATTCAAAGTGATTACAACATCCCTTCGATTGCATGACGAATTCGGACTCGATTGAGGAAGCTTGATTGATCCTACTTGGTTCTTCCTTCATTCTATCACTCTATAACTTGATAGAGAAGGGTAGAGCATTAAAAATTCGTGAAAAAAATGGTTATAACTATTATTGAGTCTAAAATTCACTTATATAATTAGGTTATACTTTCCAAAATTACACTTTGGTCCCTAGAAAGTTATAAGTTTCATTTTATACCCTTGTGCACACTTATGACTTAATTAAACGTTCCATAAATGTTCTGAATATTTTATCACCCACTTGTAACACTTTTAAATGTTATATGAGAAAACATAAACCATTAATTCAGCTCTAAACTCCCATAATAATTTAATGAACCTTAAACATACTATGTTCATTCGAAAAATTATATCTTTTCATATTCACTTTTATAATCAAACAACTTATGAATACCTTAAGAAATAAATTCAATCATAATTATTATAAACTTGAATAATATAATTGAATTATTTTTACTTGTGATCATTCACACTTGGACATTCATCAGCCCCCACACATGGGACCCACTTCATCCTAAACTCTTATTCATTCGAATAGGTGGAACTTATGGATACACTTAGTGTGCACCCATATAGGACCTTATCTTGATAGAAGTGGGTGTAACTCACCGACTAGGAGTGGAGTCTAGAAATCCATCAAGGCCTTTAAGTAGATAATTAATGTCATATCTATGATAACCACCTATGTGAAAGGTCCAGTTTGGGATATGCCTGACACTAAGAGGGGGAGAGGGTGAATCGGTGTTGGGGACTTTTTAATCCAATTTCAAATTTTATCCCTTTACCTCTTAGACCTGTTAGGATCTTGATTCTCTTATCTATTTTCCCTGTCACATGAAAATATATGAAACCGTAAAATATAGCATACAATATTTTTATAAGTTTCACTACTCAATGAGAGTAGCTAGTCCTTTCCATGTATGGTTATGACCAGTACACAAATTCTCCACTATAATGAGGTATCAATTTATAGTGGTTTGGCTAGGATACAATCCTTTATCCAGTGTGGTTCCACACACTTTAAGAGGGGGAATGGGGATAATCCTTATTCACTGGACTGGTGAAGGCCTAGTCTAAGTTATAACTCCTTACTGATTCTTTATATTTCCTTTGAAGATAGTCTTCTCCTTATTTGTTAAGATACTTTGTAACACCAATAAAGTATTCCACCAGATGAAACTTCTGTTGGATGTCACAGTGCTATTTTTTTTCTTCCACATGCTTCACATGTTTCTTGAACAATAATTTGTAAGTAACTCATTTTCATCTTCATAGCAGAAAACTGAAAGTTTTAGTTCTTCTTCTATCAGTAATAATGATATGAATGTGGTGCAGAATGATAATAAAAAATTATTCTTCAACCGAAATGATAATTAACTGATATCAATGTGGTCATCAACTCTTCTTATCTTCTTTTCACTTTCTTCTTTATTGAAAAATTGATTGCACTGAACCACATTCATTTTCTTATAATAATAACAAACTCATTTGTGATTATTGAAACAATGAAAGATCATCTCAACACATCTTAATTACAATTATAACTGCCATGAATAATAACCAATTAATAACTGGGAAATATCTTTCTCTTCTTCAGTCTTAATGATATGAATATTACTATGGATTGAGATCTCTGACTTCCTCGATACACAATACCAGCAACTATTGTTAAATTATTTCCTCTTTGTTCTTCTTTGTGCATCCAATATTTATGCAACTAAATTACACCAAACTTTCAATATTAATTATCTTATACAAGAATGATCTTGCACAAACTTAGACTCTTCTCTTCTTGAATTCTTAACTCAATATACGAATAGTTCATGTTCATTGCACATTTACATTTTTATCTTTATCATTTTATGTGGTATGCATTCTGTTTGAGTTAATCTTTCATGTATGTTTGTTTATTTCTTTAAGTTGCATGCACACCTTCAGGAAGTATCTTTATACTATCCACACTTACTATCTCAGTTCACCTCATATAAGTGTTTGTGAATTCACCTATTCATGTACATATGCATTGTACCCTTCAAACAAACCCAATTGAGTGTGGATCACTATTCTTGATCATTCAAACATGATCACAACAAATCTAATGTTATTCACATAAATCATGCTATGTAGGTTCACTTTCTTTTCATTTTCACAACACAAGTGCATTGTTTGAAAGTGTCATATTATTTGTGTAAGATTGTATACGCCTGTGATGGAGATTTTTTCAAATTCCATGGTAGGTGACTGGTGCACCAACCCCACCATTCCCTTGGATGCTTCAATATTGGCTGCTACACATGATGAATGTGCAAGCTTCCATGTTTGAAGGAAGACGGGAATTGGTATAGGATTAGTGGGAATTGTGTCAAACTTGACACCTCCCACCATGGATATAAAAAGAGTTCCAAAAGATCCTTCAATCATCATGTGAGCCAGGAGAGATCCATTGTATTTGAGAGCTAGGATAGCTCTATATAAGAGAGAGAGAGAGAGGTGTAGAGAGGATTTATTTTGTAACATTTATTCATACTGAAATAAATGTTGATTTCTCCCTCCATTATTTTCTCTTCATGATAAAAAAATCACAATAAGTGGTATCAGAGCCATTTATAGTGAAAAAATGGTGAGAAGTGGAGATTTTTCAATGACCAAAAAATTAAAATTTCCCATAATCATGTTTTGATGGCAGATTATGAAAGTTCATATCGAGACGATTCCAGTAGTGCAAACAATGTTGAAAACAAAGACAAAATGAGCTCCCTAGGAATGATTAAAGTTTGGGTGATATAGTAACCCCTTTACAGAGAAGACGGTACTATTCTGGTGCTAGTTACATTTTTAGTGAGATTCTAGAAGCTACTATGGCATGCCACATCAACACCACGTCATCACCACATCATTGGTCGATCTTAGTCATTAACACTAATTTGGTAATATCTTGATCAATCGGTGTCTGATGTCGATGATTTAGGAGTCGATTCCACCATTTTTGACTATTTCAGACACAACGATACACTCCATCTTTCTAGATTCTACACCAAGTTTTTACAAAATTGAAATTCAATGGATAGACCATCCATAAAAGGTGGTCAAGGGGTCAGAAATGAATGCCAAATCTAAAGTAGAGGAAAGTCCACAGGTAGCAGGATACCATCATAAAAATTCTACCATTATGGCATGGAGGGACACATGAAGAATAAATATTGAAGGTTTCTACAAGAAAAGGTTCAAAGTAGAAACCGAAAAAGAAGAAATGGATATGTGTTCATGACAGTCTCTGGATAAATCACACTTTTCTCCAAAGGTAGAGAAGAAACATGTTATCATACATAAAGACAGGACACAGAATGGGTGGTTGATACTGCAACATAATATCATATCATTCCGCATCATGAGTATTTATTAACTCATCAAGTTGGTGACTTTGGTATAGTCAAGATGGGGTATACCGGTTTGGTGGAGATTGTTGGCATGGGTGATATCCAAGTCAAGACGGACGTTGGATACACAATCTCCCTAAAAGATGTTTGACATGTTCCAAGCCTTTGGATCAACCTATTGTTAGGAATATACTTTGATCAATAAGGTTATGACAACATCTTTAGCAATGGATCATGAAAGATGAAAAAGGGTCCAAGTTGCATAGTCTCTTGGGAGGCCCACACAGTTTGAAAAACCATACCGAGGCCATGATAGATGGATCTATCAAACACTGCATGGTTTTAGGGTCCCCCTTGTATGGTTTTATAAACCATACACCTCCCCTTCTAGGATCACATGATTACGGCACACAGTTACTTCACCAACCATACAACATGCATTGGATGGCCTTTCCTCCCCCCTTTCATCCCCAAACCCTTGGGACACCCTCGAGACCTTTCCTACTCCCAGGAATCATTCCATAAACCAAAAATTTCAATCGGTACATACCTTATATTAGGGTCAAGAACTTATAGTGATACATCATTCACCTATAAATACATCATTCACCATGATTATTAATAGTGTTCACTAGTATAAAAATAGGTTTTTATGTTTTAAACATCACTTTTTGAGGTGATGTAATTCCAATTTACATAGTAAACATATTTTTAACATTAGTTATTAAATATGATGTAAAAAATATTTACAACACTAGTTATTATTATAATATAGTTTTTTTAGAATTTTTTACATTGGTTACTTAAAAACTGATGTAAAAATTGATTTTTTATATTGGTCACTTAAATAACTAACATGAAAAATATTTTTTTAAAAATATTATAGAACAAAAAACCATACATATATTTTTTTAGATAATAAAAAACAATAATCATAGTTTTTTCATGATAAAATAATTATTTTAAAATTATAAAATTAAGAAAAATAATGATTCTCCAAATATATAATCATAATAATCAAAAAATATTAATAATTATATTATAAAAAAACATATGAGAGTAAATAAAATAATTCCAAGGGTTTTACCTTTATGAAAGGATATTTTATAAATCATAATTTTCAAAAAATTTCTTCATCATTATAGAAATTTCTTCTACTATTTCTCTTACCGACACCAGCCTCTCTATATTTTAAATGGATATTAAATAAATATTTGGAATATAAGAATGATCAATAGAGGGAGAAATAAAAATTTGAGAGAAAATCACATGGGAGTGATAGAATTGAATATGGAGAGAGAAATGAAAGCATGAGATGGAAATAGAATAAATATAGTAATATATTTGTAGTCATGAATAAAAAAAACATTAGTGTGATGAAAAAAATGAAATATACATGTTTTCAAGATGAATTTATAAGAGAGAAAGTTAAATTACATGTATGTAATGCGAAAAAATTGGAATTTCCATGCTAGGGTTTTATTTTTAATATTAGTTATTTAAGTAACCAATGTTAAAAATATTTTACATAATATTTTTAACATTGGTTTTTAAAATAAATGACTACACACATAAAGTAGACATTAGTATTGAATTTATTAAAATACGAAGTCATGATTTTTATGTTTTAAGGAAACCTTTGAATTTTGAAAAATTTGAGTTCATTAAAAGATACATGAGGATGTTCAAATTTAAATGATCACCATATATTTTTATCACATAAAGAGTAAAAATCTTCTCAAGATAAGGGGAGTATATAGTCATATAGAAAATTATATCATTTTTTTAAATAATACTTTTGATGAAAAATGAAAAGTGGAATTAAAATCTATGGAAAAAAATTTATATACAACTTATTTTATAAATTAAATGTTTTCAATGATAAAATTTTATTTAAATTTTTTAATTTGAATATTTTATGGTAAGGGACTTAGAATTTACTATTTTCTCACTTTTTTTTTCAAAAAAAATTATTCATTTCAGAGAAGATCCTTAATTTAATGATTGGACTTCCATATTGATTATTTATAAGTGATATATGATCATCCAAGTGTACGAAGATTGATGACTTAGAGATGTTTTTTCTTGACTATATAAAGAGAAGTTGATCGCTCTTATTTTTTACAATTACTAAGAGTTAAATCTTTTCCAAAATAATTCTAGAGATTTTCATCTATTTTATTTTTTCTCCATTTGAAGTAACTCAAGATATAATGTACCCATCATTTATGGTAGTAAAAATTTCATTCTGATAGATAATAAATATGTTTTGAGAAAATTTACAATAATGTAGAAATGCTACAAAATTCTAATAGACTTTTAATGGTTTGATGAGCACACATCTTCACTGAATCAAGTTATTAAGTTTTAGAAGTGGAAAATTATTTCTCTACCACATAATATTTATCCTTACTACACTAAAATATTTCACCATTTTTAAAATACATAATAAAATGGTGTCATAAGAGTAATAAATAGGGCGAACTTAATGATAAAGAGACACCAATTTTCATTCAATATAGAAAAGTTTTCAACCAAGGTAGTTGTTCCATTAAAAAAATAGATTATTCTTGTAATATAATTTTTTTTAGAAAAGGATGGAACTTTTTTAAAAAATGGTGTCCCAATAAGATGTATAACTATTGAGAAAATACACAATATTGATGATCTAGGTGTTGAACACCAGATTGTTTGTAAGTTCATTAAAAAATTCTTAGTACCATGGAAGGAGGATATCAACACAATGAATGTTTAGGATATATTCCTACTTGATTTTTATATAGATATTCATCTTTTAAATATCATATAATTTGTGTAGGACTACATAGAAGTTGTTTTTATGAGGTAGTAAAAATATAAACGCTTTCGTACAACAAAAATATAAATAAATTATTTATTAATATATTGGTTGAATAAATGGATATCTCTCTTGAAAACCATTCAAATGTTCTATATAATTCAATTATTGAGGATATAATCATTAATATGATATTATTATATGATAGTCTATAGAAGGTTCACATTTATCCAAAAATTGAAAAGATGGATTATGTTCAATAAAGAGAAGAGTTTGAATAATCGGCTAATAATTTTTTAAAATCATGAAAGGAATTCAATGTTTAACTCAGGTGACGGTGAAGAAGAAAAATAATTAATGCCATTGATTTAATAGAAATAATGATAGGTTTATGAGAAATAAAATATGTTTTGAATTCTAATTATCAGCATGACCCTAAATATTTTAACTAAAAAAGGAAGGAGTTGGAAGCTATGATTTCTCATATAGCCTCACAAAAGATGAGAAACACAGAAAAATAATGAGAATGAGAGTTTGAAACATGAAAGTTAAAAGACTATAAGTTTATTATTGAATTGCTAGAAATGTATAAGGATGTTTAAGAGAATAATTTGAAAAGAAATATATCAATAAATAAATCAATAGAGAAATAACTTGGTATACACCCCTTATCAATTTGGTAAAGGAAATGGAAAAGTTATGATAGAAAACAATAGACCTTAAATGAATTCATCTTCAAATTCATCATCATCAGTTGGAGGAACTCCTTCTATAATAAAAAATTTAGAGACTCTAGAAAATGCGACTTTAATGGATAAATGGAAAACCTAATCTATGCTAGGTGTATCCAGAAAATAAGAAAAATATATGGAAAAGTAGTGAGTCTAATAAATCAAAATTATTCAATGCCTAAGCCTACTAGAATGGAAAAGTACGGTGTTTTACCATCTGATAATTCATCACCACTGAAGTGAAAAACTGATGAATCTCCCACTAAGAATACATCTCTAGATGAATCTCCTAATAAATCACCTAGATAAAAATATAAATCAAATAAAGCATCTCCAAGGGAAGCATCAAAATAAGAAATTACAGATGTTTAAATTTAAAAAAATATAAAATGATAGTTTGAATAAGGAATCTTGAGTAAAATCATCACATTTTTCCACATTAAAGCCTACTACTTATATACCCAAATCATCATCTATTAGTAATATCTTAGATAATATAGATAAAATCATTGAACATAGTCCTCTAAAGGTTTTAAAAGTATAACCAGAGTATGTCAATATAGAGTAAGTCTTCAGAATTGATATATTATATTAAATGAAAGAGATGGAGAAGGTCTCATCCACTTAGACACAATATATTTCTAGAATATTTAAGATGATGTTAGTACTATTGAGTATAAAATCAAATATTGGTATAATTTGAAAGTAACATGATCATCTATTTCCCCCCCACAGACAGTTGGGTTAGCATGGGGGGGGGCATCCATCGCAGGGTTGAGTCCTCGGGTAGTTTTCTTCTATAGCGTGCATAGTTAATGGAACCTCCATTTTAATATGATCATCTATTATAAGTGATTTCTGGAAATCCAACAACTTATAAGACTATACTTGAGGGACAAGTGGCCATAAAAATGATATATTTTATGATAGAGAAGATCAAAATAAATAAATGGAGATCATCAAGAATCTATACCAGTAAATTGAGGTAATAGAACTTTTGGGTTTTTAGGGATTAAATAAAAATTATTCAAAGAAATGGAAGAAAATAAAATCCAAAAATTAAATATCATCATGCTATTCAAAACTGAAACCATGTATAAAAAATGAGAACATATACTTTTCATCATAGATGGATGTTGTTGTTTCCCTCAATCAAGTGATTTATCAAGATCACTAAGGAATGGAAAAAATACATTTATCTATAAGGTGTATCCATGGTGTGATTTGAATCACAAAATGTTTGGGTGGCATCTACCACAAACACCATAGTATACTAGTTCCTCTTAGTAGAAAAGGGATAAAGAAGAAAAAATCTAAAGGGAAATTGGTAGGAGACTTGGGAAAGAATAAAACACCATCTCAATGGAATCAGAATCCTCATTTAGACCTCAATAAACTTTAAAGCCTTGTATGGAATTTACTTGAATATTACATAATGTTTGAGTAATGTAATTTTTTACAACATTTGTAAATGTTAGGCCACATACTTAACATTTAAGTGTGTTTGATCTCTCATTTGTTTCATCAAATGAAATGTTATAATTGATGACACCCAATGTGGAATATTTTTGAGATCATATACTTAATTTTTGAATTTTGTATTCAATCATAGGGTGTTATGTGAATTGTATAATATGATTCCACCATATGACAGGCCCATGCTGTACACTACAACTAGCCTAGGTAGTTTTAATATGATATCTCTGTATCATATATAAAGATATTTCCAAAGGAATATATAATATGTATTTCATTCACTTATTTCATAAAATTCAACATCCCTTCATCATCTCATATAATATAGTCTGAAATATATCAAATGAATATTGGCTTTAGGGAACATCTTTATTAATCACCCACTTATACTAAATCCACATAGGCTTTGTTTTATTTAACCATATAATGTATCATGTACAATAACTAATAAAACTATATCAAAATATCCATTTGTAAATATTCCAAAGCACTTTCAGAAATCTATCATCAAATTCATTGTGTATCACATCATATGAAATACCTTGTGAATATTTATCCAAAACTTATTTGGATAAACTCAAAAATCACTTTTAGAGAAGCACTATGAGTTTAGTAAAACTAAATCCTCATTCAATAAAACACAAAGTGAAACCCCATGATAATTTGTAGCATTTAAAGAAAATATGAATTTATGTATTCATAAATTTAAGTAAAGAGTAGCCTATAGTAAAGCATTAGCGCTACTCATGATATAAATGGATATGTCATGACCTCCATTAAACACATGTATCTATATACCCTTGTTCACCAGCTATATCATATACAAGCATACATAATCATGTAATACATTTATATAAGACATCAAGTGACCATTGGACATGAATTATGTCAACCCCATATAACCTCCTCATACATTCTCAATTATCTAAGTATAGACTGGCTTGGTCAATAAATACAACAGATGTCATTTATCTAAGTGGATGAGCACATTACATGCCCCTCACCCAAATAGATAAGAACATCACAAGAACCTCATATAGCTATATAAATAATCTTTCTTAGTCTATCTCAATATAGAACCTAGATTTCATAGTCATTATACAAGAGGAAAAATCACATCTTGGTTAAACCTCAACCAATGACATATTCGGTAGAATAATCAACCAACCCCTGATTAGATAATACTTAAGGATTTTATAAGAAATGTGTCAAAGTATCAAGTTTATCATAATATTTATATTTCCAATAATATGTATGGGGGTTCAATAGGAAATATTCACCCCTAGCATACTAAAAACATAGTGTATAACACTCTATGTGGTGTACTTGGAAGGTCATCCAGTAAAAAAAAATCTTTTTATGCCTCATGAGAATATTTAATATCATTATAAGAAATACTACTCATACTAACCATAAAATTTCATAATAATATATAATACTTGATGAAGAAAATAAATTAGGTATATTTCAAAGTCATACTTTGAGAGGTTAATTATCATTTCACTTCATGTAATATATGAAACCAATGTTAAAGAATGACAAAGTGGAGTCTGTATATTGTATAACATGATGTATTTTTTATTATTAAAAATAATTAATAATATTAAAAAAATCATACATAATCACCCATATAATTATATCACATATGATAGACCACTAGAGAGGCCTTATGTTTTGTTTTACTTTTAGGGTTTTGTTAAACTGGTTATATCTCCATGTAATTCTTACCTTATCTCTATACAGTGATCTAATAAAACCCTCCCAATAGAATCTTTAATGGGTAACATATATGAAGACTTTTTTTTGAATAATGGTGAGAATTTGGAATCATATTCCAAATGTTCAACTCTTTGAACATAATATTCAAACTTTTTTACTTCACTATATCCAATGTTATGATGTTGATAATTTGTTTTCTACTTAAAAATATTTCTATGTTCACAATTATCATCATCATTGGAACCCTTCCATTAATTTTTTTCCCATGAGGTCATTTTGGTAATAAAATATAACTTCTATACATTTTTATTTACCGATCACATCATAAGATTCTTTAGGATATAAAGTTACATTCACTTCATTATGGTATGTAAATATAGATCTTTTTATTTCTCTTTATCATCATACCCTAAAATATTTTAGTATATTAAGTGAAATTCACTTTTAATTTTGAATGGTACAATACTTTATTTATTACCCTTTGAAATTTTCTAAGTCCAAACATACTCCAAATATCCTCTTAGTAAATATATTATTTTCATAATATCATATTAATATGGAAAAAATACTTTGTATATAGAAAATAAAGAATATTTAATTCTGTGGGAATATTTAACAAATAAACTATTATATTCATGTAATATATGGTATTCTATGTGTTTGGAGAAATATTCTAAAAAGAATGTTTTATTCTTTAAAATATGCCACTGATGGGTGGTGGGATCATATCCCTCATATTTTAACAAATATCTAGGATAAAGTCTTTATCCTAGATGAAACTTCTATTATCCTTATCTTCTTCTCAAATATGTTATAGTGTTTGATGAATTATAAACCGTGCATATAAAAATCATCATCTCATATCATTCATGTAATGAACCAACCTAAGTTTCCCTGAAACTCGGCACCTGAACCGATTTTTCAAATACCTGAAGGGCATTCTCGATCCCTACGGGCTGGTGACAAGCACCCGGGCATCAAATGACAAAGATTAGGGAACACTTTTTCCCAACCTAAAAAACCACACAACATATATATAGAGAAAAGAAGAAATAGAAGAATACAAACAAATATATATTCCATAATTGTAAGGTGAAATAGCAGAAACTGAAGAACTACAACAGTAGACAAAAACTCCAAAAGATAAGTCCAACTGAAATGGACTCAAAACCAAATAGCTACTCCAACGATGGCATAGAAGAATTCCAACCATCTCACCACCAGATACCCATCCTGGCTGACATGAACCTCACCGCCTCACTACAGCGGCTTTCCTTTCCCTATACTAGAATACAAACCAAGGTCTACGCCCCATCGAAGCAGTGTGCATGGTGTGAGCTAACAATCTCAATAAGATCCCACCCAGGTGTTCCACAAAAAGTCTCCGTATAAAAAATAATGTATGCTCATTTTTTTGAAATGAAACATGGAATGATAAGCAGTAAAACAGTTTTATAGAAAACATGGTAAACATTCCATTTTCCATAGTTCTAAACAAAATCAGGTATATCAGTTTCAAAACACACTTTCCGTATCATTTTCCACAAGAATAAACATGCATATCAAGACTAACTCAGAAAGACAAGAAATACAAAACAGAACCATAGGTATCACAGCACCAAGGAATACTATAGGTTTAGGCAGTAGACTACTCATAATATAAGAATCAAGTTCATAAAACTGATCCTATAACAACGGGACTAGGAAGAAGAGGAAAACCCCAATAGTAATCCCCCCAAAATGTCAATATCAGTCCCCTAGAACAATGGGCCTAGTAAATAGAGGAATTACCCAAGATAAACCTCCTTGATAATAACAACAATGGATGACAGACTCAAGCTAAACCTTCCACCTAAGCACCCAAGGTAACCCATGTGCTCTTTTTCACAAACCCATTTCAATTTCTTGAAAACCATTCAAAACCATTTATAATCCATTTATCAAAATACAGGGTAAAACCATTTTTCAACACACATAAAAAATTAAGCCAATTTCATAATTAAATTTATAAAGTAATAGAAAACTAGCTCATTATCATAGGCTAGAGATAGAACCACCTACCTCAAAGCTCGGGTTGCATATGCCCACAACAGAATCCAAAAGCAACGAAACCCAACAACGCCATCAATGAAGGCCCTAGAATCAAACCCACACCTCAAAGGATTGATTCAAAATTGAAGAAAAGGGATTATAGGATAAAAGAAAGCCCACATACCACAATAATGAACATCTATTGCACCACAACTAGCCAAGGAAAGGCCTTCAAAACAAGATATCACAATAGATATGATGAGATTAACCAAAAATGCAATGAAGATCTAACAATGATAGGATTGATTCGGAAGGTGTGAGACCTATGAAAATCACTTAGGGAGATCTATGGTTTGAGAGTCAATATATATGGAAAGAATAGTCAAGAGAAACTGCTAAGCATGTGAATTTAACCTGGGCATGGGCTAGGTCATGATATGTACCCCTTGGTCATGACGTGTAGTCCATGTTGGATAATTTATGCCGAAAAACCCATCAAATTGGGTTAAAAATACTCTATTTAACCTTTACACGACATGTACCTTAGTTACATGATGTGTACCAGCTCACAGAATGATCTCCTCCTTCACGACGTGATCTCCCAATCCTTGACATGAGACCGACACCAAGTACACGATGTGTACTTCAGGTACATAGTGTGTACCTGTTCTGCATTCTGTAGTAAACCTAGAAAAATCACATAAAGGATTTTTAAAACCATAAGGGACTTATAAAAAGATAAAACATACCCGATCAAAGTAATGGGATGTTACAAACTCCCCACCATAAGGACTTTCCGTCCCTGTGAAGTCATGTGGAAGATGTATCCTCTGGAAAGAGATGAGTCCACTGCTCCCTCATTAATGAATTGCATTCCCAAGTCTCATGAGAATCCAATCCTTGTTTTCATAGAACTATGACCAACAGAATTTAATTCCCACACAAGACTTTCTCTTGAGATTCAATGATCTCTACTGGTTTCTCCAAAATAGAAGCATCTAGTTCTAACTCAATTTCTTCCTAAATCAGAACATGAGCGGGATTAGGGTGATACTTATTGAGTTAAGATATGTGGAAAATATCATGAATGATTTTTATATGAATCAGAAGTGATAACCAATAAGAAAATTTCCCAAGCCATTCAGTGATATCAAATGGTCCAACATATCTCCGGGCCAACTTTTCTTATTTTCTAAGTCGACGGTGACCCAAGTGAGGAGAAAATTTTAAGAAAACCTATTCACCAACAAAAAAATCTAAAGGATGACGCCATCGATATGCAAATGATTTTTGTCAACTCTGGGCTGTAACTAGACATCGTCGTACTTCTTGAATCTTTTTTGATGTCTCCTGAACTAGACTTGATCCAACCAAAGCTATTTCTCCCACCTCTACCCAACAAAGAGGCAATCTACATGGGTGACCATACAATGCCTCAAAAGGAGCCATTCTAATCTATGATTGGTAACTATTGTTGTAAACAAAATCAACTGGTTATAAATGGATATCCCATGATCCACTGAAATCCAAGATAGAGGCACGAAGCATATCCTCTAAGATCTAAATTACATGCTCCGTATGGCCATATATATGTGGATGGTAAGCTATGCTCAACTTGAACTGAGTCCCCATTTCCACTTGAAGACTCCTCCAAAACCTTGAGGTAAACCTAGGACCCCTATTTGAAACAACAGTATAAGGAATCCTGTGTAACCTCATGATATCCTGCACATACAGCTTACCCAGATCTTCAACTTTGTTGGTGTCTTTGATCAGAATGAAGTGATAAGACTTCTTCAACCAATCAACAATCACCCAGATAGCATTTCTCCCTTGGGGTGTCCATGGAAACCCAACAATAAAATCCATGGACACATCATACCACTTCCAAACCTACATTGAGAGAGGCTGAAGTAAACCATAGGGCTTCATGTGCCCTGCCTTTATCCGTTGGTAGGTGTAACAACGGGACACATAATCTGCAATGTCACGCTTCATACCCGGCCACCAGAACTGTATTATCATTTCATAATACATCTTTGTAGAGCCTGGATGAACAACCTATTAATAGCTATGACAATCAAACAAAACTAAAATTATCACAGATGCGGGGATGACAATTCACTTTCTGAAGTGAAGTATGCTATCTAAAGAAAGAGACCAACCGGGAACTGTCTCCCCACTATAAAGGTTTTACCTAATCTTATGAAACTCATCATCTTTCTACTAACTTTGCAAGATAGAATCCAAGAGAGATGATGATAATTGAAAACTGGTCAGAACCATACCTGAGACATCCTCCTGAGCATCCAAGCACAAATGAGCGAAAATCCCCATAAGATTCCACTCTTCCTTCGATTCCAGAACAGCTTGTGACAATACCTTCCTGCTTAGAGAATCTTCAACAACATTACCTTTCCCTAGGGTGTAAGTGATATTGAATTCAAACATATGAAGGTATTCTACCCATCATCTATTTTTGTGATTCAATTCCTTTTAGGAAAGGATATAGCTCAGACTCTTATGATCAGATAAAACCATGAATTTCTCCCCAAAGAGATAGTGCCACCAACATTTAAGTGCATGCATCACCAAAACAAGCTATAAATCATGAGTGGGGTAGTTATTCTCATGCAGCCAAATCTGAAGAGATCCATAATCTACCACATGATCATCCTGCATAAGCACGCATCCCAAACCAGCACCTGATGCATCATAGAACACCACATAACCCTTACCGAGCTCAGGTAAGATTAGAATAGGTGTCGATGTTAGAAGTCATTCCAGTTCATCTAAAGTGAACTGACACTTCACATCCCATGATAATTTCACCACTTTCTTGGTAATATCATCCAAAGGTGATGCCAACTTATAGAAATCCTTGAAAAACCATCGGTAGTATCCAGCAAGACCAATGAAGCTTCGAATTTCAAAGAAATTACATGGTTCCTTCCATGATAAAACAAATTTTACCATATATAGATCAAATGATAATCCATGATTAGAAATTCTGTGCCCCAATAATTTCACTTCTCGAATCCAGAAACTACATTTTGAAATCTTTCCATACATATGGTGATTTCTTAGAATCTCCAAGACCAAACTTAGATGGTGATCATGCTCAATATCTAACTTTGAATAAACAAAAATATAATCCATGAATAATACCATGTATGTGTCAAGATATTGGTGGAATATCCGATTCATCAAGGCCATAAAAACTGCAGGAGCATTAGTCAAACCAAAAGGCATAACAAGATATTCATAATGGCCATACCTGCTCCTGAAGGGCATCTTTGGTATATCAGACTCCCAGACTCTAAGCTGATAATAACCTGACTAAATATTGATATTTGAAAACCACTTTTATCCCTTCAACTTATCAATCAAATCATACACATGAGGCAAAGGATATTTGTTCTTAATCATTACTCAGTTTAACTTTCGATAGTCTACACAAAAATGAAGTGAACCATCTGATTTCTTGGCAAAGAGCGTAGGGGATGCCTAAGGAGAAACACTAGGGTGAACAAAACTTTCTCTAATAGGTATTCCAACTGAATCTTGAAATATTTCAACTCTTCTGGTGCCATATGATAAGAAGGAATCAATATTAGCTGTGTACTTGGCACCGGGTCAATCATGAACTCTACCTCTATCTCTAGAGGAAGGCTGGAGAAGTCATTTGGGAAAACGTCAGGTAAGTCTCAAAAAACAACAAGAAGATCCTCAATAGAAGAAATGTCATCAATCTCAAAATAAATAGCAACCAACAAACTTCTGAGCTCAGGGTGGGATGGTCCTGCATGTCCTGACCTCGTGTCCCACTCCCCCTAAAACACATGAGAGATCCCATCAAAAGTAAGAAACAAAACACACCGATGATAAAAATCAACCTCATATCGATGAGAGACAAGCCAATCCATATTGATGACGATTTCAAACAGATCCTGATCAAGAACAAGAAAATCCCAGACCAACTCCGTGTCAGCTATCATAAATGAACAAAGACACCATAACCCATGCTCTTTCTTCTTTCCAAGAGGTTTTTCTAACTACATTATAAAGGGAATAAGTTTTGTTAGACGTTTAAACATATCAACAAAACATATAGACATAAATGAGTGGGAGGCACTGTTATCAAATAAATAAGTAGCTATTGAAGCTACAATAAGAAGCATACCTCTTACTATTTCCAGCCCTACATCAACTTCCATTGGAAACTCATCTAATGCATGTAAATGCTTCACTCTTGAGGCATGTGGCTAGAGACCTATAGTCCTTGAATCTTCTTACTGCACCAAAGTAGCCTTTGGAGCTGACGAACCCTGACCATAATGAGGTGTATTCATAGCCTGATGAAAACACTGTAGATAACCAACACATCCACAACTATTGCACGTATTTGTGGGAATAGGACAATAACATCTGGTGTGACCCCATTTGCTACACTAGTAGCAAGTCAGAGGCACATTGCTAGTTTCAATAGATGATGCAGAGATTGATCACCGCTGAGACCCACCTCCACTACTCCTACGATGGTCCTACCACTTCCTCTTCTCCCCATGCATGCCATTGAATCCATCACCAGTTGGAAGAGAAGAGGTGGTAAAGCCGACCTTTACCACCATGTTCATCTCTGCCATCATTGCTCTGTCCACTATCTCCACATAGGTAGAAAGCTTCAACATGAACACCTGCAATCTAATGTCCAATTGAAAACCCTGCATGTATTTATGAGTCTTCAGATGGTCATTCCTTACCACATCTGAAGAAAAACTAACAAGATCAGAAAACTGATTGGTGTAGGATGACACCGAATGCTCTCCCTGCTGCAATGATAGGAACTACAGAGATTTTTCCAACATCATAGACTCTGTACAAAACTTCTGAAATAATAGGGTTTTGAAACCCTTCCAATCCAAGCCCACATGTCTATCTTCTTGGACCATAGATTCCCACCAACACTTTCCAAAACCCTCGAGTATGAATGATGCGTACTTCACCCTAATATCCTCAAGTTTCTCCAAGAATTCAAAGATTTGATCGATCCTATCCAGAAAATCCTCCACCTCTTGAGGTTCAGTCATCCCTTTAAAGGACAGTGGATTATCATGAAAGAATTCCCGAGGTCGATATCTTCCTCCTCCATCTCCAAGTGGTACTTCAACCACTGCATTCTGAACTCATGGAACATCCTGATTGACAGCACAAATTTCCTGTACAATAATATCAATGAGGTTTTGATCCATAGGTGGATTTCCTTGAGGAGCATTAGCTACACCTTCCTGAGGAACCTATGGAATACGTCTCAGAGGCATACTACTTCACACCGAAACATAAGTATTATTAGACACATAACAAATCTAAGTTCAAACTAGAAATCCCATAAGTAAAAACTGAGATTTTTAAAAGAAGAAACCAATACTAGAGAAACATATCCCGACATCCCATGATAACTCGAGTCTTGTTATGATAAGAACTGGCCATGAACTTATCACAACATACCTCCAAAATCCCGATAGTCCTATCTCCAGTCTAATAAAATTCCCAAGAAAAATATTCTTGAGGAAAAACCTCCTTTGATACCAAACTATAATGAACTGACCCGGGTTTCCCTGAAACTCGACATCCGACCCGATCCATCACATACCCGAAGGGAATTCCTGATCCCCATGGCCTGGCGACAAGATTCCGGGCATCAAACAACAAAGCTGAGGGAACAATTTCACCCAACCTAAACAACCACACAACACACACACACACACACACACACACACATATATATATAGAAAATAATAAATAGCAGAAGACATACAAATATATATTCCATAACTGTAAGGTAAAACAGAAGAAACTGAACAAATGCAAGAGTAGCCAAAAACTCTAAAAGAAAAGTCTGACTGCAAGGGACTCAAAACCAAATAGCTACTCCAACAATGGAATAGATTAACTCCAACTATCTCAACACTAAATACCCATCCTGACTGACATGAACCTTATTGCCTCACTACGATGCCTTACCTTTCCCTACATTGGAAGACAAACAAAGGTCTATAAACCACTGAATCAGTGCACAGGGTGTGAGCTAATAGCCTTAGTAGGATCCCACCCAGGTGTTCCACAACGAGTCTCTATATAACAAATCCTGTATGCTCATTTTTTTTAAATAAAACATGGCATGATAAGTAGTAAAGCAGTTTTATAGAAAACATGGTAAACATTACCTTTTCCACAATTCTAAACAAAAGCAGGTATATCAATTTCAAAACACATTTTCAATATCATTTTCCACAAGCATAAACATGCATATCAAGACTAACTCATAAAGCCAAGAAATACAAAATGAAATCACATGTATCACAACACCAAGGAATACTACATGTCTAGGTAGCTGACTACTCGCACCATAAGAATCAATTGCACAAAACCGATCCTAGAACAACAGGACTAGGAAGTAGAGGAAAACCCCAAGAGTAATCCCCCCAAAATGTGAATATTGGTCCCCTAGAACAATGGGCCTAGGAAATAGAGGAATGCCCAAGAAAAACCTCCTTGATAATAATAAAAATGGATGATGGCCTCAAGCTAAACCTTCCACCTAAGTACCCAAGGTAACCCATGTGCTCTTTTTCACAAACCCATTTCAATGTCTTAACAACCATTCAAAACCATTTATTATCCATTTATCAAAATCCAGGGGAAACCATTTTTCTTTCAAAACCCCTTTCCAACAAACACAAACAATCATGAAAATTTCACAATTCAATTTATAAAGAAATAAAAATCAAGATCATTATCATAGGCTAGAGATGAAACCACCTACCTCAAAGCTTGGGTCGTATATGCCCACAATAGAATCCAAAAGCAATGAAACCAAAAAACGCTATCAATGAAGGCCCTAGAATCAAACCCAAACCTCAAAGGATTGATTCAAAATTGAAGAAAAGGGATTAGATGATAGAAGAAATCCCACGTACCTTAATAATGAACGTCCCCTGCACCAAAAATAGCCAAGGAACGATCTTCGAGACAAGATCTCACAATAGATCCGATGAGATGCACTGCAAATGCAATGTAGATCCAACCCCGATCGGATTGATCCAGAAGGCGAGAGACATTTGAAAATATCTTAGGGATATCACTTGTTCGAGAGCCAATAGATATGAGAAGAATAGATGAGCGAAACTGCTAAAGATGTGAATTTAACCTGGGTGCGGGCCGGGTCACGACGTGTACCCCTTGGTCACGACTTGTAGTCCATACTGGATAAGTTACGCTGAAAAACCTATCACCTCAGGTTAAAAATACTCTATTTAACCCCTAAACAACACGTACCTTAGGTACACAACATGTACCAACTCACGACATGATCTCCTCCTTCATGACGTGATCTCCTAGTCCTTAATATGCAACCAACATGAAGTACACGACATGTACTTCAGGTACACTGTGTATACCTGTTCTTCATTCTGCAATAAACCCAGAAAAATCACATAAAGGGTTTTTAAAAATATAATAGACTTAGAAAAAGGGAAAACATACCTGATCAAAGTAACAGGATGTTACAATTCATAAAACTATTTTTTGACAATCAATATCTCTTATCAGATAATAAAAATGAGATGAAAAATTCACATCCTTTTTCTAGATTCATATTAGCATGATATTTTTCATTATATCCAGATCCATGATTCAACAACCCTTTACTTCATCATTTTATGGAAAACTAAAAGATCCATAAATTATTTTCTTGATCTTGAACTCTTGTATATTTAAATTTTTTGTAAAATATACATATCGATAGCACACACCCTTCAAAATTAAAGAATTTATTTTAATAACATTGTTACTTGACATAGAATCCCCATGGATTTTTTCAAACACCTTAAAGTATCCCTCACAATTTACATCCTATAGAAACATTGACCGTCCTTCCTAACACCACCTTTAGGTTTTAATGACTGAGGATGACTATTGCATAAGTCCAATCTTCTTTTATAGATTAAATATTTACCCTCATGTACTATCAACACTTCATAAGAGAGACTTTACATATCATGCTAATTTTTCCTCAACACTTTGAGGAAACTGAGAAAACATTTTATTGAACTCATTCACATTTTTATAATATTTACAATTATGATTATAGAATGAATTCAATAGTCATACAAAGCCTTATAGGTTATCTCCCTTCTCACTAAGTCACTATAATACTTAATCATATTGAGTATATTAGTGGAGACTAAAGTTCCCACGGTCATCTTAATCGTAATTACTTTTAAACCTCAAGTGAATATTTTTATTCTTATTATAAGCATATATATCCTCATGTTGAAAAATATCAATGTATGGTAACTCAGGAATATTTCTCTAACACATAGAATTTTTC
The DNA here is from genome assembly GCA_963277665.1 of Viscum album. Taxonomy (NCBI): domain Eukaryota; kingdom Viridiplantae; phylum Streptophyta; class Magnoliopsida; order Santalales; family Viscaceae; genus Viscum; species Viscum album. The sequence continues at coordinate 870,870,331 of OY728147.1, read as the reverse complement.
TTACTTGGGAAAAATTCTTAAGTTTCTATACCAGAAAGGAAATTACATACATTAAGTTTTTTACTTTATCAATATCGATCTCAAAGTGATATTCAATAATGATGATTCTATTTATCAATAACAAATTTTTTTATCAGATGATTATCATGTTTTATATTCATAATAAGGATTTATATTAAATATGATTCCACTAAAATGATGACCACTTATAAAATTACATCACATCTATTAGTGGGCCAAGATCTATATTTCATCATGAATTATACCAATTAAGAATTTAAATAATTCATGACTATACCTGGTAGAAAATATGTCAATACTATAACATATTTATATTTTATGGTTGAGTGGGCAACACTTTACCAAATCCATCATATGGATTATCTCAACTCTATTAATTTGGTATCATAAAATTTAGGGTTTCCCAGCTAAGTGTAACCCAAAAAATATTCAAAAAACAAGGCACTTAATGGATAAGGTCTACTCATTACTTTCTTTCCTTACATAAGATAATATTAGGGAACTAAACTTTGGCATTGACTACCTAATTAGATAATCAAGGTCTTGACAAGTGTTTTCTTCATAAGGAATCCAACTCTTAGTATCTTCAAATGGGATTTAACTCACCATCTTATCTAATATATTCCATTTACAATTATGAATGCTTCTAATGATTTAGTTTGGGATCTATAATCCTTTAACCAAATCAATATGTTAAAACCATATTGATGTGTAACTATTTACAAAACTCCTGAATAAGCTAGAGTTATGGTAGGAGAAAACTAAATCAATTATCCTACCTAGCATGTAAATACTTAAATTCATGTATGATAATTTAAAGAAGTTATTTAAAACTTTTAAGATAAATAATATGAATATTCATAATATAAAAATTATATCTAAGAATAATAAATAACAGAATAAAATAAATAAATAAACAACTCACATATCCGAGCGTGAGATAATCATTTATGAACAACTCATAAATAAATAAATTATAAATTCTTTATAATTTAGCCATGCATTGTGGATATTCCATAATTAAATAAATATAAATAAATTATATTTTTTTTAATATTAACTATTTCATATTATCTATTATATGAAATTTTTCACTTAAACATACGATATTTGAAATATAAACATTCTATATATGAGCTGTTTATATAAATTATGTAGACATCCAAAATATCAAATATTTATTATTTAAACATTGATAATATCAATTATAAAAACCTATTTTAACATGATTTAAACAATTTCACAAACAAGGCCTTTAATTTGAATAATTAAAATTAATAATTATGAACAATTCATAATTTTAAATACAAACGTTTCTATATTCTTCCTTATTTTTTTAATTTATAACAACTTTATAAATTATGCTTATAATTTTCATATAAACACTTTATATCCAAGTTATAGGTTATTCTTTATAATTTAAAATTTATTTTATATTTAATTTTAATATTAAGGATATTTATTTAATAAATGTTTTATATAAATTTAATAATTAATTATAAATTTTTTATAATCAATTAATTTATAATTTTTTTATAAATTAAATAAATATCCCCACATATCTTTTTCTATAATTTATAAATATTTTATAAATTATAAAATTAAATTCATAATTGAAATTTAGAAAAAATAAAATTTTCATGTATATTGTAACCCATATCGCAACTTTAGGTTTCCTACTTTATTTATCAAATTTATTGATAGATAAATATTTGGATGTGACATATCCTTCAGCTCATAGAAATCATATTTTATAATATCCAGTATGTAATTAATACAGCGTGATGCTCTGTTTTGTGAGTTTACTTTAACACCTTCATACTCTAGGATTACCCATATCATACGCTATGATATGATAGAAAATGAAGGAATTCAATTGTATAGCATGAAAGGTTTATTAGGATTAATCAACACATTTTAATCACAGAGAAACACTACTGGAAATTTAGGCTATAGCCACGGTTCTAAACCGTGGCTATAGGCCCAAAAACAGTGGCTATAGGTTATAGCCACTGTTTCATGAACTGTGGATGGTATTGGTGTGGCTATAGGGCCATCCGTATAAATGCCAATAAAGGCCACAGTTACCGTGGCTAAAGCCCTATAACCATGGTTTAAACCGTGGCTATAGGGATTTCCACTACATAAAAAAAACCAGCATGGTGAACCGTGCTGGCTGTTGGGAGGACTGCACCAGCACCCCCCAGCACCCCCCACCCCCTGCTCCTGCACACCTCCCCTGCCCCACCCCCTGCACCTTGAACCCCACCCCCTGCCCCTCCTCACTACACCCCCCTCCCCCTAGACCTCCCCCACCCTGCACCTTCACCCCCCATAAAAGGTAATCCAAATCCCATGGAACCACCACCTTCTTCGGAAATAGAAGAACCAACACAATTGAGTCGGATTCTACTTCATCAATATCCTCATTGAAAATATTACACAACATAAGGCATGTATTCATCGCACTCCCCAATGGAGGTACCCATTCAGTAAAAGGAATTGAAACACAGAATCACCATGCCCCTATTGTTCTGAACCAACCCGCCCCCCCTCGTCTCCCCCGCAATACACGATCCATCCACATTCAATTTTAATGCTAAGACCCTATTGTTCTAAACCAACCCACCTCCCCTTATCTCCCCTGCAATACATGATCCATCCACATTCAATTATAACTAGTACTCCGCCCGTGTGATGCATGACACTATAAAATAATAATAATTATTAACTATAGATTACTATTAATAAAACATAATAGTTTATATCAATTATGAAGAAGTAATATAAATAGTGAAACATTCAAACTGAAACAAAAACTGTTTTAGAGTTGATTTTCAATGGAACACATGGAAACAAAAACGAATTGTTTGGATACATTGTTTCTTTAGCAAAGAGTTGGGTGAAAAATATTACAGTAATAGAATAATGTAATAGTGTATGGTTCCCCCTTTGGAATGAAACTAAATTCAATAAATTGTGGTAGTAAAAACCTTCCAAAATTGGGTTCCTGTGGCACTGCAGTAGAAAATTATTGGTGGTTGCTGGTTGGTAGTAATCTGGTACCTGCACATGTTTGTAGAAACAGGTTACAAATGCGGAATTTTTTTAGATATCATACATACACAATAGCACCACTTTCTGCCTCTACTATGCTTGAAAAATCACATGACCATGCAAACAGAGATAAGGAAAATGATCCTGAAAATTAAACAAACCAAACCATTCTGCCATTTGAATCTCACCATAATTTCAATTAGCCTCATTTCAAACATAACCTAAAAAATCTAAAAGCTAAATAAAGTACTTTTAATTGTAGGAGCAAAAAAGCACCAAGAAAAAAGATGTAATACACAACTCTAGAAATGAGTAAAAATGAAGGAAATGACAAACCAGCTTAACCAAAAGTACCCATACATCCATTAAATCTCTTCAGTTGTAATCTAGTGGACTCATATAGAAACTACTGAACAATTTATAACTTGTTACCTTTTAATAACAATAACACACTACAATGAATTCTTTTAATTATGAAATATGCATTAGAGAATATCACCAATAACCTCACAACATTTTTTTACTGTACTCATAAAATCATAAGTATAAGATATCCAATATTCATGTGTTGTGTAATGTCATTCACATAAACCATCCAATGAGTCAATTCAAATGTAATGCATAACATTAAATAAGAACGTACTTTGAATATCTGTATGAAGTTCCTTGCAATACACCCCCACCCCAGGTTGATATTGAACCTGCACAGAGAAGTTAAAATTAGGGAATCGTAAAATTAATGGTTAAGTGATTAACTTTCACTAACAATGATCAAAAAACCTGTATATAACAATCACCACATGCATATGCTGGTTGATCATTCTTATATTTCAGTCACCAACGTAATAACTAGAAAGTTGATTCAAAAACATTACACATGTCTAAATCATAATGTCAACATAATAACATTCTAGTAACAATTATAACCACATTCTAGTTAAAAAAAATCCTCTTTGGGATGAATTGAAGATGGATGAACGTCTCAATGCCCTAAATATTGGTGTGAAAAAAAAGCTAAACTAACCAAACACACCAGCCCCCTCCCCCACCCCTCCCCCATGCCCAACACCATCCCCCACGAGGACCCTCTCCCCTGCCTAGCCACATCCCCACCAGCCCCTCCCCACTTCTCCACAGGCCCTACCCTCCCCCCTCCCCTCCCCCATGCCTAGACGCCCCCCCTTTACACCCCCTTGCCTAGCACCATCCCCCACCAGGAACCTCTCCCCTTCCCAGCCACATCCCCACCCGGACCCTCTCCCCTTCCCAACCACATCCCCACCAGCCCCCTCCCCACTTCTCCGTAGGCCCTGCACTCTCCCCCGTCCCTCCCCTCCCCCATGCCTAGCTGCTCCCCTCCCCTTTACACCCCCTACCCATCCCCTCCCCTCCCCCATAACCAGAATAATCTCCCACCATTTCCCAGCACCTCCCCCTCCCCCTCCCTTCCCACATGCCCAACTTGTCCCCTCCCCTGCTTCTCCTCCCACCCCTTCCCAGCACCTCCCCCTCCCACCTCCTCCACCCCCCCTGCCCAGCCCCATCCCCCACCAGCCCCTCCCCCATGCCCAGACCCTTCCACCACCAGCATTAAAACACATAAATTGACAATTGATATGTAATTAAAGAAGAAGAAACTAATGTCATAAACATTAAGACAATAGTTATAATATAAAAACAATGACATTCTGTAGAAATAATCTCAAAGGTTTTCATATTATTAAAGGTAAAGAATTATTATTAATTAGAAACATGTTAAAGGAGTATGCATACATTTAGTTTTTTATAATAATAATGTACTATATGCATTTAAAGAAATAAAATTAAAAAACAATACACAGTGGAGTCAATAGTGAAAAAAATTATGTGCATTCATATGTATGATGAAAGGGAGGGAGGTTAACTCCACAATTTTAGGAAAAACTACCTGCATTCATATAGCGTGTAAATGCAAATAAAAAATGACGGACGAAAGGGATGTTAATTCCACAATTTTAGGAAAACACACCTGTTGCGGAGATCTGGACATGTAGGCTATTTTAATAAGGTTTTTAGTGCATAAAAAACAATATATAGTGGAGTAAATAGTGAAAAAAATCACATGAATTCATATGTTGGATGGAAGGGAGGATAAATTCAAGATTTTAGGACAAATTACCTGCCTTCATTTCCAATTCCTGTTTCTATATTCACATGCACTGATAAAACAATTAGAAAAAATAAAATAACTGTAAATATTTTATCATGTATATAAAGAAAAAAAATTCATTAAATGAGGATAGAACACCTTCTTCACAAATCTTGATTTATATAGGTTGAAACTAAGGCATTGACATTGAAGATAAAAAATCAAAACCTTGCTTGCTGAAAAAAACAATAGAAATTGAACATTAATGAAAAGAAAAAAAACAACCAAAACAACCCAACCTACCCATTGTATCCAAATTCAAGTACTGTCAAGTAAAATTAAAGAAGAACATGATTATTGAACCGATACCTTCCTATAAAAATACATGTTTTCTGATGCAAACCGAACTCCTGAAATCAAAAAAATCCACACATCAGAATCCTTAAAAAGAAAACAATACCATTACTTTTCTATTAGTGAGCCTGCATTGAGACATCATTCTAATTAAAAATTGAAGATATTTTTTCTAGTCCTAGCCATTGGCGCACCTACACTGATTCTACGGTTGGAAGAGTTTTCTAGGTCAATGCAGCTTCCTCGTCTTGAATCGATCTCTTCATATCACTAACAATTTTCATTATACTCATAGCTCCAAAAATTTAAACATGAAAACACTTTCTATAAACTTGAAGTTTCCATAAATATTCCGAAGAATAAGATTAAAAAACAGTGGCAGCAACCAACAAAATTGATCATCAAAAACTGGCGATATAACTTAAGGAAATCATATTAAATCCTTTACAGTGAAAGCAAAGCATAATAAAGACCTGATTAAGATCCTACAAATTCTCCAAAAAATGAAATACAGGCATGTATCTAGAACCACTTAATCAAAATCACTGTAAAAGAAGATTCATACAGTATACTGTAAGAAAAAAAAAATATGAACCTATATATTAAATTGGTATCAATTATAAAAAATGTACTCTGAAAATTTTAAAAAACAGTATACTGTAAGAACAAAAAAATACGATTCTATATGGAAAAAAAGACCGTATTGAAAAAATATGAACAAATGTGAAAAAATATAAACCTATTAAAAAATTTGAATCTATATAAACACCAAACTCACCATTCCATCAGAACATAAACACGTCCACCATAGTATATTCCACAAGTGTTTTGAAGCCTAGAGAGAACAAAAGCATGGTTAGAAATACTTTCATTATTTTGAAAAAAAATATAGATAGGAATATAAATATAACATAGGATATAAATAAAATCAATGTTTCCATGAATTTAAAAGCATTTATAGAAAAAAATAATTAAGATCGAATAAAAAAACAATTGTTTATATTTTATTTGGGAGAAAAAAATAAGGGAGAAAATGAGAATTTCTCCCTGCCCCTGCCCCCCACCTGCACACCCCCTTGCCCCCTCTCCCTGCCCCCTACCCCCCACCTGCACACCCCCCTGCCCACTCCCCTGCCCCCCACCTTCACACCCCCTCCCCCTACCCCCCCACCTGTACACACCCCTCCCCCTGCCCCAGCACACCCCCTGCCCCCTGCCCCTCCCCCTGTCCCAGCACACCCCCTGCCCCCCCACCTACCCCCCCACCTACACACACCCCTCCCCCTGCCCCAGCACACCCCCCTGCCCCCCACCTGCACACCCCCTGCCCCTCCCCTGCCCCCCACCTGCACACCCCCCTCCCCCTGCCCCAGCACCCCCCCTAAATGAGATCCTTACAAATACAAAATGAATCCTAGTACATCTATAAAAAACCATTTAGATGAGGTTAATAAATTCATGTTAGATTTAGAAAATATTAATGTTTATGTAGATGATGAGGATCCAGAAATGATCATATTAATCACTCTTGAAAATAGATATAGAACACTTTCTACGACCATGATGTATGGTTGAGTCTATTTAACATTAGAAGATATCAAATCAGCCCATCTGTCTAAGGAATTGCATTCTAGAACAAAAATAAAGGGCGAGGATAAGAGTTTTTCGCAAGGGGGAGACCTTAAACTAAAGGTAAGAAAAAACAATTCAGTAGGGACAAAAATAAGATTAATAAATAACCCAAATCTAGGACAAGCTCTATGGATAGAAATGTAATATGTTTTCACTATGGTAAACCTGGGCACATTAAACCCGAGCTTAGGAAACTCATGCGTGAGTTAGAATCCAAACAGCCCACTAACCTGTATTTTCTGGTTGATTCAGGCTATGAAATTTGTTTAAATCTTGAATATGTCCATTTATACACTCAATCAAGAGTGGGTCCTAGAATCTAGTTGTTCTTTTCATATTTTCCAACAGAGAGAGTCATTTTTAGAGTTGGTCAAAGAGAGAGAAGTAGATGTATTCTTAGGAAAAAATAATAGGTTCAAGGTTGAGGGAATATGATCCATTATTATAGAGTTAGATAATCAATCCATCATCACCTTACTTAATGTATGGTGGGTACCCATCCTTTAATGAAACATAATATACTATAGCATATAAGATAGGGAATTTCAGATCCAAAGTCTTAGAGGAACACAACAACCAAGGGCTATTGAGTAACATCACAACTATAAATCTTTCATTTTCCAGAGATTGTGTGATGGGAAAATCCAAGAGGGTGAGTTTCAATAGGTCTTATTTCAATGCTGCCATCCCACTTGAATACATACACTCAGATTTTTGGGGGATATCCAGGACTAGTTCTTGTGTTGGAGGATCCAATTTCATCATCTTCATAACTAAAATCTCTAAGAATATTTGGATTTAGATAATAAAAAGAATATGATGCATTCAAAACCATTTAAACATAAAAAGAATTGATTATGATGAATTATTTTCCCTTTTTTCTTAAGAATTATTTCATTCATCTTTTGATAGATTTTTCAACTTATAACGAATTTCATATAGAGCAGTTAGTTGTTAAAACTGATTTCCAGCTTGGTGATTTGAATGAAAAGATTTATATGATACCTCTTGATGATTATCCTATTGAGTTAAAACTAAAGAAAGTATTCCATTTAAATAAATATGATCTCTATTGTTAAATCCCAATTGAAAATTAAGTTTTAAATGAATGACTTAGGTTTAGATAAAAAAATCCTTGGTGTTTAAATCATTAGGGATCATTAGGGATAGAATTCATAAACTACTTTATCCATCTTAGCATGCTTATATTTTAAAATTTATAAATAGGTAAATGTTGGAATCTATCAGTCCTATTAATTTCATGCTTGAACAACATTTTAAATTGTCCTTGAATCAATCACCTACTACTGAAGTTGATGTTGAATTTATGTCTAGAATTCCTTATTCTAACATTGTTGGTTGAAAAGGGTATTCTATGATTTTCTCTAGAACTGATTTTTCAGTTTCTATCTGCACTCTATGATGGTTCATGGGCACTCCAGGGAAGCTATAATGGTATTCCCTTAAGTGGATCTTGAGGTATTATTCTTTTACTTCTAATATTTCATTATTCTGTGGTACAAATGTGGATACTACTTAACTTATTTGTGGTTTGGTTGATGCTAACTATACTGTTAATGTTGACAATTGTAAATCCTTAACTATTAATGTGTTTACTGAATTTGGAGGTTTCATTTCCTAGAATTGAAATATGTAATCTATTGTTTCACTTTCAGCTACTGAATTTGAATACATAGCTTTAACTGAGGTAGTTAAAGAAACTTATCGATTGAGAAGTCATGGCGGTAGGGCTATATCTAATACTAGACATAGTTAGCTTAAGGTAGATCTACAGGTTAGTAGTCATTCTCATTCCCAATAAGATATGGTAAATATTAATGATATTGATCAAAAAAGCAGTGTAATCAGATTCATGGAACTCATCATACATTACCAATCCAAAAATACAATTTACATCAAAAGTGAGTCTCAATATCAGTATCATCAGAATCATGATAACCCTCATCCACACCTCCTACAGAAACACCATCACCACCTATCACACCACCAACATCATTGTCAACATCTGCATCTGAACCAGCACCAGCACCGGGTCCAGCACTAGGTCCGGCTCCGGCTCCGACAGAAGAATCTACATTAGCAGAACGCATCGACATCAAAAAGGCATCAACCATTGCAGTTGATTCTGGTGGAAGTGTAGAAGAAAGGGCAGACATAAATTTCATCATATTTGCAGTTATCGCCTATTCTGATTTTTGACTTGCTTTTTTGATTGCGGCATTAATTTGTTCCACTGTGACAAAACCAGAACCGGTACTCGAAGAAACATTAGTATACCGGTATCGAGATGGTACAATCTTCTTCCCAGGTTGAAAACACACTCTACCCTTATGTTCATCTCCTAATACCTGATGTAGATGATCGTTTGGGCCCAAATTGTCAGGTTCTTTTTCTACCAATGCCTATAAAGCATTCAGTTGATTGATATATAACATAAATTAAAATGATAAAATAATATAAGGAATTAAATTCAGTAAAAATCAAAGAAATTTAAATATACTTACAATCGCCTTCTCGCTGTCGGTATTTGGCACAATACCATATTTCTTTTTCCGTCTTGTACAAAACAAAGTTGAGTGAGGAACACGACCCTCGATATTCGATGCCTTTTTCTGAAAAAAAAAGAAATAAATCAAAACTAGAAGTTAAAAAAATTACACTAAACAAATCTAAATATTTTAAATGTTAAATTACCTGCGTCTGCTCATGATCTGGTAATGAAGTGTGTCCGCGAGTATAAATGTGTTTCATTGCACTCTTGTTTGTTTTATTTCTGTTTTATTTCTCCTATAAACAAATAATTATATAAATTAATTAACATAAATAAAAAAATTAATTTAAAATCATTTTCAAATAAATAAATGAATATATATATATAAATTTTACAAACACCTTAAACGCTGGACTCTTCCAATAGCTGATCATCTCTTTATATTGTGATATTGGGAAATCTTGAATCACTGGTACTTCTTCAAGATCTGTACCAACTCTCTTTTTCCAACCAAGATATAAATAATACTTGTAGGCTCGCCACATTTCACCTAAATCCATTATCCTTGCATCCTTTGCATTTTGTACATCAGGAAAATTATATCGAAGCTACAATGGACATAATATTTGTTAAGAAAATATTATAAATTTTTATATATATAAAAGGTGATTAACATTACTTAACCAAATCTCTTCCTAGGCTTTTTCCTTTATTTGTTGTCCAACTGCCTTCCAACTTATCGGTTGAACCAGAATGATATTGCTATGTCTAGCAAGTGTTCCCCTAAAACTTTTACATACCATGCCATTTTTATTAATTATAGCATTATTCTCATTGTAATCAACTATGATTTGCATGTTCCGATTCCAAACCTCACGCATTTTTGTGCAGCCTCGTCGTCTGGTAGAGGCTAGATCTAATCATGAAACCAAAAATAAAAGAAAATAATATATATGAACTTATAATTAATTAGTAAAAGTAATGTTTAAACAAATACCAGTAGATGGGGGATCTTCTAACCCCTGAAGTGCTGCGTCTGGAGTGGGGGCAGCCTCCATGGTAGGTGAGATATCTACAGGAGTACTATGTATAGTAGATGAAAAGTGTACTGATGGAGGCAGAAAACCCGATGGATAACCCTGTACAGATGAGGGTGGATATGGATATGGATATGGCAGTGGGATATATGGGGGAACAGTACACTGTACAGTGGATGGTGGGAATGGAAAATGAGGTATGAGAGTCTGAGAACTACCATCCGATGTGGGTGCGGGCAAAAAGGGATACAGAAAAGGTGGGTATGGATAATATGGTGGTGGTATAATGGGAGGATGGACTCCTGGTGTCTCAAGCGGCATAGTAGTAGGCTGACCTATAGAATCAGTACCCCCCGCCACAATATTATCCTTAGTGGCATAATCCAAGCATCTCCTCGACGATGCAGCCTAAAATAACATAGATGATAAAATAAAACGAACGATAACAAGATAAATAATATGAAAGACCATAATATTCAAACATAATTTGTACTTACATTGTTTCCAGGAGGAGACCTACGTTGTTTGTTTCTCGGTATTCTTCTACTCCTTCTAGTATCATCATAATCAGACATTTTGACCTGGAAATTTAAAATAATATTCTCAAATAAATAGAAATAATGTAAAATGTTAAATAATACAATTGTATCATAAAACAATGAGATACATTTTCATGTGTGATATTTATATTGATAAAATATCAAGACTTTTCTATGTTCAAGATTTACTAGAGAAGTGTTTAAACATAAATTGGTGAGGCTATTAATAGTTTTATATTCGATAATGGTACAACATATACTAGTTATTTTGATATCATGTATGGAAGTTAAAAAAAACACATACAATATTGCGATAATATCAGGTAAATACTTATAAATGTGTCAACGCTATGTGGGGTCTGTGACAATTTCTGGTTCACAATCTGTTCTAACAATTGCATCATCCATATCATCAAATGCAATATTCGAATAAATACCGAAAGGTTCATCCACAACATCACTGTCATCCATGCCTTCGTCAAAAATATGTATAGGAATTACATCAACAATAACACCAAATTGTGGTTGTAATGGGTCACTTACATAAAACACCTATTTAGCTTGTGACGCAAGAATATACGGTTCATCCGTACGAAGCTGGCGGTTCATATCAATCCCTCTAAATCCATAGTTATCAATATGCATTCCTTGTCGTGTCATTGAATCAAACCACTTGCATTTCATCATTACGACACGAACATGTGCATAGTAATCTAATAAAATTATTCTTTCAACAACACCGTAATATGATATATTTTCTGATCGCGGATGCCTATCTGATGCACTCGCATAACAATATGTTGTGGTGCTTATCATGACACCATCATGCTGTGTTGCCATTTTTTTTGTACAACTATTTATAAAAAATTTAAATCCATTGACAACCATTGACTTACAATCACGTACCACATCGTTTGGACCAAAGGACAATGCTTTTATTTCATCTGATACTTCAATCATTGGTAGAGTTAAAACCTAAAAGATACCAACATATAATATTAAATAGAGACATGTGATTATGTTATGAGAAGAAGAAAAAGAAATCTATTACCTTTGACTTTAACCAGACAACAAATTCTTTACTGTGCAACAGTTCCTTCCTCTTAATAGATAGAGAGCGATGTCTCTTTTTTATAATTTCTAAATGTTCTCTACAGATATGAAAGAATTAAAATGTCAGAAGATATAAATAAATCACACAATGAAAAAAATACATATTTATTAGTTTACTTACTTGATATAATCATCAAGCACACCACAGTTTAATAATACTGTGCGATGTTCCATTTCCCACTCTTCCCTGCTTAAAGTACACAACGAGTACGATCTAGATATCCCCCCTGTTTGGGGCAGTGAAGGAAATACAGGCTCAATGGGATCATATTTCTCATCTTCAGTTCTCATTAGTCGATTATACCTCGTAGTGACGTTATCCAAGTATGATGAATAGAAATCCATGCATTCTTGTGCTAAATAGAATTTCACAATAGAGCCTTCAGGATGATATTTATCTCTCACATAAGATTTCAATGTAAACATCATTATTTCGGTAGGATACATCCATCGACTCGAAACAGGACCACCAAAGAGAACTTCTGTGGGAAGATGCACAGTCAAATGTAACATACATGTGAAAAAAGACGGTGGCAATTTTTTTTCTAAGTCGCAAAGAATAATCAGTGCATCTATCTGCAATTTTTGAACAACACTTCTGCTCAATCTTTTGGCACAAAGATCTCGATAAAATTTACATAACTTAATCACCGCAGCTCTAACATTATGTGAAAGTAAATGGAGAATGGCAATGGGAATCAACTCATGTAACAAGATATAGTAATCATGGGTTTTAAGAGATTTGAGTTTCATATCTTGTGTATTCACCCTTTTCAAAATATTACTTGAATAACCATCCAGAACCTTCAAACTTTCCAAGACCTGAAGAAATTGTTTTTTCTCCACATTTTTCATCGAATAACAGGAAACACAGACTTTCCACTTATTTTGACCAATTAAATCAGGATGAAGTCTTGCTCTTATAGCCCAATCCATCAAATCACGACGACACCGCAAATCGTCTTTTTTTTTTGCCTTTGACATTTAAAATAGTAGCAAGTAACATCTCACAAATGTTTTTATCTATATGCATTACATCCAAACAATGACGTAATAAATTTGATGACCAATACGGAAACTCAAAGAATATGATTTTCTTTCTCCAATTGCTACTGGAATTCGAATTAGTATGCTTTTTCTTTCTAATATTTGATTGACCTTTTCCAAGAACATAATTCAAATCATCAAGTTATTTAACGATATCAGTCCCTGACATTCGTTGAGGTGTCTCATCTGTCTCGATGGAATTATCGAACTGTCTCTGATTTTTCCTGTATGGATGATCCATTGGTAGAAAACCTCGATGCCCTATGAAGCTGAAAGTTCGTCGAAACTTTAATCTTCAGAAACGTGTATTTTTCATAGAAATAGGACAGGATAATTTCCATTTAGTACTCCAACCATACATCATTCTGTAGGCAGGGAAATCATTTATCGTCTATAATAAAGCTGCACGAAACATAAAGTACTCCTTTCTGAATGCATTATACGCTTGTGCACCAACAATCTAAAGATCATTTAACTCCTCTATTAATGGCTGCAAGTATATATCAATATCATTTCCAGGATCACTGGGTCCAGATATCAATATACTCAGGATAGTGAATGGCTTCTTCATACACATCCATGAAGGAAAGTTATAAATGTGAATGAAAACATGCCAAGTACTGTGTGCAGTATGCATTTGGCGAAATGGGTTGAAACCATCACAGGATAATCCCAATCTAACATTTTGTGGGTTGGCTGCAAAATTAGGATGTAACCTATCAAATTTCTTCCAAGACAACCCATCTGTAGGATGCACTATTTCATCATTATCCTTATTTCTTTAATCTGCATGCCATCTCATATTCTTTTCCATTTGTTCTGACATAATTTTTTTTGAAGACTGGGAATTAAAGGGAAGTGCCACATCACTTTCTGTGGTATGAAAGATTGAGATCCGTCTTTATTAGTCTTCCACCATGATGTGCCACACTGTTTTCACTGACTCAAGTCTGCATTCTCCTTCCAGAACAAACAATAGTCTTTGAGACAATAATGAATCTTACTAGATGAAAATCCAAATTTTTCAACCAACTTTGATGCCATGTAATCATTTTCTGGAATACATGCATCATCAGGCAGTAAATCCTTAATAAATGTAAGTATATAGTCGACCGCATTATTACTAAATCCATACATTGTTTTCCCATGATATAATCGCATTAAAAACTCAAGTTTGCTCATTTTTCCACATGCTTGATATACTGGGGTATTTGCATCTTCCATTAGCTTTCTAACACTCTCAATGTCATCATACTGATTAATATATGAGAACTGTGTTCCAGTATTCATTTTCTCTTGCACTGGTCTACATGAGGAGCTAGCTTTAGAAACAAAAGGAAACCGATCAAAAATCAGATTTTTCATACCAATCTTTTCCGCTGAATTGATGTCATTCAACACTTGAGCTTTTTCTCCATTGTGATACCACACATGATAATTTTTCTGGAAACCACTTTTAGTGATATGGTAACTCACTTCCTCACGATTTAACCAAGTTCTTCCAATAAAATCAAAACACGGGCATCGAATCAATCCACCATCTGAATCATTAGTGAATAAAAAGTCTAAAAAATATTGTAACTCCTTCTGAAATTCATCAGTGATCCGATCAATGTTGTACATTCAGTATCTATCCATTCCGAGGAAGATAAACATACATTAAATAAATAATCTAGAAAATGACTTAACATTATATGTATTGTTTCATAAGATATTAAGTAATCATCAATAACAAGTTAATAAAAAAATCATAACAAATATATTAAAATTATGGTTTAGGGAATTCATAAATGTTTTAAATTATAAAAATTCATGAATAGTCATACATAAGTTCCAAGAATGAGGATTGATTATAGTAAAAAGATTTTATATGAAATCTAAGAGATAATAATAATAAATTCCCAAAAGTGTTTGAGTTAATTCATAACGAGTTGTGATGTTTTGTATTAAATCTACAAATATTTATTGAAATTTAGAGACATTTTGAAAATATAAACCATATCATATACCAAGCATTAATATTAAATAATTGGCTGAGAATTACAATGGTAAGAAGATGAGAATAATAACTAGAAGAAAGAATATATTTCTACATTACTGTTAGAATATTAAGATTATATAATTGGAAGGAAGATTAATTATATGAAGATGAGATACAACAATGAACTATCTTAACTTGTGTGTGTTCCCCTTGGTCATCCCCATGAGGGTAAATTTTGGTATTACATCCTAATAATAGGAATGTGATCTCCTCTATGGGATTAGTTTCAGATAGTGTTTGGGAATCCCTCTGTGTCACCCGGGGTGTGATCCTCTATAATTTTTTCTATTTCCCTAGGTGGGTTTTGTGGAATCATTATTACCAACTTATCTTTGTGTACAATCCCATACTTGGTGGGATATTCTATCTATGGTATGGTATACCCCAGATGCCCTTGGATAGATCCCCTATCTATGTATCGATATCTTCGGAGTTACATTGAGTACATCTTTGGTGAGGTCTGATGAGCATGACCTCTTGGGAATGCACCATCAGTGAAAGCATAGATCATGTTGTGAGTACAACCAGAAGAGTGTTAAATTGTATCCTTGAGTAGAATCTTATGGATAAAATAATGGTTAATATTCCATTGAGGCATGTTCATGTTATGATTATATCTAGTTTATTGTTCCTATTGCTATATATCATATTTGTAATGATGTGTCTATGCGATGATGAGATAACTACTCTCCAAATGCCCATTGTTTAGTGATTTTGGAGTGTCCTATTGAGAATTATTATACTAAACACTGCATGGGATCTACCCATATTTTTGATGTCTTATGTAGACAATATTCCTTTTGAAGGAATACTAGGAGGACCAAGAGAAAATATAAGATAGTGATCTAGATAGACCATGGTTCATACTAGGTTGTGTCATATGTCAGTAGTCTCGTCCCTCATAACAAGTTAGTCTATTTTTTCTGTTTTTGTAGGATTTTATTTTCCCCTTTATTCTTTTCATGTGTACAGGTACCATAGGCTAAGGACAACCTTGTGTGTGTTATGCCTACTCAGGGATGGTCACTAACCCCTAACCAATTAGAGGTGGGCTTTTGGTGTCACACTCAGCTGACCACTAGCTAGGTGGGCCCCAATGAGTCAGTTTATAAAAAAAGTCCACCCTAATGTTAATGAATTCAAAAAAATTATTTTACATGAATGAAGAAAAATTCAAAATCATGGAATAGTTATTTTACAAGTTTTTAAAATTTGGTCTCACCTTCTTTGGTCATTCCCTATTTTTCCCAACTAATGAAAAAATAGTACAACTTCCTTTAAACTAGCTGACTCAAAAAAATGTATGTTACTATTTGTGAGATCTCCATGCTATTTTCTCTAATAAAATAATTTATTAACTCATTAACATTTTAGTCACTATCCAACAGAATAATGAATTTAAGATGAATAACATTTATCAAATTAAAACCAATCAATAGATTGTTAAAATTATTATTATCTAAATACCTCTAATGATTCCATATATCGATGGTGAAAACAACATGTAAGTCCCATAAAGAAATTAAGAAATAATACAAGCTCTAGTAAAATAGTGAGTTATATTTCTCAATAAAACTTCATGGACATTTTGGAAAATTTGGAGGTTTAAACAGGGAATAATTTGTGGGCTATAAAAAAATTAAAATAATTGAAAGAATAAATTTTAAAATGGGTGAACTGATGATAGTTTCTTTGATACAAGCTCTAGTTTTGATCGAAGATAAATTGAACATAATATAACTACATGTCTAAGATGGTATTTCGTTCCATTTAGAAACCAACCATTCTTTCCAAAGTACCAAATAGGCCATGATTTCATGCATGAAACATAAAACAACATTTGAGTTGTTTGAGACAACGATGCATTTAGTAAAAGGTCATGTGTTTAAATGAGGGAGGGAAAAATAGGGGAGGATAAGTGTTTTAAAATCTAGGTTTTAGGTTTTGGAAGATTTATCCATGAACATTATCATTTGTTGGATCATCCATGTGTGCACTCGATATACCCATATATGTTCACACATAAAATGGTACACCACAAGAATCAATGTAGATCCCAAAAAATCAATATCAAAGAAACACCACATGTTCTCAAACTAACAAAACAAACCACACATATGGGACATGCTATAAAAATAACCATTCCACACATCCAATGTAAAACACACAACCTAAAAATGTTATCATAATAAAATCATGGATTCACACCATTCATAATATAAAATTTATTTTTAAAGAAACAATTAACATTTTTAACAAACACTTAGTGTGCATACCATGTATTTAAATTAAAGAACACCAATAAAAACTACATACACTAATTTTTTCCATCATTAAAACTTCATACAGTGCAAGGAAAATGTACTACAAGTATGAGAAACATATTTTCATATTATTTAAAATAAAAAACATCAATGGAATGATTAGGAAATGGAAATGATGGAATCACATATCTCAATGGTGTGAAAACGCGATGTCACATTGAAAGGAAGAATAAAAGAGACAATATCCAATCACCACACCCAAACTACCAAGAAAAATTACCCACAAATCAACACTATCAGAGCAGCTTCGTTGGAGGAGGGTCGGGGTGAGGAGGGTCACGACAAGGAGGGGTCGAGGGTTTTGAGGGTTGCTGGTGAAAAGGTATCGGGGAGGGCGATGGGGATGTCGACCTCGGCGTCGAAAGAAAGTCATCGGGGAGGAGGCGTCGGGGAGGAGGGTCGCAGTGAGGAGGAGGGTCGCGGTGAGGTGGCATCAAAATAGCAGCGTCGAGGAGGAGGGTCACGGTGAGGAGGCGTCGGGGAGGAGGGTCGCGACGATGAGGAGGGCGCGATGAGGAGGCGTCGGGAAGGAGGGTTGTGGTGATGAGGAGGGCACGGTGAGGAGGCGTCGGGGAGGAGGAGGGCACGACGAGGAGGAGGTCGTGGGGGAGGAGGAATCATGAGGGAAGGAGGGTCGCTGATTGGGATAACGGAGGAGGAGCCCGACGGATTTTGGGGGAAAAAAGGGAACGACAAATTGTAGGCACGTTTTTTTAATTAAACCGTGGATATAAATTGGCTATAGCCATAGACCTATAAAACTGTGGTTGTAGGTCCGTGGTTATAGCCTTATTTTATAGTAGTGAAAGAACTTAGAAACCTTACAACCTAATATCTAACATGGATGAAACTGAAATCATGTATATATAAAATGAAGAAAAAGATGTGTGTACTTTACATTGATGAAAGATACGACATCTATATTCATCCATTATTGATAAAGATCATTGAGAGGCAGTCAAAGGAATCCCTCCCTGGTTCTATATCCATGGGCTAACATGAATCACCCAATTTTTGGGTGAGACTCTCTCCTCACACCCATGACATGATGGTATCTCACTTGGGAAAAAGGTGAGGGATAAAGAGGGATTAGAAGAATTAACAGAATCTTGGAAAAGGTTCAGATAATCACTACCTCATAGTGATCACCTTATTTTATAATCCCCCAAGTATACTCCTTGAGTGACATGAATTTAATCATGTGTTACAAAATGCATGATTAAATATCATATGGTTACAATGATTTGTAACCCTTTTGGTTGTGAACTTAACTCTTAAGTGCATGGATTCACCATGTGTTAATGATAGATTATGTGGAAGAATGACTTGAATATTAATAGATTAATATTACATTGGAGATAGAATGATATAACCATGATTTATAATACACCCTTAATAAGGCATACAATATTCCTTATTTTACTAATATCATAAAATATGATATAGCCATGAATACATCATATATAAAATAGTTTTTGGATATATATCCTTCAATATACCACTTTAACTAAAGCCACATAGACTTTGTTCTATTCCACCTTATATTATATCATATATAATAACTTGTGAAATCATATCCAAAACTCCTTTTGTATATTTCTAAATCACTTTTGGAAAGATATCATCAATCTCACCACATATCACATCATATGTAATACCTTGTAAATACCCATACAATTTTTTTGGATAAAATATAAAACATATTTAGAGAAACATTATGATTAAAGATCAATACTCATCTAGTTAATCACAAAGTATGACCTCATAGGCCATTGTAGTATTGAAAAAATATGAAATCCCAAATCCATAAATGTAAGAAAATAACATCTTCTAGAAAAATATTAGTACTAATCATGGTATAAAGGGATAATATGTGATCTCTATCAAACACATGTCTATTCATACCCATGTTTAACTATTGTGTCATATGAAAGCATGTATTTTCAAATGAACCCTTTTTCCAAGACATCAAGTAACCATAGAACATAGAGTATTTCAATCCCATATAGCCTCTACATTCTCAATTCTCTAAAGGGATCATATGTGATCTCTATCAAACATCAGTACTACTCATGATATAAAGGGATCATATGTGATCTTTATAAAACACATGTCTATACATACCTATGTTTACCTATTGTGTCATATGAAAGCATGTATTTTCAAATGACCCCTTTTTCCAAGACATCAAGTAACCATAGAACATAGAGTATTTCAATCCCATATAGCCTCTACATTCTCAATTATCTAAGTATAGGAAGATCAAGTTGATGAATAAATCACATGTCATTAACCTTTATAGATGATCACATCACATGTACCTCACCTGATAGATAATAAAAAAATACGTGTTATCTAGGTATGGTCATACACTTCCTCTGTCTATCTCAAACAAGGTCCTATATGTTAAACTTTTCATATGAGAGGATAAATCCAATCTCGGTTAAGATCCAACTAATGACATGTGTTGGCCCATAGATACTGTTGTCCACTATATCTGAATATAATGGTTTTAATTATCACAAATCATGTCATATATTAACATATATCTTACCTAATGTTAGATCATAAATTATATTAAAGCATTATCTTGAATAATCAGACCATTTCAATCATATAACTATTTATGTGTGTTTAATTCTAAACAAGATTATAATTGATTATCTATGTGTAATTATGAGTATTAACACTCTCTAACTTTGTTGAACTATAAGACAAACATAACATCTAAAAATTATCTAAGTACGATTCACTGACACCAACAGACAAATGACTCACCAACAGTTAAAACTAGCATATGTTCTAAGTATGAAGTTGACACCAATGAAAATGGCTCACCATTGCATATGAATCACCGACATAGATGACTCACCGTTTCATATGATTCACCGATGCAGATGACCTACCATTAGTCCAAGTGACCTACCGTTGCATGATGCTACCAATACAAGGAGTCACCATCAGTTGAGACGAGTCATCGATACATCAACTGTCTCACCAATAGAAGGAAGGACTCACCATTGAAATGAGTCACTGATACATCAACTGTCTCACTAATAGAAGGAAGGACTCACCATTGATATGAGTCACCGATAGATCAAATATCTCACCAACAGAAGTAATGAATCACTGCTGAAGCAAGTCACCAATGTAATGAGTCACCAACATATGGAAAGAATGACAAAATGACATATCGATGGGTTGAGTCACTTATAGAAAGAGACACCGACAGAAGGAGACACCGACATACGCGTCCCTGATAGACTATTTAAATTTTCATTTATTAATATTATTTCTAACTATCATATTTGTGTCATTTAATTATACTGACATATATTATAATCTTTTATAGGAATTTTAACAGAAATTATATGGTACGATGAACCTATGAATTTGAAAAGGACATGATCTTTGTCGGCCCTCAGAAATAAGAATCATTTTAAGAGATAAGAAATATACAGAAGAAAGGTGGTGTGGTGTGGTGTAGTGCATGCCTATGTGTGAGAGAGAGATATACTGAAGAACATCTGCAACTACTGTGAACTGAAGAAAAAAATGAAGAACACACGAGGAAACCTCAACCAAGCTGAACATCAAATTGAAAAACTACTTCAGTATATTAATGAAGGAGAAGAATATACCTGCAGAACCATACTTATACTTGGAATCCAGAATAAGACACTCTGTTTTTGTGTCAAGTTCCAGAAGAGGACTCAAAATTTATTTAAGCTACATCTGAAGAGTCAAGATATGCATCTCAAGACACACAGAGCCTTCTAAATCCTTTCTCATATTTGTTTTCTTTGTTGTCTGAATTTTTACATAATTTTGAGAAGTGTGTGTATCTATCTGTTAATAACACACTATATATTGTATCAAACTAAAGGATACAAGATATCCTTTTAATCATACCTTCTTACACATGTTTAAACCCATAGATAAGTATGGAATAGGTCCTTGTGTGACCTGGTAGTTTGTACCCACGAAGAACTATGGTAGAGGTCTTGTGACCTAGAAAGCCTATGTGATGTTGTGAACCCCAATCCAGGGTGTGGATCAAACTGTTTATTAATTTAAACTACTTAGTGGCAGGTGATCACCAAGTGGATAGAATTAAGTCTTTTCTTGATATTGAACCTCTTTTTTTATCTCCACTATGTTTTAAATTTTATTTTTACTTTGTTTTATCACATATTTCATAAAACTAAATTGAACTCTAATAGTTAGTCTTAGAAAGTGTTTATAAAAGTATTGAATTATTAGGTTAGTTTAAAAAGTTTCATTTATTATCAAATTGATACAACTGAGAACTGATCATTCTTTTGAGAAATTAATTGAACTATCAAGCTCTTATAAATTCACTACTGGATAACTGGGAAACTGAATTTTAAATATTGAGAGAACTTCAAATTATAATTTTTAACCAAAATTTTTATAGATACTCAATTCACCCCCTATTGAGTACTCTACCTCGACCAACATTTGGTATCAGAGGTGTTTGTAATTTTTATTTTTAAAATCTTTTTCAAACTTTTCAACTGTAATTTTAGTTGTATTTTAAAGATCTTAAAATTTCTATTAATAATAAATTCTTATCTCTTTAAAATATTGTTCTAAAATTTTATTATGTATAATATTCTAGAAGGTTCTGATACCAACAAAACTCCATTCTTTAATGGAACAAATTATGCATAATGGAAAATTAAAATGAAAATGAACTTAGAAAGTATGGGTTTTGAAATTTTTCTATTTAATTATAGATGAATATGAGATTTTTGCTAACTATAAAACTACTTGGGATATTCCAAATAAGAATACTTACAACAATAATTGCAAAGCCATGAATTCCATATACTGTTCTTTAGGAGATGAAGAATTTAACAGAATTTCTACATGTAAAACAACCCATGAAATTTGGGATACTTTGTCTGTTTCACATGAAGGAAATTATAGTGTTAAGGACATGAGACTTAACACATATACTATTAAATATGAAAATTTTAAGATAAAGCCTGATGATCCTATTTTTAACATGTATATTCGGTTTAATGAAATTGTGAAGACTATGATCTCTTTGAGAATAGATTTTACTACCAAAGAACAAATTATGAGGATTCTCAAATTCTTACCTGATAGATGGAGAGGAACTTATGTCTCAGTTAGAGAATCAAGTGACATAAAAAACTGACTATCAAAGAACTCATTGGGAAACTTATGATGTATGAGGAAGATCTAAAAGTAAAAAAAGATGAAGAGGATAAACCTAAGAGAAAATATGCAGCCTTCAATAATAATACCTCTAAAAATATTGAAAAAGAGAAGGTTCTAGACTCTGTTGAACACTCCATTAATCATGAATCAACATCAGATAGTGATGAAGAGATGGCTCAGCTGGCCATAAGATTCAAGAAATTCTATAGAAAGAATAAGTTCTTCAGGAAGACTAATTATAAAGGAAGATATGATAAAAAAGACAAATGAAGAAAGGTCTGGAAAAGAAATTAAAAATCAGAGGTGATTGTCTGCTATGAATGCAAGAAGAGAGGACATGTCAAAGCTGACTATCCAAAATTAAAATAAAAAAAGATGTATGAAAACAAAGACAATAAGTATAAGAAAGCTATGAATGCCACCTGAAGTGCCTATGAGGATAGCTCCAGTGAATCAACATCATCTTATGATGAAAAAGATAACATGGAAAATATGTGTTTTATGACAAACACATCTGAGGCAACCTTAGATTCTCCTTCACACAATTCTTATTATTCTGAAAATGAGAGTGATTCTAAAAATATGAAAAGTGATGAACTATTTGAATACTATAACATACTGTAAGATACATGAAATGAACTAAAAGATAAATATAAATCTTTAAAGAAACAACATGATCTTAATATAAATATTAAGTCTAAACTTACTACTAAAAAGGAAAATAATGTTCAAATGCTCAAGGAAAACAATGAATTAAAAATGTATAATGATAAATTGAAGAACGATCTAGAAAAGTTTACCATTGGGAAAAATAATCTTACTCAAATGATTGGTAAATAGATAGTTCCTAAGTAAACTTCTAGTATTGGATATCATTTGGACAGAGAAACCTATCAAAAACACATCTTGTAATTAAATCTACAAAATCTATTCTTCTACCTAAAAATAAAAATTCAGATGCTAGATCCAGTTATGAAAAATATTTTACTACCTCTATTTTTTTGGACCAAATAGAGTCTATTTTTCAAATATTTTACATAATTCTTATAGGAAACCCATAAGAAAAATGTGGGTACCTAAAGCATTGATTACTAATGTCACTAGACCCAAACAAGTTTGGGTATAAAAATATTTTTTTGTTTGATTATTCTATAGGAAAGATATTTAAAGAGATCCTACAAGAGTCAATGGTACTTGGACAATGGATATTCAAGACACATGATAGGATATTCAAGCTTTAAGAACCTAATCAAGATTAATGGTGGATATGTCACCTTTGGTGACAATAATAAAGGAAAAATTATTGGATTAGGCTAGATTGGTAACTCGAACTCAATTTTAATTTCTAAATTACTTTTTTTGATGGGTTGAAATATAATTTTCTTAGTATTTTAAAATTATGTGATGATGAATTTCATGTTAAATTTGAAAATGATACTTGTAATGTCTTTAACTCTAAAAATGAATTAGTATTTTATGCTTTTAGAAATGAAAATATATATTTTGTTAACTTATTTTCTTTAGTTTCTCAAAACATTTCTTGTTTAAGTTCCTTTAATAAAGAGTCTTGGATTTGGAATAGGAGATTAGGAAACTGTAATGTACACTCACTCATAAATATTACTAAAAAATTACTAGTCAAGGATCTACCCAAACTTGAGTTTCCAAATGACAAAATATGTAATCCTTGTCAAAAGGGTAAACAACACAAGATATATTTCAAATTAAAGAAATAAGTTTCAACTTATCAACCTTTAGAGTTGGTTCACATGGACTTGTTTGGACCCTCTCAAGTTTCTAGTTTAAATGGGAATCACTATGTATATGTTGTTTTAGATGACTATTCTAGGTATAATTGGAATTATTTCTTAGATCACAAAAGTAAAGTATGTACTTACTTCAACAAGTATGCTAAAACAATGGAAAACTTTGGTGGAATTAGAATAAAATTATTAAGAAGTAATCATGGTTGTGAGTTTGAAAATCAAGACTTTGAATCTTTTTTTCTCACATAATTTCTATAGTCATAACTTCTCTACCCCTAAGACACCTCACCAACATGGAGTTGTAGAAAGAAGAAATAGAACCTTATAAGAGATAGCACGAACAATGCTTAATGAATATGACCTACCTGTTTACTTTTGGTATGAGGCTGTGAATACAACTTGATACATAATTAATTGAGTCTTAATTAGACCTATCCTCAAGAAGACTCCTTATGAGTTGTGGAACAATAGAAAATACAAAGTTAGTTACTTAAAAGTTTTTGGTTGCAAAGTCTACACCTTCAATACAAAGGATAATCTTGAAAAATTTGTATCTTAGAGTGATGAAGGAATATTACTAGGTTACTCAACCTATAATAAAGCCTATATAGTCTTTAATAAAATAACCAAGTGTGTAGAAGAATCTGTGCATATCAAATTTGATGAAACAGATCCACATGAACCGAATACTTCTCAAGAAAACCTTGAAGATGATATGTAAAACTTGGAAATAAATGAAAAATCATATAATCCTTTTGTCAAAAAATCTATTAAATCAAATAGTTCTCAAAATTCTTCAGAATATGGACACGATGAACCCAAACCTATAGAAGAACCTGAAGTTACTATCTTCTTTTTTTCTATACCAATTAGAACCCTTAAGAACCATCCTTTAGATGTTATTGTTAGATACTTAGATAAAGGGACACAAACTTGAGATCCTCTTAGAAATATAGTTGAACATCAAGCTTTTTATCACATCTTTAACCTAAAAACATCAATTATTCAATTAAAGATGAATTTTGGGTGATGGATATGTAATAATAACTTAACCAATTTGAAAGAAATAAAGTTTGTAAACTTATGGATATACCCAAAGACACCTTGACCATAAGTACTAAGTGGGTGTTTAGGAACAATGTAGATGCCAATGGTAATATTGTTAGAAATAAATATAGATTGGTTTTACAAGGTTATAGTCAAGAAGAAGGCATTGATTAAGAAGAAAATTTTGTACCTGTTGATAGAATTGAGGCCATTAAAATTCTACTTGTTTATTCTACCCATCTAAATTTCAAAATTTATCAAATGGATGTGAAAAGTGCATTCCTAAATGGGTATATATTTGATGATGTTTTTGTTGAATAACCCCATGGATTTACAAACCCTCATTTTCAAAATCATGTTTACAAATTAAAAAAAGATTTATATGGTTTAAAACAAGCTCCAAGAGCTTTGTATGATAGGCTGAGTACTTTTCTTATTACAAAAGGTTTTACAAAATTAATTGTTGATACTACTCTTTTTATAAAACGAATTTTTAAAGATGTTTTAGTTTTTAAAATTTATATAGATGATATTATTTTTGGATCTTCAAGAAATTATTTATGTATTGACTTTTCTAAAATGATTCAAAGTGAATTTGAAATGAGTTTGATGGGTGAACTCAAATTCTTTCTTGGATTTAAGATTTTTCAAAATAAAGAAGGTATAATTTTTAATCAAAGTAAATACAAAATAGATCTTTTAAAAAAGATTTGGATTTGATAGAATTAAAAGTAGTGACACTCCAATGAGTACTACTTGTAAATTGGATCTCGATGAAGATGGTAAATTTATTGATCAAACCACTTATAGAGGAATGATTGAAAGTTTGCTCTACTTGACTGCTAATAGGCTAGATATAATGTTTAGTGTGTGTATGTGTGCTTATTTTCAAGATAATACCAAAGAATCTCATTGAAATTCTATTAAAAGAATTTTTAAATACCTCAAATATACTATAAATTTAGGTTTTTTTACCCTAAAGGAAAATAATTTGATATAGTGAGTTATTTTGATGATGATTTTTTTGGATGAAAGTTAGATAGAAAGAGAGTTTCCGGGACATGTCACTTTTTTGGAAATTCTTTGGTTTCATGGTGTTGTAAGAAACAATTTTTTTTTTGCATTATCTATTCCTGAAGCTAAATACATAGCTGCTGGTAGCTGTTGTACTGAGATTTTGTGGATGAAACACAATATTATATACTATGGATATCAATTTAGACATGTACCTATAAATTGTGACAATACAAGTGTTATTAACATTTCTAAGAACCCATTTTCTCATTCTATAACAAAACATATTGATGTAAGAAATCACTTTTGGAGTGATATTTATCAAAAGGGTGATATCACTTTAGAATTTAAAGGTACTGAATATCATCTTGATGACATATTCACTAATCCATTGTACTCTGAAAGAATGAATTACATTATACATGAGTTAGGAATTATCAATAAATAAGAACTTGTGTTTTTATTCATTTGATCTGTTTAAGTGAAGTTGTCATACCAACACCGTTGTCATTCCAACACCGTTGTCATACCAACATCGTTGTCATCTGACATTGTTGTCATGCCAACACCGTTGTCATGCTGACACCGTTGTCATGACAACACTGTTGTCATACCGACACTGTTTTCATGCAGATATCGTTGTCATACTGACACCATTTTCATGTCGACACTGATGCATTATCATGATGACACCATTAGTATTATGAAAAATATATCATGTCGACACCGATGACTCATTGTTTCTATATGTTTTATGTTTTTATCAAAACGACATTGTTTCATTAATTTTGTTGAACCCGATTTATGTTTTCATGATTCAGTAATTTCAAAAGCCCTAAATGATATAAATTTGAATCGATACACTCTAATCCTTTATATCCAAACTCTCTTGGTCACTGCTCTCTCTCTTTACCCTGACCTTTCACCTTATAACCTCCAGATTGAACTGATTGGAATGGTGCCTATGAAGTGAGCTCTTGAAGATGGTGAGTCTAGTGCTTCTAAGAAATAGAGAGGTGAATCGAAAAATACTCAGCTTCTATAAATCTTGGTCTGGAAAACCATGTTGTAACCTCAAAGAAAGAAGTACTAGTGGAATAGATCTTAGAGAGAAAGTCATTTTTGTTAAAAGTACTACAAGATCAATGATGTCTTGAATGGTTTACAAACAATGACAAAGTCTTCTACCCTAAGCTGGTACATGAATTTTACATGAATTTTACATGAATATGGAACTTCTTTTGTAAGGAAGTGATGTTTCCTGGGTTAAGTTGATAGTAAAAGGGAAGATAATCTCTTTCTATTCAAGACATTGGGATGAATGTCTTAAGGTTCCTTAGGAAGGAATGTTTGATGATTATCAAGGTACTTCTCCTCCTGAAAGTGAATTCTGTTTCTATGAGGTAGCTCTGAAAGAGCTAACCAGAAATGAGGAACATAGGAGACCCATTTAATCATAATTAAATTATGAGTGCAGAATTTTATTTAAGTTTATTCATCACCAGATTTGTCCCAGTAAAGGGGACTTTGCTTATCTTAAGTATCAGGATATATACTTGGTGTATTTTCTACAAAAAGGAGTTAAATGGAATTTGTGCAGATATCTGATAGTGCACACAAATGAGATGATAAAACTCGGTTGTAAGTAAAATTCTCTTTTCTATTCCAGAATGATTTCAAAAATACTAAAGAAGAAAGGTTGTGTAAGTGAAGTTGATGATGTTAAAGTTACTGAATATAGTAGAATCTATTTAAGTTCTAACATCTATAAGAGAATGAAAGTTAACTGGAACTAATGGTGGAAAGAATAGGCTGGTGATGAAGATAAACTGTATGAAAAGTTTAATCCTATAGATCATCCAATTAGACCAAGTAATCTAGTGGATCTTGGCCTCAGTCTAGATGCTCAAGTGATTTATTCTTCAGATGAGGAGGAGGAGCCTACTAATCCTATTAGAGATGTGGGATCACCAATTGATGATAGAAGTGACCCAGACACAACTAGACAAAAAAAGAGTTTCTATTGGACCTCCAAGTCCACCTTTGGACTTAACCTTCTCATGAACCTATTCTCCAATCTACTGAAAGTGAAGAATTATAAGTTGAAGGAAGTGTAGAATATGTTAGTGAATCTAGTGAAGAAGAAGATGAAGAAGAGGAAGTTGATAGTGGTGAAAGTGGTTCAAAATCAGGTAGGGAAGAAGGAGATGAGAAATTTGATGATGAAGTTGGTGATGAAAAGGATGAAGATGGTAATAATGAAGAAATTAGTGAAAGTAGAAATGATAGTGAATCTGATCATCTTAATGGGAATCCAGATGCTATTAATATAAAGATTGTTGAAGCTAATGCTGGTGCATCTGTTGAGGGTGCTGTTCAAGATGAAAATGTTGGCCCAACTGAACCAATTTCTCAAGATGTATATACTAAAAAAATAACTCTATATAAGAAGAAGAAACCTAGAAAGGAAGCATTAAGTGAGGGGGAGAAAAATGTTAAGAAATATGAAACTGAGGGGGAGCCTCAAGAAAGAGTTTGCGAAGTTGATGAAGAGCATAAAATTGGAAGAGTAAGGCCTGATACTCTTACTCCTCTTGATTCTAATATAATTGATGAATGGGCAAGGAATCCTAGATATGTGTCACTAGGACTAGATTATGAAGATTCAGATGATGAATCTTTGTACCTACTGTAAGGGAACCAGTGGCAGAGATCCCTTCTAGTGACTATATCACTAAGGATGATTTTGAAACATTCAATCATGACATATATTCCTCCATAATACACTTATTACAATATCAGATGAGATATGATATTGATGAATCTAGGAGAGAGAACACTGACTTGAATGAAAATTTGAAAGCAATTCGGTCTATGGTTGAAGGTGTAAAGAAAGCTAGAACTTCTAGTTCCACTCCTGCCTTAACCAGTGTATCTCAAGCTGATGCTACTTTAGTCTCCAAGATGATGATAAAATAAATTCAGTCAAATTTTGATTACAACTACAGAAAAATCATGACAAGCAACACCAAGCTTGGGAATGAGATGAAGAAGTTAACCACAAGCATAAATGCTTTAACCACCGAGTACAGAAATACAATGGAAAGTGTGATGAAAGGACTTGAGAATCTTGTTTCTCATTTTAAAGCTCTAGACTTTTCCAAACTAAGAAAATAAGTTAAGGAACTTTCCTCCTCTGCTCTTGCTTTAACCTCTGCTCTACCCATTCAGCCTTCACAATCTACGGATCTTGCTATCCTTAGTTCAGTTTTTAAAGAAGAGTTGCAAGATTTAATTTACAGTATAACCAAGGTTGATGACACGTCAAATAAGGTGCATGAACATGTAAAGTATTATACAAGGATTGCTTCACACACTCAGGAAGATTTGACCAAAAAATTTAATGATTTTTTCTTCAAACTTATCATAAAGAATCAAATGAATAGTCTTTTTAAGTATTTGGCTACCAATCTTACCCTTCCTCTAGTGAAAAAGGATTTTAAGGATCAGATTCAGAAGCTGAGAGAATTCACTCCCTTGTTGGATAAGTTCATAGAAAATAAAGATTATTTTGAAAAGGAAATGAAATATGTTGGTGAAATCATTGAAGAGTTCATCAATATGTTAAAACCATATCTCCATGTACAAAGTGAATCTATTTTGGTGCCTCCTACTAAACCGCTTGTCCCTGCTAGTTCAGTGCCTACACAATCTCAGATGTTAGTTTCTTAGGCCTTATATCAAATCAGAACCATCATTATAGAGCCTTTTTTGCCTCAGATTCTTTCTTAACAAAGACCTTTCCTAGCTTCTACAGTTTCTGAAGGAGTTCTTATACCTCCTCTAAAAATCCATTTAGACCCTCCTACTTCTCAACCTACTCCTTCTACTGAAATGTCCATTGATCCTTCTGATAAGGGGAAGAAACCCCTTGACACTTCTAAGTAGTGTGGGGTGATATTTTTTTGATAGGGATGAATTATTGTACTTTTGGTACTTTAATATAATTTTCTTCTGAATGACATTTCACTGTTTCTACTTTTCTGTTTTTAGTGTTATTTTCACCTTCCACTTTTTGCTAATCCCCAAAGGGGGAGAACATTATTAAGAATTATTATGAGTTTAAGCATTATTATGTTTTTATGCATTATTGTCTATGACACATTATTTTATCTTTATGGGAGATAATAATCAGACTATTTACTTTAATAATTCTCTAATGGTACTTAATAATGCCATAATTTGTGATCATCAAAAAGGGGGAGATTGTTGGCCCATAGATACTGTTGGACATTATATCTAACTATAGTGGTTTTAATTATCACAAATCATGTAATATATTAACATATATATTAACTCATGTCAGATCCTAAATTATGTCAAATCCTTTTATGGAATAATCAGATCATTTCAATCATATAACCATTTATGCGTGTTTAAGTATAAACAAGATTATAATAGATTATCTATGTGTAATTATGGGTATTAACACTCTATGACTTTAATGAAATTTAAGTTAGACAAAACATATAAAAATTATCTAAGTACAAGTCACTGAAACTGGCAGACATATGAATCACCAATAGTTCAAACAAGTATATGTTCTAAGTATGAAGTTGATATCAATGTAGATGACTCACCATTTCATATGACTCACCGACGCAGATGACTTACCATCGCATATGACTCACCAACGCAGACAACCTACCTTCAGTCCAAGTGACCTATCGTTGCATGGTGCTACCGACGCAAGGAGTCACCTCTAGTTGAAATGAGTCATCGATACATCAACCATATCACCAATAGAAGTAAGGATTCACCATTGAAATGAGTCACTGATACATCAATTGTCTCCCCAATAGAAGGAATGACTCATCATTGATATGAGTCACCTATAGATCAACTGTCTCACCGATAGAAAGAAGGAATCATCACTGAAACAAGTCACCGATGTAATGAGTCACCAACGTATGGAAAGACTGACAGAATGACATACCGATGGGTTGAGTCACTGATAGAAAGAGATGCCGATAGAAGGAGACACCAACAGACGAGTCACCGATAGACTGTTTAAATTTTCATTTATTAATATTATTTCTAACAGTCATATTTGTGTCATTTAATGATACTAAAATATTTTTAGTAATTTTATCAGACAGTACAAGGTGCGATGAACCTATGCACATGGAAAGAACATGCTATTTTTTGGCCCTTAGAAATAAGAAGCATTTTAAAAGAGATAAGAGATATACAGAAGAACAGTGGTGTGGTGTGGTGTGGTGAATGCCTGTGTGCGAGAGAGAGATATACTGAAGAACATCTACAACCACTATGAACTGAAGAACAAAAGAAAGAATACACAATGCAACTTCAACTGAGTTGAACATCGAATTGACAAACTACTTTAGAATATCAATGAAGGAGAAGAATATACCTGGAGAGCCATACTTGTACCTAGAAGCCAGAATACGACAAACTGTTTTTGTGACAAATTCTAGAAGAGGACTCAGACTTCATCTAAGCTACATTTTAAGAGTCAAGAGCCACATCTCAAGACACACAAATCCTTATAAATCCTTTCTCGTATTTTTTTGATCTGTTGTGTGAATTTTTACATACTTTTAAGTAAAGTATGTATCTGTATGTTAAGAACACACTGTATCCTATATCAAATTGAAGGATACAATATATCATTTTAATAATACCTTCTTACACCTATTTAACCCCATAGATAAGTGTGGAAGATGTCCTTGTGTGACCTGGTAGTTTGTACCCATGAAGAACTGTGGTAGAGGTCTTGTGACTTAGATAGCCTGTGTGTTGTTGTGAACCCCGATCCAAGGTGTGGATCAAACTGTTTATTAATTTAAACTACTTAGTGGAAGGTGATCACCAAGTGGAGAGGATTAAGTCACTTCTTGAGACAGAACCTCTTGTTTTATCTTTGTTTTGTTTTTTCCTTTTAGTTTTACTATGTTTTATCACATATTTCATAAAACTAAATTGAACTCTAATTGTTAGTCTTAGAAAATGTTTAAAACAATATTGACTTATTAGGTTAGTTTTAAAAGTTGTATAAATTATCAAATTGATACAACTTAGAACTAATCAATCTTTTGAGAAATCAATCGAACATTAAAGCTCTTATACATTCACTACTGGCTAACTGGGAAACTAAATTTTAAATATTGGGGGAACTTCAAATTATAATTTTTAATAGAAATTTTAATAGATACTCAATTCACCCCCTCTTGATTACTCTACTCCGACCAACAATATGATAAAAAACACACCCAAATAACCCCTAATTAGCTAAGCCTAAAGTCTTGAATAAGAAAGGTATCAAAATAATAAGAAACAACTGTATATTACTATATTGATAGTAAGCAGTATAGGTAGTGTTAGATAATTATAGGGTGGGTTTGTAGAAGGAGAAGAAGTGAATTAGAGGTAACTCTCTTGAAGACCACTTTAGGTGGAGATCCTGGTACCTTCCAAGGTCTGACCCTAGCTACAACTTCCAAGATGATAAGTATGAAAAAGACCATTCACCCCCACTCCAACCACTAGAACTAATAGTTATTTTACCCAACTACTCATCCAATATAGCCAACAGTTAAAGTTTCAAACTGACCCTAGCAAATAATCAACTAGGCACTTATTCAGACCACCTTAATGATAGATAGCCCAAACATTCAAAATACAATTCCCTCCCACTTGACAACCTATATCCCACACAAATGATATCCCAAGTATGAAAATCCCCCAATGAGCCCACAACATCCCCCTACCATCCCATATTCCTAACATACATCCCTTCCAAAAAACTACCTTGTCCCTAAGGTGGACCTTCAAACCATTTCTCAACCTCTTTAGTGTTGGATTGGAAGACCCTTGTAAGAAAGGAAATCTTTGGCCTAGATACCAATGTGAACCTTGATTCCATATATTTCCCATAAATAATCATTTCTTCAAAATATGAAAGAGACCCTTCGATAATTTCCCCAATGTATGATCAATGGATTTATTTTCATTTAAATATTCACCACAACTACTGGAAAATTCTTACAAACTGTCTTCACTCATAGTCTTGACATGATGAGAATATGTTGGTAGCTAGGAAATTAATTTTTTTTGAAGTGAATATATTAATAAGTTATGTCTCTAATCCTCCATACACAGTCCCAAAGAAAACTCCAAACAAAAAACTTTAAGTGTATAATCCTTCCATAAACCCAGAAACCCTACATGCGCCTCCCCGATTTGATGTGGGAAGCATTTTTTCAGGTGAAACATGATCATGGCCGTTGGATCACGTCGCGTACGATATGGGCCGTTGATCCTGATCCCGCAATCAACCTCCAGCAATCACAGCGCATCACTGGTTTTTTGTGGTCCGTTCGATCTGACGCGATCTAATCGTGGCCATTCGAAGTTTTTAAAAATGATACATCAGTCTCGTGCCATCCGATCAGACTCAGATTTAATCCGAGCCGTCCTTACTTTTATAAACCACTGATACATCCCAGCCCTTGATTCCAAGCCATATCTGATCCTGGCTGTTGAAATACCTCCCATTTTTCTACTCAAATCTACGTTTCTTCCCCCGTGGTGTGCCCCAAACCAGTCACCCTACCCTATTTCATATCATTTTTATTCTCCCATTACAGCCGCTGGTCTGCCTCCTTCATGCAGTTTCCCCAAGGTCTATCTATTAGTTCTTTTTAAAGGACACTTGGGCCTCAAATACCATAAAAATTTTATTATATATATATATATATTGTGTAAGTTTAGTTTATAAAAAAACATCCAAGGCATCTGAAGAACCTCCCGTTCCTTGCACCCAAGCCTCCAGCGGACCTCAACGAGCCCTCTGAGTTTTCCAGCATCACCCGAGATCCTCTTCCTCCTCAATATAAGGTAAGGGATTACATTTGTATTTCCTTTGGTTTTAAGTTGTATGGGTATATATATATATATATATAAATAAATAAATAAATAAATAAATAAATAAATAAATATGTATGTATAAGGTTGTGTTAATCTGAAACAAGTTTTCATATTTCTGAGTCTTGGCGATCAAACAATGCTAAAAAGGTAATCGTTAATTGTTAAGGTCTACTTTTATACTTGGTCCTCCTTGTGATAAAACACACACAAACACACACACACACACACATATATATATATATGTTTGAAATATACAAACATGTGTATGTTCATAACCACACATATATATATATATATATACGCATATAGTTGTCCATCCTAGCCCTATTCTGGTTTTCTAAAAGTGTTTTTCAATGTTTAACCAATGAAGCGGTACTCGTTTTGGTTGTGAAATGAAAAGTTCATATACTTAATTATATATATATATATATATACATATGGTTATAGATACATATATCATCTATAAGTGTATTCAGGGTTTTCAAAGGTTAAAATTTGTATGTGTAAATATTTTCTAAGGTCGAAAATTATACTTGGGTGTGTTTAGTATGAATTGTTAGTTATAAAAAAAACGGATAAAAACTTAGTATATATTTGTACATTTACACATAATTCAATATAGTTTTATTTTATGATAATAAAGATGATTTAAAACTATTAAATAAATACATGGATGCAAATATAGTTTTGGGTTCAAGTGGATTTACAATATTAAGCAAAACATTAGTTTTTAAATATGTATGTCCTATGTAAAACTCGTTTTAGTTAAAAAACCTTTAATGACATTATCCTTGTTATAATTTTATATTTCAAACCCTTTTTATCCATTATTCTATATTCTTCAGTAATCGTCTTATGTTCAAAGAATGTGTAATAAACCATGAACACCTTCGATAAACTGAAACGGCTACATTTTCAATGTAATATGTTATATTATGTATATTTGGATTAAATGGATTCATTTTCCATTTTCTTTATATTTGTACTCAATTATTCATGCATGTATACAAATGAAATTTATCTTACTTTAAAATTGGTCATTTTAAACTATAAATATTCATTTCTATAAATAATGGATTTTGAAAATTAAGGAACTATCATTTTATGTGGTAACCCCACCCATTCCTTTATTGTGTGTTTTAAAACAATATCACATGCGCAAATATTGTATTATAGTTTATGCATGTCGTGGGGAAACACGTTTTCTAAATAGTAACTAGCATATTATGTTTTTTCTCATCTCCAATTCCATTTGTCTGAGCATGTATTTTAATGCATTAAAAGTTTATTACTATGGAAGAATTGTAAAGTTATTATTTTATGTGATAATCAAACAATTTATTTTTAATAATGATTTATGATATATGCATTTAATTATTCAAATTGGTATGGGAAACTTTGAATAATGTGAAATAAGAATCCAAGTAATGTGTGTACTGGGAATGATAAGTGATTTAATAAATCAAAGTGGTATGTGCACTTTGATTTAGAGGTATGAGGAATGCATTGGACCTAGTATGTTCTAGGGTGGGGACTGGTAAAAGCAAGCCCTCCGGGTTGGGTACTAGTTACAGTAGACCCTCTGGGTTGGTGTCCGGTTACAAAGGCACTCTGGGTTGGAATCTGGTTACAGAGGCTCTCCGGGATGGGGTCTGGTTACATTTATCCCCTAGGTCTTGGAACGAGGCCTTGACATGGTCCGACATATGCACTTTCCTCATTAAGACTATGTAAATTAATTAACCGGAGGATTATTTGACTAGTAGAATATTCTTGGTTAAAGATATTATGATTATGATAATCAGAAGAAGTTTAAGTATGACATATTTATTATTTATGCGATATTCAAAAATTTAATGGACAATAGTAAATGATGAAATTGAAGTTATTATTTTTAAGCACAGCTCTGATCATGCATTACACTTAGTTATTAATTTTGTACTTGAATTTTAATATGAAATTTCGTTTACTTTCTATTCTGAATGAGCATTCTCATAATTGAATCATGATAATGTTAGTATGTTTTAAATTATGCACTTATACCCCTTAGACAATTGTCATGGTATGTTTAATGTGTTACAGTATTTTAAAGAATATGTTTTATGAAAATTTTAAAGAATGTTTTCAAAAGTTATTTTGGGTATAGTATGTTATTTTTAAACCCCTTACTGGGCATTCACATTCTCACCCTATGTTTTTGATTAAATTATTTTAGGTAACAAATTTTAGCAGAAGAAACATTTCAGCAGTAGTTGGTTTCCCAGAGCCTAAACCGAATTCGATCCTTTGTATGGAACCGGCTCCGGGTACTCGGGAGCTGTGGCGTGACATGATGGATTCAAAAAATTCTTCTTTAAAATCTATTGGGATGTTATTCTGAACGAGGTTTGTTTGATTTTTAAACA
This sequence comes from Viscum album, assembly GCA_963277665.1. Lineage (NCBI taxonomy): Eukaryota > Viridiplantae > Streptophyta > Magnoliopsida > Santalales > Viscaceae > Viscum > Viscum album. The sequence continues at coordinate 870,833,133 of OY728147.1, read as the reverse complement.
TTTTTTCAAGGGTGGTCAATTCTCTCTAGGGTTCAATGCTAAGTTCATTTCCTTCATTACCAAGGTGGAGCATGCAAGTGAAGTTGGAAAATTTAGGCTGGTTTCCCTAGTGAATACCATTCACAAAGTTATTACTAAGCTCTTGGATAATAGGATTTCTTGGGTCTCTGAGAAAGATATCTCCTGGAATCAGTTTGTCTTTATCAGAGGACGGAATATTCAGAAATACATTCTCACAACTTTAAAGTGCTTCAATCTCATCAGGAAGAAGACTAGAGGATAAAATGTGGCTATTAAACTAGACATTAGAAAGGCATTTTATAAGATGGATTAGAGTTTCATTAGCCAAATCCTTTATAGATTTGGATTCAGTGTGGTGTTTGTTCGATGGATTACAACGTTGATAGAGTTAGATCATATTTCAATCCTGGTAAATGGGTCACCGAAGGGCTATTTCACATGTACAAGGGGAGTGAGGTAGTGTACCCCCTCTTTGCTATCATATTTTCAATTGCTCAAGATTATTTGAGTAGAATACTCATTAACATGGTGCATAAAGGGAAACTTGCTACTATCAAAGCGGCCATAGGTATCTCTGCCCATTCTCACTTGTTTTTCACTGATTAAATTGTTATCTTTACATAGGGGGACATAAAAAACATTAATCACCTAAAAGAGTCCCTTATTAATTATGATAATGTATCAGGGAAATAAATCAACTAGAGAAAATAATTTATCTACTTTGGCAAGAATTTTTCTATTACAAGAAAGTCTTATCTCATCAATAATATTGGTCCTAGATAGGGTTATCTACCATTTATTTACCTTGGACTTCCACTATTTTGGGGAAATCTTAAGGAAAAACAATTTTTGAAGGCCTTATCCAAAGTCACGAAAACTATTGCCTCTTGGAAATGAAAATCTCTCTCAATGGTAGGACGTGTGTGCCTTTTCAATCATGTCATTATCTCACATCTTGTCTATTCTTTCATGGTGTACATGTTTCCTATCTCAGTTATTAATAAAGTTAACTCACTACTGAGGAACTTTGTCTGGAGTGGAAATTTTATGGAAAGAAATCTTCTCACAACCAAATGGAGAAAATGTTGCATTCCTACCATGCTTGGAGGTCTGGGCATTAAAAATATTAGTTGTTTTAATAAAGTGTTTATGGCCAAATTTATCTGGCATCTCATTCAAAATAAATATGACTCTCTGGTGTTCCTAAGGAGTAGGATTCTTGAAAGGCTCACTGCAGAGAAATTCAGTTACATGGACTCATCAATTTGGTCTGAGCTGCATTCTGTCTTCTAGAATATCATGAGTCACTCCCACTGGGTGGTTAATGCTGACTCCTCACTTTGTTTTTGGAATAATAACTGGACTATCTCTCCTTTGGTTGACAGGTTAACCACTGCAGGGAAATATTTTGACAACAACATCACTATCAAAGAGCAGTTAGAGCATTTGGATGACCTCCCAGATGATATTGTAACTATTGTATAAGGATATGATTTTATTGAGAAAGATGAACTACTATTATGGGAGGGGTCCTCGACTAGGCTTCTAGATTCAAAAAGTTTCTACAAACACTTGATGTAGGGATATTACAAGTTTATAGGTACTTGAAGTTGAAGCTGGTTATTTCCCTAACGTTTTACTCTTATTTGGATAATTTTTCATAACAATATACCAGTGGATGGGAATATCTAAAGGGTTGGGATCTCTCTATGCTCATGGTGTGTGTTATTTCATTAACATCATGAAGATTCTAATCATTTGTTCTTGTATTATAACACTAATACCTCCCTATAGAAATCCATTCTCCACATTTTTGTGCTGCATCTCCCTTATATCGCTTCTATACTGGATTTTTTGGACTCACTGTCTAGAATACAACAATCTTAAAAAGTAAGTGCACTACTGTTCATTGCATGTGATGAAGTTATCCATGCTATTTGGAGAGGCTAAAACAACATCATCCATCACTAGGCCTAGTTTCATGAAGGAAATGCATTTTATAGTGTCACCATGGCCATCAAGGATGATGAATTTCGTATTAATGAACACTACAATAATTCGGTTAGGGATTTCAGCATAATTCATCGCTAAAGGTTGCAGCTTCATTTCCCAATCCAAGGGGCATGATGGAGGTGTTTTGGTCTGCACCTTTCAGTGGATGGTTGAAATTCAACACATATGGTTCCTCTAGAAGAAATTCGAGACCATCAGGATTTGGATTTATCTTCAAAGACCACCAAGGAGAAGTGGTGGAATGAAATTATGGCTCATGTGGTCACACCATCGCACTAGAAGATGAAATGATGGCGATTATTAAGGTAATGGATACTGTTTATAAAAGATGTTGGAACAATATATGGATTGAGTGTGACTCAAATGTGGTTTTTCAGGCCATAAGAGTTGTCCAAAAAACACCTATCATGGAATCTAGTAGGTAAATAGATTAATTTTCTCGAAAGGATCTCCTCTTTGAATCACTTTGTCACACATAATTTCCGGGAATAGAACTACACTACGGATACACTTTCCAACAAAGGTGTCTTGGAAGTGGGTAGCATAAACCTAAACAATGTACCTGATGAAATGATACCTCTTATCGTGCGAGACAAATGTAAAACTCCCTCCTTATGCATTCTATAACTCTCTTTTTTTTTCAATATAATAGCCTCTGCACTCACTTTTCTAAAAAAATGTAAGCCTTTATCAATGACGACTTGAATCCACCTCAACAAGATCCAAAATGCCCTAAAAAAATACAAGGAACCCAAAAATTACAAAATATCTAATTAAAATTGGTCCAAAGAATAAAAATGGAATCAAACTTACCTAAATCCGATGTTAAACTCACTATCTTCGATGGTGGTGGATAGAACCAACCTCATCATAAGAAACCACCTGTAAGGAAATAGTGGGAAAATAAATGAGATATAATGACTTATTATATATATATATGATCACTATGTGAATTGTACATGATAAATGATACATGAATCTATAACCAACAATTAAAAAAATAATATTTATATTTATATTTACATCCCAATACTAAATAACATGATCATTAATAATTTTTTTGTTCAAATTCCTACACCATCTGAGTTGAAAAATCCTTCTTTAATTTATAATGTAATGAAAATTTATTTTTTCAATTTACCTAATACTGTGGGACTTTCAAAGTCATATGATTGGTAGAAAATTCATATGAATTGTAACACTAAGTAAAATATTGGGACTTCCAAATTTATACACTAACTAAATTCTCACACAGGGAATCGAAAGTTGTTCCACTAAATGTAAACTTCATGCATTTTTTATTTTTGAGATTTTATCCCTTATAATGTTTTATAATCAATCAAACATGATCAACTTGTCAAATATAAACCATAAATAAATCAGTAAGTGATAAATATTTATTTTCCTTTAATATTATCTATAATTCTATATTTATCAAGAATGAATAAGTCTCTAGAAGTTTGGTCTTACAAACCCCCCCTCAAAGGATTCTTTCAATTCTTATTCATCATGGTTGTTTTAAAGCTTGTATGATATCAGTTATATCCTGATATTAGTTTTGAAATGAATACTAATGTTACATTGTCCATAATGTAAAGATCTTTACCAAGTCAAACCATTGTGATATGTTTGATTCTCATTCATAAATGAACCCATGGATTTACCACCACACCATATTCACTGAACACCTCTTCAAGATGAGAATCATCACCACCCTTATGAAAGTTTCCAAGAGAGATGTTGTGACATGAATCAAATGCATATGGAGAGCATTCTAGTTAATCAACACCTCTTAGAGCAGTCATGTTTACTATACACTAACCATTGGTGTAATCTCATATCCTAATTGTTATCAATAGAGGAGTTAAATAAGATGTTATATTCAATGTAATATTGTTTTTCATAAAGATCACTCATGAGTTACTATACACTACTACCCCCTACACACTGCCTCCCCCCACACCCCCTATACCCCCACACCCCCATACCCCTTACCCCCTCCCTGCCCCCTGCATACTACCCCCCAACCCCCTTCACCCCCTGCCCTCCTACCCCATTCACCCCCACTGCCCCAACCTTCACCCCCACCTACACCTCGACTACCCCTCCCCCACCTACACCCCCACTGCCCCCACCTACACCCCCACTTCCCCCCACCACCTGCACCCCCACTGCCCCCCACCTCCACCCCCACACCTGTACGCCCACTTCCCCCACCAAATGCACCCCCACTTCCCCCACCTACAATCCCACTTCCCCCACCCATCCTGCACCTTGCACCCCCACCTGCACCCCACTGCCCCCAACCTTCACCCCAACTCATTTTACCCCCACACCCCCTACCCCCCTCCTTCCCCTACACACTGGACCCACCCCATCCCCCTTTACCGCCACTACCCCCTACCCCCTTCACCCCCACCATTCACCCCCACTACCCCCAATAAGGAGCACATTTTTTATAAAGAAGAAACATAATTATGTAAACATCGATGTAGGATAAACTTGGTGAGATACTATTTATCCTATTAAGACACAAATGCATGTGAAATATTTAAATGATATGACATCATATCTGTATTCTTCAACCTCAAGTCCAAGGAGAATCTTGTGCTACAAACATTGACACTACAATGAAATAACTAAGTAATTCTATGTATAATATCATGGTGAATATAAATAAGTTGATGGAAAATGTTCATGATGTGAGTATTTTGATATAGTGAAAATACTGATTTAGGGGACATATTCACACTGTGATATCCAAATAAAACACTATAGATAAGATGATCAGGGTATCTGTAAAACAATTATGGAATGATGACCATGCCATTATGATGACTGTGGTGAGATTAAAAAACCCCTGTAATAAACAAAGAGATTGTACCACATCATAGCCAATTTCATAAGGTTTTATAGAAGTAGGAGACTCACACAGAGCCTTATTCCATGAAAAAAGAAAAATATTACATGTGTGTGTGCATTTTAGTTATTAGCCTGGTACTATATATATTTCCTTGAAAGTAACATTATATTAATTGGCTAGAGAATATGAGTCATCCATTCACATGAATAAATATGATGATGCTTATGATGCACATTAAAATTAAAAAATCACGAGGTATGTTCCATGATTCAAGTTGAGATGAAAAAAGACCAATTGAGTAAGTAGCTAAAGTTAAAGAAAGATCATGCTAAAAGAATAAAAGTAATAAGGATAAAATAATGATAAAGAAGATTTACCTCTTGGGAATAAAGGAATAAAATCCAAATTCATCATGCTAATATCATTATGATACCTAACCAAGCATGAATATTAAATATGTGGCTAATAATTACAATGTTAAGAAGACGTATAAAACTTATAATTCCAGTTAATCATATTTATTCCATGAAGATGATGAAATTGTAAACTATTATCATGATAGTTCCTCTAATGAATCAATAACAATTGATGAGGACCATATTTTGAAAGATCTATTTAATAAGGAATATTCAGATTCATGTTCTTACTTTGAGTAAATCTAACAAAGATTTCCCAAATATGTTGTTGCTTTTATTTTTATCCCCTTAAAGAATATTAGGAATAAGTCAATTGTCTTGAAAAGGAATCATATATTAAGTTGAATTCCTTATCCAAAAAATGAGCTTGAATGTGTAAATATTACTAATCAAATATAGGAAAAAAACACAATGAGTTTTAAGCTTGAAGGAAAGTACTCCAGATTTGAGATGGATTTGATGAATGAAATCCAAGAGAAAGAAAAATCCTTGAAAATTATATAAGTATGGAACCATATATATAAAGAAGTAGTTGTTGTCATGAATAATGAACTATAGGTCAAAGAAAATTTGATTAATTAGTTTGACCATCTGTTATAGGAAAAGAAAAAAATTCTTGATGATGAAGTTGATAAAATCAAGAAGCCCCATGAAGACAAGATAAAATAATTGATAATGATAGAAACATATTCAATATGAAATTCTTATTTATTGAAGTTAAAAAAAAAATATATAAGAAACTCAACCTTGGAATTTATTAGAAATTGGAAGAATTGTTTTTCCACACATTATTCATAGGGAGACTCTTAGGAAAAAAGATCTACAACTAGTTCCAAAAATATCTTGAGATAATCTAATGATCAATATTCAACAGCTATAAAAAGAAAGGTACTAACCACATTTGTAAATTGTATTGCTAATAAATCTATTTTTGTATATAATGTATTAATAAACAAAAAACCTATAAAAAATTAGATAAATAGATATTAAGAGAAATAGACCACCTTATCCAAGGTTTCTGAAAGTAAGTGCATGAATTGGTTTTTCTTATATTGAGCCCAAACAGTTGAAAAGAATTCCCAAAATTTTTATACTATAAGTTCTAAAAAAATATCAGTATTATGGAGTTCATAAAAGAAAAACAAGTTTTGGACGTCATTACTAGTATTATTATAGGTTTTGGCACAATGCATTTGAATTTTGGCATAATATATCTCTTGCTGAAATTTAGAGAAATCCATCAGTGAGAGGGAGTAAGCCTAAGATAAGGCAATAACTATAGGTGAAAGGGAATAACCTATATACTATAAAAAAGTTTTAAAAATTTGAATATATCTATTTTATGTGTAATGGTAGTGGTCACATGTTTGATTCATGTTTATCTAAGTATTTATCAAAATAAAATAATGATAAAAGATCACAAAATACAATAAACAATGGTGAGTCAGCCTTGGAAAAGAAATAGAAGAAAGATCAACTTTAATGCATGTCCAAGAAGTTCAAGAAAAGTGTTACATTTATTAAAAATGATGTGAAAAAAATAAATCTCAATATTCCATATGAATAATCCAAAGAATCTATCAATATACCCATTGATTATTTAGTTATATCACCAGCTAATTAGGAAACCAAAAAAATGAAAGAATGAAAAGATAAAGAAAGTGCTAAAGGAAAATATTCTATTCTATATGAATATGGAAAATACAAACCTCGTAAGGGATTATCAAAAGGTAACAATCCTATAACTCATGAAATGTTGTGTGGAAGGTTCAAGAAGACTAGTCAAAACTCAAAGAGTTTCTTGAAAATTTCATCAACCCAAGATGAAATATTGAGAACAATGAAGAATGAAGTAAGTGATATATGTGATTTGATGGAACTTGTTAAAAAGAAGATCTCATACAAATAAATAAAAATAGAATTCATTCTACCCAATGATTTTATGAAAAATAGAAAACCCAGTGTGAATAATTTATATAAAATTAGAGTACTAAAAGAAATAGTTTCATGGTTGAGAAGAAATTCTTACCCTTTTTTCTCACTCTAAGGATTTAAAATAGGTTCCACATTATTCCTTTATAATTTGTGTTTTATTTTTGTGCTAACCATGTATGTAATTAAATGTGATTCTTGTTATCAAATAGAAAACAAATGAAGAAAATTAAGATAGAATAATAATCCAGAATCTAAAAATGTAACCATATTTGTATGATTTATCAAATTGTATTATAAATTACATCTAGAGAAAATATATATCTTGATGAAGTGAAGGAGGAGATCATCCCTTGAGGTGGATTTGCTTGAGAATCCTTCATAGTCAATAATTCATACAAATATGAATTTTGGAAGGTTCTTGTGAAAGTGTATAGAATGTTTTACCATTGGAGTTCTTGATATCCATTCACTTATGGAAATATTGTTTGAAGTGAAAGATAGTTTCTTCCATCCTTTTTAATAATCATAAGAAGTTGAGAAGATTATATAAAAATATTCTTGAAATAAGTTGAGAGAGTTCAAACTGAAGGGTTTATTAAAGTTCTTCTTAGTGCTATATTACTCATAATACTATTTGGAAAATGGAAATTTATGTGTTTTAAAAAAATTGGATAGGTCTTTATGCCATCACCTGAATTGAGTAATGAGGAATCAAGGAGGAGAAAACCAATATCAAAGGATATATTCTAGCTAAGACCAGAATATGTGAATATGTAGAGATCCTGCATAGGTAAGTGCAAGTATCAGGGTGCAGGTGGGTGAGGGGTACTTAGCATTCACATATGCAGGTCAGCACGGTGGGCCATGAGAGAGTACTGAGACATATTGGAATTTATCGAGTAGCTAATGGAGTGAAATTTTTTTATAAGGGAAAACCTTAGTGTGGTACCGATCAATCTATTAAAACATATACATGTGTGGAATTTTTAAATGATATGATTCCGTCTTTATTGTCTTCAACCTTGAGTATAAGGAGAAGCTTTCACTACAAACATTGATACCACTCTTCAATAGTTAAGTAATTTTTATACAAGATTATGGTGATTATGAAATGAGAGTATGGACTGTGTTTTTTATGTGAGTATTTTAATGCATTGAAAAGATTGATTTGAAGAATGTATTAATAGAATGATATCCAAATAAAACACTATAGAGAAGAATATTTGGGTATATGTAAAACCGTGAGATAATAATTACCATTCCATAGTGATGATCATGGTGTGATTATAAACTACATGTGGAAAATGGGAAGAATCCACCACACCACAGTCAATTACATAATGGTTTCTAAAAGAAGAACACTCACAGAGAGCCCTGTGCCATGAAAAAAGAATGATACAGTGTACACGTGTGTGTATGATTCATATGAATCCTTAGGAAGGTACTATGTATGTGTCACTAAAAGTTATGTTTGGGTCATTGGATAGAGAATATGATTCGTCCAATCATATGAATAAATATAATGATGATTATTCCACAAATTCAAATTAAAAAATCATGAGTTATATGTTCCATGATTCAAGATGATATGATAGAAATACCTACCAATGAAGGATTTGAAGTCAACATAAGACCACATTATAGTATGGCACAAAATAAAATATAGTTAAATGGGAATAAGAAGAAGTTGGTCATACCATAGTGGAAACCATGGTGAGAATTGTGGTTGCAAAATAGGAAGGAATTGGACACTATACTGTAGTAATGAGAATTTCAAGAAGAATTTTTATCTGTGAGAATTGTCGAGTTAGAGTTTGATGTATAGTTGACCATGATGATTCAAATGATATATGAGACTCCACAATGAAGAATAAAGAGTGACTATTTCTATAAAATACACATGAGTGAAATTTGAGGGGTTAAAACCCTAAATACCTTTAGTGGGTAATTGGGAGGTCTGACCAAACGAGGAGGAGGATGATCCCCATGAGGTGGAGTAGCCATGTCAGAGGCGTTCCATAGGAGGAGGTGGGGCAGTTTTCTCAGAGCAGTGTCAGCAGGGTGGCCGCATTGGGTGGCAGCATTGGGGGAGGACGGTCATGGAGAGGAGATCTCATGTGGGTAATGGATACCTGTGTTAGAGGCATGCTAGAGGAGGAGGTGGGAGGCCATTGTGGACAACGTTGTCTAGGAATAGGAATGACGACGTTGATTTGAAGTGTCGGGGAGGAGGGTGCTGCGGTGAGAGAGGTCATTGGGGAGGAGGGCGCCATAGTGAGAGAGGTTGTCAGGGAGGAGGGCACCGTGGTGTGAGAGGTCATCGAGGAGGAGCACACTGTGGTGAGAGAGGTCATCGGGGAGGAGGGAACTACGATGAGAGGGTCACAAATTGGGGGAGGAGGAGGATCCCAATTGGTATCGAAAAAATAGACACAAATCTATAGCCACAGACCAATAATTGAATCATGGTTATAAACAAGATATAACCACAAACCTATAAAACCATGGCTATAGATATGTGGCTATATCATAAATTTCTAGTTGTTCCATTTCATTAAAAGGACTAAAATAATGTAAAATAAATAGTTCTCATAAGATTAAGCTTAGAGTGAAAGATATCCAACTCTCACATTTCTAGACAAGGCATAAACCTCTAAGCCAATGATCAGTTTAACCCAAATTCTTTCCATCTAAGGATACTTTACTCAAGATAGATCTCAATTCCATTATAATTCTAAGTCTTGACAATTTTAAACTATAATTAACTAATTAATTTAATCTCATAATCCAATAAAATCTAATGTTAAGGTAAAATAAAACTAAATCAATTATAATACTTAGTATGTAGCTTTTTATATGCACATATGATAATTAAAAAATGTATTTTTCCACTTTAAACTAAATCATACACCATAATTAATAATATGAAATTTATATTCATGAATTAAACATGGAATAATAAATAGATGAACAATTCAAGCATTTAAACATGAGATAAACTATTTATAAACAATTCAAAAATAAAATATAATTATAAACTTTTTATAATCTAGAAATTCATTATGGACATTACATAAATAAATAAATAAAAATACTTTATATTTACTTTTCTGATATGAACTCCTTTATATCATTCCTTTATATGGAATTAATATTTTAATATATGATATTATTGAAATATAAACACTTTGTATTCTAATACTATTATGTAAAAAATTTACATAATTTAAATATCACATATTTCAAATTATTTAAACCTTAATCATATTAATCATCAAAACTCATTTTGGTATAATTTAACTAATTTATTAAATAAGGTCTTTAATTTGAATAATTCAAATTAGTTATTATGAACAATTCATAATTAAAATATAATATCATTTATATTTTGACCATATATTTTTTAATTTATAATAGTTCTATAAATTAAAATTATAATTTTCATATAAACTTTTTATTTCTAAATTATATGTCATGTCAAATAATTTTTAAAAGTTATTTTAACATTAATAATTTATATTTAAGAATATTTATTTATTAAATGTTTCACAAAAATTTAAATAATTAATTATTAAAAATTTATAATTAATTAATTTATAAATACCTTTATAAATCAATAAATATCCCAAAATAAAATTTATTATGATTTATAAATAATTTATAAATCTTTTTTATTCAATCCATAATTGAATATTAGGAAAAACAATTTGTTTCCACACTAATTCCGATGATATGGTATATACATGCATCACTTAACCATTTAAGTGATTTCAATAATACTTTACAATTGATAACCGTGGATGTATAAAGTTAACCCAACACATCGATGATCGTAGGCTACAACAGGTGGCCTTGTGTGATTAATCATGCACAACACTGGTCTGCATACTGTTAACTCATGATGCTTGGATATTGTATCATAAGATATATAGCTTATGTAGGATAAACTTGGAATTAATCTTGTGATATGGTTTAACGTAATTTCACGGTATCTGTATAGGATTAACTTTGATCACTAGAGAATCACAACCTATGATTGGCTGCTGCATGATATTAAATCCTACACTCAATAGTTTGTTTAACGACCAAGAATTTTATCAATGGAATTTCCCTTATTTTAATTATTTTATGTAGTATAAATCACATAAATCACATATAGAACCCAATAAAAACATTATTCTCATAAATTAAGAATGCAATTATTGGTATTTATAGAAATTAAGGAACCTATACTGATGGAATAGTAACCTGACCGTTGGAATAGTAATATGACCATTAGGAATAGTAATTCAGCCAATAGAATAGTAACCTCACCTATGAAAGTATAAATAAAATTTAGGTATATTATAAATGAAAATGTGACATATTTATATCATATTATAAGTAAATAAATGATTAAAAAATTATAAATTAAGTGTTGATATTTTTTGTAAAATGTAAATGTTTATTTACAATTTTATAATTAATATAATGATTTAAAAGAAAATATATTTTTGATAAAATATATTTATAAGTTAATATTTTTTTTATTATAATTATAAGATAATTTTTAAGAGACATTATTTAATTTTTCAAAGTTTCATAAAATTAGTTATAATATTAAAATTGGTATTTTTCGAATAAATGATGTTTTTAATTAAAAATTAAATTTCTCATATTTAAAAAATTATTTTCATAAAATGGATTCAATTTTTGAAATTTACAAATTAAAAAATGGTTAGGGTTAATTTTTTTCTAAAATAGTTGAAATTTTGGTGAATAGTGAAATACGGTAATTTACGGTATTTAACATTTTAAGCCAAATACATGTATTTTTGAGTCATTCATGATGTAATAACCCATTAGTTATAACTCACATGAAATAGTTACTATAATTAATCTCAATAATTCACACTACTGATAGTCTTGATCCAAAATAATAAACAAATGAACAAAATAATCAAAAAACACCCCTCTCCTCCCCTATAAATAGCACCCTCACTACCTCTTCTCCTCAAACCTTCTAATATTTTGAGATTGATTATATTATATAAAATTAATCACCCAAACCTCTTTACCATATCATATTATTTCTGTTCTTACCAAAATACCAATTCTAAGTGACTTAAGGTGGTTCTCAAGGAGACAACACTAAAGAGGTAAAATCCTCCTTCGTTCTCTTTTAATTTCTTTTCTTTTCTTATACTCCTCTCACCCACCCCATCCAAAATAGAATGATAACTAAAATATTATATATATAATTTTATTTTATTATTTTAATGGAATATCCATCATCAAAATTCTTCTCTTCTCCTTTTATTCTAAAAATGAAAATATTGTTTGTGAGGTGTTGATTCACCACCTTCGTGGATGATGTTTTTTCATTTTTTATTACCACCTTCAATGATGGTCATAAAACCATTTTTATGGTTAAAAAAGATTATAATATGTGTATTAATACTTATTTAATGCTTTTAAACCAGTATATAAATATAAAATTAGATAAAACAATACTAGTTCGTGATGGCCGTAAAAACCGCCAAGATAAATTAATCATTTTTCATTAACATTTTAAAATATAAATCATCCTCATGTAAAAAATGAAAATGATATATGGGACCATTTAAATTTATATAATTAAATTAATACCATATAATTTCACTTCTGGAGAATTATTCCAATTTTAAAATAACTTCCATAATTATATACAAGAAAATCGATCATGAAACCATGAAACGAACGCTCCCAGAACAACTAAAATAAAATTTATAAATCATCAAAATGACCATAAATAAACTTAATAAAATTATAATAAATGAAATATATGTTTAATATTCCCTGAATTAAATTATTAATGAATATAATTTTATTATATATGACGTTAAGTGAAAGTAAAGAATACTTTTTTACATATGGTTAGAGATTCTCCCCAAACTTCCATTTTCCTTCAGGTTGTGCTTTCTCTCTCTTTACCCCCAATGTAATTATTAATTCCTCCTATGTAATCCTACTAAATTCTATTTTTATGTTCTAAAAATATTTACCTAGATCAATTATCCTTTAAGTTATGGGTAATACATTTTTTATAAGGTTCTCTTTTCAATTCCTCCCGATAAGCAATCCTAATTAAATGGAACTTCCCTATTTATTACCCATTTTCAAGTACACTACATAATCTATTTTAATCCACCATTATTTTTATAAAATAAAACTTTTAAACATGAAAAAATATATTATTTAATTTCTAGTTTTATACAAAATATTATGCCTTTTTCCTCTTTAAAGTCTCTTTAATATTTTCCCTTAAACCGCATTATAGTGGCTCATTTCTAAAGTTTCTTAAACACTCTTTTCACATATTCTCACTTCAGTTGGACATTATTTGTCATTATATATGCCTATTTTACCTTATTAATTCCCAAGTATTATTTAAATCCATTATTTTATGGATACAATTATGATATTCTCTTTGGTTATGCCTTATGACATGATTATGGTACCCATTTCTTTCCATGGGTAACCCTTATGTTTATTCCTTAGGTTTGATTCTTCATGTGTAATGACCCAATGTTTTATCAATGGAATTATCTTATTATAATTATGAATTATATTATAATTACATTAGGAATCACAATAGCATATAATGATACCAAATACTATGTTACCATTAAACATAATTTTTCCACTTCTATGTTTTGAATTTTGAAAATTTGACATACACGGTTGCAATCAATAAGATGTTTGGAGTCCAATAGGACAAAATTGATTTTTGGTGAATAATAACCTACCCTTATAAATAGTAACCTACCCTTATGAATAGTTATATGACCATTATGGATAGTAAATCTTCTAAAATATAGTAACCTTACCCATGAATGATTAAATAAAATTTAGGCATCTTATAAGTGATAATATGACCATAATAAAGGTATCGATATTTCTGTAAGTTATAAATAATTAATTATAATAAATTAATTAATTTAAAAGAAAACATATTTTACTAAAATGTTTTCATAAATTAACAATTCTACGAATTCTAGTTTTAAGATAATTTTATAAGAACTTATGTAATTTTTGAAAGCATTATAAAATCAGTTTTAATTTTAAAATCTACAATTTTCAAGTAAATTATGATTTTAATTAAAAATTAAATTAATAATATTTAAAAAATTATTTTTTTTAAAATTTAATTCATTTTTGTATTCTACACGTTGAAAAATGGTTAGGGTTAATTTTTGGTATTTTTCTGAAATACTTGAATTTTTGGTGAATAATAAAATACATTAATTTACCATATAAATACATTATAATTTAAATCCACTATTACTGACATCACAAGTGATTTAATCACCCAAATATAGAAATAAAATTCCCTATTTACTATTCTTGTTCATGAAATCATCATTATTTCTTATCTTTGTGGAAATTAATAAACTAATGATTAAAATATTAAGAAAACCCCTCTCCCCTCCACTATAAATACCACCCTTCACACCCTCATTTACTCACACCTCTAAAGCTTCAATACTTGTATAAAATCTGAAAAAATATCTTACCAAGCCCCTCCCCCATGTAAAAGATCTTCTCATATCATCAAAAGACCAATCCTAGGTTCCTTAAGGAGGATCTCAAGAGGAGGATTCAAGAGGTAATTCCCCCTCTCTTTTCCTTTAATTTCCTTTCAATTTCAAGTTCTTTTTATTAATCTACCCCCAACTATAATCATACACATGTTATGGTAACTATATTATATCACATATACTGTAATTTTATGATAATAATTTTACAATATATCATCCAACCCCCTTCCCCTCTTCTTTTTTATTTTAGAAAAGAAAACATTGTTCGTTAGGTGTCAATTTATCACCTTCAAGAAGGATAAATTTTCTTTTTTACTTTACCACCTTCACATATGTTAATAAAACCATTTTTATTGTTGAACCAGATTATATTATATTTATTATATCCTATTTAATATTCTGTAACTAACTTATGTACATATTACTAAATGATTAAACAAAACAAGTTCGTTGTGGTCGAAAAACCGCCCAAATTAACCCAAACGATCATCATTAAATTCTTATCTAATGATTCATTCTCATGGTATAAAAAAAATTATTTATAAGATAATTTAATGTTATATAACATCATAAATAAAATATAACTACAATTCTGGAAGTTTATCCATTTTTAAATGAACTTCCATTCATTAATACAAGTGAACCGTTCAAGAAAACTATAAAAATGACCATTCCCGAACAATGAATTTAAACTCTATAACTCATAAAAAATCCCATAAATGAACTTAATAAAAACTTAATGAATATTATTAATGTATAAAAGGTTATTTATTTTTTAATTAATGAATATAATGTCATTATAAAGAACATTAAAGTGAAGAAAGTGTTCAGATACAAGGTAAGGGGAAATTCTCAAACCCAACTTTCTTTCTTCGGGTTATCCCTCTTTCACTCCATGTTCAGAATAGGTTATAATTAAAAATCATTTATTAATAATTATATTACCTTTTATGGGATATACATGTTCTCTAATTAATTTTATGAAAAACCCAATGTTTTCCAAAAGAACTCTTCTTTTAAATAAACACACCCTTTTTTACTTCTTGAATATTGTTTCACTCTTCACTCATGGTTAATGGTTTTATGTCAAGAATGATATTACATATTTATTTTAGGGACAAATTTTTTATTAAAGTATTATTTATTATGTGAAACACATTTCTTTCCATGGTTTATGTTAAGTTCAAGTTTTACATATTTTTTTAATGTGGCATGCATGATAGTGTAAATATTATGATGTGATGGGTGCGCCCAGAATTATATAGTGCAATATAAATGTTTGAATGTGATGAGTGCATTCAGAATTATATAGACCTCCAATTCATTGGGTAAAGTGATGAATCTCACTAGTAAAATGGAAATTATGTGTGAACATGATTCTAGCATTTTTCACAATTATGTGTGGTAGTTGACCACTAAGACATGATGTTTCATTTTTATGCATTGCCACATTTCAAGTCTTTTATTAATGCTTCCTCTCATGTTCATTATCCTTTGCCTATGTTGTGATTATGATTACCCATTGTTATAATATTCATACCTATAATCTTATTGGGATTTATCTCACCCCTTTTTGATGTATATCCTCAGGTGACTACATGTACTAAGGATAGGTCAAGATCCAATAAGAAGATAGATAAAAAGGAATTAAATAAATGTTTATGCTTGATGTTTTAAATGTTATGTTTGGTCCTAGTTTTCCCAATACACTAAAACTTGGTATCCTCAATGTGTAATACTATTATGTTGTTTATATTTATAATTATGTAATAGTAATTTAAGAAAAGGAAGGTTCACTATAGTTGGTATCAGAGGCAAGGTTTAGTTAATTTGGGAATTAGGATTAGTAAACCCTAGAGAAAACCTCTAGTATTAGACTAAGTAAAAATATGCACACAAGAATATTTACATATGGATCCCATAAGTTATGATTTTAGTGAAAATTATAGAAATTAATAAGTTATTTATTCATGACTTGATGACTTATGTTTTCTTATAACCTTTTCTATTTTAGAAAATGGTGGGAACCAGAAGAAACCAGGCCAAAAACCTGTGCGAGGGATAATGCAATGATTGCCCAAATGACATCCCCAATGATTTGGGAGGTGGAGTTCAAAACTTCATGGTGATGATTACCCAACTATATCAGGTTATGAACAATAACCAGAATAATGAGGAACATCCTCCTTCACATAAGAGGGAGAAACTAGCTATCGAGTGTTTTATGCGACAATGACCACCAAAATTTAGTGGGTCTTCTGATCCACTAGTCGTGGAACAGTGGGTCAAATCCATGGAGAATATCTTTTCTGCGCTTCACTATTCTAAGATAGAGAAGTTGACATTAGCCGTTTATTATCTAGAGGGAGAGTCTGATCAATGGTGATCTTTGATTAAGAACACCAATCCAAGAGATGAAATTGACGAGATGGAATGAAAAGACATTAAGATCATATTTCTTAACAAGTATTTCCCATGAACTCTTCATAAAAAAATGGATAGGGAATTCATAGAGCTTAAGAAAAAGTAAGGATAATCTATCACAACCTACAAAGCGAATTTCACAAGGCTTGAAACGTATGCTTCGAGTTTTGTTATGAACAATGATTGAAAAATTTATAGATTCTTTAGTAGGTTAAAACCACACCTTTGAAAGGCTCTTGTAATCTGAAACTTTGGGAGTTATGAAGATGCTTTATGGTGTTCCCTCAAAGTGGATATGAATTTTAGAGAATGTTACCATGGCTATGGTGATAAGAAATTAAAGATAGAGTTTCAAGTAGGAGGATCTAATGATAAAGGTGGGAAGAAAACTCAATGACCCACATGCCAAAAATTTGGGAAGTTGCATCATGGAAACTGCCTCAAAGGGACAGGGAAATTATTCAAGTGTGAGAAAGAAGGCCACCATGTTCAAGAGCGTCAAGAAGACATGAGAAGGAAGGAGAATGTAGTGGAAGAAAGGGGAGAACCACCCATGGTCCAATGATACAACTATAGGGAGAAAGGGAACTATGAAAGCCAATGCACTAAACCTCAATTCCTTAAGGGTAATCATCATCAGCAGCCACCAAATCCAAAGGAACAAGGTATGGATTATTCCATAACTACTAAGGAAGTGGAGCAAGATAATGAAGTCATATAAGGTACACTTACTATTCAATTAAGAAGGGAAAAAGTCTTATTTGATTCTAGTTTTACACACTCCTTTATATCTTGAAAGTTTTCTAGAATTATAGAATCAAAGCCTCGAAACCTTGAAGTAGAGATATCTGTAAAAACCCAAACTGGTCCAATCACCGCAAACCAAGTGTTTGACTTTGTTCTACCTCTGAGGTTGCGCATTTTCGGGCGGTGTAGAAATGGTTCAATGAGGATCATCACCCATCCATTTTTTGATAGAGATGGGTTCTCTTAGAATTCACCATTCCTTTTTATCGACCCGTTCAATGTAATTATCCTTTAAAGAAGGTTGAATTAGCCCTGTGGGAACTGTTGGTCCCAGTGGGTAATTACATGGGGGTCAAGAACTTCCACAATCGGTCCTTCTCAGATATAAATTTCTTTGATGGTCTTTAACAGGTTTATTCATAGATCCAATAATACCCAACAGCCCTGGTATCCAGGATTCATAAACCTTCTTTCCAAAGGTAGGTGCTTGTTGGCTGACGATTTGGACAACGACACTTAAGGACTCCATTGGTCGAGAGGATGGGAGGTCAGGCTCACCGTACCCTTCTGGGGGAGGATTTTTTCCTATTTCAGGACTCTCTTATAGATTTAAGTTGAGTTTATATGTTCGAGAATCTTTGGTTCATTCCCAAAGAGTGTTTCTATGGGATTCCCTTGGTTTGGAAAATCGTCTTAAGCATGCATATATTTGATGCTATGGGGGTGATGCTGACTTGAGCCATATTATAAGTTTCTCTAGAGTTTATCGTCATCTAGAGGGGATGGAAGGTGACTTGATGTTGGGATCAGACCCATAAGAAGGGATTCCTACGTATCCTTGGGAGAGGAACCAGAACCCACATAGTTCAGATAGTGTGGGTCTTATGCATGAGAGCTACCCATTTGATAAACATTATTGGGTGGACTATTTTGGATGAGCACCCTTTTGAGATCGGGCCTTCTAGTAGGCATCCTACATATCCTGATTTGGCCAGGAATTAGAGTTCTCATAGTTCATAATGTGTGGGGCTTATGTGTGGAAGCTTCCCATTTGATAGACATGATTGGGTGGAGCCTTTTGGAATAATCACCCTTTTGAGCTTGGTCCTTCTGGTAGGCATCCTACGTATCCTGATTTGGTCAGGAATCAGAGTTCTCATAGTTCAGATTGTGTGGATGTTGTAATCCTCACAAACCTCTAAACCCACATGAGTCATTCTCTATGTGAGAAACATGAGGATGTGAAATATTCAATAATGCACACGCCTCCTCCCTTGTTGGTGGGGGAGGGAGATCCTATGGAGGAAGAGGTCGGGGAGACCATGGGTGAGGGCGTAGAGCAATGAACCTTTCAATATGAGATGGCATTAAAGGTCATGCTTCCCAGCCTTAGAAGATTGGGGACTTACCTCAGTGGGAGGGCCTCAGAAAAGTAATATGGGATATACTATAGTTTAAAGTCATATATCTTGGACGATGGAATCATAGTTTAGTGTCATGTGAATAGGACTATTTGGGGTCTTGTAGTTTAGGGTCATGCGATGAGGACCACTTTCTATAGAAACCATGATTATCTGGTGTAAAATCATGTTTGGATATTCTGATGTGCCTCAAACATGAGAGGGACGGAATGTGTAAACCATGATTATAGAGGATTTCAGATCCGAAGATATGATATGAGTCATGGAATCCATTGATGCGTATAGAGGTAGGAAATTAATCTCTTGAGGACGAATTTTCCTTTGGTTGATGGCTGTTTTTATGGGAAACATATGCAAATCCACCGGGGCATAATGTGCATAGTCAAATAGAGGTGTCCTTAGAACACTGGCCTTTCTCTTATGATGGAAATGGATGTTTATGAGGATCCAAAATCACCCAGTATACTACAATTTAAAGTCATATAACTTAGATGATGACATCACTGTTTAATGTCATGATATAGGGACTAGTACCATGCAATTTTATGTCATGTGGTTAGGCCGATAACTCATAGTTTAAGGTCATAGAGTTTGGACCACTCATTATAAAAACCCATGATTAGCAGCAGGATAATTGGGATATAATGATATGACATGCCTAGAATAGGGGAGGAAAGGAAAGTGTAAACTGTGACTCTAGGGATTCTTAGATCAGGAGAAATGATATGGGGAGTGGAAGTCGTTGAACCAAACAGAGGTAGGAAATGAATCTCCTAAGGATGAATTTTCCTTTGGTTAATGAATTTTTTTTGTGGGAAACATATGAAGAGCCACAAAGTCATGATGTGCATAGTCAAGAAGAGGTTTCTTCAGGACACTGGCCTTCTTCTTCTGATGGCCATAGAGTTTTATGAGGATCTGGAATCACCAGAGACACAAAGTTTGATGGATGTAAAGGATGTGTCTAGGCATTCAAGAAACATTTGGGTTGTGATTTTCCATGGAGTTCTGGATCGACTTGTCATACGAGGGAGGTGATAGGGTTTTGGGGAGGTGCATGAGGAATGTCTCTTCTCACAGTATTTAAGGGACGAATGTTTGGGCAGCATAGGGGCGCAATGGAAAATGTCATCGACCTGAAAATTTTGTGGTGAAAATATCTATTTTTAATGTGGGTTAGTAACGGCAGTAAAGGGACCAGTCTGGAGGACAGAGACCACACCCTGACATTTATCCCAAGTGGGGGTGTGGGGGAATAGCCCCCATGGTATGGACTGGTGGGCGCAAACTATTTTTTGCATGGACTTGGCCATGTAGGAGCTAGCTGCTTAGGATGGTACATAGTGGAGTTGGCCGTGTATGATGGTATGTAGAGAAGGTTTCCAAGTATGATGGTATGAAGAGGAGCTTGCTGAGTATGATGGTATGTGGAGAAGCTTTCCGCATACTATCTTCCACATAGGGGGTCCACGTACTATCTTCCACATAGGGGTCCACGTACTGTCTTCCACATATGGGAATCCGTGAACTGTTTTCCGTATATGGGCATCCACGAACCATTTTTTTTCATATGGGAATCCGCGAGCCATTTTTATTATATTTTTTTTATTAGTTCACTTGTTAGATGTGGAAGGTCTTCCAAATACGGTTCACGGGGAGGACTTCCACGAACTGTTTTCTATATATGGTTCGCAGGATGGATTTTTGCGAACTGTTTTGGATAAAGGATGGAGTCCCACAAACTAATTCGGGTGTGGGAGAAATTTCTCCCACACCCTCTACATTCTTCGTCTGATTTTTGACCATCCTAGAGCTCTCTCTACAACCTTCATTCTCACCATGTACCTTCTTCAATTCCCCATGGTGGTCCTTTTATAGAGCACTAAGGAATCTATATTTGCGGTATGCATGACTCCTTCTTAGGAAGCCCATGGAGAAATTCTATCCCTCATATGACTCAGTCAACTGTGATTTGTGAAGGTTCATTATTCTGCAGGCTTTTGCCCATCCAAAAACCACATCATTCATGGGGATGGTGTGTGAGGCGTATCTCAGCCAAATTTTTTCCAACAAAAACGGATCTCAGCTTCTTTGGTTCATGGGTGGAAATTTATTGCAGACTGTTTCATTTTCTAGCCAACACCTTACGAGCTAGTGCATCATAGGCCATCCACATACTGGTGGTTTGCGATTTATGCCTTTTGCGAACCTTTCCTGGAAATCAGTACACGGTCAGGCTGGATTCATTTGAAAATTTTTATTTCTTTACTTTTCTTCTCAATTTTTTAATCAAACATGCATCCATATTCTTTACCAAACTTTTGGGAGTATTTACCTTCCCTTTTCTGAATTTTTGGGACCATATAGACTCTTCTCCTGTTGGCATATATGGGAAGATTCTTCCAGTGAATCTCGTAATAATTCCCTTGGTGGAATTCGATGCTATAATGGGAATGGATTGGCTCTCGTTATATAGAGCACATATCAAATGCTGGTAAAAAGAAATTTCTTTTCATATTCCGAACTATTCCATGCTCTTCTAAAAATGCAAGTAAGATCATGAATCTCTCTTAAAAAATCCTTCAATGGTGTGGGTGTTGATACCCTATGAAGAAGCATACCTCTACCAAATGTTTGATTCAAAGGAAGGTGCCAACCTTGTGAAAATGACCATCATGAGGGAATATGGTGTATTATTTTCTAAAGAGTTAACTGGACTTCCCCTGAATCGTGAGGTAGAGTTCTCAATATAACTCATACCCGGAGCTACTCCTATCTCAAAGTGTTCCTATAGGATTTCTCCTATCGAAATAGAGGAATTAAAGAAGTATCTACAAAATCATTTGGAAAATGATTTCATACACCCTAGTGAATCACCTTGGGGTGCACCAGTTCTCTCTGTGAAGAAGAAGGATGGAACAATGCAGCTATGTATTGATTATCGGGAACTTAAGAATATCACCATAAAGAAAAATTATCCTCTTTCTAGGATTGAAAAATTGTTTGATTAGTTAAGAGGAGCTCAATAATTCTCAAAGGTGGATCTTTGTTATAGATATCATCAGCCAAAGGTGAAGAAGGAATATATTTAGAAGACTGCCTTCTGTACAAGGTATGAGCACTATGAGTTTCTGGTGATGCCCTTCGGGATTATTAATTCCCCTGCAATATTCATGGATTTGATGAATAGAGTCTTTAGACATTACCTCGAAAAATTTGTGATAGTGTTTATTGATGATATTTTCATATACTCTATGATCAAGGAGGAACATGAAGAACATATAAGACTTGTTTTGGTGACATTGAGAAAGGAGAAGTTATACGCCATGTTCAGAAAGTGTGACTTTTGGATGAATCAAGTCACGTTCTTGGGACTTGTGATCACAAGAAAGGGAATTTCCATGGACCCTTAAAAAAGTTGATTGAGGAATGACCCAAACCCTATAGTTTCACTGAAATCCACAGTATTCTTGGATTAGCTGGGTACTATTAACGTTTTGTGAGAAATTTATCACGATTGTCAAGCCCAATAACTAAGTTAACAAGGAAAAGGGTAAAGTATGTCTCGACGAAAGAATGTGAGGAAAGATTCAAGGAGCTAAAGATAAGGCTGATCACTGCACCTATACCCACACTACATAAAAGTGGATAAAGTTTTGTGATATAAAGTAATGATTAAAATAAATTCTTGGGTTGTTTACTCATGAAAAATGATAATGTGATAGCCTAAGCCTCACGAAATTTGAAGATATATAAGTATAACTACCCAACGCATGATCTAGAGTTAGAAGCCATGATTTTTTCCTTGAAAATATGGGGGCACTACCTTTATGGAAAGAAGTGTGAAATATACACCGACCAAAAGATCCTAAAGTATATATTCACACAAAAGGATCTCAAAATGCATAAAAGGATATGGTTAGAGCTAATAAATTAATAATATTTCTCTATTCACTATCATCCTAGAAAGGTGAACAAGGTAGGTGATGCTCTAAGTAGAAAAGAACTTGTTACTCTATCCATGTTATGGATTGAGAAAGACCCTATCTTCTTGGATATGAAAAGGATGGATTTCAAAATCATAAAGGTAGGGGATACACCCTACCTTTCCCAAACGATTGCACAACCATCAATCTAAGAGATGATTAAGGATGCACAAAGGGATGATTTGGAGTTACAAAATAAGGTGAATGCAATAAGGAAAGGGAATCTGCAAGAGTTCCATATCGACGATGATGGTATGATTCGATTTGAAACGTGACTTTGTGTGACTTAATCACCCATGGTAAAGAATGAGATATTGGACAATGCCCATAGATAAAATTTCTCTATCCATCATGATATCACCAAGATGTACTGAGATCTCTGAGAACACTTCTGGAAGGATAATATGAAGAAGGAGATTATGGAATACATCTCAAGGTGCTTGGTATGTTAGTAAGTTAAAGAAGAGTGAAAAAAGTCTAAAGGGATGATGAAACCATTGCCTATACCCATGTCGAAATGGGAGAATTTCACTATAGACTTGGTAATGGGTCTCTCAAAGACATCAAAGATAAATAATTCGATATGGGTTGTAGTTGACCGACTCACCAAGAATGCCCATTTATCACTATTTGGTAATATCTATCGCTTGAACAATTTGCAAAGATATATGTGAAGGAAGTGGTGAGACTGAATGGTGTTCCACTCTCAATTGTCTCTGATCATGATCCAAGGTTCACATCTAAATTATGAAGAAGTATTCACCATGCTTTGAGTACATAATTAAATTTCAGCATGACCTATCACCCCAAACTGATGGCCAATCTGAAAGGACTATTCAGACACATGAAGATATTATAAGAGCCTACTATTTAGAATTAAAAGGTGGATGGGATCATCATATCCCATTGGTTGAGTTCTCATACAACAATAGATTCCACTCGAGTATTCATATGGCTCCATATGAATCTTTGTATGGAAAACAATGTAGAACTCCAACCTATTGGGATGAAGTTGGAGAAATAAATCTACTTGAACTTGATATTGTAGAAGAGATGATAGAGAAGGTTTAATTCATTCGGAAACACATCAAAGCTACTCAGAGTCAGAAAAAGAGTTATACTGACAACCATCTAAGGGACTTAGAGTTCGACGTTGGAGATAAATTCTTCCTTCAAATATCACCATGGAAGAGAGTCATGCAGTTTTGAAAGAAAGGGAATTTAATCCCAAGGTACATTGGCTCATTTGAGATCCTTGAATTCATAGGAGCCCTGGCCAATTATCTTACACTTCCACCGAATATGGCTCAATTTCATGATGTGTTTCACATATCACTCCTGAGGAAGTATATACTAGATCCCTCACATGTACTGAACTTAGAGGTGGTATAGCTGGAAGATGATCTCTCTTATGAGGAGAAGCCAGTGAAGATTCTGGACTAGAGAGATAAGGTTCTATGCAAAAAGACAACCCACCTTGTCAAAGTGTTGTGGAAGAACCATAAGTTTTAAAAAACTATTTGGGAACCATAAGAGGCGATGAAGGAGAAGTACCCTCACATATTTGTGTAAAATGAAATTTTGAGGGAAAAATTTCATAAGAGAGAAAGAATGTAACGACCTAATGTTTTATCAACGAAATTCCATTCTTATAATTATGACTTATAGTATAATCAAATTAAGAATCACAATGGCATATAATGATACTAAATACTATGTTACCATTAAACATAAATTTTCCACTTTTATGTTTTGAATTTTGAAAATATGACATACACGGTTGCGATCTCTAAGATGTTTGGAGTCCGATAGGACAAACTTAATTTTTGGGGAATAGTAACCTACCCTTATGAATAGTAATATACCCTTATGAATAGTAATATGATCCTTATGGATAGTAAATCTTCCAAAATAATATCAACCTTACCCATGAACAATTAAATAAAATTTAGGTATTTTATAAGTGATAATATGACCATAGTAAAAGTATTGGTATTTTTGTAAGCCATAAATAATTAATTATAATGAATTAATTAATTTAAAAGAAAATGTATTTTCCTAAAATGTTCTCTTAAATTAACAATTATTTTAATTCTGATTTTAAGATAATTTTATAAGAACTTATGTAATTTTTGAAAGCATTATAAAATCAGTTTTAATTTTAAAATCTGTATTTTTCAAGTAAATTATGATTTTAATTAACAACTAAATTAATAATATTTAGAAAATTATTTTTTAAAAATGGAATTCATTTTTGGATTCTACATGTCTAAAAATGGTTCGGGTGATTTTTTTGGTATTTTTCTGAAATACTTGAATTTTTAATGAATAGTAAAATATATTAATTTACCGTATAAATACATTATAATTTAAATCCACTATTACTGACATAAAAAGTGATGTAAGCACCAAAATATAGAACTAAAATTCCCTCTTTAATATTCTTGGTCATGGAATCATCACTGTTTCTTATCTTGGTGTAAATTAATAAACTATTGATTAAAATATTAAGAAAACCCCTCTCCCCTCCACTATAAATAACACCCTTCACACCCTCATTTCCTCACACCTCCCAAGCTTCAAGACCTATATAAAATATACCGAAACATATAAACTATCCCCTCCCACACCCCCAAGAGCTTTTTGTCTCATCAGAAGGCCAAGCCTAGGTTCCTTAAGGAGGATCTCAAGAGGACGATTCAAGAGGTAATTCCCCCCTCTCTCTTTTCCTTTAATTTCCTTTCAATTTCAAATTATTTTCTTAATATCTACCTAGATATCCTCATCCACATGTTATGGTAACTCCATTATCTCACATATACTATAATTTTATGACACTAATGGGACAATATATCATCCAACCCCCTTCCCCTATTCTTTTTATTTTAGAAAAGAAAACGTTGTTCGTGAGGTGTTAATTTATCACCTTCAAGAACAATATGTTTTCTTTTTTCCTCTACCCCCTTTAGATATGGTAATGAAACCATTTTTATGGTTGAAAAATATTATATTATATGTATTATATCTTATTTAATGTTCTTTAACTAACTTATGTACATATTACTAAATTTTTAAACAAAATAAGTTTGTTGTGGTCGAAAAACCACCCGAATTAACCCAAACGATCATCATTAAATTATTATCTAATGACTAATTCTCATGGTATATAAAAAAATTATTTATAAGATAATTTCAAGTTATATAAAATCACAATTAAAATATAACTACAATTCTGTAAGTTTATCCACATTTTAAACGAACTTTCATTCATTAATACAAGTGAACCGTTCAAGAAAACTATAAAAACAAACATTCCTGAACAATGTATTTAAACTCTATAACTCATCCAAAATCCCATAAATGAACTTAATAAAACCTTAATGAATATTATAAATGTATAAAAGGTTCTAGATTTGTTAATTAATGAATATAATGTCATTATATAGGCCAGTAAAGTGAAGAAAGCGTTCAAATACAAGGTAAGGGGAAATTCTCAAACCCAACTTTCTTTCTTCGAGTTCTACCTCTTTCACTCCATGTTCGGTATGAGTTCTTATTAAAAATAATTTATTAATAATTATCTCACCTTTTATGTGATATAAATGTTCTCTAATTAATTTTATGAAAATCCCATTTTTTTTCCAAAAAACTCTTCTTTTAAATAAACACACCCCTTTTACTTCTTGAATATTGTTTCACTCTTCACTCATGGTTAATGGTTTTATGTCAAGAATGATATTCCATCTTTATTTTTGGGACCAAATATTTATTAAAGTATTATTTATTATGTGAAACCAATTTCTTTCCATGGGTTTTGTTAATTTCAAGTTTTACATATTTTTTAATGTGGAATGCATGATAATGTAAATATTATGATGTGACGGGTGTGCCTAGAATTATATAGTGCAATATGAATGTTTGAACATGACGGGTGCATCTGGAATTATACAACGCTCTAATTAATTGGGTAAAGTTCTGAATCTAATTATTAAAAGATAAATTATGCGTGAACATATTTCTATAATTTTTCACAATTATGTGTGGTAGTTGACCACTAAGACATGATGTTTCATTTTTATGCATTGCCATATTTAAAGTCTTTTATTAATGCTTCCTCTCATATTCATGATCCTTTGCCTATGTTTTGATTGTTCTCACCCATTGTTATAATGTTCATATCTATCCTCTTACCGGGCTTTTAGATCACCCCTTTTTGATGTATATCCTCAGGTGACTACATGTACTAAGGAGAGGTCAAGAGCCAAATAAAAGCTAGAGAAGAAGGAATTAAATAAATGTTTATGCTTGATGTTTTAAATGTTATGTTTGGTCCTAGTTTTCCCAAGAGACTAAACTTTGGATCCTCGATGTGTAATACTATTATGTTGTTTGTATTTATAATGATGTAATAGTAATTTAAGAAAAGCCAGGGTTTCTATAGTTGGTATCAGAGGCAAGGTTTAGTTAATTTGGGAATTAGGATTAATGAACCCTGAGAAAACCTCTAGTATTAGACTAAGTACAAATATTCACACAAGAAGATTTACATAGGGATCCCATAAGTTATGATTTTAGTGAAAATTGTAAAAATTAATTAGTTATTTATTCATGAATCGATGACTTATGTTTTCTTCTAACCTTTTCTATTTTAGAAAATGGTGGGAACTAGGAGAAACCAGGCCAACAAACCGTGTGAGGGCCAATGCAATGATTGCCCAAATGACATCCCCAATGCTCTAGGAGGTGGGATTAAAAACTTTATGGAGATTATTACCCAACTATATCAAGTTATGAACAATAACCAGAATAACAGGGAACATCCTCCTTCACCAAAGAGGGAGAAACTAGCTGTCGAGTGTTTTATGTGGAAATGACCACCGACGTTTAGTGGGTCTTTTGATCCACAGTTGCAGAACAGTGGGTCAAATCCATGGAGAATATCTTTTATGTGATTCACTATTCTGAGATGGAGAAGGTGACATTATCCATTTATCATCTAGAGGGAGAGGCCGATCAATGGTGGTATTTGATTAAGTACATAAGCCAAGAGATGAATTTGAAGAGATAGAATGGGAAGACTTTAAGATCATGTTTCCTAATTAGTATTTCCCACTAACTCTTCATACGAATATGAAGAGGGAATTCATATAACTCATGAAAAAGGAAGTAGAATTTTTCACAAACTACGAAGATAATTTCAAAAGTCTTGCAAGGTACGCTTCGGGTTTTGTTATCAATGATGATAGAAAAATTGATAGATACTTTAGTGGGTTAAAACCGCACCTTCGAAAGGCTCTTTCAATCTAAGACTTTGGGAGTTATGAATAATTTTTTCAGTGTTCCCTCAAAGTGGATATAGAGTTTGGATAATGGTCCCATGGATATGGTGATAAGAAATGAAATATGGAGTTTCAAGATGGAGGATCTAATGATAAAGTTGGGAAGAAAACTCAATGACCCACATTCCAAAAATGTGGAAAGTTGCATCATGGGAACTACCTCATAGGGATGAGAAATGATTCATGTGTGGGAAAGAAGGCCACCATGCTCAATAATGTCGAAAAGGCATGAGAAGGAAGGAGAATGTAGTGGAAGAAAGTGGAGCACCACCCATGGTCTAATGCTACAAATGTAGGGAGAAAGGGAACTATGAAAGATAGTGCACTAAACCTCAAGTCCTTGAGGGTAATCAGTGTCAACATCCAAAAAATCCAAAGGAACAAGGGAAGTATTATGCCATTACTACTACAGAAGTGGAGAAAGATAATGAAGTCGTACAAGGTACACTTCCTATTCACTCAATAATGGAAAAAGTATTATTTGATTCTAGTTCTATGCAATCCTTTATATCTTGAAAGTTTTCTATAACTATAGAATTGAAGCCCTGAAACCTTGAAGTATAGATATCTATAAAAAAACCAAGTGGTACAATCATTTCAACCCAAGTGATTAACTCTTCTCCTGTTGGTGTATGTGGGAATATTCTTCTAGCGAATCTCGTAGTAATTTCCTTGATGGAATTCAACGCTATAATGGGAATAGATTGACTCTCGTTATATAGAGCACATATCAAATATTGGGAAAAATAAATATCTTTTCATATTACAAACCATCCCATGATCCTCTAAAATCGCAAGGAAGATCATGAATCTCCCTTGAAAAATCCTTCAACAGTGTGGGTTTCGATACCCTATGAAGAAGCATACATTGCCCAAATAGTTGAGTCAAAGGAAGGTTCCAACCATGTGAAAATTCCCATCATGATGGAATATAGTGATGTATTTCCCAAAGAGTTACCTGGACTTCCCCTGAATCGTGAGGTAGAGTTCTAAATATAACTTATACTCAGAGCTACTTCTATCTCAAAGTGTCCCTATAGGATGGATTCTATCGAACTGGAGGAGTTAAAGAAGTAGTTGCAATAGAATTTGGAAAACGGGTTCATACACCCTAGTGCATCACCTTGGGGTGCGCCAATGCTCTTTGTCAAGAAGAAGGATGGAACAATGCGATTGTGTGTTGATTATTGGGAACTTAACAAGATCACCATAAAGAACAAGTATCCACTTCCGAGGATTGACGATTTGTTCTATTAGTTAAGAGGAGATCAATAATTCTCAAAGGTGGATATTTGTTCTGTATATCATCAACTAAAGGTGAAGAAGGAAGATATTCAGAAGAATGAATTTTGTACAAGTTATGGGCACTATGAGTTTCTGGTGATGCCCTTCAGACTTACTAATTCCCCTGAAATCTTCATGGATTTGATGAATATATTCTTTAGAAATTACCTCAAAAAATTTGTGGTGGTGTTTATTGATTATATTCTCATATAATCCAAGATCAAGGATGAACATGAAGAACATCTAAGACTTGTGTTGGTGACATTGAAAAAGGATAAGTTGTACACAAAGTTCAGAAAGTGTGACTTTTGGATAAAGCAAGTCATGTTCTTGGGACATGTGATCACAAGAGAGAGAATTTCTGTGGACCCTTAAGAAACAAAGGTGATTGAGGAATAGCCTAGACCCTATAGTGTCACTGAAATCTATTGTATTCTTGGATTAGCTGGGTAATGCCAACATTTTGTGAGAAATTTATCATGATTTTCAAGACCGCTAACTAAGTTAACAAAGAGAGGGGTAAAGTATGTCTGGATGGAAGAATGTGAGGGAAGCTTCAAGGAGCTAAAGATAAGGATGATCACTACACCTATAATCACACTACAAGTGGATAAAGTTTTTTGATATACAATGATGCTTCAAAGAAAGGCTTGGGTTGTGTACTCATTCAAAATGATAATGTGATAGCCAACACCACACGACAGTTAAAGATCCATGAGAAGAACTCCCCAACACATGATCTAGAGTTGGCAGCCGTGATTTTTGCCTTGAAAATCTGGCGGCATTACCTTTATGGTGAGAAGTGTGACATATACACTGACCATAAGAGCCTAAAGTATATATTCACACAAAATGATCTCAACATGCATCAAAGAAGATGGTTAGATCTAATAAATAAATATGATTTCTCTATTCACTATCATCCTGGAAAGGTGAAAAAGGTAGCCGATGCTCTAAGCAGAAAATAACCTCTTACTCTATCCATGTTACGGATTGAGAAAGACCCTATATTCTTGGATATTCAAAGGATGGATTTAGAAATCATAAGGGCAGGGGATACATCCTACCTTTCCCAAATGATTTCAGAACCATAAATCCAAGAGATGATTAAGGAGGCACAAAAGGATGATCTGGAGTTACAAAAGAAGGTGAATGCAGTAAAGAAATGGAAGTTTCAAGAGTTCCATATCGATGATTATGGTGTGATTCGGTTTGTAATGTCGCTTTGTGTGCCTTAATCACCCAGGATAAATAAGGAGCTATTGGACAATGCACATAGCTCAAATTTATTTATCCATACTCGTAACACCAAGATGTACTGAGATCTCTGAGAATACTTCTGGTGAGATAGCATGAAGAAGAAGATTATAGAATACATATCAAGGTACTTGGTATGTCAACAAGTTAAATAAGAGTCACAAAAGTCCAAAGGAATGATGCAACCATTGCCTATTCCCATGTGGAAATGGGAGAATGTCACTATGGACTTTGTCATGGGTCTCCTGAAGACGTCAAATGAAAATAATGTGACATGGGTTGTGGTTGACCGACTCACCAAGACTAACTATTTTATCGCTATTCAGAAAGATCTCTTGCTTGAACAATTTGCAAAGATATATGTTAAGGAAGTGGTGAGACTGCATGTTGTTCCACTCTTGATTGTCTCTGATCATGATCCAAGTTTCATATCTAAATTCTAGATAACTCTTCAATATGATTTGATTATTGAATTAAATTTCAGCATGACCTATCACCCACAAATTGATGGACCATCTGAAAGGACTATTCAGACGCTTGAAGATATGATAAGAGACTGCTCTTTAGAATTCAAAGGTGGATGGGATCATCATATCCCATTGGTTGAGTTCTCATACAACAATAGCTTCCACTCGAGTATTCATATGGCTCCATATGAATCTTTGTATGTAAAGTGATGTAGAACTCAAACCTGTTGGGATGAAGTTGAAGAAATAAAGCTACTTGGACCCGATCTTGTTCAAGAGATGACATAGAAGGTTCAAGTCATCCAGAAACACATCAAAGCTGCTCAGAGTTAGAAAAAGAGCTATACTGACAACTGTTGAAGGGACTTAGAGTTTGACGTTGGAGATAAAGTCTTCATTCGAATATCACTATGGAAGAGAGTTATACGGTCTCAAAAGAAAGGTAAGTTAAGACCAAAGAACATTGGCCCCTTTGAGATCCTTGACCGCATAGTAGCCCTAGACTATCATATTTAACTTACACCGAATATGGATTAAGTTCATGATGTTTTTCACATATCACTCATGAGGAAGTACATACCAGATCCCTCACATGTATTAAAATCATAGGTGGTACAATTGGAAGATGATATCTCTTATGAGGAGAAGCCAATGAAGATTCTAGATTGGAGAGATAAGGTTCTACGCAAAAATACAACCCACCTTTTCAAAGTGTTGTAGAGGAACCATAAGTTTGAAGAAGCAACTTGGGAACTAGAAGAGGCGATAAAGGATAAGTACCCTCACCTATTTGTGTAAAATGAAATTTCGAGGGTGAAATTTCATAAGGGGGAAGAATGTAACGACCTAATGTTTTATTAATGGAATCCCCTTATTATAATTATGAATTATAGTATAACCACATTGGGAATAACAATGACATATAATGATACTAAATACTATGTTACCATTAAACATAATTTTTTCACTTTTATGTTTTGAATTTTAAAAATCTGACATACACGGTTGCGATTAGTAAGATGTTTGGAGTCCGATAGGTCAAACTTAATTTTTAGTGAATGGTAACATACCCTTATGAATAGTAACCTACCCTTATGAATATTAATATGACCCTTATGGATAGTAAATCTTCCAAAATAATAGTAACCTTATCTATGAATGATTAAATAAAATTTAGGCATCTTATAAGTGATAATATGACCATAGTAAAAGTATTGGTATTTTTGTAAGTCATAAATAATTAATTATAATCAATTAATTAATCTAAAAGAAAATTTATTTTCCTAAAATGTGTTCATAAATTAAAAATTATATGAATTATGGTTTTATGATAATTTTATAAGAACTTATGTAATTTTTGAAAACATTATAAAATCAGTTTTAATTATAAAATCTGTATTTTTCAAGTAAAATATGATTTTAATTAAAAATTTAATTAATCATATTTAGAAAATTATTTTTGAAAAATAGAATCCATTTTTGGATTCTACATGTTGAAAATTGGTTAGGGTTTTTGGTATTTTTCTAAAATACTTGAATTTTTTGCGAATAGTAAAATACATTAATTTATCGTATAAATACCTTTTAATTTAAATAAACTATTCATGACATCAAAAGTGATGTAAGAACCCAAATCTAGAACTGACATGCCCTATTTACTATTATTGTTCACAGAATACTCACTATTTCTTATCTTGGGGGAAATTAATTAACTAATGATTAAAATATTAAGAAAACCCCTCTCCCCTCCACTATAAATACCACTCTTCACACCCTCATTTCATCACACATCTCAAGCTTCAAGACTTGTCTAAAATATACCCAAAAATCTTCCCTATACCCTCCCCCATTTCTAAGGTCTTATGGTTTCATTAGAATACCAATCCTAGGTATCTTAAGGAGGATCTCAAGAGGAGGATTAAAGACGTAATTCCCCCCCTCTCCTTTCCATTATTTTTTTTTTCAATTTCAAGTTCTTTTTCTTAATATATCCCCACCTATCCTCATCCAAATGGTATGATAACTCCATTATCTCACATATAATATAATTTTATGATACTAATGGGACAATATATCATCAAACCCCCTTCCCCTCTTTTTTTTTATTTTAGAAAAGAAAACGTTGTTCGTGAGGTGTCAATTTATCACCTTCAAGAATGATATGTTTTATTTTTTCCTTTACCGCATTCAGATATAGTCATGAAACCATTTTAATTGTTGAACCAAATTATATTATATGTATTATACCCTATTTAATGTTCTATAACTAAATTATGTACATATTACTAAATGATTAAACAAAACAAGTTCGTTGCGGTCGAAAAACAGCCCGAATTAACCGAAATGATCATCATTAAATTATTATCTAATTATTCATTATCATGTTATATAAAAAAATTATTTATAATATCATTTCAATTTATATAACATAATCAATAAAATATAACTATAATTCTGGAATTTTATCCACGTTTTAAATGAAATTTCATTCATGAATACAAGTGAACCGTTCAAGAAAACTATAAAAATGAACATTCTTGAACAATGAATTTAAATTATATAACTCATCCAAAAGCCAATAAATGAACTTAATAAAACCTTAAAGAATATTATTAATGTATAAAAGGTTCTTTATTTGTTAATTAATGAATATAATTTCATTATACATGACATTAAAGTGAAGAAATCATTAAAATACAAGGTAAGGGGAAATTCTCAAACCCAACTTTCTTTCTTCGGGTTCTCCCTCTTTCACTCCATGTTCAGTATGGGTTCTCCTTAAAAAGAATTTATTCATAATTATATTAATTTTTATGGGATATACATGTTCTCTAATTAATTTTATGAAAAACACAATGTTTTCCAAAAGAACTCTTCTTTCAAACAAACAAACCCTTTTTACTTCTTGAATATTGTTTTACTCTTCACTCATGGTTAATGGTTTTATGTCAAGAATGATATTCCATATTAATTTTGGGGACCAAATGTTTCTGAAAGTATGATTTATTATGTGAAACCCATTTCTTTCCATGATTTATGTTAAGTTCAAGTTTTACATATTTTTTTAATGTGGCATGCATAATAATGTAGATATTATGATGCGACGGGTGCGCCTGGAATTATACAATGTTCTAATGCATTGGGTAAAGTGATTAATCTCATTAGTAAAAGGGAAATGATGTGTGAACATGATTCTAGCATTGTTCATAGTTATGTGTGGTAGTTGACCACTAAGGCATGATGTTTCATTTTTATACATTGCCACATTTCAAGCCCTTTATTAATGATTCCTCTCATGTTCACGATATTTTTCCTATATTGTGATTGTGATCACCCATTGTTATACTATTCATATCTATATTCTTACTGGGCTTTTATCTCACCAATTTTTGATATATATCCTCAGGTGACTACATGTACTACGGAGAGGTCAAGAGCCAATAAGAAGCTAGAGCAGAAGAAATTAAATAAATGTTTATTATTGATGTTTTAAATGTTATGTTTGGTCCTTATTTTACCAAGACAATAAACATTTGGATCCTATATGTTTAATACTAGTAAATTTTTTATATTTATAATGATGTAATAGTAATGTAATAAAAGGCAGGGTTTCTATATCATGTGACACACATATGCATGAAAATTTTATGATGGGTGTGACCAAATAGAACTCTAATGCATTGGGTAATGTTTTGTCTCATGAGATTTAATATTGGGATATGGAGTAACCCTAATTATTTTATGGGATTTCATCCACCATGTGATATAGGCATGGAAGTTTTCCTTGAATCATGTTTAGCACATGAGCCTCAGCCTGGTTAGTGAGGACTCAGAAAGTGCATCCAAGAGACCTAGGATCAAATCCGGGTGGAGACATATTTTTTGGGTTACTGTAGAAGTAATATAGTAGGAACTGTAGAAATTACTATTTGGTACTATAGCAGCTGGATATATTTATCCATTTGGGCCCTCGGTCCACCAGTTTGGTCCTTGGGTCCTGTAAGGCTTTCAGGCCACCCAAGGCCTTCGGGCCAATTGTCTCTCAATGTCTTTGGGCCACCTCAAGGCCTTAAGGACACCCCAAGTCCTTCAAGCCACATGAATTATGTAAATTTACTAGTCTGATTACAAGAGACAAGGTTCTAGATGATGATTCAGAGCAGGCGCATTCATAAGAGCAGAGCTAACCTGAATTGGAAGAATTAGAGGGTATGACATTGCCATTGGTACTGGGCATGTGCATCTCTACACAAGATAACTAGTTGACCATCCTTGTGAAGGTGGGGTGATGATATCATGACATTTGATGGGAGGAGTAGTTCCAAGTTTTCTTGTCTGGGTGATTACCTTAATACCTATGGGTCATTTAATTATCTCTTAAGCCTTCGGGCCTTGTAAGGGTTCCACCTTACCCCTTAAAAGGAGTATTATCAAAAATAATAAAAAAATAAAGGCCTTCAGGCCATTAAATCCTTGAATCATATTTATTTCATGTTATATTTTTATTTCACATTACTATGTTTCCATGATCTACCTGTTATGCTTCCATATGATTATTCATGCTCCATACCTTTTCTTGTCATCATGTTATGCCTTCTAACCCATGTGATATTACTTATTCCTATGTTTATTCCCTTATTTAGGTTTTTATCCCATCCCTCTATTCATGTATTCCCTAGGTTATCCAATGTAGATGTAAGATCTCAAAGGAAGTTAGGATCTCATTATGGATTTTAAATAAAATATTTTTTTATTTTGCTTTCATGTTTTCTATTTATGTACCTAATCTTCTAAAGACACAAGACTTTACAATCCTTGGTTTTTATTTGATTGTTAATTATGATTAAAATAATGTATTAATATGTATAAAATGCTAGGGTCGCTATAGATGGTATCAGATTACATTCTAGTTATTTTTTGAGATTAGGACTAGAAAAATTTAGTAAGAACCCAATGGATAATTTTATCACCATAGATAAACTAGATTGAATCTTAAGGAATAAAAAGTTTGGATATATAAATTCATTTACAACTTTAGCCTTCTATGTTCATAGTTTCCTTTTATTATGCTTATTAGCTAAGTATTCAAGCCCCCCTAATTGTATTTTTTATTTTTATTAGTTAATGGAGAGGAATAAGAGAACCCATGCCAACAATCAATCTGATAGGAAATGTGTTGATTTCCCTAATGAAATTTCAAATCTAATGGGAAAAAGATCTCAAAACTTCATGGAAGTACTAGCACAATTGGCTCAAGTCATGAATAATAACTTGAATCATATGGAACACCCTCATTATCCTAATAAATAAAAATTTGTAGTTGAATCCTTTATGTGACAAAGGCCTCCCATATTTAGTGGATCTTATGATCCCCTCATCATAGAACAATGGATTAACTCCATTGTGAAGATATTATCTATCCTCTAATGCTTAGAAGAATAGAAATATGTGATGGTGGTCTATCTTTTTGATGGGGAAGCTGATCAGTGGTGAAAAATGATCAAGAATATGAAGTCTAAGGAAAAAATTGATTCCATGGAATGGTAAGCATTCAATAAAATATTTTTCAATAAATATTTTATATGAACTCTTCATCTTAAGATGGATAGGGATTTCCCCAGATTGAAGTAAAAGAAAGATCAGTATATCTAGGTGTATGAATAAAACTTCACAAGACTTTCTAGATACACCTCTTGATTTTTCATGAACACTTAAAGAAAAGTGGATAAATTCTTTAGTGGACTAAATTTGAGTCTACAAAAATACTTGGAAATACAGGACTTTGATAGCTATGAGGAGATTTTCCGTTGTGACCTTAAGATTGAAATGAAGATCAGAGACTTTTAGTGGTCTTGTGGGCCCAACAATAAAATGAAAAAATAGAGTTTAATATGGGAGGATCAAAAGATAAATCCCATTAAATAAAGAAAACCCAACATCCCACATGTCAAAAGTGTGGGAAGAAGCATCCTAGAAACTGACTAAGGGGAACCGGGAGATGCTTCAAATGTGGGAGAGGGGAATATGGATAATAATTTCCCAAGGGATATGAATAAGAACACAACTTAGGAAGAATGAAGGAAGGTTTAGATCAAAACTCAGACTATAGTGCAATGTTTCAACTACAAGGAACATGGGTATTACAGAATCCAATACCCTAATCTAAGGGTAGTCGAAAGAAATCAACAAAAAAACCTTAAAGATAATAAGGAAAGGAATATGATATCACTAATGTTAAGGTGGAGCCTGAAAATGATGCGGCGAAATGTATGCTGGTTATTAATTCAAGAATAGTGTACATACTATTCAATTTTAGTTCTATTCATTCTTTAATATCTTGTAAGTTTAGTAAAAATAATCAAAAACCACATAAAAATATGAAGGATGAGTTATCTATGAGAAAAAATGGGGAAATAATTTCATCCAAATTATATAACTCCTCCCCAGTTATTTTTTGTGGACTGAGCCTCCCTGAAAATCTTGTCTTACTTCATTTGGTGGATTTTGATGCAATTTTGGTCATGGATTGACTATCATTATATAAATCCAACACCAACTATCAAGAAAGGGATATTACTCTTCACATCTTGAGGCATCATACAATTCTTTAAAATTGTAAGGAAGAGTATGAATCTACTTATGAATCATCATCTCAATTGTGGATATTATTTTCTTATGAGAAAACATATCTAGATCAAATTATTGAGAAAAAAGAGATAATCATGCTTGAAGACATGCCCGTTGTGAGGGAATACACTAATGTGTTCCCTAAAGAATTTCCCAGTGTTCCTCCTAATCAAGAGGTTGAGTTCTCAATTGAACTTATTCCTAGATCTCTACCTATATCAAATACTCCTTACAAAATGACCACTATTGAGTTGTAAGAACTAAATAAGTAGTTATAGGAGAATATAAACAAGGGTTTCATACACCTGAGTGCTTCACCATGGGGTGCACCGGTCCTCTTTATCAAGAAGAATGACAGATAAATGCACCTCTGCATTGATTATCATGAGATCAACAAAATCAAAATAAAGAACAATTATCCCCTTCCACATATAGATTAATTTTATGATCAACTACATGGGGACAATTATTTATCTATGGTGTACCTTCGGTTGGGATATAACCAATTAAAGTTGAAGAAGGAAGATATTCCCAAGACTACCTTTTGAACGAGGTATGAAAAACATGAGTTTATAGTGATGAACTTAGGACTCACTAATGATCCATTAATTTTCATGGAATTAATGAATAGAGTCTTTAGATATTACCTTGACAAATTTGTGGTAGTCTTTATCGATGATATTATGATATACTTCAAGAGAAAGGCAGAACACAAGGAGCATTTGAATATTATTATACTGACTTTAAGAAGGGATAAAATATATGAAAATTATAGTAAATGTGATTTTTGGATGGAGGATGTATCATTATTGGGGAATGTTATCACCAACAAAGGAATATCTGTGGACCCTTCCAAGAAAAAGGCAATTGAAGAGTGGCCAAGGCCAACATATGTAACATAGATATGTAATTTCCTTGGTCAATATGGATATTTATGGTGTTTTTTGAATAAATTATCATGATTATCAAAACCAATAACCAAGCTGAATAGGAAGGGAGAAAAGTTTATTTGGACCAGTGAATGTGAACATTACTTTAAAGAGTTGAAGAAGAGGCTTATCATTGAGCCAGTACTCACACTTCCGATAAGTGGGGAACTCTTTGTGGTATACATAGATGCTTGAAAGAATAGATTATACTATGTAATGATTAAAAATGATAAAGTGATATACTAAACCTCAAGGTAGTTTAATTTTCATGAGAAAAACTATCCCACACATGATCTGGAGTTGGTGGATATTATCTTTGCATTAACAATTTGGCAGCATTATCTCTATGTGGAGAAGTGTAAGATATATACTGATTATAAGATCCTAAAATATATATTAAAAAAAGGATCTTAATATGCACTAGGGAATATGGTTATATCTCATCAAGGATTATGACCGCTCAATCCACTATCATCCTGGTAAAACAAATAAATTGGTATATTCTCTAAATAGAAATGATCCTACAAATTTATCAATGATGTGAATTGATAAGGATACAATCATCTTAGAATTTCAAGGCATGGACATGGGAATCATAAAGGAAGGTAAATCATCATTCATTTCTCAAATTATTATTCAACCATAACTTATGAAGAAAATAAAGTCTTCTCAAAGAAATGATGATGAAATTAATAAAAAAGTTAGAAACTATCAGATATGGGAAATCCTCAGTGTTCAAAATCAATGAGGAAGAATTCATAAGATCTGGGTCA
Organism: Viscum album; assembly: GCA_963277665.1. Classification (NCBI taxonomy): domain Eukaryota; kingdom Viridiplantae; phylum Streptophyta; class Magnoliopsida; order Santalales; family Viscaceae; genus Viscum; species Viscum album. Next base: position 870,793,072 of record OY728147.1, on the reverse strand, counting down.
TGATTATGTGTACCGTACAATATAGATATAAAGATATTATTAATGATACAGATAACTAAACTTTCTATATTCACCTAGTAAACTCAAATATGTATCGAAATCTTTAAGAGTACTATTGGTGGGACAACATGGAGAAGGAGATCACTGAATATACATCAAAGTGCCTAGTATGTCAGTAAGTGAAGGAATAAAAGAAAAAGTCTAAGGGGATTATGAAACCATTATTCATACCAACATGGAAGTGGGAAAAAATCACCTTAGAATTTGTCACTATACCTCCAAATACATCGAGAAGAAATAATTCTATATGGTTCATTTTGGATCGTCTTACCAAAAAAACTCAATTTATCATAATTCAAGAGGACTTCTCACTCTATCAGCTTTCATAGATATACATCAGAGAAGTAGTGAGGATGAATGGAGTGCCATTATGAATTTTATATGATCAAGATTTGATATTTACCTCTAATTTCTAGAGAAGTATCCAACATGCTCTAAACACTGAGATGAACTTCATTACGACTTATCATCCTTAAAATGATGGCCAATCTGAGCAAACTATTCAGAAATTGGAAGACATATTAAGAGTATGTTCTATGGAATTAAAAGGAGGATGAGACCAACATCCACCTTTCGTCGAGTAATATTATAGAAACAGTTTCCACATAATCATTCAAATGGATCCGTATGAAGCTCTTTATAGGAAAATATGTAGAATACCAACATACTGAAGGAAGTCAGTGAATGTAAGCTACAAGGACCTAAAATGGTCGATGAAATGGTAGAAAAAGTAAAAAACATCCAACAACACATCAAGGTATCCCAAATTAGATAGAATATATATGCATAAAATCATCAACATGACCTAGAGTTTTAGGTTAGAGACATGTTATTCCTCCACATATCTCTATGGAATAGAATCATGAGATTTGGGAAGAAAGGAAATCCAAGTCCCAGGTACATCAGACCCTTTGAGATTATTGATCGTATTGGAGCTATGGTATATAAAATATCACTTATAACAAACATGTATCAATTAAATTATGTATTCCACATATCCATATTGAGGAAGGACATACCAGATCCCTTACATGTATTGAATTTAGAGGTGGTACAGTTGGAAAATGATCTCTCTTACGAGGAGAAACCAGTGAAGATCTTGGACTGTAGAGATAAAGTTATATGAAACAAGATTACTCACATGGTAAAAGTACTATGGAGGAACCATAATCATGAAGAGACAACATGATAACTGGAGGAATAAATTAAGGATAAGTACCCTCAACTATTTTTACCTTAGTATGTAAAACGAAATTTTGAGGGAGAAATTTCACAAGGGGGAAGAATGTAACGTCCCAGAATTTTATCAATGGAATATCCCTTCTTATAATTATGTTATGTAGTATAAATAACATGAATCACATATATAACCTAATAAAAACATTATTCTCATAAATAAAGAATTAAATAAGTGGTATTTATAGAAATTAAGGAACCTATATCGATGAAATAGTAACCTAACCATTGGAATAGTAATATAACCATTAGGAATAATAATCTAGACAATAGAATATTAACCTCACCTATAAAAGTATAAATAAAATTTAGGTATCTTATAAATGAAAAAATGATATATTTATACCATAGTATAAGTAAATAAATGTTTTAAAAATGATAAATTAAGTGTTGATATTTTTGTAAAACGTAAATGTTTATTTACAATTTTATAATTAATATAATGATTTAAAATATTTTTTTTTTATAAAATAGATTCATAAATTAATATTTTTTTGTATTATTATTATAATATAATTTTATTATACCTTAGTTAATTTTTTAATGTGTCATAAAATCAATTATAATATTAAAATTGGTATTTTTTGAATAAATGAAAATTTTAATTAAAAAATAAATTTCTCATATTTAGAAAATTATTATCATAAAATGGAGTCTATTTTTTCAATCTACACATTAAAAAATGGTTTGAGTTAATTTTTCAGATTTTTCTAAAATAGTTAAAATTTTGGTGAATTGCAAAATACGGTAATTTACGGTATTTAACATTTTAAGCCAAATGCATGAATTTTTGAGTCATTCATGATGTAATCACCCATTAGTTCAAACTCACATGATATATCCACTGTAAATAGTCACAATAACCCACAATATTTATAGTCTTCATCCAAAATAATTAACAAATGAATAAAATAATCAAAAAACACCCCTCTCCTCCCCTATAAATACCACCCTCATCACCTCTTCTCATCACAACTTATAAGATTTGGAGCTTGATTATATTATACCCAATTTGTATACTAAAACTATTTCCCATGTATTGGTATTTATGATCTCACCAAAAGGCCAATTCCTAATGCCTTAAGAAAGTTCTCAAGGAGATGACAGTCAAGAGGTAAAATCCTCATTTGTTCTCTTTTAATTTATTTTATTTTCTTATCCTCCTCTCACATACCTCATCCAAAATAGCATGATAACTATATTATTATATATATAATTTAGTTTTATTATGTTAATTGAATATCCATCATCAAAACTTTTCTCTTCTTATTTTATTCTAGAAATGAAAACATCATCCGTGAGGTGTCGATTCACCGCCTTCTTGGACGACGAATTTTCATTTTTCATTACCACCTTCAAGGCTGGTCATAAAACAATTTTTATGGCTAAAAAAGATTATAATATATTTATTAAAACTTATTTAATGTTTTTTAACCAGTATATAAACATAATATTAAATAAAATGATACTAGTTTGTGATGGTTGTAAAACTGCCAAGATAAATTAATCATTTTTTATTAACATTTTATTAATGAATCATCCTCATGTAAAAAAATAAAATGATAAATGGGACCATTTAAATTTATTTAAGTTAATTAGTACCGTAAAATTTTAATTTTTTGGAATTATCCCAATTTTACAAGTATTACCATAATTATATACAAGCAAACCGATCATGAAACCATGAAATGAACACTCCCGGAACAACAAAAATAAACTTTATAACTCATATAAATGACTATAAATGAGATTAATAAAATTATAATAAATAAAATTTATGTTTAATAGGTCTTTAATTAAATTATTAATGAATCTAATTTGATTATTCAGGACATTAAGTGCATGTACAGAACAATTTCAGACATAAGGTAAGAGATTCTCTTCAAACCTCCATTTTTCCTTCGAATTATGTTTTCTCTCTCTTTACCCAAATGTAATTATTAATTATTATTATGTAATCCACATATATTCTGTGCTTATGTTCCAAAAATATTTAACTATCTCAATTATTCTTTATTTTATGGGGAAATACATGTTTTATAAGCTTCCTTCTTCAATTACTCCCGATAAGCAAACCCGATTAAAGGGAACTTCCCAATTTATTACCCATTTTCAAGTACACTTCATAATCTATTTTAATACATAATTTTTTTTATAAAATCAATATTTTTGTCTTGAAAAACCATCTTATTTCATCTCTGGTTTTATACAAAATATTATGCCTTTTCCTCTTTAAAGTCTCTTTAATATTTTCCCTTAAACCGCATTAAAATGGCTCATTTCTAAAGTTTCTTAAACACTGTTTTTACATTTTTTCACTTCAGTTGGACATTATTCATCATTATCTATGACTATTTTCCTTTATTAATGTACAATTATTATTTAAATCCATTCTTTCATGGCCACCATTATGATATTCCCTTTGGTTATGCCTTATGACATGATTATGATACCCATTTATTTCTAGGGGTAACCCTTATTTTTATTCATTATGTTTGATTCTTCATATGGAACTCATATGAATGAACATGTTATGATGGGTGTGCCCAAATAGTAATCAAATTAATTGGGTAATGTTTAGTCTCACGAGACGTCATGTTGGGATAGGGAGTAACCATAATTCCTTTATGGTACTTTGTACACTAGGTGATATAATCATGGAATTTAACCTTGAATATCATTTATGTAATGTTATATGTTTCTACCACATCCCTATATTTCAATGATTATATGATCCCATGCTCTACATGTTATGATTCCATATGATTATTCATGTTCTATTCCTTTTTATGTCATCATATTATGCCTTCTAACCCATGTGCTATTCATTATTCCTATGTTTATTCTATTATTGGTATTTTTAGCTCATCCCTTTGTTCATGTATTCCCCAGGTTATCCTATGCAGATGTAAGAGCTCAAAGGAATTTATGATCTCATTATAGAGTTTAAATAAAATACGTCTTTATTTTGGTTTCGTTTTTTCTAATTATGTACCTAATATTCCAAATACACTAGAATTTACAATCCTTGGTTTGTCTTTTATGGTTAATTATGCTTACAATCATGTAATAATATGTGTAAAATGATTGGGTCACTATAGTTTGTGTATGATTACTACCTTGCAGTATGTCCAACACAACTTACATTATAGTCTTAACATAATTTCATGATAGTCTGAGGCCCACATATAAGTAATCCTTCGATTCTCATATTTTTTTTACAAAATCACTAATAATATAATGATGACACGACACTAAGTTTTTCTACCAAATGAATGATTTATGAAACTTCCATTTCATTTTATTATTCCCCATGTCATACCCTACAACATGTTAAAACTAAATGATTACAACTATGTCTCCAGCTATGATATACCATATCATATATTGAAACCCCAAAACAACTTAAATTATGACACAACATAAGGTCAAAAACTGTATGAATTATATATCATTTTTATAGTATCAAATATTAATTCAAAATGATATCAAAGTTTCTTCATTTTAAACATAGTTTCATAAATCAAAATCCATGTTAATTCTCTGATACCACTAAAATGTTTCTTCAGATTAAAAAAACATTTTAATCACAATGAAATAAATTAAAATCCTTATAACCCAAGATATAACAAGGATGAAACTAAAACCACAAATATATAAAATGAATAACATGTTGTGTGTGACTTACACTAGTGAATGTTATTGTATCTGTCTCTATCCATACTCGATAAATATTATTGTGAGGTAACTGAAGGAATCCCTCCACTGTGGTGTATCCATGGGCCAATATGAATCACCTGACATTCATGTGGGACTCTCTTCACACCCATGATATTATAGTATCTCACTTGGGTGAAGAGTGAGGTATAAATAGATCTTGTGATAATTAGTAGAAACTTGGGAAAGGTTTGGATAATCATCATCTCATGGTGAACAACTCCTTTTATAGGACATCGAGGAAACTCCTAGAGTGATATGCATTTACTCATGTGTTTCATAACATATGAGTGTATTATATATGATTAAAATAGTTTTTAACCCTTTTGGTCATGCACATAACTTATAAGTGTGTTTATTATTTATGTGTTAATGATAACTTATGTGTAAGATCAATCAAAATATTAAAAATATAACATTCGACTAGTAATATCATGATATAACCATGATTTTACTTTTTTTACTTATATCATGCCATATGATATAGACATGAATACATCATATGAAAAATGGATTTAGGGAATATCACCTTCATCATACACTATGATATCACATATCATATGGAGTAGGCCTATAATATATTTTAATATCAAAAATCATAAATGAAACCATAGTTTAATTTCTAATTTTTTTTATGACATCCAATTTGAAATTAATACAATATCTAATTTCTTAATTTTCAAAACATGATTTCAATAATAAAGAATCATGTAAATATTTGATACCACTTTCATGTTTATAAGTATCAAATAACACTTATTCAAAGTAGTGTAAAACAATGAAAACCACAAACCTAAGACCATCATTCTATGAAAAACGGAAACCATGTATAAAGAAAATGAAAAATATATACCTTTCATTGAAATTAGTTATTTTTGTTGTCTCTAATATAGTTATTGATGGAAATAACTAAGTAATAGGCAAAGGACTCTTTCATTTGAGGTGTATCCATAGGCTAATATAAATCACCCAATATTTATGTGGGTTATTACACAACCCCCAAGGTATTATAGTACCTCTTGATTCCAATAGGATATGGATAGAGAGATATATGAGGAAATTAGTAGGAGGCTTGGGAAAGAATAAACCATAATATCATTGGAATCTACCTCCTTATATATACTTTAGGACACTTCTAATACTTTTATGGAATTTACTCGAATTTTATATAACGTTTGAGTAATGTCATCAGTTTACAACATTTGTAAACATTCATCTATGAAATTAACATCTAAATGTGTATGATCTATCATATGTTTCATCAAATTAAAATTTTAAAATTGATGATATCCAACATGGAAGATTATTTAATGTTAACACTTAATGTTTACATTCCATACTTAGTCGTAGGGTTTTATGTGAATCATATAATATGATTTTTGCACACAATAGGCTCAAGCTACACACTATGACTAGCTTGGGAAGATTTAATATGATATATCTATATTGTATATGAAGATATTCCCAAATATATACAAAGTATTCATTTCATACATGGATGTTATACAATACAACACCCCTTTATCATCTCATTTGATATATCCTAAAATGAATCAAATGAATATAGGTTTTTGGGAATATCTCATTAAAAAAGAAATAATGAATGAATTAGAGAAAAATATTCAGGCTCAAGGAAAACAAAATGAAATGATTTTTAAATTAATTGAATAAATTGAAAATAAAAATCAATCTTGAATTTCTTTTTCACTCTTTTACTATTTGGATACTTTAAAAGAAAAATTCAATTTTTTGTTTTTGGTTCACTATTATGTTCTTTATTCATGTTTATTATCATTAACTTGTATTTCAATCTTATTCTTTTTTTAGAATCACAAAGTGGAAGAATGGTAAAATGTATATTAAGGGAAAGTGGTTGAATAAACTCAAGTTGAATATTCTTTTAATAGAATAAAAAAATAGACAATGAATCTTTAACCAGGGGGTTATCTCTACATAATCTTTTTTTCTATTTTATACTTAGAAAATTTTATTTTCTTAAAATTACTTTCATACTCAATTATGTTATAACTTATTGTGACTTTTTCTTATAAAAAAGGGTGATATTTTTGGGTTATTATCTAAATGAAAACATTTAAATTATGAGTTTTGATTAATCACAACACACACATATATTTTACTAGTGTTTTTAATTCAAAAATATTGCAACTCTTTGTAGATTATATAAATTTTACTACCAAACCTATTAAACTACACATATATCAGATTTAGAAACTTTATATATGGACTATACCTACCAGATTGAATACATACTAAAATTATATTTGAGTTAAAAAAATTCATAAACCATGGAAATTGATTGAAGTTATTATTCAATGTATGAACAAATAAATGTAAATATTTCAAAGTATAAAAAATATAAGGTAAGTTTGAGAGATATACCTAAGACTCAATAAGGTTGATATTTGAAGTGCCCAGATTAGTTAGTGCACTGCTAAGAGTGGGTGAATTAATTATTCTTGTTTTTACAAATTCTTCTATTTAAATTAAACCCTTGTGGCCTATTAAAGTTTTGGTCTACTCTCAATGGATCTTCCTCACCTATATGCAAGTTTAAGAAGAAATAAAAACCCAAAGAAATTTTTACAAGGTTTTAGCTTAATGTGAGAGCCTAATCCTTTCCTAATTTGAGATGAGTTATAAGGACTAGATTATAAATAATATAATAGTGATTAAAAGAGAAGAGAAATTAATATCCTTGACTCTTGATGATCTGTCAATCAGCTAGTATAAATTAGGGGTAGGTTAAACCTTTGAACTTTCACAACAATAGAATATGAATTTAATTGTTTATCCTAGTACCACCATCCATGAAAATTACCTCCTCAACCTTTGATGAATTAGATATTAAAAGAGGTTTGGGATGCCTTCTCCTCAAATACTAGATCTGATTCTGAATGATACTTGACTACTCAAATGAAACGGTATAAGAAAATACACATTATTCACTTATCACATTCTTTGAGGATATATATTTATACAAAAGAGAATTAATACATGAACCAAACTCATTCCTTCTAAGTAGAAAGTTCCTATATGATCAATGATGGATTTAACTTTCCTTCTCTTACTCCTCAATATTAATTGAATTTGATATAAAGAAGTTTTCAACACCTAAGGGTATCGATATCTATCATTTCTTGAGTAGACTCATATTATTAATTTATAATTTTTATATACTCTATAAAATACTAACAAATACATTTACACAATTTTTATGGCAATTTACTATGAAGTTCAAGTTTATGAGATCTCTAGTTACCATCCTCAACTTTATTTCCTTAAGAATCGATCAAAGAATGATTTAAAATATTTGATTTAACATCACTGAGAATACCGCATGATCTTTCCCATAAAAACTCATCTTCAAATTTATAATTAAATTTTGAATATTGTGATTAAATATATGCTTCTTAATTCATTTTGAGAATCTCCATGTGTTCATGAGGCTACAACATTACTATGTGATATTGGTTCTTGTGATGAAACTTATCTCTTGTTCATAGAATCACATGTGGTTGGATTCTATGATCTTAGATGTAATCACAACCCCCATATGATATATTATTGATGAAGAATAGAACATGAAACATAATTTTATTTATCCAGATAATATCCATCTATTAAAAATTAATGTTCTTAATTTCTCCTCAAATTCCATCTAAAATTAATTATGAATTTTCTCCTCAAAATATAAATTCTATATTCTAAACATACCTTTATGTAGCACCTGGATTAATTTTATATGGATAGAATATATCTTTGATCACACATATACTAAGTGGATTTACAGCTATGTTAATATCCTTCACACATATGTTGCGGGCTGATAGCACATACATAGGTCTTGAATGGGTAGTGATGATTTCAAGTATCACCTTAGAACCTGAATAATTTGTGTGAGCCTAGTATGGAAATATTGGATGATGATAGGTTGTTCAATTGAGTGGATGACCTCAAATTATGGGATGGGTATGGGAAGAAGTCTGACCCTGTCAAGATATGATGTACAATATGATTCAGGTGGGACACACTACCCACCGAAAAGTATTGAGATATATGGGATCCTTATATTTTTTCCTTGGATTTGGACTTTGCGCCTAATATTGGTTTAGAATGCCTTGGACACGGTCCTTAGATTCATATGAGACATGGTTTGGAATGACTTGGACATGGTCCTTGTATTTAGATATGATATGGTTTGAGAATTATTAGAAACGGTCCTTAGATTCAAGTGAGACATGGTTTTGAATGTCTTGGACATGATCCTTGAATTCAAATGTGATATAGTTTAAATTGACTTGGAATTGTTCCTTGGAATCAGGGGTAGGGGATGCGACCCTCTCAGGTGGTCTCTGATCTTGATTTGGATTTCCTAGTACATTCTCTTACGAATCATCTATCAATCATTTTTTAAATAAAGTGATGATTTGGACAAATGTCTAAAGCACTATTTATTAAAATCATCTATCAAGCATGATACTAAATGATTTACTATAACTTTCTCATAGGAATCATCCATGGGCCTGATATTGTTTGGCATGATTGTGTGACATGATCAGAGAAACTATAACACTGGATGAAGTCAGTTTGGGTCAATCTCATTTTTTCTATTAGAACATGAGGATCGATAGTGGGTATTCATTTACATTTCCACAATTTGTTTAATTATTTAGAAAAGTATAACACATATATACATTTCATTTACTGGTTATATACAAGAATGTGTTGGTAGTGCCCTACTAATTTTTAATCACACCCTACTCAAGTATCCATGAAGCTTTAATACCCAAGTAGCCTTCACTATTCATAGTTTAAGGTGGAGAAGATACCATGTATTTCATGATTGAGTAGTATATAATGGGTGGGATTAGAGATTGGGATGAGGTAAGGCACATGAATGACGATATAACCTCCCTACCTTTTATTCTTTTATTTATCTTATATATTTGATCAGTCTAGTGGGATATCAGTTGTTGTGTGTTGGCATGATCATGAGTCTATATAAACATTTGATTCTGCATTCATTATTTATCATTGATGGATATGTTTTATTTTCTTTTCATACTTTATTGGATGATTATTTATTTTTGATGATGTTTGGTTGTTTTTATTTGATATTTACACTATGATATGGGGGTATAGTCATCCCATGGTAAAACCCTAGACCCTCATTTCTAGTCAACAACCTCTGGTGTATGGAAAGGAATACCTAAGGTCTAGTGGAATCATCAGTCTAGACACTGATGAGTGGTCATGATCTAGGGGAATTTCATTTCTCATGAATCTTGGGTGCATGAGTTCTCTAGTCAACAACCTTAACTTTCCTTCACTGAGAATAAATCAAAGAATGATTTAAAATATTTAATTTTAAATCACTAAAAATACCACAATATATTTCCCGTTAAAATTATCTTCAAAGTTCCCATGAAATTTTGAATATTGTGATGAATTATACAATTCATAAATTATTTGAAAATCTCCACATGTGCATGAGGTTGCAGCACTACCATGTGGCACTAGTTCTTTTTGTGTGAAACTCATATCTTATACATAACATCACCTTTATTTTGATGATGAGATCTCATATAGAATAAAAAATTTCATGCGATGCTTGATTAATGAGGAAAAAAATATGAAGCATCATTTGATTTATCCAAATATTCTACATCTATTCAGAATTAATGTTATGAATTTCTCCTCAAATTCCATCTAAAATTTATTTTTGATTTTTTTCCTCAGAATATAAACTCTTTATTCTCAACATACCTTTATGTAGGTCCTAGATTACCTTTACATGGATAGAATGTATCTCATATCACACATATGATCAATGAATTTACACCTATATTAACATCCTTCAAACATTAACTAAAACATGATGACACATATTCAAGATCAAATGACACATACATAGCTTCAAATGACACATATGCTGGTTTCCTTCATTCGAACATAGATGTAAATTCACTCTTATGCAGAGACAAAATAACTCATATGCACATCCCTTTGACACTAAAATGAAAAATACATTGATGATCAAAAACTCATATGCAACCAGGGAATTTTCCATTTTTGGATTCAACTTCCAAATTTCATCCTTCACTCAAGTCTCTTCAGAACTTATTTAAATCACCTTTCACATAGGGTTTAAAACAAAGAAAAAATCTACAATAATTCAAATATCACTTCAATATCTACCTTTAGATTTATTTTCAATCCATGAAGATCTTTCTTAAAATTATCCAAAAAAATATGACTTTGGTTTTGAGAAAAAATCATCCCTCATTGATAAGAAATAGTCTGGACAAGTGATAAAGTGCTCTCCCCCTCAATCCATGAACTCATCACTTCAAAAAAACTCCCCCTTTTCATAATAAACACAACCACTATATAATAATAAGAAGGATAAAAATTCACCTCTCATGAATTGAAAAACTAGACTTCAAACAAAGAGTTGTGCACTTACTTCTCTCCCTTTGAAAATACAATCCAAAGATAAGTGGTGGCACCTCCCAAAGACTTTTAATTATATGGAAGGTTTTGAAAACCCATGTTCATACTTAAAAATTCAAATCCTTCCTTAGGGATATCCTTGGTTAAAATTCCATCCAATTGGTTTCAAATGGGAATAAATTCCTTCTTGATGTCTCCATTGACTAACCTATATTTAATAAAATAAAATATTATATCAGTTTACTTGTACCTTGAGTGTTAAACCAAATTCTTAGAAATGTCTATAGAACATTGATTATAATAATGAATCTGGTGAGGTCTTTCAAATTTCACCCTCAAATCATCCAACTTCTCCTTCATCCAAATCATTTGGCTACAAGAACTAGTAGCAATAATATATTCAGCTTTAGTTGTACTCATTGTGATTGAGTTTTTTTTTGTAGTGCCAACTCACATAAAAATCACTCAAGAGAAAAATTCCACCTAAATTAGACCATTTATCATCATAGTCACCCATCCAATCAATATCTATAAATCTAGACAGATTCAATTTTTTCCTCACTTGTAAAGAATAGAATATCCCATAATCTTTTTGATATATCTAAAAACTCTTTTTTTAGAAATAATATTTGAATAATTTTCTTCACTCTAATATCTGGTATAGAGACTCACCACATATACAATATTTGATCTAGAAGTTGTGATATAAAGCAGACTCTATGATACCCTTCTTAATTCTCTTTGATTTACACTCTCAATTTTAGAATCTTTAGACAACTTTAGTCCCACTTAAATGGGTGTAGACACTAGTTTCGATTTTTTTCAATCTAAAACTTCTTCAACAATTCTCTATAATGCATCTATTAGAATAAGAAAATAAAACTTTCCCTTTACATTAATTGTAACCCCAAGAAACATCTCAACTCATCTAAAATGGACATATCAAATTGACACTTCATTTGATTGGAAAATTCTTGATAAGAATTATCATGATCACCAGAAAAAATGATATTATCAACATTTACAATAATAGTAAGTTTACTTGTATTTATTTCATTGATATATAGACTATTGTATAATTTTCATTTTATTATTTTTAATTCATTCAAGCATCCTTACATCCTTGAATACTAGGACCTTGGGTCTTTTTTAACCCATAAAAATCCTTCTTCAATTTCCATACTCTTGTGCCATCATTAGAAAGCAAAAAAACTATCAAACTACTTAATATATACCTCTTGTTTAATCTCACCATTTAAAAAGGAATATTTGACATCCATTTGATAAATTTTATACTTATTGTAGGATACTATAGAAAGGAACATCCTATCAGCTTCCAACCATGAAACTAGAGAAAAGGTATCTTTAAAATCAACACATTATACTTGGGAGTATCCCTTGGATACAAGTCAGTATTTTCTCTCGATAAATTTTCCCTAATCATTCATCTTGTTCCTAAAAAACCACTTGGTATCAATGAGATTTTTATCATCAAGTCTTAGAAAAAGATCTCATATGGAATTATTTTCTATTTGAATCAGTTCATCATCTATAGACTCAATCCAATCCTCATGTTCAAAGACTTATATCACTAATTTAGACTCAAGTTAAGATATAAGTGGGGTCTTATTTTCAAACCTCAACCTTTTTTTGGTCTTCACAATTGTAGACTATTCTCCAATGATATTATTTCACTCCAACATGTTCAATGTATCTTTCTTCGACTTTATAGAAATGAACCTATCCATAGAACACCATGGTCATGGATTTATTTAGGCTGTTTCATTCCCATAAAAGGTTTTGAGATATCATCTTCTATTAAATAACATAAGGGACAAATCATTTTTCATATTATTCATTAATTTAATATAAATCATGATTCCCCCAATGTATCTAACTTCATCACAAACATATGTTGTCACGATTTTCATCAATACATAAAATTTCACAACTAATAATATCCATTAATAATAATATTAAAGTATGAGGATCAATACATGTGTCCACAGATAGGAACATCCAATGACTCATATAAATGTTGATTTCCTACTAGCGGGTCTCATTCTCATGATATCCTATATTGGAAATTACCAAGGGTGTACACCATGAGAAAGTGACCCAAAGTCCTATGAGTCTCAACCCGTAACATCTTGTATCATTTGTGTCCTGTCAAATGATATCATTCAGCTATAGAACATATATATTTAAGAATACCATTGTGAAACTTCTAGGTTATCATCATAATAGGGAAATCCTATGATCTCTTAGTGTGGAAGTTACATTTAGGACATTATCACATACTATGTATTGTAAAAGAAAAATCATGATTTGAATATAAGTTTATTAATATTAAAAAACAATGAATATAGGTAATCATAAAGTTCATAGAAGTTGGTTCAAGGGAAAAAACTCCAACATCCTCAACTTTCCTCCTCCAATGGCCCGAAGGCCTTCATTTTTTATTGATTTTTGATAATCCACCTTTCAAGGGGTGAGGTGGAACCCTTACAAGGCCCGAAGGCATAAGTATTACATGGACCGTAGGCCTTATAGGAATTCATTGCCCGTAGGCTTAAAACATTACATACAACCCAGACTAACTACTTAGAACTACTCCTCCCCAGCATCTTCATTGTGAAATCAGCTCTCCACCTTCTCATGGCTGTTCGGCTAGGAATTCCTGTGCATGAACAGGCTTGTCCCGATGGTAGGTGCCATACCCTCTCATTCTTGCAATCTATTTAGCTTCTTCTGTGGTGAAAGCTGCTTACTCATCCTCCTTGTAGAGCTTGTACCTTGTAGGTTGTCTGGTTTGCATCTACACTTAAGGTGGCCCGAAGGACTTAAGGTGGCCCAAAGGCCTTACTGACCTGAAGGCCTGGGTGGCCCGAAGGCCTTACAGGACTCAGGGACCAAATCGGTGGCCCGAAGGCCCAAAACAAGGGCATATTCCCGGCTGCTACAGTGCCAAACAGTGCCTGCTATAGTACCTACTACAATACTGCACAGTTCCGCTACAGTACTTGATGTAGTACTGCTACAGTACCCTGTAAATTCTTCTTCCACCTGGATTTGATCCCTGGTCACTTGGATTCACTTACAGAGTCCTTACCAAACGGGCTAAGGCTCATGTGCCCAACATCCTCAACTTTCATTCCTTAAGAATTGGTCAAAGAATGATTTCAAACATTTTATTTGAAATCAATGAGAATACCGCATGATACTTCTCATAAAAACTCAGATTCAAAGTTCCCATGAAAATTTAAATATTGTGATGAAATAACGCTTCTTGATTCACTTGAAATTCTCCATATGTTCATGAGGTTGCAACACTATAATGTGGCACTGGTTCTTGCGGCATGAAACCCATATCTTCTTCACAACATCATATTCAGTTTGATGTTGATATCTCAAATAAAATCAAAATATACTTGTAATGTTTGATAAAGGATGAATGTTAATTGTAGAATCATCTTATTTATCCAAATACTCTCTATCTATTAAAAATTAATATAATGAATTTCTCCTCAAATTCCTTCTAAATTTAATTCTGCATTTTTTTCTTTAGAATATAAATTCTGGATTCTCAACATACCTTAATATAGGTCCTGGATTACCTTTACATGGACAACATGTATCCCAAATCACATATATGATCAACTACATCACACATACGTTGATCTCCTTCACATGTACACTACAGCCTGATGGAATATAAGCGAGATAAAATGAAACACACACAACTTCAAAGGATACATACATAGGTCAGATGACACATACACAAGTTTCCTTCACTCGCACATAGATGTTAATTCAATCATACATAGAGATAGAATTACTCGTACGCACATCCATTTTCTACTGAAATGACTCATACAAAAATTCTCAAACACTCATACATAGATTGACTTCACTCACACGCAGATGTCAATTCACTCATACGTAGAGACTAAACGACTCATACACACATCCCTTTGCTGCTGAAATGATGCATACATAGATTCTCAAACACTTATACGTAGGTTTCCTTCACTCACATACAAATTTAAATTCAATAAAATTTGGAGACAATAACTCATACACATATCCCTTTGTCACTAAAATAACACATACACATATGCTCAAACACTTATACACACCCATGGAATTTTCCATTTTTTTGGATTCAACTTAAAAATTTCATCCTTCACTCAAATATCTCCAGAACTTCCTTAAATAACCTCTCATTTAGGATTTAAAACAAAAAAAACTTCTTCAACAATTCAAAGGGCACTTAAATATTTGTGTTAAAGTCATGAAAGTCTGAACAACCACTTTATGAAAAAAAATTGAAGGATTGTTAGAAGAACACAAATGCCCTAAGATTTTAGAGTGGACATAGAAATGTTCATATTCCTACATCTATAAATTGAGAAATAAGATAGATATCAAGGACAAGTGTTCATATATTACTTTTTGATTTCTTTTGATTTTTTATTTTTTTTATTTTACAGCTCTCATTTTGAGCTAATCATTTGATCTCTATAATTTCATCTACCGATGTTTTTATCCAAGAACTCATGAATATGGACTATTTTTCACAAGTGATCATTAGTTTCACTAAGTTTTGATCTATTCATATTTGAGGTTATATTCACCTATCATTTTTTGTTGAAAGTAAATAATTTCTAGGTTTTATGAACTTCTGTATCTAACTAGTTGCAAAATAGGGATACAAAGATTGTTTAATTTGAAACTCTTTGACATCTAACATTATTTTCCATTTACTGAAACTTTATAAGATTCATTTTTTTTATTTCATTTTACTTTAAATTTTGGATAACTACTAAGGTTTATCTTACGTTTTGAATTGTGTTTATATTTTCCACTACATTATAAAGTCCAAACTTTTCGTAAATTCATAGTTTATTTACAATAGTTGATTTCTTTAGAGGGGATTTGAATTTAAAGTTGTTGAAATATTAAATTCACCCCATCTTGAAATAGTACTACCGAGACAATAATAGGATCATTTAAATCTTGAAGAATATGCAGAGAGAAAGCATCATAGGTTTTGGTACATTTACCCCTTTTTTCATTCTTTTTTATTTTAGGAATAAAAACTCTAAACTAAAACTACTGTTTCCCCATTATGGAACAATAAAAATTCGATGTTTATCCTTTAAAAAAACTCAAAGTGGAGGGAAAACCTAGAACACGACATAATTCCAACACTCACATATAGAAATCATATTCCATGGGTTTTGAGCACCAGTATTAATAAAAGTAAATGAAAAATCTAAAAATCATTGCTCAATTAGACATTATTATAAAGACAAAAAAAAAGGCATGGTTACCACTTCCTGCACTCTAGAATAAACATACCACATTCTAGTTGTCTGCAGTTGTTCACACCAACTAACTATAAAAATTGATACAGGTCCATGGCTAGGATTAAAGATATCAATGAGAAAAGAAAAATTCATTGCACCTGGGGGGTCAGTCTGGAATAGTTCCTAGATTAAATTTTGAAAATTCATGCCTCACCAATTCTGGGGGTACAACACTATTTCTATATATGATCATCTTCTCGAGACCATAGAAAACATCAGTGTCGTATAGTGTTAAGAACGTGGTGGCAGCCCCAGTCTTCCCATCATGACCTACATGACTAATTCGATATGTGTACATCTTAATGTTGCTTGGAATGTTATAGTTAATCACATGGGAAACATTAGGTATGTCAATCACATGACCAATCACATCAGTGGAAACCAACACATTGTATCTCTTGGTCCTAAAGCCCTCTAGGCTGATCTCCCTCAGATCCTAGGACTTCCCACCATGCATGGTGATCACCCAGTAACCTCCCTTGTCTAGAGAATTGGACAAGAAATTAGAATAATTATTAGCATTGATAAAAATGATGTATGTCTTGTATCCAAGTTCATACAATAGTTTTTATATCCACTACATATTCTATGATTCCTTCAACATGATGAAATACTGGCTGATTAAATTAGTCATCTTTCCTGCCATGCCAATGTTGACCACGACAGGGTTTATTAAATATTTCTTGGTGATACACTCCATAGCTGGTGTCATGGTGGAAATAAACATATAGGTGGTGTGGTATATCCTATTCTCATTGAGTTCTTCATCCTCATTCTCAGGTTTCATATTTCTGGATGGCATGGAATTTAGGATGCCCACCACTTGTGGCTCAAAACCCATGTCAATCATTCAGTCTTACTCATCAAGAAAAATACAATTTCACTGGTTTAGAACTATGTAGTGCTCTTGATGCAGTCAATAAGAAAACTGGGGGTGGTGATCACCACCTCACCCCCTTGTTAGATCCCAAATCCCTACTCTTCGATAGAATGCTTGCCAACGATGGAGACAACTTTGATCCCCAAATAGTGTGAAAATTTTATAGTCTCATCCTCGATATGATGCTTGAGTTACCATGTAAGTACCATGAGCAAAACATAAGGCCCTCAGCCTCATTTTCCTCAGACATCAGAGGGAGCCATGTGATGTAGGTGAGCATTGATAGAAAAAAGCGGTAGTCTTTCCAGGACCAGTCTCAACAATGACAATCACATCACGCTACTACATCCCCAAGGGAATAACCACCATCTGAATAGGTGATAGATTATTGTAACCCACCCTCTCCACTACCTTCAATAGTTTAGGTATTAGAATTATTTTTTCTAGTTCCTCATCAGATGAGGAATTTTGGATCCCTTATAAGAGATGCTAAAATACTCTATGAAAATCATCCAACCCCTCTCTGTTATTTCATTGAGATTCTACTGGGTACAATTCCGATCAAACCTCATATCAAAAGCGTCATACATATTTTATGGTATAAAACCCCTTCCCAAATAGAAGGAGATCCTCATGGGGATTTTAGTAAAGGAAATTTATATCACAGGGGGTGTCTTCAGTGTTCTCCCAGTCAAAGGAGAAGCAAAACTTATCACTGGGTTTGATCACCCATTTTTTGGGTTTTTTGGATCCTATATGCTGATATTTAATGGAATATATCTCCTTATCTCACTCTATCTCTTATATATTCTCTATTTGAGCCTGATCTTATGCCATTTCCTCTTCTTCTCATTCCTTCTTGTGGATACGGTGCTTCGAATCACAGTCCTTCTCCTGTTCATGCTTCCTCAACTAGTCCCAAAAAGAGTGGTGGTGGAGGTTATCAAGAGTATTATAGGTCTTATCTATAGAGGAATTGATGGATAGGTGTTTGGGATATTTAGATTAAATATTTTTGGCAACAAATTCTTCTTGGAGTTTCTGTAGGGATAACTGCTCGAACTCAAATATGGAAAGGAAGTCCAATTTAGGGATGGAGGTGGCGACGATGGTTCTATTTGATTCATCTAAGGATTGTTTCATGGTGAGTCCATTGATCATAGTAATGTCTTGATAAACATAATTTTTTTATTGTTATATTAATTTTTTTAAAAAAACCAGAGAACAAATATATAAGAAAATAATTCGATTAACCGTTCAATATACAAAACTACAATATAGTATTTATTAGAATTGAAAATAACCTACTGATATTACATTTGTTTAGGGAGGGTGATAAGAAATAAAAATCTATACTACATACAAATGATGAGGTTCAAATCTGGCACCTACCAAACAACATCATATGGTTGAAACCAATAGGCTGCGCCCTGTGGGGAATTGAGAAGAAACTATTGAATATAAAAAATGTTACAATTTGAAAAAAAATAACATAACAAAAATAAATAAACGTTTTCAACATAATATAATATAATCAAGGTCTATAGTTATCCCAATTAGGTTAAATACCCTGAGAAGGGGGGGGGGGTGAATCAGGGTATGACAGATTAAAACAAATACCCCTTTAGATCTTGTTCCATTATTAAAAAAACACTCTTCTCTCCCTTTCCCATAGCAATGTATGAACAAAAATGAAATCATGTATGAGATAGAGTGATTTTACTTGGTTAACCCTCACGAGGATACATATAAGGAACATAAAATGACAATGTGACAATGTACCAAGTTTACTAAGTCTCGCTGCTAATTCAAGGTTTGTTCTAGATCACTTTTATGCCCAGGATCACTACCTTTACAAGGTTTAAGGATATCTCAATACCTTCCCAAGGGTCACTCCCTAACTCTCTTTCTATGGACCACCACCAATGGAAAGGATCACCTTCTTCCTCTTTTCTCACTACTCTGGAAGGGATTTACCCATAGTTTATGGACACGTAGGTTCCTTCATTATATATAACGAATAAATTCTCACTTGTATATAGATTCTCTATTGAAGTACCACTTTTATCCAATTGATGAATACCACCTTACCATAGATTTACCAGGAAATCCCTTTTGAATACTTTTGTGATGTTCACTGCCTTCGTGAAGCTTACAAACTTCATGAAACTTCCTAATTCTTCATAAGTATATTCTTCCTTTACAAACCCCACAAATTTTGTGAATATCACCTCTTTCATGAAGCTCAACTAATCTTCTCAATGAAACCTTCTTTCAAGAAGCCCAAAAACTTTTGTGAAGATCACTTAGACTTTATGAATCTTACACACCTTCAATCAACTTTTTATGGCCTTCACAAAATTTCTTTATTCAATTTGTTTTGTAACAACAACCTTCAAGAATCACCTTCATGAATCTGGATCCATAGAATCTTTTTTAAGTATTAATATACTTTTTTAAGGGGAGTAAAGGACTATTTATAGGTATTTACTCCCATTATAGAAGATTCCATCCATGTCATCACCTTTTTGTGAAGCTCACCCAACTCGTTCGTGAATATCTATATTTTCATGAAGAACCAGAGTGATTTTTTATTCATGAAACTTCTCGTAGTCATAAAGATTACCATCAACCCTTTGTGCATTTGTGATGCTCATTCACGATGATACACACCTTCACAAAACACCCTTCATGAAACCAAGTCTTTTTGAAACTCATGACTTTAAAATTTTTTATGAGGCCTTCATGGAAATACAAATTTCATGATGATTGATCCATCCTCCAAATTTTAAACCCCAAAAATTTGGAAAACACTGGGAAACAACATCCCCTTATATAAACAATTTCTTGTACTGCCTCTAGGGTATCCATTCCTTTGTCTTTGATATTTTTCAACCTACCTTGTCAAAAATATCTTTGGAAATTCACAAATTACCATGGAAACCTACTTTTTCAACAAACACAATCAACCCAAAAATGCTGCAATGATATCTTGTGAGATTTTTATCCAATATCTAGCTTGGTTGCAACATTATTAATAATGATTAAAAAATATATATCAATTTAAAATTAAGAATTCCAATATAAATTGTTCAATACAAGTGACAAAATAGAAACACCACCTAAAATTCATAATTTAAACTTAGTAAGATAAAAAGGAAAATGATAAAAAAACACAAGGATTTGTGTGCTTTAGTCCAATTGAACTTACATGAATGAAAAGATCATCATAAAAATTTCAGTATGCAAGAAAAAGAAACATTTATGAGTTATAATACACATGAGCAAACAATAACTGTAGAAACTATTTGCGAGTAAGTTCTTATCACTCTCTGACCTCATAGTCAACCTAAATTTGAGATATGTATACTCTCATTCTTGAGTTTCATTGAACATTCCTATCTATGAGTGTGTATTTTTACCTTGACTTGAGAGAATTATCAATGTGTATCATTCATAAAGTGATTTGAACTAAAGACACAAGTCTGATTACATGGGTGGATGACTCTGATTTATAAGACCCAATGACATGTGGAAGAATAAAGAGGTTTAATGACATAATGAGTGATCATGTCATCACATTAAAGTCCCAAGACATCTCACCAAGTATAGATAGATAAAATGAGCCCATAATATCACTTATTTAAGACTAAATATGATGTATCAAGTACATAGAAAGTTGTTTCACAAATTTTAGAATCCTATCCCATGTAAAGAATCCCAAAACTTGTGATTGGTGGCAAAAAAGTCAAAGTAAAAGTCCTAGTCAAAGGTGAAATAAAAGGTGAAAGTAAAGGAAGAGTCGAAGTAAAAAGTGAAAGTCAAATTCATGAGTCAAAATTAAAATTAGATTTGGAGTTGGTTCCCTAGAAGCAACTACTTTGAATTTTTTTATTACTTGTATATTCATGGTTTTTAATATTAATAAAGGTCTTATCACATCATGATTATTCTTTTGTGTGAAATTGTATATAATAATATCATAAGGGTACTTGTCATGCTGAAAGGTTATAATAGTTTACCTCTATATTGAGAACTTTGAATTATTATGTCAATATACTTAAATGCATTCTCTATGACCAGATGATATCATATGATGATACATAGATGAAAAAGACTAGCAGGGATAAAAGACCCATGAAACATTGAAACTTTTTCTCATGAATTTCTCCCTTGGTAATATTCAAGAATGGATTTTATGAGAAAAAACCCACCAATAATAAATCAATATGTTATATGTTTCATTAGATATTTCTATCTGTAGATACATGTATTTACACTTAGACTTGATACTATTGTTAATTTATATATTAAGTCACACACTTTGGTGTATTGATGAAAACCATGAAGACATATTATTATAGTGAGATAGTATATGTTGGATGTGTCACAATTGATATGAAATTAATGAATAATTCAATAAAGTATTTGTCCCTTATGAGTTTAATGGAATTAAATATTTTAATCCATTTGATGAAAATGGAATAGCTTGATTAAGTCCATGACAATTATAGTTTATAACCAGAAAGTTCATTTCTAAAAAGTTAAAGAAATAGATTTAAACATATATATTGATGAAACATGTGATGAAACTTGCTTGATGAGATATAGATATAAAGAGATTATATCACCTATTGAGTGTTTATATGATATTATTTTCATTACGACATTAATTCCTTTCTCTATGGGTGTCTTTACAAGTTTCAAGATGCTAATCTTGAACTTTAGGCAAGTCCAACCTAATGCCACAGAGAAAGGGGCCTAGAGGGCCACACATTGAGTGTACCTAAAAACTCAATTAAATAATTTATGAATTTAATATCAGAATAAATATTATTCTCAAGTTTTTTGGAATAATAATTATTCTATTTTTTTGATAGCATATATTCAGTCAAAAGTTTTTTGAGAATAAATATGTGGGTTGAATCTTAAATAAATATTTGTTCACAATGTAATTATTAATTTAATTATGAAAGTATATGATATTTATTTATCTTTTGTTAATTCACAAGATAAAAAATATTTATTTTCTAGTTTATTGAATATAATATTTATTTATTTATTGAACAAATAATGATGTGATATTTATTTATTTAAGTAAATAGTAATTATTCCAGGTTCGCTAAATATTCAAGAGGAAAGAAAAACCAAGTTAATGGTCCGGTGAAAATGATATATTAAATATCATTTAAATAAATATTAATTAATTAATTTAATAAATGATAATTATTTTATCCGTGATTAATTTTCACATCAAGGAAATAATAATAATAATATCATTATTTGACATGGGGTTTGAAAACTATTAATATTATTCTAAAGGGACCATGTGAAATCATTTATCCTCTAACCTGGCTCTATAAATACTCAGTTATATCATTTCCTAAGGTTAGTTGAAAGAGACATCATTGTGAAAAATGATTAATCTATAAAGTAATTCTCTCAACCCTAGAGATAAAATACTCTTGAACTATAATGCCTTGTTTCCATACAAGCTTTTGAGATTCAAGAAAAATTTGAATTTTCGAATTAGTTGATGGAATTAATTTTGAAATGGGATTTGGAATCAAGTTCTAAGAGGTTGAACACCTTCAAATAGGTGTTTTAGACATGGTTGGGGGATTTGGATATATATCAGGGGCTCAAATAAGTCTCAGGTGAAGTTGGGTGGCTCATACAACCAAATCTATAGTAGTGAAACCTATTGGCTAGTGGTGTTCGATAGTAGCAACGACTATTTCCCATGGACACTAGCCATATGATGGATCTCTAAGGGGTAGAATGATGATTATTCACCCCAAAACTTAATATGGGTTATACTCCTCTTATACTAATTACTTGGATCACAAATCTAAGGGTCATAACCCCCTCTTCTTCCCTTATTACCCTTGGTTTGGGGTGCTACTTGAAGGTGTTTTATTGGAACTTTGAGGTACTTATCCCCCTATACTAACCTCTATTGATCTTCTCCTCAATTATTCTTTGATTTCTACATACATGGTTAGGTATTTGGTTACAATTCCACTATATCATGGTGGGATCAACCGAACATGGTAAGGCTTTCACTCTTTATAGGAAGAGGGTATCCTGCAATACCATCTTCATGCAGTGAATCATTTTTTGGCTGAGGTACGTTTCACCATAAATTTATTTTCGATTTTTAATTAAACTTAATTTTAAATTTATATTTATTTGGGGTTCCTTGTTGGTGTTTTCACCCGATGTAGGGATGAGAATGTGAGACAGACCCTTGGGGTGACATTGGGAGTGGTGTCAGAATAATGATAAATTTTAGTAAGAAATTGAGAGTTATTACTTTTTGGATAAAATGGAAAAAATAATTGTAAATGGTAATAATTAGTTGTGCATAATTCCTTGGTGTGGCGTAGGTTTCAGGAGTATGATCAATGACTAGTTGTGCTAAGGGAGATCTTGGGAGAGCCTAATCAAGGAGTCGTTGGGTAGCCTATAAATGGATAAAGGGATTCAAATGAGGTAGGTGGTCTTGTGTACAGTCCCTATTGTTTTTATGATTTTGATATGTGGCTAGTGAGGTAAGGTCTCTCCACTGTAGGTGGTACCCTTATAATTATCTAAGTTCTTGAGTAAAATTAAATGTTTAAATTGAAACAATTAATTAAATTGAACCCCTTTAACTACGTGAATAAGCGCCTAGGCCATGTTGGTCCTAGGATACTGACTTTATTCCACGATCACTGATAGATGAGGCCTTGACTTGAGGATTTCTAGGAGATGTGTGAACCCCCCCTGAGGGGTGTGGCCCATGTGGATGAATGAGTATAACTAAGTTAAGTGGCCCTTATTTAAGAACCCTGGATGCTCCTAGTTTGGGTGTATAGGGACCTCAACATACACAACCCTAGAAGGAATATGGTATATCTATGGATTCCTTATAGATGTTGGGATCATAATTCTAACCCATGACGAGTGACCCTCTCCCGTTTGATGTGACTGGGCCTAGGTGGACACACCTTAGGTAGACTGGGTTTGGGTTGGGTGAGTAGGACAACTGAGTGAAACCATAAGGTGAAGATAGTCCATGGGAAATATCCCCAGACTAATGAGTCACGGACTCCCTTAGAGGTCATAAGGTTGATCATACTTCAAACTTACTAGGAATCATGTTTTACCTAAGATACGGGTGTTACCCTGAAGGGATAGTTGTAACCTAGAGGATTCCAATAGGGATTCCCTTACTTGAATGATGACCTAGAGGACCATGTGGGTGTCATTGATATACTGACCCTAAATGGTTGTGTTGGTTGGGTAGTGATGGTTTCAGGTGTCATGTATAACTTTGGACAATGTGTGATCCTAAGGAGCTATGGATAATGGCGCTAGGTGTGGGAGTTTTACCAGACCTTGTGTTTTCTTTTATTTATGGTGGGTTATGGAATTCACCCTTGGGGTAAATGTGATATGGTTGGTATTCCATGTATTGGATCCAGATATATATATAGGGGATGCTATGGATATGGAGCTTGGGTATGTGGTTAGATCTACGATGGATATAGAGCTCAGTGATGGGGTTTCCATGGATCTAGATTCTCAATACGGATGGTAGTTACTATAGACTTAGAGACTGGGTGTTTGGACTACTGTGGGATGGATCCTTGAATTCATTAGGATATGGATGGGAGATGCCATGGATTTGGAGCTCAGTGATGGGTCTACCATGGACTTGGAGCCTAGATATGGATGAGATCCTCCATAGACTTGGAGCTTGGATGTTTGGACTATCATGGGATGGATCCTTGGATTTGTGAGGATATAGATTGGAGCTGCCAGGGATTTAGAGCTCAGTGTTGGGGTTTCCATGGATTTGGAGCCAGAATATTTGGACCATAATGGGATGGGACCAAAAAGTCATGAGTATTGGTTGGGGATTCCATGGATTTAGAGTATTCTTATTATTTGGTTGAAACATTCATCGTGATGTGCTCAAAGAAACTCTAGTACTAGATAAAGTAGGTATGGTCGATCAAGGTCATAGATCTAAGGATCAACAATGGTTATTTATTGGTTTATTTTTCTATAGTATAGTTATTTATTCTGAACATGTCACATTAACATATCATAACATTTCTAGTATTGTAGGATACTGTATTGGTGGTTCCCTACTAGTTTTTCACTTACACCTAGCTTGGACCACCATTGCACTTGGGTACCTGAGTAAAATCTCACTTGGTTGCAGGCATAAGTCAGTATGAAGCTTGAGTTTGACTGAGAGGGATGAAGTAGGTGAGTACATGGATCTTGGGATGAGGCATGGCTCAGAGTGACATTAGAGGCTTAGAGTATTTTATTTATTTTTCTTTTTTATTTTTATCTGTGATCATCCCAGTGGGTGATCGGTCTTGTATGCCAATATGTATTACATTTCATTTATTATCAGTCCGGTTTATATTTATTTCTTCCACACTTATTTTATTATGATACTTTATATTTTATTATTCTATATTTTATTTCAAACTTTTTAACATAGGGTGTATCCTCCCTATAATAACTCCTCAAACCCCCGCCACTAATCGACAACCTCTAGAATTTGGGGAGGCACGCCTAAGGTCATGTGGCGAATTGGTCTGGTTATTATTAATGGAGTGATTTGGGATGGGAAATTAAATATAGGTGTCAAATATTATTTTAATTTTATTTTACTATTTAGGTAGATGGTAGATATGAGATATAGAAATGTGTTATAGCTTGTGATGGAACCCGGAATGGTTTTCATGAACACCTTTTCTGGTGGAAGTCCAGGTTACCAAGGGCATGGAATTGATTTTATTAGTTTGTGATGTTATTTTTGTTGTTTTTTTTCACCCAGTGTGATGCACATGATGTTTGAGATTAATGTTTTATAATTTATTGGACTTTTGGATCTTGCAACATTAACAAGAATCCAATTGTAGATTTGGCTCTTATCTTGTAGATGCAAGAGGTGTCTCATGCATTATATCAAGAAAGTAGGATTTATATGATATGTAGGGGACTTATAGTGTGATGTTTATCATTTATGTATGATAATATTAGTTGTTTAAAGTGTTAGAAACTATTCATATGTCATTTTCCCATATAAGTACTTGGTGGAATTCTACTTAGCTAGTTCGATTGGTATAGGTATTTCTCTCTGATGAAAGAAATGTGGATCTATGGTGGGATTCTCATTGATGACTATGATGGTAAAAACTTATGTGAATAAGAGGTACAATAACCCTAATAGGTCAACACAATCATTGTAATCAGCTAGGTCTTGGTGCATAGTTTGTGCACGATTATAAGCAATCCATGAGAAATATGAAATTTAAGTTTCATAGGGTTTTACATGATTGGAGTATGGTTTGTCTAACTATGTGGCCCAACCATATGAGGGAGGTTTACCTTTAAATTGAAGGTTACATGGTTGGAATGCGGTTTGTCCAACCATATTACCCTTTAAGAGAAGTAAAATTATTGTTTTTCCCTATAAAATTCTTAAGAGGCAAGCCCCTATTACTTCTCCCCCTCACACGTAATGAGACAACTAACCCCATAACTTTATGATATTCAATTTTCACTAAATTTGGGGTGATTTAAAGAAGTTATTTAGTGATTATTGTTTGTTATCCCCTTATATTTTCCTTTGTTCTTGGTTTCTATCTAATTTTGTTTCTTCAGTTTAAGGTTTTGTTACTGATTCCACCAGTGCATGGTGGAATCTTCCAATAATAATGGGGATTTAATATGGTGTAGATAGATCATATTATAAGATGATGTATGCATGTCATCACATGAAATTTTAGTTAAGGTACATCACTGGATGAATTTTTCTTGGGATTAATCTTAAATCAAATTACATTTCCTATGGAATTAATGTCAATTGTTATAGATTTTGAGTGGGGATATACTAGAAGCATGCCACATGATGTTGGAAAACCATTGTTCATGGTTTCAACATGAGGAGATGGCCCGGTGAGTAATTAGAAAATTATTAATATTTTATTTAATTTTTTAACTAATTATAAATAGTTACATGGGATTCCTTATATTTTTACCTTGGATCTAACCTTTATTCTAGATATCAATTTGGAATGTCTTGGAAAATTTCCTTGGATTTAAATGAGAAATGATTTGGAATTCACTGGATATTATCCTTGGATTTGGATATGATATGGGTTGGAATTAAATGGACACGGTCCTTTGATTTGAATGAGACATGAATTGGAATTTCTTGAACATGATCCCTGGATTTAGATGTGATATGGTTTGGATTGAATTAGACTTTTTCCTTGGAATCAGGGGTAGGGGATGTGACCCTCCCAAGTGTCCTTAAATCTTCATTTGGATTTCCTAGGATATGATCTAAGGAATCATCTACTGAACATGATACTACAAGATTTACTAGGACTTTCTCCTAAAAAATTGTCATGGGTCTGATTTGGTAGGCACAGTCGTGTGACATGTTTGGAGACACTCTGACATTGGATGAAGTTGGTTTCAGTCGATCCTAGATTTCCTATTAGAACCCAAATATTGAAAATGGGTGTTTATTTATGCTTCCTAATTATATTTATTTATTTATCTAAACATATCACATCTATACACTATATTTAATATTTATATATGAAACTGTGTTAGTGATTTAATACTGATTTGTAATCATAACCTACTCAAGAATCCATGTCACTTTAGTACTCGAGCATCCTTTATTGTTCACAGGTTCAAGTGGGGAAGAGGACCTATATTGTTGGATTGAGTGGGATAGATCAAATGAGATTAGAGACTGGGATGAGGTGAGGCTCGATGATGGTAGTAGATTCTCACTATCTTTTATTATTTTATTTCTCTTTCATATGCAATCATCCAGGTGGGTGATCAGTTGTTGTGTGATGGCATGACTATGAGCCAATATGATTATTTTCTTCTATACTCATTATTTATTATTGATGGTTTTGTTTTATTATTTTCACACACTCTATTTAATGATTAATTATTTTGGGTGACATTTGGTTATTTTTATTTGATATTACCCACTATAATATGGGGGGAGGTATAGTCTCCCCACAGTAACACCATAGACCCCCAATGCAAGTCAGTGGTCTCTAGTGTGCGGGGAGGTGTGCCTGAGGTTCAGTAGCATCATCAGTATAGAAATTGATGAGTGGTTATGAGTTGGGTACATTAGTTTAGGTGCACGAGATCTATGGTCAACAACCTTTTCATGTTCTAGGCACAACATAAGTGATGAGAGGGGTATTCCTAACTCGGATTTTTGTCATAATCAATGATTAATTTGAGAAATAAATCGATGAATAACTTTGTGACCAATGGAATTGAATCAAATATTAATTGATATGATAACATCAGAAACAAATTCAAGATTATCACATAATTTTTTTTATTAATTTAAGTGGTTAAATAATTAATTTATGATGAATTCATTCTTTAGTGATGAATTTGACAATGTATCTATGCCATACCATCTTTAATCCATAGGAATCATGTATAGATTTTCTCTAGTGGTGATCCACACATGTTCCATAAACCTATGAGAGTCTCTATAGGAATCTATGAGTGCTAACCTGGAAGATCTTAATGCTTGTTTCATTTATCCCCGATCTCCATGAGAATTGTTTCCAATAAGTATTCTCCTTGATATCTCTAGAATTTTTTGGGGTGGAGGAGGAGGATCACTCTGCGTTCTTGAGAGTGTTCTTAGAGAGGAGCTCTCTAGGGCTTGAGAGGATTCTCTAAAGTCATTTTTCACAACCAAAAAAATGGATAACATTAGGGTTGGAAATAATATAACTGGGTGTAAATAGTGCTAGGGTTATAAAATAATAATTACACATGTAAAATTATTATTTTCTTAATCCATGCGAACCTCATGTCTATAATATTATTATTAATATTTAGATAATTAATTAAATATTATTTCTTGAATACATTATTTAAAATTTATTCAAATAATATTTAATATTTATTATTTCACACCGGACATTTAAAATTCGTCCTCCATTCCTCAAAAATATTTATCAAGCCTTGAATAATGGATATTTATTTAATAAATAAATATCACTTCATTATTCACCAGTAAATAAATAAATATTATATTCACAAAATAGAAAATAAATATTTATTAAATATTATACACGCAAAATATTATCTAGAATAACTAATGACTGAATATAAGTGATCAAGCTAATCATGAATAATTATTAAACAATGTAATAGAATAATATTTATTTAACATGTTAAATGATAAATAATATTATTATTTAATTGAAGTTCTTGATACTCTTATTGTGTTACCCTATAGGCCTCTTTATCAATTACATTTGGCAGAGCCACCCAAAGTCCATGGTTAGTGTATAACAACACACCAAGGTACCCATAGAGAAAGAAGTTAATGTCACAATAAAATACAAGATTATATGGATACTTACTGTGTAATATAATCCATTTACCATGATATATGTAATCAAGAAATTAGCATACTAGTGTCATCAACCTATATGATTTATGTCTCTTTGTTTTCTTGAAATTAACTTGCCTATAGAACACTATAACCTTGGATTTAATTGGGTTGTTTCATTCCCAAAAAAGGGTCTAAGATATAAACTTTCATTAAATAATATAACGGGAAAAATATTTTCTTGTATTATTGATTACTGTATCATTACTCGTGATGTTCCCAATGTATCCTTCTTAACCATAAACATATTGTATCATGGTTTTCATAAATACATCAAACTAAATAACTAATAATATCCATTAATAAAAATATTAAAGTCTAAGGATCAATACACACATCCATAGATAGGATCATCCAATGACACATATAAATATGGATTTCCTACTAGAGGGTATCATTCCCATAATCTCATGCACTATAAATTGCTAAGGGAATACACCGTGGGAAAGTTCATCAAAGTACTATGAGTCTCCACCCATAATATTTTGTATAAATTGTGTCCCATAAAATGATATCAATCAACTATTGAACATATATATTTAAGAATACTATCATGACACTTATTGGTTCTCATAATAATGGGGAACTACTATGAACTTTCAGTTTGATAATTACTCTTAGAACATTATCATATACTATGTAACATATAATAACAATCATTATATGATAGTAATTTAATTAATATTAAAAAAAATTAATATTGGTAATCATAAAGTACATAGAAGTGGGTTCTATGGCACCAAATCCAATAGAATCTCACTTTCACTAGAGTCAACTACTAATAACCTTTAGTCTGCTAGCTCTCACACAATAATCACACTTATACTAAGATAAGGATTTAGTCTAGGGGTACACCATATTTTATTCCATGGAAACTCTACTCACCAAAAATTCACCCCTCTAAGAAAATTCCCTCAAGAGGTGATAATTCCAGAGTATTTGATTCATTCATTGGTGTGACCTTGGATCCTTTGTGAGATCCAATGCTGCAGTATTATCATAATATAATGTGATAGGCTATTTACTGCTAGGAACTAGATCAAGATCTTGGGAAAAGTTGTGAATCCAAATAGCTT
This sequence comes from Viscum album, assembly GCA_963277665.1. NCBI lineage: Eukaryota > Viridiplantae > Streptophyta > Magnoliopsida > Santalales > Viscaceae > Viscum > Viscum album. Next base: position 870,761,785 of record OY728147.1, on the reverse strand, counting down.
CTTTGGCCACATTATAAGTTTCTATATATTTGGACTCCATTGTAGAATCAACAATAACTAGATACTTTGAACTCTTCCATCTCACAACTCTTCTATTGATATTGAAGACATATCCTGATTGTGATTTCATATTATTCTGATCCGTTTGAAATATAGCATCAACATAAACCCTAATGACCATATCCTCATCTCATCCATAAACTAGGAATATTTCCTTAGTTCTTCTTTGATTCTTATAGATATCCTTAAAAACAAAATAATTTTATTCAGTTGGATCATCTTAATATCTTCCTACCATGCTCAAGGCATAGGAAACATCAAGCCTAGTATATAACATGTCACACATCATTGATCTCATCACATATTTGTATGAGATATTACACATTATCTCTCTCTCCTCTTATGAATGATGACACATTTTCTTGGAGAGATGTATACCATGTGAAAATAGAACCAATTCTCGCTTAGAGGGTTCCATAATAAATCTTTTTAGTATTTGGTTAATGTATGTATCTTGATTTAGTTTAAGAAGCCTCTTGTATCTATCATGAATGGTCTTGATCCCTAAAATGCAGGCTACTTAACCTATATCCTTCATAGAGAAGCACTTGTTTAACCAGTCCTTAAATAACTATAAAAATGGCACATAAATTTTAATAAGTAATATTTCATCAACATATACTAATAGTATAATGAGAGTACTTCCACTTAAACACTTGTAAACACATGGATAAAATTCATTATTAATGAAACCAAATTAGTGTATAGCTTCATCAAACCAAATGTCCCATTACCTAGATAGTTTCTTAAATACATAAATGGATATCTGTAACATAAATATCTATTTTTTTCATTTCCTAGGATCACATAACCTTTTAGTTGTGTCATATATAAATCTATAAATGCATATTTCCAACTAGTGGGTCTCATTCTCATAATATCCTACACTAGTTATTACCAAGGGTGTACACCATGAGAAGGTTCCTTAATTTCCTATGAGTCTCCAACCCTGATATATTATATTAGTTGTGTCCCTCAAATTATTTCATCCTTCTATCAAAAAAAAAAGTAAGAATAATGGTGTGGAACTTCCGAGTTCTCATTATAACGGGGAACTTCTATGAACTTTCAGTTCGAAAACTACTCATAGAACATTATCACCCCTGTGTTATGCTGAAAACCAATCATGATGTGATAATAAGTTTATTAATATACAAAAAAATGAACTCATATTAACATAAATTATATAGAATTTGGTTCTAGGGTACCAAATCCAACAAAATCCCACTTTCTCTAGAGACAACTGCAAACAACCTCAGTCCACCAGCTCTCACATGATTCTCATGATTTTTCTAATATAGGAAATTAGTTAAGGTGTCCACTGAGTTTTATTTTGTGGGAAATTTTCTTACTATAGATTCACCACTCTAATAAAAATACCTCAAGGAGTGATATTTTTAGTGTATGTGTTTTTTTTTCATTTGTGTTCCCTTGAATATTTTTCTAGATCCACCGCTGTAGCATTATCAAAATATACTATGATAAGGTATTTACTTTTATATACCACATAAATATCATAGATAAAGCTTCATTTACAAAAATATTACATAGATACATCGCAAGCCACTATATACATAGGATACACTATATAATTAGTGAAAACTAGTAGCTTTTAACTCATATATTTCAAAGTTATTATGTTGAGATAGACAACATATCCTGATTGTGACTTTAGATCATTATAATCTATTTAAAAACTATCTTTATTATAAACCTTGATGACTAGATCCTCATCTCCTCTGTACACCAGGAACATATCCTTAGTTCCACTCAGATACTTAAGGATAGCCTTAATAACATACCAATTATGGTCTCCTAGTTCATATTGATATCTACCAAGAATTCTCAATTCATAGGTAACATCATGTATAGTGCATAACATGGCATACATGATTGATCTTATAAGAGGTGTGTATGAGATATTACTCAATATCTATTTCTCCTATCATGTCTAAGGACACATTTTTCTATAAATATTTGTACCACGTGACACTGTAATCAATCCCCTCTTAGATTATTCCATACTAAATTATATTATAATCTATTCAATGTATGTACTTTGACTTAGTCTAAGAATCATATTAGATCTATCATGAATGATCTTGATACCTAGAATATAGGCTGCTTCACCTATTTCCTTCATAGAGAAACACTTGTTCAACTATTATTCAATAGATTGTATGACTGACATGTCATTTCCAATAAGTAATATGTCATCCTCATATATAACTAGGATATTGACTTCATTACCACTAAACCTCTTGTAAACTCATGGAAAAAACTCCTTCTTAATGAAATAAAATTCTTTTATAGATTCATCAAATCATATGTTCCATGAAAAAGATGATAACATCAATCTATAAATGAATCTATGCAACTTTAATATCTTATTGGAATCAAATAGAGTCACAAACCTATCTGGTTTTTTTATTTAGACATCTTTCTGAAGGTTCCCATTAAGGAAATCTGTTTTGACATCCATCTTCTAAATTTAAAAGTCATGGTAAGTTTCTATAAAAAGTATAATTCTGATAGATTTAAACAAGAAAATTGGTTAAAATGTTTAAACCTAGTCAGTTCCTTGAATATTTTTAAACCCCTTATCCACTATCCTTACTTTATAGGCATTTACTTTACGTTCCATGTCTAGTTTTCTCTTGAATACCCATTTTCACACTATGGGATTTACATCAACTGGCACATCAACCATAAACCAAAAATGGTTTTGATACATCAAATCCATTTTAGAATTCATGGATTCTTTCCATATTGCACCTTCTGAGCTCTCTTCTGCCTCTTATAGAAGAGAGGTTTATCATTTTCAACCAATAATGATTAAATATATTTTTTTATTAGAAAACTGTATCTCTATGGTTCTCTTACCTCTCTAGTTCACCTATACAGTTCTTGTGTTTCTTATATTACTTCTTCCATGGGGACCTATGGAATCCGCTCTTATACTGACTCTTGTGTATCTTTAGTATCAACTTTATCAAAGTCAGTCATTGTCCCACAATCCTTTTTGAGGATGTTCACCCTCTTAATAAATATGGGTATTCTAGAGATATTAACTTTCTTATCTGAGAGGTTGTATAGGTATTATCCCTTTCTTTGCTTAGGATAACCTACAAAGACACACTTTATGCTCTAGGGTGCTAGTTTGTTTCTTGATAAGGCCTTAAAAAATTCCTCAAAACCCCATACATGTGTATGTGAAAAAAAAGGTTTCCTTCCACTCCATTTGTCAAAGGTAATTCCATTTGATGCTTTAGTTTGTACTAGATTTAGTGTGTATACTGTAGTTTTTAATGTGTATCCCTAAAAGGATTGTAACATCTCGGAACCAGCCAGCCACCCGAATAGTGCCGAACAGGTCGGGTGTCACTACCTTAGGCGCACCTCCCCTGAATAACAAAGGCTACCGACTAGCAGTGAGGGTATGAATAGGTATAGTGGGGAGGCTATACCCTCTTGGAGGATCATAGTAAGGGTACTGGTCCGAGTATAACAGTAAAGATGCAGTGGAAAGAAAGACTCAGCAGACTCGAACCAGACCTGCAGAGCGGAAGCATATCCAATAGCAATAAATAACAGAAGCAATATAGGAAACAACTGCAGTGGAAATAAACACAACAGCAAGCTGATAACATGTAACTACTACTGAACAGTAAAACATGCATCCAGAACAGGTCATACACAACTGAATATAAAAAGGGCACCAATGGCTAACCAACAGTAGCTACAACAAGTAAGCATGTTGATATAGAAAAGTAAACAAAACAAAGTAAACCCCAGCTAGGCATGACCTCAAGGTCCATACCATCTCCATGCAACAACTAACGCAACCCAGCTTTTGAAGCTGTCCTCTTTCCTGCACGTAAATCCATAAAGTCTGCAGGCGTCTCGAAGGGCCCGTGCAGGGTGTGAGACAAATCTCAGTAGGATACCACCCAATGGTACATACCAAATATATGTGTTTATGCAGTCATTCATTTACAAGGAAAGAAGTAAACAGTACAGTGCACAAATAAATACAAAATCCACTAGTGCTCAACAGCCACCATGGAATGTCACCTGCTTCGGCCAACGCCGAAATCTCTATCGTGTAACCCGGCACCATGTTCCACCTGACACCTCGTGTCTCAAGTACCGACGTCCCAAAGGCACGCCCCAAATAGTAACCCGGCACCATGTTCCTCCTTACACCTCGTGCCTCAAGTACCGACATCCCGAAGGCACGCCCAAAATAGTAACTCGGCACCACGTGCCTTCTGACACCTCGTGCCTCAAGTAACGATGTCCCGAAGGCACGCCCAAAATAGTAACCCTGCACCACGTGCCTCCTGACACATCGTGCCTCAAGTACCGACGTCCCGAAGGCACGCCCAATCCCCTGAAGGCTCCTCACCTCCCACGTGGCTTTCTACGACAAGCACCCCCAACCAAAATACCTAACCGCAACTACAGGGGCCTCTACCCACACGAGTGGTCAAAACCACCTCATCATGGAGTATCTCTGTGTGCACACTACTCAAAGTCCCGGTGATCAGTAATCACCAAAATAGTCCTAAGCCACCAATATGTCTGACACCACGTGTCCCTGCGACCATGTCGCTCAAGTCCGATGACATCGCCACCCTAGTATCCCGAGCCATGCCCAACCTGACAGTCGTACCGCCTCAAGACGACGTCCATGACACCCAATCCCGTGGTCAAAACCACCCAAAGTAACCCGGGAAAATCCCCAACCTGTGATCAGCATCACTCAAGCATAACCGGGCCAAGCCCAACACAACCCAAAGGCTCCAGCAGATGTAATTCAACAATCGCATATATAACATAGTTAAATAGAAAACGTAACCAGGCAAAACCAACTAAACAGTCGAATTGCACTACACCAGGTGCTATCCCATACCATCACTGAGGTCTTAAATGCCTCTAACAATTATAGTAGGCTTAATAAATTAAACTTAACAGTTTAACACAATAATATTTCAATTAAAACCATTTTGGCGTTCCCTGGCCAAAATGCCCCGATGATCCATGACCCCTCACTCGGCCCGCTCACGCAAATTAGTAACCGGGCATACCCAAAGGCATACCAGAGGTCCCGTAAGAAATTCAGTATGAAAAAGCAGATAAAACGGGTCCCGCTCAAAATACTCGAAAATGCACCGAAGACCGCATTACCCAAACAACCACGAAAACACAAAATGAGGTATGCACCACCTACCTGAGACTCGCACGATGCTACTCCTCCGGTAACACCCGCCAATTCGGTCTAAAACATGGAAAATCTACAAAAGATTCAATACCATTCAAATGCCTATAACTCTTTCTAGAACGAAATCAAACAAAACGGCCAAAGTGGAATCGAGGCCTTATCGAGGGGGTTCTAACGCATCAAACCGAGATCAAATCTGACTTCGGATGAAGAAACAGGATGCAATTGAAAATCCGACCGACTTGGGGGTGGGGGTTCTGTCCAGAATCTCAAAACGAGGCTACTACCCGTTTTAAGTGAAAAAAGTACATGGCGTGTACTTTAGGACTACACACCATGTATAGGTCATTTAACTGTTCATAAGACGGCATGATTCCACCAACTTACTTTCCAAACCTACCGACACGAGTACACGATGTGTACCTAGGGGTGCATGACGTGTACTTGGTTCCTCTTCCCTTCCTAGCCAAATTACTCACACGCCACGTGTTTCCCTTATACACGGCTAGACTACACAGTGTGTCCAAAGGGAACACGACATGTCCCTGGCTCTACCTGACCAACGGCCTACACACCATGTATGGCCACCACACGGTCGGGGTTACATGGCGTGTTTAAAAATACACGCCGTGTAGTAATAAAATTCTACACGGTCACCCGCACGACATGTACTCGGCGAGTACACGGCCGACACTCGCTGAACATATACATGGCGTGTACTTAAAAGTACACGGTGTGTAGTCTGGAAATTTCCAAAACTTCCCATTTTATCTGGTTTCCTTGAACAAATCAAAAATTTAAATATGGTCAAGATTTTGACCCGTTCCAAAAACCTAGGTTCTTACAAACTCCCCACCTTAACGTAGCTCATCCCCGAGCTACTGAATGAAACCTGGAGATGGCACTGAACACGCCCATCCCGGTTAAACAACCTGGACTACCCCGGTCCCAAGGTTTTAGCTAAATTCCTCATGGGGATCCCCACCTTAGGAATTTCCTACTTGGTCTCAACCAACAAAGCTCAAAGAAACCAAGGTTTACTAACCTGTTTTCCAGACGCATAGTCTTTCCGTGATGCATTGTCACCCCTGAACCTCATTGGCACTCCCGCATCGATCCCGACACCCAACGTATCCCGCAATGCATCGATGTCCGCCTCCACGCGGTCCTGGTGCCTAGCACCTCAAGTAACCTACATCAACGATGCCCTGATGCCCAAGACACCTCAAGTAACCCGCATCCACGATGCCCCAATGCCCACGATACCTCAAGTAACCTGCATCCTCGATGCCCTAATGATACGCATCTCATACATATATATATATATATATATCACACACCCGATATGGTGCCAATCCCACTGACTAGCATCTAGTCAGTCCACAAGGATCCTATGCACTATGTTCACTAAAAACAGACATGCCTCTACTGGTCGTGCCAAAAAGGAAACATGGAGATCACGGCCACACCGCGGTGTACATCTAACTGTCATCAGCTCACCGGCCTGCTCAACCTCTTGCAGCTCCATGGCATGCACCTGGCCTGAAACACGGCTGCCTGACGCCTGACCTCCCGATGCTGCTCCAGTCTCCGGCCACTGACCCCTAAGCTGGGTCCCACCATCTCTTTCACGACCTCCGCACATAGCTGAACCTCGACTACCCTCTCCGAGTACCGAACCTAAACCAACTCAAGACGCTACAGTCTGTCCTGGTCCCTACCTGCCGGCTATCTGAGAAGGCTGCCTGCAAAACCTCTCCAGATTTCCATCCTGTCCACATGCCCGACACTCCTTCAGAGGCCTATCGCACTATGCCCGAACATGTCCCCGCTGTCCGCACTGAAAGCAAATCACCGAATAACTCCCACGAGGTGGTCTAGCTGAGTCCCTGGCCTGACTGCCCTGATGAAACTCATCCCGTCCTTGCTTCCTGCTGTCTAAACCATCACCTGAAGCTATCGTCCTGCCCAAGTGAGATTTCTCCCTCTCATTTCCCTTGGCTACGAGCACCTGATTCACCGCTTCGAAGAAAGAACCTAGCCTAAAGATGTTCACGTGGACCCGAATGACGTGTCGTAAGCCATCCTCGAAGCGCCTCACCCTAGCTGAGTCATCGCTTACTATACCAAGTGCAAAGTGAGACAACTCTGTGAAGGTAGCTGTGTAGTCCATGACAGACATGTCTCCCTGCTGAAGAATCAAGAACTCCCGAGCTCTCTCTTCCCTTAGTGTCTCCGGATAAAAGTGCTCGAAGAACCTGTCCTTGAAGTCCTTCCATGCCAGCCCCTCGTGCCTACAAGCCTGAACCTGTACGTCCCACCAACGCTTCGCCGGTCCTCTCATCATGTATGTCACTAGCTTGACCCTCTACCCTAGAGGCGTCTCCAGCTACTCAAAAATCATCTGTATACTCTCTATCCAGTTCTCTGCCGCCTGTGGACCACCCTCACCCTGAAAAAGTGGTGAGTTCTGCGACTGGAACTCCCGCGTCAGATACGCCATAGAAGGATCTGTAACCTGTGCGCCTATTTTAATCCCCTACAAGACACGTACCGGGCTAGCTTGGAGATGCTCGTCGATCCACGGCCCGAATGATGCCAAACCCGGCTGCTGTCCTGCCTGCACTGGATTTTGAACCTGATCCTGTCCCTGAGCCTGTACCTGCAGCTCGTGCTCTGTCTGTACTGAATTCTGACCCTGATCCTGTAGCACTGTGTCCTCTCCTTCCTGATGCTCCATTGAGCCGTGAAGGAGTAACCCGCTGAATACCATAAATGGTCAGACAACCCATATATATATATATATAACAATATATTATACGCAGATAAGGAAAGTAGTAAAAGGCAGTGCATAACAACTACCCCTACTCCCCCCTCACCGCAACCCATGCCCCACGGCATCCCGGCCTCATGGCCTCCTTACCCGCCCTCAACAGAGCCAAGTATAAAATGTACCTCGGGCCATGCCTGTCCTGAAAACTCATGTTGCCTCAAAACGACGACCAAGTCACCCAATTTTGACAGTTACACTGCCTCAGTCATAGTACCTGCCTGCTCTCATAAGAGTCAGACCCAAATATCCTACAACATGCAATTCTACAAAATATAAAGCATGGCATACACATTGCACAACTAGAAATTCTATCAGGAATTTCACCGTTTCACATTTCAAAGCAGATAAAGCATGGAAATTGATTTTTTTATTCACATGGCATTATCACTTCACAAAGCATACGCGCAATTATGAAATTGAAATACCCTAAAAATGTTCCTATAAAAAGCCAACACAAGGTAGCCTCGCCATATCGGGCCAAGGTCCAAATCTCCCTTACCATACCGGGTCAAGGGTCACATATCATAATCAATAACATCACACACCAAGTGAGCCACCGAGGTGGAAATCATATAAACCATAATCTGAGCAAAAGCAACCAGCAATTCCCACCCATGGAAACTAGGTCCATCCCTCGTACCTGGGGATGCAAGCACCCAAGCACAAGCTAAAAACCCAGTCTCAGTAACCACAACTTATCTCCAGTATACCATATCCCAAATAGTAAAACCAGCATAAATAAAAAGAGAAGTCTCAATCTCATTAGTAGCCAGAAAAACACTGCTACTAAATCCTTGTCAAGAACTCCTCTGATACCACTTTGTAACGTCCCGGACCCGGCCAGCCACTCGAATAGTACCGAACGGGTCAGGTGTCACTAACTTAGGTGCACCTCCCCTGAACGCAAAAGGCTGCCAACTAGTAGCGAGGGTCTGAATAGGTATAGTGGGGAGGCTATACCCTCTCAGAGGATCATAGTAAGGGTACTGGTCTGAGTATAACAGCAGTAAAGATGCAGCGGAAAGAAAGACTCAGTAGACTCGAACCAGAACCGCAGAGCGGAAGCATATCCTATAGCAATAAACAGCGGAATCAATATAGGAAACAACTGTAGTAGAAATAAACACAACAGCATGATGATAACATGTAAATACTACTGAACAGTAAAACATGCATCTAGAACAGGTCATACACAACTGAATATAAAAAGGGCGCCAATGGCTAACCAGCAGTAGCTACAACAAGTAAGCATGATGATACAAAAAAGTAAAAAAAAACAAAGTAAACCCCAGCTAGGAATGACCTCAAGGTCCATACCATCTCCATGCAACAACTAACGCAGCCCAGCTCCTGAAGCTGGCCTCTTTCCTGCATGTAAATTCATAAAGTCTGCACGCATCCCAAAGGGCCCGTGCAGGGTGTGAGACAAATCTCAGTAGGATACCACCCAATGGTGCGTACCAAATATATGTGTTTAAGAAGTCATGCATTTACAAGGAAAGAAGTAAACAATACAGTGCACAAATAAATACAAACTCCACTGGTGCTCAACAGCCACCATGGAATGTCACCTGCTTCGGCCAACGCCGGAATCTCTGTCGTGTAACCCAACACCATATGCCACCTGACACCTTGTGTCTCAAGTATCGACGTCCCAAAGTCATGCCCCAAATAGTAACCCGACACCATGTGCCTCCTGACACCTCGTGCCTCAAGTACCGACATCCCGAAGGCACACCCAAAATAGTAACCCGACACCACGTGCCTCCTGACACCTCGTGCCTCAAGTACCAGCATCCTGAAGGCACGCCCAATCCCCTGAAGGCTCCTCACCTCCCACGTGGCTTTCTACGGCAAGCACCCCCAACCAAAATACCCAACCGCAACTACAGGGGCCTCTACCCACACGGGTGGTAAAAACCACCTCATCATGGAGTATCTCTGTGTGCACACTACTCAAAGTCCCAGTGAGCGGTAATCACGAAAATAGTCCTAAGCCACCAACACGTCTGACACCTCGTGTCCCTGCGACCATGTCGCTCAAGTCCGATGGCATCACCACCCTAGTATCCCGGGCTATGACCAACCTGACAGTCGTACTGCCTCAATCCGACGTCCATGACACCCAATCCCATGGTCAAAACCACCCAAAGTAACCTAGGAAAAGCCCCAACCTGTGATCAACATCACTCAAGTGTAACTGGGCCAATCCCAACACAACCCAAAGGGTCCAGCAGATGCAATTCAACAATCGCATATATAACATAGTTAAACAAAAAATGTAACCAGGAAAAACCAACTAAATAGTTGAATTTCATTACACCAGGTGCTGTCCCATACCAGAACTGAGGTATTAAATGCCTCTAAAAATTATAACAGGCTTAATAAATTAAAATTAATAGTTTAACACAATAATATTTCAATTAAAACCATTTTGGCGTTCCCCGGCCAAAATGCCCCGATGAGCCACGACCCCTCACCCGGCCCGCTCACGCTAACTAGTAACCGAGCATACCCAAAGGCATCCCAGAGGTCTCATAAGCAATTCAGTATGAAAAAGCAGATAAAACGGGTCCCACTCAAAATACCCGAAAACGCACTGAAGGCCGCGTTACCCAAACAACCACAAAAACAAAAAATGAGGTATGCACCACCTACCTGAGACTCACACGATGCTACTCCTCCAGTAACACCTACCAATTCGGTCTAAAACGCGGTAAATCTACAAAATATTCAATACCGTTCAAACGCCTATAACTCTTTCTAGAATAAAAATCAAACAAAACGACCAAAGAGGAATCGAGGCCTTACCAAGGGGGTTCCAACTCATCCAACCGAGATCAGATCTGACTTCGGATGAAGAACCGAGAAGCAATTGAAAATCCGGCTGACTTAGGGGAGGGGGTTCTGTCCAGAATCTCAAAACGAGGATAATGCCCGTTTTAAGCGAAAAAAAGTACACGGTGTGTACTTTAGGACTACACGCCATGTATAGGTTATTTAACTGTTCATAATATGGAAATATTCTGCCGACTTACTTTCCTAACCTACCGACATGAGTACACGGCGTGTACCTAGAGGTACATGGAATGTACTTGGTTCCTCTTCCCTTCCTCTCCAACTTACTCACACGCCATGTGTTTCCCTTATACACGGATAGACTACACAGTGTGTCCAAAGGGAAAATGGCGTGTCCCTGGCTCTACCCGGCCAATAGCCTACACACCATGTATGGCCACCACACGGTCGGGGTTACATGGAATGTTTAAAACTACACACCGTGTAGTAATAAAATTCTACACGGTCACTAGCACAGAATATACTCGGCGAGTACACGACCGACACTCGCTGAACATATACACGGTGTGTACTTAAAAGTACACGACATTTAGTCTTGAAATTTCCAAAACTTCCCATTTTATCCGGTTTCCTCGGAACAAGTCAAAAATTCAAATAGGGTCAAGATTTTGACCCGTTCCAAAAACCCGGATTCTTAAAAGGATAATGGAAAATATACATGACTCATTATCGAACTTACCATGTCTAACAAGGCACGATTACTTCTTTGACTAAAACCATTACACTGTGGTATGTAAGGTGGAATGAGTTGATATAGAATCCCAAACTCTCATAAAAAGTTGATAAACTCTTGGTTAAGATATTCACCACCTTGATTTGATCAAAGATTCTCTATCATCTTTAAAAGTTGATTCTCTAATTTATTCTTGAATTCTTTTAATTTATTGAAGGAATTAGACTTAAACATAATCAAGTAGACATATCCATATCTTCTCAAGTCATAAGTAAAATTTACAAAGTATGAATACCCACCTCATGATTCTAATAGAAATGGTCCACACACATCAGTGTGTACTAATCCCAAAAGTTCCATGACCCTTTCACCCAGACCCCATAATGGCAGTTTGGTATTTTTTACTTATAAAAAACATGAAATATTTAAATTGGTTTCATCTCAAAAGAGTTTGAATAAAAATATTTATAGTTCTTTTTCAAAATATTCTAAATTACTTGACTAAGACAATGATTCCATAGTTGGGTGTTATATGAGTCATGTGAACATGATTTTTTATCTATTTCCAATATTTTTTTCATAATTTAATACATAAAGACCATTATTTAAATGTTCCATACCATAACATATAATGTATTTATAAAATAAAAAAAATTTATGTCCAAAAATGAAAATAAAACTATCGGTATCTAGGAATGATATAGTTTTTATGATCTTGGTAACAACTGGTACATAATAACAATCTCTTAAAACCAATATCATTCTTGTTGAAAAATAAAGGTGGTATTCACTAATATCTAGAGCATCCATCCTCACACCATTGATAGATCGTAAATCCCCCTCCCCTCTAGCATTCTTTTGAAAGATAAAAGGTTCCTACATTTGTATACATATGTGAGTACCAAAAGCTATACCTAATAACCAACATGTAGATATTGAAAGATTACACTCAATAACGAATGTAAAATTATATTCCCCTTGTATTTGGGTGTATTTCTTATTACAGTTCCCTATCTTTCCATGTAAAAAACATACTACTTCCTTTTCTTTGCCTTGCCTCTGGATCTTCCTCTTCATGGAAGGATGGTGCTCAAGATCTTTAGACCTGTTATGAGTATTTTCCCCCTTCACCTTGTTCTTCCTTTTCTTGTTCACCGTAAGGATCATGGGTTTATCATTCCTGTAACTCCCTAACCCCAGAAGTCTAGAGTCGGTGCATTATTTTAATACATTGGTATGATTACAGGGAATAAAGTCCCGAAGGACCGATCAGTTTAGCAGTCTTGGAAAATAGATTACATACATGAATTTTACATTACACTTTATAACATACAACACAAAATAAATAATCCTTTATTAATGCCATTATTCCCTTAGCTTAACCTTGCATATCAATCACAATACACTTCTTGGAATCTTGAAAAAAATAAAACATATAAATGGGTGAGCTCAGATGCTCAGTAAGGATAATAATATAGCGGGAACTTTCATTAATAATCACAAACATTTAATAAAATGTATAAAACTAAAAAAAAAATCCTTTTAAACACAAATTCATCATAATATGGAAAATATAAATCAAAATAATTCCACTTACTTACTCACATGGATATTCTACTAGTCGAATAATCACATGCAATATCAATAGCCACATTCATAATGATGGAATGCATAATTCCAGACTTTCATAACCACATAGTCAAGGCCTTGTGCCAAGACTACAAATAAGATTTTGTCAAGGCCTTGTGCCAAGACACTAGTTTGTCTCATGAGACCTACCGATGCATTGAGGAGCTATAGCGGGCTCCACCCATCTCTTACTAAGTCTAATGCATTCCTCATATGAAAAGGTTTAAACATAACATAAACATTCATATTAAAACTAGCATACAAAATGTCAATAATTTATCCATAAACCATGAATGGTATAAAAATAACACATCCAAAGTCAAACATATCACAAAACCTTCAATAAAATATAGAATATTTGTATCATAATAAATCAACTTCAAAAAAGTTTAGAATCCATCAAAGGATGTTGACATAGATGAAAATGATTTGTAAAACTCTTTGATAGAAATATCTCTTTTTCATGAAAACATTTAATAGTCACACAATTTAAAAATGAATACATTTAAATAGAATTTTTAATAAAAGTTTCCCATTCCACTTTGAAACTTTTCAAAGGAATTAACATTTAAAAAACATTCATGTCCATATAAATAAATCCTTAAAAACCATTTTGAAAACATGCACATTAATGAGAACGATTTAGAAGAATAAATATTTAAAACATTTAAAATTATGTTTTAGTAAAAAGTCTCTTAAAAAAGAATCCATTCAAAAACTCTTTTATGAAACATGGACATGGATAATAAATATGTCCCAGTAGATACTTACGTAAAAACAACCTCGGATAATAAAGAGATTGTGAAATTAACCCTTACCAATTTGGTAACTTACGAAACATACACCCCATGAAAGAAGTATCATAAAATGAATATGTAAATGCATATAAATTAAAGTGAATTACACAAAGAATACAATTATGGGAAATAAATACACCACAAAAAAGTTAATAGTGGCAATATAACATGAATCTCATGGGAATAAGAAGTGATATGAAAACCCCTTACCTTGCACTTTACTTTGGTTGAGGGTACGTTTAACCTCCTGTATAATGATCATTGTATGTTATTAGATTATACCAGAACCATATTAATATTTATTATATCATACATGATTCATTTATGACTTTATACTACCCATTTAATAATGATTTTCATGTTAAATTAACATTTCATGTAATAATTGCTTTCTTTATCGTCTGTATTTTAACTTATTATTCTTGACCGTATCATTTAGATCATGGTTTAAATACTTCAAGAATAAAAAACTTTATTCATGTATCATATATATTTAGAATATAAATATTTATAATAGATCGATATATGAAATGGAAAACACCGTTTATGGAGACGGTAGGCCGTACGTACGCATAAACGATGTTTCTGTTTTCATATCGTATTGCACGGAACTAAGTGAATAAGATATATGTAAGTACACACAAACACACACACACACACACATATATATATCTAATAGCATTATTATGTCATATATTACATACTTATTAATGATATATATTTTATAATCATCGTTGAATGGTGAATGTGAAAATGAATCATATCACGTTGTGGGGATGGTAATCCGTACGTACGCACAAGCGACAATATCATTACATTGATGGAGAAAATCGTATGTAATTGGATGGTATATCATATATACAAAATCATTAACATGTTATATTTATTATTTACATCAATTATACTCATTATTATACCCATCCACATAATGACGTGTTTGAATAACAAACAACACCACAGTGGCACTGTAGCAATGAAAGGAACTATAGTAGTAGCAGGTAACTGCAGCGGTGGTAGGGTACTATAGCAGTGGCGGGTACTATGCAGTACTGTAGCAATGCGGGTACTGCAGCAGTACTATTCACAGAATGGGCCTTGGGACAAAAAATGGGCCTATAGGCCATGTAATGGGCTAAATTCCCACTGGGCCTTTAGGCTATGTAATGGGTCTCCCTCTACCCAGTTAAAGAGGCCTTTTCTTTGCTTTAATATTAAATGAGTCTTCGGAACCAACCTTAAAAAAAACAACACCATGACGTGGAGACGGTAAGCCGTACATACGCACGTATGGTGAAATGTCATTAAAAGGATGGATAGAATAATAAATATGGTTGTGCCATATTTATAATAACATCAAATTATATAGAATATACTGGAGTTATTATTTTATAATGGAAATAACAATGAAAAAGGAAGTGGAAGAAGAAAAGAACTTGAAAGAGGTGATGAAATATTTACCTCTTATTCGGGTTCTTCTTTTTGATTTGATCAAAAGGGATCCTTAGGATGTCTTTATGACTAAAAAAAGGCCTCTAGGATGAAGGTAGGATAGTTGTGAGGATATTTGTTCAGTGGTTGGCCGATCCAAATGGCTTTGGAGGTGTGAATTAGAGAGAAGGGGGAGTGCCCTTTTATAAGAGGGTGAGGGGAACCTTAGGAAAAACTTAAAATATTATTTTATAATAAATTAATTTTTGGTTTATAATGGATCCAAAATAAATTATTTAAAGGATAAGGTGGTAATGGGTCGAAAAACACTCAACCAATAGGTTTTAGACAGGTTTGGGTCACTATATTAACCTTATCTTTTAAATTTAACTCTTAGTTAAATAGTATGATATTTACCACGTCTCTTTGTATTTTTATATTATATGGTTAATAAACGTACTATATACTTCAAATAGAACCTAAAGTGGCTCATTAATGATAAACCTATCATTAAATAAGTCTTTTTTCTGAACCTTAGATTTTTAGGAATAGAATATCAATTAATAATATAATATTTGTTTTAAAAACTCTTTTATGTCAATTTTTGACACTATTTTGTATTTTGTTTTTTCTAAATTCATAAAAACATTATTACTTCAAAAAAAATTCATCTAACCAACCCTAATATATCATATTAACCTATAAAATTATTGGAATTCATAAAAAGTCTCAAATTACATTTATTTGGATATTTATAATATCAATTATTTTAATCTTTCATTAATACAGTAATTACTGCATCATCATTGTGTCATAAATAAATTTAATTATTTAATGTATAAAAAATATAAATAAAATACCATTATGTAGGAAATACTTTTATATTTATAATGAATATTTATAGTCTAATTTATCTTATGTGTAACCCTATATTAATAATGGTTTAGTTATTAAACATTGAATTTAAAGCTTTTAACTCTTCTTTGAATTAAATAATAATAAATGTCCTAATATAATCCAAGTGGACCTACAGGATAATATTTTATTCCTAAGTTTGTTTTGGTCTAATTACACTTATCCAATAGAATTAGGACATGTGTTAGGGTAATAATAATAATATTTTTACCCTTAATTACCCTATTTACTTTTAACCGTGGTAAATAAAAGTCAAAAGTTACTATACAAAAAAACTTATTTTTATCTTATTGAACTACATTTTACTTACTGATATCAACCGAGTCTCTCAGATTTTTGAAATTAAATTCGCATAAGCGGTAAAATTTAGTTTTATTCAAATTTGCAACTGCTCCTAAGAGGTGAGTAAAAGACGGTAAAATTTCAATAAAATTTTTATATATCTAAACTTATTATAAAATGACTCCAATGAATTAAATTTAAATTATATAGGTATTATGTATCTATTTTGACCTAAAATAAATTTAAATGAAATAAATAATTATTTAAATGAAAAGACGGTTTTAACCAATAACGCAGTGTATTTCACTATTCATCAAAAATTGAATGTTTTCAGAAACATACCAAAAATTTACCCTAAGATAATTTTGATATTCCAAATTCAAAAAATGAATTCTATTTTACTAAATTCAAAACATAGAAATTTCATTTATTAATTTAAAATTAATGCTCGTTGTCAAAACCAAAAAGCATATTTTTAAGAAATAATAACTATCAAAAGATTGACACCTGTTTATGTCCAATTTCAAAGTGAAATTACTTACAATGACCAAAATTGGATTAAATGGTAAACATATAATCTATTTATACTTCCAAACCATTAAAATTTATAATTTAACAGTATAAATTATTTTGATTAAAAAAGTTTTTTCAGTTAAAATATAGTATTTTTCATTATTCACCCAATTATGAAAGTTATCAGAAAAAACCAAAAATTTATTAAAACTAAATTCTTTTTTCCTTATTATGAAGAAGAAGTTTATTTTGTAAAATTAAATATATAAAAGTTTTAAATATTGGATTTATAAAATAGTTCTCCATTAAAAGGCGGTAAAATTTCATTTTTTGAAAAATACTTCTTTTGTCTAAAAAAATGAATTTGTTCTTAAATTATGTCTAAGAAACTCATGATATGGATTCTAAAATTATAAGGATTATATAAAGTTCAAAATTTAGTTAATACTATTCATAACCGCTTTTGAACGGCTAGTTTGGTAAGTCGTGGTGCACTAGAACTCGGTATTGTGTGTAGTGAAAGTTATTGAATTACTTTAAAGAAATAACATACTATGAAATCTTGGGGTGTTACAATTCCCATGTCCTTATCCACTTGGTGATTCAAAGTAAGAAGTTTCTAAATAATCTTCTCATTATTGCTCATGTTATAATTAACATCTAAACTAGATAAGGTCTTAGGATGTGAATAAAGTATGATATATGTGCACAAATCATCTAGTAATTTAATACCTAAGACATCTAAGTGTGCAATGTATCCAATAATATTGACTACATGAGGCCAAGCTAGAAACAACTCTCCAAGCATAGTTGTAAACAAAGCATTAGAGATCTCATATCTCCCTTGTCTTACCTTCTCTTGATAGAGATCCCAAAGGGGAGACATCATGCTATACACATCCATGCCATCGTGTTGCTTTAGAAGCTCATTAGTCATGGATGATAACATAAAACAATGATCATTTGTGGAATCGTTCAAATGTTTCTCATAGAGATATAAAAATTCCTCACTAGCCTCATTACCCGATGCACCAGGAATAGATTCTTACAACACATACAATTTCTTCTTATGGCATTGGATAACAAGTAAGGGCCTTTTCCACTATTAGAGATTTGATATGGTGAGAAGGTTATCCTTCTCAAGTATGGATCATAGTGATATGTTTGAAGTAATTTTTATTTATGTTTCTACAAATAAGATAGGAAGAGTTTTAGTTATTTATCTGATAAAATTTGTGAAAATAAATAAAGACAATATTTATTAATCTCCCACTATTTTATCATAACCCAATAACCCTCACCATTATCTTCATAATATCATATTTATTAGAAATTATAGTAGAAAATATACATATTCCCATTATCATCACCCTAACAATGGATGATCAAAAAATTTGAAGCGTTAGAGGTAGGAATTCCAAATGTCAACTACATTAACTCACAATTTCTTGATCTATTGAGCTGAATCCTCAATCCTAAAATCCAGAAATTTTATTTCCTCAACCTTTTCCTCTTATTTAAACTTGGATCCCAACCCATGATGTGAACATAGTTAGGTTAACCCAAAAAATCAAGTTATAATCCCTTAATAATGGAAAGCACCCATACTTCGGCTGGTCAACCACTTTGAATTGTGGTTTAATTTTAACTAAAGTTGTGGATGGCTATACTGACTTAATATATTTAATTTATGGGTTTTATCTTTTATGAAAAAATTATGAATTATTATCTTTATTACATTATTTTTAATATTAAGTGGATTTACATAAATGATCAACCATGTCTTAGATAATATTTATGCATAATCCAATTTATATTATTTCTATCTTTCATTCTGGTTAATTCATTAATTTATGTGATAAAAAAAACTCACAATGAAATAACCGTGAAACTTGAAAAAATAAAATAATAAAGTAGTATTATCATGATGTTTTACTGATGTTTAGTTTATCTAGAGGATGATAAACCAAACATCAACCTAGGGTAAAACACATTGAACCATTAATGGTTCAACTTGTAGCTTTCCACTTTTTCACCTATGTATCTCTATTATATCTATTTCTCCACAGATCCAAGCTTTAACCATATCCTCTATCTTGGGAGCTCTAACCATTAGATATGTTTTTACCCACATCTAGGTGAGGAAACTAAATGATTGGTTAATGGATTTACATAAAATAAACCATGGGCACATAGTCGCTTACATAATGAGATTAGATATGACACACAAGAAAACAATTTAATTTAATAACAAATTAAATAAAACTAATCACATACAAAGGTCTGTTCTATGCTCCAGACCATCCACATGCATTAAATGAATCACGCATTTAATAAAATCAGAATTCAATTCTAATTATTATTATTTATAATAAATTATGCTTGAATAAATTAATCATCTTCATTAATTACCAGAAAGTTTAGTCAGAGGTAAACCTCCAACCATTTATTTAAAATAAAAGAAGATGAAAAGTACATCAGACATGCACAACAAGGTGAGAACAACAATTACATATCATAAAAGTCAGACCCATCGCCACATCCCTGATACACCATTTCCTCCGCAGTAGCCGATTCCCACTCCGAACTTTCATAATGTTTTAGAATCTTAGCATACTTCCTTCTAAGATTGAGCTTCTCCGAATCATCTTCATTAATTAATCATTTCTTTTATCTTAATTCTCATCCTAATTTCTATAATATTCACATCCATCATAATTTTAAACAAATTAAATAAATATATTTAAAATTAACTATGTAAAAAAATGTATCTTGGAGGGAACATGATGAGTACTCATCCAAACTACCCAATGTGTATTAGACAAATAAACTGTTTACTCTTGCAACATGTGGTATACATTCCTTATTATATAATTTCATGGTGTGTACTATCAATTTAACAACCACATGAAACACATGGTATTTACGTCACACGTTATGTTTCAAAGTGCGTAGACTAATACTTATAATATGAATTGTACAGAAATTAATTAGACACACACACACACACACACACACACACACATATATATATATATATAACACATCGCATGGCATGTACTATCAACTCAATGACCACATAGAACACAAGTTGGTAAGGTTTACATAGTATATTAGATTGATTTTAAATTCTACATAATTTGGTAAAAATACACAGTATGTATATTGGAGATACATGAAATTTATTTTTATCATCATCTATTAAGATCACACACCTAAGGACTCAGTGTGTAACTATGCCATGAAAAATATTGGTGTACATGTCGTGTACATGGGATACATGTTGTGTGGTATCTGAGTTACATGGCCACCAGTCATGTAGTCCATGTAAGGGAATACATGACATGTATGTGACTAATGGACTACATTCCATGTATTAAAGTTACACGGTGTGTACGATTCCAGACCGTTCCCTAGAATGGTCTAGTCTACACATGGTGTATAATTAAACTCAATTCATGTAATAAATATACATGACTTGAATTAATTATGAATTAATTATTGGTGGATTAAACACTAATACATGGAATGTACCTCTAGATTACACAACATGTACTCTTGTGTTATCCCAATAGACTCCTCGGCACCTCTGGATAAGATATTTTAATTTTTTTCATACATAAAAATAATTGATTTGATTATATTTATGAGAAATGAAAAGAAAGAAAGAAGTTATCCAAATTCATATTGAGGAATGATTAATCTATAATTAAAACTAATTAGAAATGAATAAATCAGTCAATGATATTAAAATAATTATAAATGATTATTCTCCCCCTTTGATACCAATTGATGGTTCCATGCATAGTTGAAGCATCATACGGTTCATGCCCAACTTTTCTTTTTGTCATGATATACGATTAATCCAAGATTTACATGACGATGGACATCACGATTAATGAAACTAAATCAAAGAATATAGACAATGGATAAATGATGAAACAAAAAATGCAGAATCATCAGATATTATTTATAATTAATTTACGTAATTTAAGAATTACATAGTGAGAAATTCTTTATTTGTTTATGGATTTGAAAACAGATCTATGTTGTACCATCATTGTGTTGTAGGGATCAATAATATAATCCCTATAGAGATGATCCACACATTATCCATGAATATCTGAACACCACCATAGGAATCTATAGGGGAGAGCATGGAATATCCTATCACTTGCATCATTTTCCTTTGATCTCCCTAAGAAATGCTTCCAAAGGATTATCCATAATCTCCCTCTAGACTCGAGAGTGGAAGGTGGAGGAATATCTCTCTCCATTTTTGGGTGTGTTCTGGGAGTGGTAGTTCTCTATAGATTGAGAGTATTTTCTCCAAATATCATTGTCCAAAACACAAAATAAATTGGATCTCTTAAGAAAATAATATAATTGGGTTTACATACCACTAGGGATAGAAAATAATAATTTCACATTGACCCTTTATTATTTCACAAATACCTATGGTACTCCATGTCTATAATAATAATAATAATAATAATATATCTTAACATGTGATAAACTCACAAATTAAATTAAATATTATTTATTCAAATAATATTAAATATACATTATTTCTCATCAGACCATTAAAATTACTTCGTCATTCCTCCACAATATTTACCGTGCCCTCAATAATTAATATTTATTTAATAAATAAATATCACTAAATTATTCTCTATTAAATAAATAAAATTATATTCACTAAATTGAAAATAAGTATTTACTAAATATTCTTCTAACATAATATTCTCTTGAATAACTAGTGACAGAATATATGCTATCAAGAAAACATGAATAATTATTAAACCATGTGTGGGATTTTTTGACTCCAAAATATATTCCATAAGATAAATCAAGGAGTATCAACCATAAAAGGGTTAAAGTTATGCTCTATGAGTCCGATGTAGCCGTAACCATTCACGAATCCCCTATCCACTATGTGAAACACTTTCAAGCATCACTAAACCCTTTTCTTATAAATACCCAGCTCATTCCAACTTAAACAGATGGCGCTACCTGACTCTTCAACTTCCTAATTACTCCCAATTGGCGAAGCACTCTAAGAAACATGAATAAAAACCAAATGAATCATCCAATTTATCTTATTTTCATGAAACCCCTCCCATATGTTCTTGAAATCCACCACCCAATGTGGGGATTCCTTTTGTGAAGGCATTTTCTCTTATGGGAGGAAGAAGTCCCCTAGGATTACATGGGGCTTTGAAAAGAATTAAGTCTTTGTGAAGAAAATTTCTCCTAAATCAGGACTTCACCCGGGGGGGGGGGGGTCACCAAGTTTCATGAAGCAGAAACTTCCCTACGCAACACACCTGAGCTTCACAAAACACCTCTATGAGGGGCCCTATGCTTCACGAATACCCTCAGATGGGACTCTCCATGTCGCCTCCCATATGTTGATGCATCTTCACAATGATGTAGTGTCCAAAACTCTCATATCCATCTAGGATCAGTTTTGTTTCACCTTCAGTTTTTATGTGACTTGTGCCACACACTCCTATGGCCCACTCAACTATAAGTGCAGACTGAGATTCCCATTTACCATTTAATTCTCAGTAGAGGTGTGCTAATACCCTTTGTTTCTC
Source organism: Viscum album (assembly GCA_963277665.1). Lineage (NCBI taxonomy): Eukaryota > Viridiplantae > Streptophyta > Magnoliopsida > Santalales > Viscaceae > Viscum > Viscum album. The sequence continues at coordinate 870,738,972 of OY728147.1, read as the reverse complement.
ATAATAGGGATGATAACATGGACCTTGTGGTTGAAAAATATTCTGCATTATTCAAACATATAATTTCTAAATCCATACCCATCCTATATGTCCATGAGTTGTGGTTATGTAAGCCTACAGGGTAAGGAGGGAGCCCCCCATGTTCGTATTGTATGAAGTAAAACTTTCTAGCACCAACATCCTCATCACATGACATAAAACTTTATCCATACCCTATACAATGAACATGGTTTTTGGGAGGAAAGGTATCTAGATAGATCAACAAACATGACTATCCTAGATACCAAAAAACTAGAGGGAGGTGGGTGCTCCAATGCCCCCCCTCTCTCAATCTCCCTTCAGGTAGCTTCCACATGTAATCACCACACACCCTTTCATAGGATGATCTATGTATGAGTGACGTGGAATAATATTCTACTTACATTGAATGAGATCCTCCTTAGACATCTCCCATGTTTAAGCCCCACATGATCTCTCATTGGTGCATCTTTCATGACACAACTTCCAGGTCTGCTGCTTTCACTTATTTCTCACACCGAGCATGAATCACATGGTCAAAGAGGTTAGTAGAAAACATGAAATCCATCCATACTCCATATTATCCATGAGAATCCTCTTTATGTATAAGCCTCAATCATTCCACCTTTCCATGGACCTCTTCCTTATGTGTATTCCCCAGTCATCCCTAACTACATGAACTTTGATTCCCAACTATCTGGGATATGTAGGAAGAATCCTTGATGTCCAGCCCAAAAATACATTCCCATCTTGGTCTTTCACCAGAGTCACCATTCCTTGGGAAGGTCATTCCCCAACCCGGAGACCATATATCCTTCGATTCCCTTTGGGAGGATTCCATGCATAATCCCTACACCAACCTTCCCTAAATATGTGGACTTTGATTCCCAACTTAATATGATACATTGGAATCCTACCTAAGGTTCAATCTCAACATCCATCCACCAATCCATATCCATCCTAGTCTTCACATAGGACACCACATCTCAGTGAGATCATGCCACTCACATGGGGGACCACATCTCCCCCAATCCCATAGGGAAGCTCTTATGCATAAGCCCCACACCATTCATTGAACTACATGGGATTTGATCCATACCATCTAAGTAGGGTATGTTGGACATCTCCCTGCAGTTCAATCCTAACCAATGTTAAACCTGGGTGACACCTTCCTAGGGACTTACCTCTCTGGTGTGCCTTCATGAGGAATTATGATCCATCCATCCCATATTTTCCTCAAGGGGTGTTATTCTAGTTCACATCACCCTGATCTATCCCAAGAGATGTTCAGATCCATCCATATTGGGTTAGCCTCAAGGGGTATTCTCACCCATCTATTAGGTGTGACATCACCCCGTCCGGGGGTGCATCTCACTTTTACACCTTTAAGGGAATCCTAATGACCTGTCTCTATAGGTCATTAAACCTTGGATCCACCTATATGGGGCGATCTGATCCATCCATCAGTAAACCTCTCAGGTGTTCACTCCTAATGATGTACCACCTCAATTTTCTTTTATGAGGAATTCCAATAAAATCCCTCAAATTTATAAAAGATGTTAAAATCATGAACTTTCTCCATAAAATCTACCTCATGATTAACATGGGATGCCTAAGGAGAAGATTTAGAAGATATTCTCATGTGGCATCATCTACCTCATTCTAAACATGGGATGCTTGAGGTGAAAGCTTAGTAAGATATGCCTTTTGCATTAGATACTTCATGATCAACATGGGATTCTGTGGGTTCCATTCTTGAGATTCCTCTAGGAGATTCTCTCATATGAGGAATAATATGGGTGATTTATGTTCTAAAATCCAGATATTCCATCGATGCCCAACATGATGAATCTCCTAACCGAAGGTTGCTACCATATCAAGACCCCTTGAGAATGTTTAGACAAAAGAAACATAATTAATCGACATCCAAAAAGAGATGAAATTAGGGATGAGTTTCATGACCATGACTAAAATATATGAGGGAGACCCGAACTAGGTTATGAGTTCCAAGGATGAATTCATGGAAGCAGGAACCAACATCCCATAATCAATTTTCAATCAAGGAGATGGCATCACTGATGAATGTGATGAATGATGACCTCCTTTGGAAAGTGGGAATGTGGGGTAATAATTGGAGTGCTAGTGTCAAATTAAAACATGCTCAGTGGTACACCCTAGATAAAGTATTGGAAATAGAAATGGTGAACCTGATGTGAAACTTTTCTCCTTCAACCATGGGGATTATCCATGTTGGTCATTAGATCAAGGGTTGTACTCAGACACAACTAACATTGGGCCACCAATAGAAATGGTGAACCTAATGTGAAAATATTCTCGTCAACTATGGTGTTTTTTATCACTCAATACATTAATAGATAATAATGTCACTAGATCCATAAATTTGACACTAGTACCCACTAAGAAAAATAGTTGGCCCGACATGGATCTCAGTAGAAATTGGGGCAGTTTGAACACTGGGAATTTTAGGGAGCGATGTTTTCAATGTGGATCTCTCTCTATATCCATGGAATATTGGATAGAATTTGGTAATTGGGAATTTATTTCCTTGTACCCATACTGATAGCTGATTCTTCTTAATTTTTAGGACATAAGCTACATAAAACCAAAAACCTAATGCCCACCAATATAGGGGAATAAGAAACATCAATGTGACCATCCCACACAATTCTTACCCCACTGCAACTTTATCCATGACTACAACTACTGAGTTCCCATACCCCATCTCACCCTTAGATATTAATTAGAGGAGGGTGATAGACACCCCCATATGCTGGTATGAGAATATGAGGGTCATTACCAAGAGGGACATGAACCAGCATGACATGGGGGCCTCAACACCTCAACTAAATCACCCCCAAGGGATGCATAGGGATCCACTGATCCCTACTCCAACAATGAACAGCCTTGGAGACCTCTCCCTAGAGTGATCATATGACTCGATCCCCTACACTGAGGAGATAGGGGATTCCTGAATCACCCAGGCTATGAGTAACACACATGATCCTTCATGGATATATCCCATCAGGATTAATCAATACCATCAACAACCAATTTTTCAGGCTGAAGAACAAGTGTATTACACCCCTGCTCTAATGGTCCCAGTTCGATTCACTTGACGCCAACATCGGGCTCAAGATCAGGAGGATGGATGTTAAGGTTCATCATATTCCACATCCCCCATTACCCCGACATAATCAATGAATTTCTCTATACCCCTTCTACAAAAGAGTAGGGACCCATCTATGACAATTTGGGATAGAGATAAAAAATGTCTCATAGGAGGTCTGGTTGGGATCTCTAAGTGGTGGGTGTAACCAGTAATCATTATGGGCTAGCTTGTAACAATGAGTTTTAGCATGGAGATCATCCCCACACTGTCACCAACCAAGGTAGAGGTCCTACACACTCTCACCATAGATGCAATGGTCCTTCTCATGCTGATCCCAGCTCAAGTGGAGGCCCTCCATACTCTTGAATCAATCCAAGCTAAGATCCTCCCTACTTCATCGAAAACCAACATAGAGGTCATCCCCATTCCATCATCACCAGTAAGTATGGAGGTCTTCCTCATGTTTTCACATAACAAAGAAATGTCCCTCCTTACTTATTCAGTAATCAAAGTGGAGTCCCTACCAACTATCTTACAAATCAATGCGGAGGTCCTCCCCACACAACAACACACCAGCATATAGGTCCTCCTCATGCTGAAAAATTACCCTTTCTTGAAGATAAGTCCCAGGGAAGAAGGTCGAACCACCAATGACAACATCATAATACTTGGAAGTAACAAATAACTGTCAATATCATATTCCTATTAGACTATGAGGGGGAATGTGACTCAATGTTGGAGCCTTCACTCTATCCATCTGCATCAGAGTCTTGGTCATGAGACCGATAGATGATGTTCTTCATCCCTGATGGTGAGGTCCAAATAATTCCTAAATCCATTCATAGGTATATGTAAGAGGAGTAATATTTGGCTCCCTTATAGGGTATTATGTTGTCGTCATCTCTTTCATTTCTAGTTTCATTCTCTACCTCTACTTGAGATAATAAAGAGCTATTATGGAATATGATAGATGATGATCATACAGAAATACTAATGATGAGCACCACAACACTTTCACCCAAGGTAATAGAAAACATCCCATCCTACCAAGATGCAGTGATGTGGTTGACCTTTTCGCCGAGGAATGCTCCAACATATGATGAATAGTTAGCTTAGGCAGCTATCTCTTCACAGATCAGCTTGCTATAACAACATCCCAAATCAATGTTGCTACCTATCCCCCATCTAGTGATGATTGAATCTTTGTATAGACAAGTGTAGGGAACCACTTCTGAGAAGGAAATACTTTTGTACACTCTTTCTACTAATTAGATATCAGTGGTATTCTATCTAAACAAAACGTCCTACCTCGAAATTCTAGAGTCCCTCACCCAGGACAAAGTCATGTGTTTCCACTAGACCTTATGGATGACATGTTTTCACATCTATTAATGTCAGTTGGTGTACCTAGGATGTCAAGATCATTTTTATAGAATTGATCAATAGTGTCGTATGGTATAGTTGGAAGCACTCCTAGTGGCTCAACATCATGCATCACCTGGCTATCACCAGATCCTCCAACTGGGATAGATATAGTGCATCAAAGTGCTCTATAGAATCATAGAAGAGTCATCACTACATGTGTAGATCAAAGGATATGGATAGTATAATGATCGTAACTTTAGTCCTATCCTATGTCAGCCTAACCAACCCATTGACATCAAGGATATTTCTATGGGTACAATCTTAGTGAACATGGATGAGTTCTCTTAGGACAGGGACATAGGCATAGGGTCCAACAAGGAGAACCCACCCCCAAGGGAAGTGAAACATCTAGTGGCCCCTTATATGAGTGTTATCACTAACTTACAAAGGAATACTCTCAGTATTGAAGTGACCTTGACATTGGTGCCCATTTTCCATTGTTTCAACAAGGGTAAAGAACTAATCGGGACCTCTAACCCTCCTGATCCATTTAATGTTATACAAAAGATAGAGGTAGATCTTTCAATCACCACCTTATAATAGTATATCGACAATAAAAAGAGAATCATTGAAAATATTTCATTGAGAACCACCCAGATTATGATTCTCATGTTCCTCCTCTACAAGGGAAGTTAGGTAAAACACAAGTCATTTTTTTTATAGTTTCCCCTATTTAGGACCGTCAACTCCATGTATCCTGATAGAGATAAATCAGGAACCTACATAAAGTGATCATTATATGAATTTCCCAATCCACTAGAAAAACATGACAATATCCCTTAGGACCCAGATCAATCCACTCTACAAGTCGCACCCTGATCCATCAAGCCTACATATAGGTTGGATGATCCTTTCAATGCCTTAGTGGTCAGGAATTCTTAATAATAAAAGAACCCCCTATATCAAAAGATAGACACACTCACCACTTTTTTTGAATCCCTAGATATGTGAAAAGTGTAAATACCACCTGTTGGAAAGATACTTATTGCATGGGTGGATGATATGTGAGTGTCACCGACTTTTGAAATCATAATTTCACCCCGTTCAATGGGATGGGTGACCCGCTATAGTATCTGGACCACTTCATCTCAATGTGTGGACCCATGTTGGGATCCAAAGAGTAGAAAAATCTAGCCAAGATCTAATGTTTCATATAGATTTTGGAAGGTTCAGTGTTCATATGATAAATCTAGTTTACCATCAGGTCCATCACTATTTGGGAGGACCATTGCTTATAGTTTCTCTACTAGTTTAGTTATACCACAAAAAAAAAGCAAGTATCATTGACCTATTCATGTGAAAAAAATTCCATATGAGCATTTCATAGAATTTATTACTCAGTGGAAGGGCCTAAAATACTTAATAGATATGCCATTGACTTAAGGGAAAATGATGACGATGTGCATGGGGAATGTAAACACTAAGTTGGTCACTACCCTAATTCCTCAGAACACCCTAGGTGGATTTTGAGATTTCTCTGACAAGGAACAACACCTAAAGGAATAATTGAAACAATCCAAGTGGGTATGTACTTTTCCTATTCCTGATCCTATGAGAATAGATGAAAGGGAAGAGACGAATGCCACCATATAGGCAGAGGCTTCTAGTCTGCTAGATATATTTTTGGCAGATCCTTACTAAGAACAACCTCACCATAAAAAAATCCTCATCATCAGGATCCACCTCACCCAAAATAGAATCATAAGGGACCCCCAATCAAGTGTAGAATCCTAGAAGAGATAATCAGGATCCATACCCACATCAGGAACCAACCCTCTCTTAGGTCTAGGCTCCCAGAGTTCCCTTCCCAAACATGGGAAATTGGACCTATTCATTTAAGGGGTCCAAGGTTCCCATTTATTTCCATAATTCCTTGGAGAATGGAATTTTGAAGCTATCAGAGTTTAGGATACCCCAAGAATTTAAGCTCACTGATCTCCCTAACCACTACCCATACCAAAGGATCCTTGGACATACCATTAAGAAATTACATGTGTTCAAGAATTGGATCCATAAATAAGTGGAAAATAGTGCGTTCAAGTTGGGAGATGTCCCGACATAGGTAGATCATATATCTGCAGAGATCGATAGTGATAGTGAAGGTTATAGGGAGTATAAATGAGTTTCCAACTATGTGACTCAGAAGTATGATGACTAGTTGACCCACAGAGTAGTTGATCATGCCCAAAATATCATTTGTGCCTATTTAAAATAGTCTGAACCTTCTAAAGTCACTGTATCCTCTTTATCTGATGCTTATGCTTCTAAATAACATCCTTATATATCTTGTAAGAATAGGAACCTATGACACAAAGGAAAACAGAATCCCCTTCTGGTGATGACTCCATCCTGCACACTGAGTGACTTTATTCCTCTAGAGTTGGGATTCTCTCCTAGGTTCAACCCGGCATTATAAGACCCTTCTGATGATGATCAGGAGTATTCCTATATGAAAACTATTGAATTGATAGACCCTTTTGTGTTCCCTAATGATGAATAATTCCCTATAGATCCTCTGAGTACCTTCAATCAACACTATTAGAGAGGTGGTAAAAGGCGTGAAAACCACTAGAACACTCATCCCATGTATGATAATGAGACCAGGTAGCAGGATTTGCACAAATTTTAGTAGGCATAGTCTTCCTAGTATTCTATATCATACTTTCTCCCATAGGTGATCATACTCACTAACTTGGAGGAATAGACACAACTGCATATTGATCAACTAAGTCCATCTAAGGCTAAACCTTAATTTTCTGATAGTCATCTAGTTGTGGTTCTGGGAAATTTTGTAGATGATTCAAAGTATATTTGAAGAACCACTTAGATAATCCAGAATCTAGTGGTTCATTTGAAAGTGCTCATTGATACTATAGACAATGAGCATCCCCCTATAGTATGGAATGTGCATCTCTCATGGAAGTACGATGTGCGGAAGAACCTTTTCTAGAATACCTGAAAGGAATTCAATCCTCTAGGACCTCTATCTATCATAATATATTTTTGAGGCTCTTGAAAAATCCTTGATAATACCCTTCCTATTTGTAATGGAGGCAGCATTCACATATACCTTATATGATGAGGAGGTTGATTAAGTAGAATGATGAGGCATCCTATCATTTTCTAGATATGATAAGGTATACCTTATTCAGGGGAACATCCACCCGTTGTACATCACAGGCCAACTCAATGGCATGGAATTACATCTCTGTCTAGTCAAAAAAAGTTTCAAGATCATCTCATCTTAACCCAAACACTCTACAAGTTGGGGATAATTGAAGTATATCTATGTCCCTATGACTTGATGATTCAAGGCTATAATAGGACCAAACAGAGATTGTGTGGGAGAATTTGGTTGAATACCCAGTTCAGAGGTTTGGTAGCAAGTATTGAGTTCATGGTCATCTTATAGGACACTACCTAAAACACATTTATGGGTAGGACTTGGATCCATCTACATACAGTAGTTTCCTCCTTGTACCACCAATGCCTCAAGTACTCCCTCAATGGTCGAGTGGGCATTCTCCAAGGCATAAATCTACCTTCCACTATTGTGAAGACCGCTATCTAGATTCTAGATATTACAATATAAAGGAAAATAATGTTTAGACCAATACGTTTAAGCACAAAACTAATGGCCATAGTCCATGGACAAACATGTATGATGCCTTCATCCTCTCAATTCATAGGTCAGATTCCATGATTCCAGACATGAGAAAATGCTTCATTATTTTTGAGAAGAAAGGGAGATTTTCCCCCAATTACAAGTAATGATAGAATATTACCTCATACTCCTACACAGGTTAGGACTAAGTGATTCTATAAACACATAAACCTATAAAGTATTAAGATGTTTTCCCAATGACTTCCATCCCATGACACCTTCATCTATTTTTTGGAGCTAGGTTGAGTCATCATAAACCAACCCACCACTATTTCTTTGACATATAACTTGGGTTCCATGGTTTAAGTTCTTATGGGATTGGTTCAACAACCTCTTTCAAAATGGTTTCATCAGAGCAGGAGTCCCTCACTGCGGATTCCATGTCTTCCCTGGCCGACACCAGTGTTTTCCCAGAATGAGCTTTCTTGGATTAATTTCCTTTCACTAATTATCCTATCTTATATGATGGATAGGATCTGTAATATGCTCCTCTTATATTCGAGGAATGGATATCCACCACCATCAATGAGATGGTTCAGGTGAACCATGGTACGAAGTATGATTCTAGGCCAATGCTGATTAGTGCAGGCATTCCTAAGAACAACCAATATAAGTATATACCTTTCTTGAAGAAGGACCATGATGTATTTTCATGAAGTTATGAGGAGAATCTAGGACTAGACCCTCATGTCAGCATCCACTGTCTTCATCTTCTAGTTATTCATCATGGGTTCAGGAATCCACCCAAGAAAATTCACCCCTCTCATAGTCCCATGGGTGAGTCCAAGGATGATAAGATCATCAAAACCAACTTCATCAAGGATGTTCAGTACCCTAAGTGGATTGAAAAAATCATTATATTTAGAAAGAATAATAGAAATATCAGAGTCTGTATCAACTTCCATGATCTTAACCATCATTTTACAAAGGATTATTTTCCCTTCCCATGATAGAGATGTTTATCAATTCCAAAACTGGTTTATGAGATCTCTTTTTCATGGATGGATACTCCGAATACAACCAAATCTAGATGGCCCCTAAAGAGGAGAATTCTACCACAATTAAAGCACCATAAGGGACTTTTTTCTATAATGTCATTCCCTTTGGTATAAATAATGTGAGATCCACCTATCAGTAGGGCTTGCAACACATATTCAAACCAATTCTCGGGACACTAGTGGAATTATTCATGGATGATTTGGTGGTAACATCCAACTAGTATCAGGACCATCTCAGAGACATTGAGAAAGTTTTTAGCTTCCTCCATTACTAACAATTGAATATTAACCCCTTGATGTGTGATTTCAGGGTTACCTATGGGAAGTTTCTTAGATTTGTAGTTAAGTATAGGGGCATCAAGATCGATCCAGAGAAGATCAAGGACATCAGCCAGATGCCTCCTCTAAGCAAACTATGGATCTTTGAGGCCTTCAAGGCTACTTGGACTATATATAATGATTCATTGCAAATATGGATGGGAATTTTTAGCCATTATCGAGTCTCATGAAGAAAGGTACAAACAAAGAATTGAGAGGAAGAGTGCCAAATCTCCTTTAAGGAAATAAAGCAGTACTTGCTACAACCATCTGTTCTAATGACATTCATCTATAGAAATCCCTTGGTCCTCACATAACCACCCTATAATGATCCCTCAGTGCTCTAATCACTTATAAAAACAACTAAGGGACATATAACAATTTATACTATCTCATTCGCATTCTCCTTGACATAAATTCAAGATACTCTCCTATTGAGAAGTGATGCCTCATTTTTGGTTTTTGCAGTGTAGATGTTTTGGAATTTTTTAAGCATCATGAGATGCAACTAGTGTCCCATGTGTATCCACTAAAGTATATAATGAATAGAATAATGTCTATAGTCCGCTTGGAATTATGGGAGGTGATCCTTCACTAGTTCAACATTAGGTTCATCCTGTAGAAATCCATAAAGGGTCAGGCATTGGAAGACTTTATTTCCACTAATCCAACTTATGAAGAGCAGTACATGGATATTGAATTCATAAATGAGTATATCCTCTTATTGTACCAAGCTATGTCATGCTAGAAGATGCATTTTGATGGTGACTCCTGAAGCCCGACCAATCAAAGGATCAATGATCCCAATCTCAAAAGAGCAGGCTTGGGGATTGTCTTCATCACCCCAGCATAGCCCATCCTACCCTATTCATTGAAACTGTCAGAAGGTTTAACCAACAATGAGGAAGAGTATCAAGTTATCATTATTGGTATTGAGTAGGCCCTCAATATTGATTTCCCCCGCTTTCAAGTGAAGGGATATTATGAGTTAGTCATCAGGTTGATCAATGGTGACTATATAATCAGGAAGCCATAAATTTTTTCTCTATTGAAATGAAATCTTCAATTGATGGCCCAATTACCTTCTATTATAGAGGTGATTCTTGTTCCCCTGTCATAGAATAATCATGTTGATGACTTGGACAGTCTAGATACCTCTCTGGTAGATCCTAACAAAGATAATCAATTCATTCATGCGGCGCATCAGTGAAACATTTTCCCATCAGCTTTGATGAAGATGAAGTTCAGTAGGTACGCTGGATAACTAATGATACTTCCACATTAGGATCTCCAGATCCAAAAACAGTGAAATAATCCTTCAATTGGACAACTCCATTATTTGAGTATCTCAAGAACAATTCCCTCTCACTAGATAGATCCGAACATGAGCGAATCAGTTGGCACACGGTGAATCTTACCCTATAGAGTGGGCCCAACCTTGTGAAGACTCTCTATGGATGTGGGTTTGATAGAATTATAATCCATTGAAATAAAGGAGATCATATCACCTAGGTTATTTAGAAAGTTATTGATGGGTCATTTGGTTCCCATCAAGTAGGGTTGAAGCTTTCTCACCAAATTTGAATGATGTGATACTTCTAGCCCACTATGGTCCATGAATACATTGAGTTTTCCAAGATGTACTAAGAATGTTAGGTTCATACCAACTTCATGCATTCTCCACCATATCCCCTTCAAACAACCATGTATTCATGGCCCTTTGCAGTCTTGGGACATGATTTCATGGGAATGTATCAACCAACAAGAGCTCACTAGTGAAGATTCATTGTAATAGTGATTTTTTTTGAGTGGAAAAAAGTGATCATTCTTAAAGAATTTAAGGCCCAATGTGGTTGAATTCATGATATCCAATGTCATCCATTGATTTTCATTCCCTCATTATATCCACACTGAAAATGGCAACAAATTATAGTCTACTAATCTGAAGAAGTTGTACACCAAGTAAAAAATCCGGTCCAACCATTCTTCCCGCTATTATGCACAGAAAAATGGATAGATCAAGGTGTTAAACACAAACCTCTCTATATTTTATCAAAATATTGTAGGCCATAAAAAGAATATTTGACTAGATAAACTCCTTAATTACCTCTAGGCCTACCGAATAATGACTCAAAATTTCACCTAGGTGACTCTATATTCCCTAGTGTATGAAACATAGGTAGTCCTGCCCATTGAGATTTAGTTTCCATCACTTCAAATAGTAGTTTATGACCAAAATAAACCAGAAATTTTCAAATAAGTTCTTCTAGATGAGCTGTAAGCTCTCAAAGAAAATAGGATTCAGGCCTTGCACAATCTTGAGAGGCACCAAAATTAAATAGCAAGATCATTCAATAAGAAAGTTTTCCTAAACTCCTTCCTCCAGGGTGACAACATACTGGATCTGTAGACGCCAATGATACCCAGAAGGAATCCACCAAAGTTGGATCCTTGGTGGGAGTGACCTTACATCATTCATAAGGTTTATCCCAATGTTTTATACTATTTGATCACGATATATAGAGAGCGCATCACTCCTCCAAACAACACCAATTTTCTCAAGTGATACTTCACATAAAGAGGATACTTTCATCCCTACAACATGATGTTAAAATATGTTGTCATAGTCTAAGAAACATGAATTTAAACTATGTGCAAGTTTCCTTTAGGATTGTGATGTGCGATGTGGGTCTCTTGGTCCTCATTCATTATGGGTAGAGAAGCCGCATCATGCATATCTATTTTATAATTCTTTACCCCTTCATCCTATTTGTACGAATTTAACCTACATAACACCTATTATCCTATCTTCATAATGATGAACTACACTACACCACAACTTCCTCGCCTAATGGGACGTCACCCTTGGAATTGATTATTGACCATGCCACTTTAAAGATCTACGTGTGGCTTGATCTAATCCTTATAGGATAATTAGAAACACCAAAAAAAATTTCTTCATGTTTAGTCATAAGATTATCAAATTTTGACACCTTGGCCTCAGTGTAGTCAAAGAAGAATGAAGTTAAATTCTATGAGAGCCCCCTTAAAAATGTGTATGTGGTTTTAGGACCTCCTAGGTCCTCATTCACATCATGTTTTTTTACTTATACGCATTATGTATATACCTTTTTGAGGTAGGTCTGAACTCTATGGCCTTAAAATAAGAACCCTATGAACCGAAATCTATGACCCTAGACTAAGAACTAATGGTCTGGGTAACATGAACATAAACTATCAACATCATTTCTAATAATTATGACTTAAAAATTTATGTAGGTTTCATTTTAAATGTGTATGTGGTGCTAGGACCTCCTAGGTCCTCATTCATGTCAGGTATTTTAAGACACCACACAACACATACCCATTCAAAACATCTCCACATGGTCCAAACTTCACGACCTTAAACTAATAGCTTATAGTTTAAGTAACATGAATATAAACTATCTTACACAATCCAAAATACATGACCTTAAACTGAGATATTATAGTCTAAGTAACATGAATATAAACATTCTTCCACAATCCACATTTTATTACCTTAAATTATTCAAAAAACTAGAGTGTGGGTCCAACATTCCAGTTTACCTCATTTATCTTCGAGTCTTTCTCAGTTTGGATTTCTATCATCTTCCAAATCCATACAGACCCCCTAATGTTAATGGTCTCATTACACTTTGGCTCACCTTCTATACTAGGCTGACTTAATAATGGATTCCTTGAAATAAAAACATATCTTTTGTTTTGAAAATGGTCAACAGTAGATATTGCCTTTTCTCACCCCATTATTGACTGATATGGCTAAGGTTTATGTGTTTTGAACATGGTCAATAGTTGATCCCAACATATTGATCAACTATGATCCAAGTTTCAGAAGTCTCATCTTAACTTCTTTTCCCCCTATTGTGCATTTCCTCATGTCAGGAATACCCCCTTATCATTCCCTATTTCCCACACCGAGCATGACTCATGTGTGCATAGGAGTTCTGGTAGGGTGTGAACTAGTGAGGTCAAGTTGCATAAATGGGACCATGGTCCAAACTCTATGACCATAAACCAAGAGTATAACCCAATTCCAAGCATCATGAATTTAAACTATGTGTGAGTTATCTCAAGTGTGTTTTGTAAAGCATCAAATGGTCTCCTAGGCCCCACCATTTGCGTTGGGTAATCTTCCTTCATATTCGTGTACACCCCTCTTACACACTTACCCTTTAGTCCATGAAACATGACTTTAAAATTTTTGTGTTTCCTAGTCACACAATGTTATGCTGTGGGACACATACTAATTACATGTTGTTAAACTCTGTCGGGTATATTTCTCACTATATTACATTAAACTACGTGTCGATCGTCTATGCTGTAAGATGGAAAATTTAAAAGCATCCTAGGCACTCACCAGAGGCCTTCTCCTTTTCTATCAGTCATCTATCGCATCATTCAAATTTTTATTTGTCACTCAGAAACTGAGATTATGACCTTCTGGAAGATAGGGTTGATATTCATTCAGACCAATATGCCTATGTCAATGTGTTCTATGTATAGGTGGCATAACTATGAGAGTACTAGAGTCTGTTCAAATATTCCATCACTTCATCCCACACATCACATACCCCTTATTTGGATCCTCACACTCTTTAGTGTATGAAGGGACCCCCCTAATGAAATGGTGTCTAAATACAGCTCACTTACCTTCTTGGGTACATGTCCTGAAAGACTTTGGATTACATTCTAAGACAAGTTCTGTGTTTCAAACATGGTCAGTGGTTGACCCTCATTTGTTTGTCCCCATTTTAGGATAATAGTAAGAGTACAATGTTTCAAACATGGTCATTATTTATCATATACTTCCACACCAATCTATTTTTTATCTGAATTTTGGGTATTGTGATTCACACATCTCATTTCCCTTTGTTTGGATAGATTCTAATTCCCCTAGAATTATTTAATTAGAGAACTAGTGCATGTTGGATGTTCTAGAGACCCGTTCTATAGCCACAAAATCTCTCATCCCAAACAATATTTTATGTTAGTCAACAATAGTAGACCCTGAGAGTCCAATGATTATCTGGAACTCTCCTACAAATTAAACAATCACATGGTCATCCCGTGTTTCTTAGACCAGGAATGGACCATGTGATCTTAGGGATTAGTCATTGGCTATCTCAAAAATATTATTGGAGTTAAATATTTAATGAAATCAAACAAATTATTCCATGCATAAAAAATTAATTTTCAGATCAAGAAATTGTGATAAGGGTCATCCATATGTCAGATCCTCTCACAAGTCTTGGTAAGTTCACCCTTAGAGATCTACTTTGGTAATCAAGTGCTACAGCTCTGTCGGCCTCCAGAATGTGGCCTCCAATGTCTACTACTGCATTATGAGCTCCCTACCCTCCTCATCAACCACAATACAAAGGTCATATTTACAGATCTGTGCCCGACCCTCCTTATCCTATAGATTTCCCACTTGACGTGTCTCTTTACTTATCTTCTCCTAAGCCTTATCCATCTGGGACCTTAGTTGTATAAAGAGTTATGATTGAGCATCGATAAAAGTAGTGCAGTCATCCATTTGTTCTATCGTGTGATGGATATCATGTTTGAATTCATGGATCTTATAGATGTTATCATATTTTTCCAGGAACTAGGTGGGGTCCATATGCTGATTCCCATCACACATCCCCTCGAAACAGTTTTCAAAAATTAGTGCATTAAGACCTTGATCATCCACCCCTATAACACACAGGTTGCAAAACCAGTGGAAAAGTTACCCATCCATCCCACTAACTATGAATATAGATTCTGTTTGATAATACATTAAATTCATTTCCATACCCTATGCTAGATGATTGGAGTCAGAGTACTCCAGCTCTTTGGGATATGTGGTCTCATATTCAGGAAAGTCCACAATTTAATGACCTGAACTGTTATAAATAAAATTCCCATTCTGATTTAATTAAATTTCTTATTATGTATTATGGTTATAGAAAAAACATACACTTATTTTTTTTATTATATGAAACTAGATTTAAATGACTGTTATATATCATTACCATGGATAATATAGCTATTGAACAGTGATCACATGATTAGTATAAGTATAGGGTTTTGAAAAATCCAATTGAAATATACAAAGGAAGTGATGGAATCAACCAGTAGGATCCTACCCTATAAATCCCATTTATCATAGATTCCAAGGGAAATAACATCTCTATGTTTTTCCATTGGCCAACCCCAAGCTGATATCCGACAACTTAATCATGATCAAAACCATTTACGAGATAAGTTCAAGCTCCTCAAGATCATGACCCAAACCATGTTCCCCAAACCACCCATGAAAGTCCCACTATCACACACCTTAACCTTAAGGAGTTTGATGGTGTATTAAAGGGATATGCATCAATAACCTAGAAATATGAATATGTATATTATTTTTTATAGAACAATCAATATATTTTCATCATATTACTGTTGCCTTGTAAATGATTTCTATGTTGGTATAATAAAAAAAATTGTATTTTGGTTCATATTTAAATTCAATTATTGAATTTATTAATTAATTAATTTTTAAAATAAATAAAATTTTAATAAAATATAATTATTAAATATTTTTAATCAAATATAAATGTCCATATATTTTTTATGAAGTCAAATGAAATTTTTTATAATGGTTTGAAAACTATTATTAACAAAAAACCCCCAGTATTTCTTAATAAATGTTGGTTCTTATTTTAAAAGGTAATATAAACATAATTAGAAATTTTTTAGATAAAATGAATATTATTTTTGGAATCAAAGCATAAAAATTATTCGGTGGTGAACCTTTAATAATTTTCAAAGATAATCAAATTTTTGGGTAAAAAATAAATACCATTTAAATACACTTTTTGTATTATGACATAATAATTACCCAAAAGTGATGTAATAAATAATTTAAAAGGTATCCATGATCAAATATATGGTTTTAATTTAAAATAACATGGTTTTATGTTTATTTTATTTATTTTATAAAGCCATTATGAATCCTCCAAAGCTTATAATATATTTTTAGGTTTTAAAATCATTTCATTAAGAGTGTGACACACCTCCACATAAGAAAGAGAATTATTTTATTATGTTCATCCATTAGACTTATAAAATAATGATAACCACTCCCATTTTTCATAAAACATAGGAAACACCATGGGATGGTTTGTGGTTTTGGTTATTTTGTTATGTAGACTCTAAAACCTAAATAATATAAAAATACCCTTTATTTCATATATCAACCCTCCCAAGATCCCATTTCTCATCACTAAAACTCCTTTTATCATGTCCATACTCTGACCTATACTCTCTATAGTCCTCACAAGGTGCCTCTAAGGTCTCAATAATCCCCTCTCAAGCATTTGGAGTTACACACTCTAAGGGATATTTCACTCTCCTCTTTTTATCAACCACCCCTTTTTGTTATGTCTCTAAATTTACTTTTTCTTATGTTGGGATATGTTCTTAAATATCCCCTTGATTTCAATAGGATTTATAAATAATTTTATATTCCTTTCAATATCATTAATCCTTCCACGATCCTTTACGTACACCCATTACCATGCCAAAATTTAGTAAGGGATTTCTCTCTTCTCATTTCCATTCAATCACTTCAATTATGTTATGTATCTTAAATTCTATTTTCCTATGTTGGGATACATCCTTCCATATTCCCCTAAATTTAAATTTAATTTATAAATTTTTATATCTCCCTTTCAATCTTATTAATCCCCCCCTGATCCATTATGTTCACCCATTACCATGTATAAATATTGTTTGGAATATTTTCTTTATTTATGTTTCCTCATTACCTTATGCCTTATATTTTGAGTTTATAATGTTTGGATATGTTTTTCCATGTCCCTATTAAAGATAATTTTATGTATATGTTATGAGATACCCCTTTCTATCTCATTAGCCAATTTTTATGAATCTTTAAGTGATATTGTTATGCTACCGAAATATCACCATGATTTTCCATGCCAAACCAATTTTGTAGTGAATATTGTATGCATTTCCTATCAAGGGTGTTCACCATTATGAAAATATAATTTGTATTGGGGATTTATAAGTATTTATTCCATATACATTTATATTTTAATAAATTATGATGATGAATGAATCCATGTTGTATAATCTATGTGTCACACTTAAGCATGAGAATGAAATGAAAATGATGGGTGAACTCGAAATTATATAGTGATCCAATGCATTGGGTAATGTTTAGTATCATTATATTAATTGTTGGGATAGTTAATGAACCTAATTACTTTATGGAACATTTTCCACCAGGTTGTCTTGGTGGCTTATCCTTGACCTATGTTTATGATTTAGTGTTTTATGTTGTTTCCACATTTCCCATGTAATGTTTATCATGATATATCATGTATCATTGTTCATGTTTTTGATTACTATTAAGTTTATTACCCATTGATATTACTATTTTATAACATGTATCACCTAATGACTTATTTATTCCCTTATTGGGATTTATAGATCACCCCATTCTTATGTTTTCCCCAGGTTATCCCGTGCTATTTTAAAAAACATGGAATTTTAGAAGCATGTTAAGGAAGTTTTCAATAATGTTGTTCTATTACATGTTCAAGATGTTATTCTACATATATAATTTCCAAATAAACTATAATTATTGATATTTTTTGTTTTATTATGTGTATTTTCATGTAATAAATCATGAATTAATATGAAATAAAGAGTAGGGTTGGTATAGTTGGTATTAGAGAAAAAGCTTAGTTATTTGTTGGATTATGATTAAGAAAAATCTATAAAAGGACTTTGGGATAAGACTAAGTATAAGAAATAATACATAAATTTTGTTAAGTATAGAGTTAATGGTTTATCAAGAAAATACATCCCTATATTGATACTTTAAGTAAATGTGGTTCTGGAATATATTTTCCTCAGACTAACAACTTTGAAAAGGTGTGACAAACCTGACTCAGTGTAACATGGTACAAAAAAATAGGACTTAATACATACCTAGTTTCACAATTCTAGGGGATATGATTTGGTAAATTCATAATCTCACTATAAACCATTAATTAATGAACAAAAAAATTCCCATAAGAATATATGATAGAAAAAGATCATGGGTAACATAGATTAAAGCCTATAAATTCACAAGTTAAGGAAATAAATGTAGTTTTCATGTCATCTATTTAATGTCATTGGATTATACATTATATGTTTAATAGTTTGAAATACTCATCCTTAATTTTTCTTTTGTTCAAGACAATGGCCGGAAATACGAGGAATCAAGTAAACAATCAATGTGACATGAAATGTGATGAATACCCCAATAATATGTCCAAACTAGTGGGAGAAAGAATAGAAAAAATTTTCATGATACTCTCTCAGTTGACTCGGGTTATAAATAGAAACCTTGGTATGGTGGATTATCCAAATCCACCTAAGAGAGAATAAGCTGTGATTGAGAGCTTTATGCGAAAAAGGCCTCTGACTTTCAATGGATAATCTAATCCCTTAATCACAAAACAATGGAGTAAATCCATTGAGAAGATATTATCCATCCTTCAATGTTCTGAGTAGGATAATGTTATACTAGCTGTTTATTGTATAGAGGGAGAAGCTGATCAGTGGTGCATATTGATCATGAATACAAAGCTAGAGGAAGAGATCAAAGTGATGGAGTGGAAGGAATTTTGGAAAATGTTTTTCAAAAAATATTTTCCTTACACTATCTGACTTAAAATGGAAATGGGTTTCCTTTCTCTCATGAAGAAAGATGACAAATATATCAGGATGTATGAGGAAAACTTCATAATACTTTCATGATACACCTCCAACTCTATCGTTACCCCTGAATGCAAGGTTGACCGCTTCATTGGTGGGATAAAACCAAGTATATGAAAATCCCAAGAAATCTATGACTTTTATAGCTATGAGGAAATTATATGGTGTGCCCTCAAAGTCAAAATGGATATTGGTGAATATCAAGGGTATAAAAATGATGAGAAATGTAAAGTGGAGTTTAATTATGGAAGTCTGATGGATAAATAAAATGATTCCAAGAAATTTCAACATCCCGCATGTCAAAGGTGTGGGAAGAAGTACCTTGGAAATTGCCTAAGGGGAAAGGATAAATTATTTAGGTGTGGGAAGTAAAGACACATAGATAGCAATTTCCGATAGGAGAAACCCACTAATTTTATAGAGGAAAGGAATTCTCCGGTCGACCCTCAACGCATTGTCCGTTACTTCAATTATGATGATCCAATGAACTTTTTAAACTCATTCACTAATACAAGTGTTTTTAGAGACGACCAAAAACCTCCAAGGATGTAAGGGTAAGATTTTCCATCACTACCACATAAGAAGATCCTAAAAATGAAGAGGTGATAGGTAAGATAATTATTCATTAAAGAATAGAGAATGTACTTTTTGATTCTGTTTCTATGCATTCATTCATACCATGAATGTTCAATAGAACTATTTGAATACCAAAAAATATAATATAAGTAGAGTTGTCAGTGAAAATAGAAAATGGGGAATTTGTAGCATCCCAAGTATATAACTCCCCCCCTGTGGAAATTTGTTGGCTGAACTTCCCTATGAACATTTTCATACTCCCTTTGGTATAATTTGAATTAATTTTGGGTATGTATTAGATTTGCCCATATAGTTCCAAGATAAATTTATGTGATATGGAAATAAATCTCCATATTTCAAATCAACTTCTAATTTTGTACAAGTGAAAGTAGGATGATGAATCTTCTTTAGCACCAACATCTCAAGAATGGATATTTTTTTCCCTATGAGTGATCTTATCTTGCTCAAATTATTTAGTCTAAGTAAAGATTAATACTCTATGATATTACTATTGTGAGGGAATATGATGATGTGTCTCCTGAGGAATTTTCTGGTCTTCCTTCTAACCAAGAGGTTGAATTTTCAATCTAGCTTATACCTAGATCATTTCCATTATCTATGACTTTTTATAGAATACTTGTTGAAGAACATGAGAATCTAAAGAAAAAAATATTGAATAATATAGATAAAGGATTAATACTCCATGTCCTTCACCATGAGGTGCACCAGTCCTCTTTATAAAGAAGAAGGATGGGTCAATGCACCTTTGTATTCATGGGCTCACAATATCACAATAATGAGAAAGTATCCTCTTCCTCATATTGATGAATTTTTTGATTAGCTATGTGAAGAACAAGACTTATCCAAGGTGGATATTTAGTTAGGATATTATCAAGGGTGAAGAAGGAAGATATACCCAAGACTGCTTTTTATACAAGGTACAAGCACTATGAGTTCATAGTGATTCCATTCAAAGTCACTAATTCTATAGAAATATTTATTAAATTGATGAATAGATTATTTAGATATTACTTCAACAAATTTTTTGTAGTATTTATAGATGATATTCTGATATACTCCCATATAAAGGAAGATCATGAGGAGCATTTGATCACTATTTTAAAGACCCTATGAAAGGAAAAGGTTTATTCCATGTATATAAAATGCGAGTTCTAGTTGAAGGAAGTATCTTTATTGGGGAATGTCATCATAAGAAATGAGATATCCATGGACCCTTCAAATATAGAAGCAATTAAAGGATTTTCAAGGCCAGCATCTGTGACATATATCCGTAGTTTTCTTGAATTAGCTGGGTATTAACGTCAATTTTTGTAAAATTTATCATGATTAAAAAACCCTATATCTTAGATAACATGGAAGGGAGTCAGGTTTTCTTAGAATTATGAATGTGAAGAGATAATCAGGGAGATAGAAAGAAGTATTATCACTACCCCTATGATCACACTACCCACAAGTGGAGAATTTTTCCTAGTATTTAGTGATTCTTTGATGAAGGGACTGGGATTTTCATTAATGTAGAATGAAAAATTCATAGCCTATGCTTCAAGGAAGTTGAATGTTTATGAATAGAATTACCCAACACATGATCTGGAGTTGGATGTAGTGATATTTTCTTTGAAAATATGGTGGCATTATATCCTTGGGGAGAAGTGTGAGATATATACGGATCAAGAAATCCTTAAGTATATATTCAAATAATAAGAATGAAATATGAACCAATGAAGATGGTTAGAGATGATCAAGGACTATTACTGTTTAATTCATTACCATTTTAGGAAAGTGAATAAAGTGGTGGATGCTCAAAGTATAAAGAACCCAACAATTCTATCATTGATGATAATTGATAAGGATTAGATCATCTTAGATTTGGAGAGGCTAGACATGAGAATCATAAATGAAGGAACATCACCAATCCTTTCACAAATTATTTCTCAACTAACTCTTATGGACACCTTAAAGGATGATTAATGAAATGATGTAAGAAATAATAAGAAATTGGAAACTATAAGGAAAGAGAAATCCTCATAGTTCAATGTTAATGAAGAAGTAATTGGGATATTTGGTTCAAGACTATGTGTTCTATAAAATACTGAGTTAAAGAAGGAACTATTGGATGGTGCAAATAGTTCAACTTTCACCATTCACCTAGGATGCACAAAGATGTATCAATATTTCAATTAACACTATTGGTGGGACAATATGAATAATGAGATCACTAAATATACATCAAAGTGCCTGTTCTGTAAGCAAGTGAAATCTAAAATGTAGAATTCTAATGGTATGATGAAACCATTACCCATGACAATATGGAAATGGGAAAACATAATCATGGATTTTTTCACTGTACTTTTGAAGACATCCATAGGAAATAATGCTATCTGGGTTGTAGAAGATCATCTTACATAGACTGCACAATTCATTTTGATTCAAGAGGATTTATTACTAGATCAACTTACATGGATATACATCAAATAAGTAGTGAGACTGCATAGAGTACCATAATCTATTGTATAATATTGAGATCCACAATTCACCTAAAAGGTCTAGAAAAGTCTCAAACATGATCTAAACACTAAGCTAAACATCAGTACGACCTATCATCCCCAAATTAATTTCCAATATGAGCTAACTATTATGACACTAGAAAACAAGTTGTGATCAAGTTATATAAATTTCAAAGGAGGATGAGACCAACATATTCCTTTTTTTGAGTTCTATTACAATAATAGTTTCTAATAAAGAATCGAAATGGCCCCCTATAAAGCCCTTTATAGGAAGTGGTGAAGGACACCTACATGTTAGGTTGGATTTGGGGAGCGAAAACTTCTAGGCCCCAAAATGGGTGAGTAAATGGTGGATAACATTAAAACCATTCAGTAACACATCAAGGCTGATCAGAGTTGAAAGAAGAGTTATGCTAACAACTATTGATGAGACCTAGAGTTTGATGTTTGATACATGGTATTCCTCCACATATCTCTATGGAATAAGGTGATGAGATTTTAGAAGAATGTAAAGCTTAGTTCAAGATACATCGACCCCTATGAGATCCTTGATTGGATCAGAGTGGTGGCATATCAACACACGATCCCACCCAACCTATCTCAAGTAGATGATGTATTCCATGTATCCCTATTTATAATGTACATACGCTAACCATAACATGTAATAAATCTAGTGGTTTTACCATTGGAGAACGACCTTTCTTACGAGGAGAATAATGTGAAGTTCTTAGATTATAGATATAATGTTCTACAAAATAATACAATGAACCTTGTCAAAGTGCTGTGGAGAAACCACAAGTTTGAAGAAGAAACGTTAGAACTGGAGGAGGTGATGAAGCAGAGTTACCCTCATATGTTTCATCATGGGAAAATAAAATTTTGAGGGTAAAATTTATTAAGGGGGGAGATTGTAAAGACCCAAACTATTATAAATAAAACCCCCCTATAATTTACTTAAATATCTTATTATGTATTATTCTTGTAGAAAACACAAGAAATTATTTTATTTTATTATATTTAATTGGATTTAAATGAATATTAATTATCAATAATATTGATAATATAGTCATTGAATAGCGATCACATGAATTGTATAATTACAGAGTTTTGAAAAATCCAATTGAAACAGAAAAAGGAAGTGATATCCACAACTTTTAGGATTATACCCTATAAAGACCATTTATCAGAGCATTTGAGGGATATATAATCACTGGGATTCTACCTTGACCAATAACAAGACTATATCAAATATTTGAAACCATTTATGGGAGAATTTCAAGCTCATTGAGATCATGGACCAAACCATGTTGGCCAAACCACCCCATGAAAGTCCCACCATCAGGCACCTTACTCTTAGATAATTTATTGATGTTTTAAAGGGATATTAATCAATACCCTATAAATGTGAATATTTATATTATTTTTTATGGAATAATTAATATATTTACATCCTATTATTATTAATTTGTAAACGATTTTTATTTTGATACAATAAAACACAAATTATATTTTGGTTAATATTCAAATTCATGTAATGAATTTCTGAATAAATGTATTTTTCAAATAGATAAAATTTCAATGAAATATTATTATTAAATATTTTTTTTATCAAATATAAATTATAATATAGTTTTTATGAATTCAAATGTAATTTTTTTATTAGGGTTTGAAGACTGTTATTGATAAAAACTCCAAAATTTCTTAATAAATATTGATTATTATTTTAAAAGTGAAAATAAAAACATTTATATAATTATTTAGATAAAATTAATACTCTTTTTGTAATCAGAGAATCAAAATTATCTAATGGTGAATTTTTCATAATTTTTTGAGATAATCAAAATTTCAGGTAAAAATTAAATACTGTATAAATATACTTTTTGTATTATGAAATCATAATGAACAAAAAAATAATGTAATAAATACTATAAAAGGTATAAAAGACCAAAAAAATTATTTTTATTTAAAATAATGTGTTTTTATGTTTATTGTATTTATTTTATAATGCCATTATGAATCCTCCCAAGATTATAATATATTTTAAGGTTTTAAAATCATTTCTATAAGAGTGTGACTCAGGTCCACATAATCAAGGAAAATATTTTATTAAGTTTGATCCTTGTAATTATAAAATAATTATAATAACTTCCATTTGGAAAAAAACTTGGGCAAAAACCATGGGATGGTTTATTTTCTGTATTATTTTATTACGTAGAGTCCAAAACATAAAAAATAAATAAATCCCCATCATTTCCCTTATAAACCCACCCAATCATCATTTTATCTTCACTAAAACTACTTGGATCATGTAGATACTCTTATATAAACTCTTTAGAGTCCTACCATGTCTCCTAAATTTTCTCAAGAAACCCCTACCAAGCATTCAGGGTCACACACTCAAGTAAGGGATCTTGCACTATCCTCTTTTTATCAAGCACTTATTTTTGTTATGAGTCTAAATTTCCTTTTCATTATGTTGGGATTTGTTTGTACATATACCACTTACTATAAATTTTATTTATAAATTATTAAATCTTCATTTCAATCTCATTAATCCTTACATGATCCTTTATGTATACCTTTTACCATGTCGAAATTTTGTAAGAGATTTCTCTCTTCTCATTTCCAATCAATCATTTCAATTATGTTATGTATCTTACATTAAATTTTCTTATATTGGGATAGGTTATTAAATATTCCATTTAAATTACATTTAATTTATATATAATTATATCCCCCTTTCACTCTCATTAAGCCTCCCATTATCCTTTATGTACACCCGTTACCATGCTGAAATGTAGTTTGGATTTTTTTCTTCATTCATGTTTCTTCATTACCTTATGCCTTCTATTTTCAATTTATAATGTTGGTATATGTTTTTACATTTCCCTATTAATTATCATTTTATTTTTATGTGATTGTATACCCCTTTCTCTCTCATTAACTCATTTTTATGAATCTTTTAGTGATGTCATTATGCTGTCAAAATATCACTACGATTTTCCATTTCAAACCAATTATGCAGTGAATACCATAACCATTTCCTATCAAGAGTGTTAAAAATTATGAACATATACTTTTTATTGGGGACTTAAATGTATCAATTCTGCACTCCATGATAATGAAATAAATTATGATGACAAATGAATAAATGTTGTATGATCTATGTGGCACACATAATCATGAGAATGAAATAAAGGTGGCGGGTGAACCTAGAATTATATAGTGCTCCAATGCATTAGGTAATGTTTAGTATAATGATACGTCATGTTGGGATAGGGATTAAACCTAATTCCATTATAGGACTTTTTCCACCATGATGTCTTGGCATCTTAGCCTTGACCTAGGTTTATGATGCTGTTTTTTATGTTGTTTCCACATTTCTCATGTTATTATTATGATGCTCTATCAGGTCTCATTGTTCATGTTTATGAATCATATTATTTTTATGCCCCATTTACATGACTATTTTCTAAAATATATCACCTTATTCCATGTTTATTACCTTACATGGATTTATAGCTAACCTATATCTTATGTTTGTCCTTAGGTTATCCCATGTAGTCTTAAAAATCCATAGGGTTTTAAAATATTGTTAAGGATGTTTTC
The DNA here is from genome assembly GCA_963277665.1 of Viscum album. NCBI lineage: Eukaryota > Viridiplantae > Streptophyta > Magnoliopsida > Santalales > Viscaceae > Viscum > Viscum album. Next base: position 870,712,902 of record OY728147.1, on the reverse strand, counting down.
AATAATGTTATTATATCCCATGTTCAAGATGTTATTCTTTGTACCTAATTCCAAAATATACTATACTTATTGATATTTTGGGTTGTATTATGTGTAATTTTATGTAATAAATCATGAATTAATATGAAATAAAGGGAAAAGATATAATATGCTAGTAGTGCGGTAGCCAGGTACTCCTCTGGTATCCTATCGGATGGGATGGGCTCTAGGTCATGAAGTTGGTAATCCTCACTCGATCAAACCTCGATAATATCATCCTTTATAACCCTTAGTTCCACTTAACTAGTGGTTTCAATTGCATCCATGATCGATTATTCACTTGGGACCATGGACTAATTAGCTTGGATGACTAGCTCTGCTTGGACTACTGCCCCTGTCAGATAGAGGACCCTGAATGCCCTAACCTCTTTAGATAGTCAAGTGCATAGTACCTCTAGCACTGTTCAGGAAGGGAACATGTCAGCTGGTATGATCAGAAAATAGAAAATGTAACTCTATAAAGACAAGAGACTTATGAGAGTTGAGATGCAAGAGATTGATCCCTTGTGTTGCTACTATCGTGATATCGGGTTGTGGCCCCCCTATAGATTATATAGAGTTATGGAGATTTGGAGGTGGTCTCCCTAACTTCGGTCAATCCACCAGCCACTTCTATCTCGAGAATAGGCCCCAGAACATGCTCTTTTGTTCCCATCGACACACCTTCATCCATTCTAGATGGGGTCCCTTGTTCTAGATACTCCTACAAAGAATAGGTTTTAGTTAGAGGATCTAGAATAAAATAGAGTAAAGGTTCTACATAAGAAGGTGAGTTAGGTATTACCTTGAAAAGTCCAGAAAGTTCTTCCATAGAGGTTGTGATCTCACCACTCTCTAGGGGATCCATTCATGAGTATCATCTCCCCATGACTCATCCAATTATTTGGGTAAGGGAGTGAAAAAATCCATCTCAACTGTTGATAGTTGTAGAGGAGATGTCATGTCCAGCAGTACCCTCACCTGGTCAGTTAGCAGATGAGAAGTTCCTCAGGAATGCACCAATCCCTCCAACTCTATCACATACTGCTCCCCCTCTTCCTGAGATACGAGGAAGCCGTAATTAGTATATCCAATCCTGTAAAGATTCATTCCATGCTTTTTTAGGTGGTCCCATAACCTAAAGGTATCTAGTAACTACCTATAGACATCCTAATTTTCCCAAGCCTTAGGGAAATGACATCACTAGGAATGTCCACGTGATAGAGCTTCTTTCCAATATCTAGGAAAAAAATCATATGGAACACCCTAGATGGCTCCCCTTCCTCCCAACTCCACCTTCCCAAGTGTATTGGTCTTGATGTTCCTGCTCCTCTTCCTTATAATCTTACCTGTTCGAGCACATGAACTTACAGTCCTATTATTATTTCCCTATCCACAGGGCCAAATCAGCTGTAGTGACACACTCAAACCATTGCTCTTCCCTGACCTTGTGTTGGAGGGATCACCCCTTCATTGGTCTGGATGGTCCTTGCCTTAGTGTTACCCCTAGATAGGAACCTTCCAAACTCTATTCATAGTCACAGGTTATCCAATATATAGTAGTAAGTGATGGAAGATCTTTCCACATATTTACATATTCCCATGTGAATGTGATCCAAAGATTCCACATCACTAAATTATGGCACTTTTGGAAAATCACCAAGTACACCATTAGGTTCAACCTCTATAAGAACATAAACTACCTTTAAAACCAGTATATGTTACATGGTTCAAATATTGTATTACAATCAACCCTTTAAACTAGAACCCCGTCTCAAAAGTCTTAGAGGTACGAAATTTTTTCATTAGTCCCTATGCTCGCATCAGTCACCATCCCCATCAGTAGGGGAAATATGTGAAAGATGATGTTTTCTACCATATTGAACTTACTAAAAACTTATATCAGACTCATATTGAAGGGGAAACATCCCGATATGTTAAAAATAACATGTCTAAAGTTTTTTTAAGATGATAAATATGGTTTGGATATTCATATCCCCCAATGTGTGTGGCCACCTAGCTATACAGGAAGTGGAACAACCCACACACACACATCAGCATATTCCCCTTGGTAATGTGTCGATGTAAATTGTACATATTATCTAGAACTAGGATCCTGATATTGACACACTTCTCTGTTTCTAGTATCACTTTAATTATGAAGGTTTTTAGACACCCCCCATGTGTACATCCCTTACTTGGCGCATCCATCCATAGATGAGAACCATGATGAATCCATCCAACCTAAATATGAGTTGGCGCCCTTTCTTGATGTTGTAGCCCCACATTTTCCATTGTCTTGATTTTAGGATCTTCCAATAGGCGACTTCATTTTCCCATTGCCCCCCCTAAGGCATATATTCAGCCTTGTTTATAATTTTCTTAAAGGATCCTTCCCTTATGGGTCCCTCCTGAATCATGATCATTTTTTGTTTAGGTCAAAAAATAATTGAACCAATGATTGAAGTGGATGTATCTCATCCCTGACTTCTCTTTATCAGCGCCCCACACCAGGTCTAGCAGCATTTTCACCAAATCTTGGAACTACTCTAAATCGTCCCACACATTCTCCACAGGGAGAAACTCAGTGTACTTCAGTCCCAAAATTTGGATTCTAGAGATTTGATGGAGGTCCCAAAGGCTAGTTCCAACCTCCCCATGGTGTAGGTGGAATGCATTGGTGCTTGGAGACCACAAAATAATTAACTCTAACACAATCTCTTATGGTTGGAAGACATGGAACTGAGAATACCATGATTTTTTTAGAGGCCATCCCACTTCAACTATGCCCTGAATTAAGCACATGATGCACATATACTATATTCCTAGGCCCATTAATCTTTGAAGTTTCCTCCCTAGTATATATCCTAGTTTTCAATACAAATTTTCTCCAGATTCTCTAGGTCCTCCTTGATGATCATTTGGTACTGCAGTAGAGAAGCTTTATCCTCCAGCTTGTCCCCATTGATATCATTTATGTGGTTGTAGAGACTTTTATCCATGATAGTTGCACGATACTTTCAAAAATGTCCCATAGTAGCTCTGTGCCACTAATATTTCACTGTTATGACTCTAAAATAGTAGGTTGGTTTGTCCCAACTTTCTTATGGGATGAAGACGTCTTCCCACAATCCAAATCCATACAACAACAACCTCTTTCAGAAGGGATACTCCTTCTGAGCCTATGAAAGTAGCTCGAGAAATGTTTCATGTTATGAAGTGTTGTGAGCGTATTACCTGATCATGATATTTCCTACCATTTCCTCACTTTGAGAAGCATATACAAGGACTTTTGGAGAGGCTCTCTAAGTATCCAATGAATTCACTACTTTGGCATTTTCTAAAGTTGGTTCGTAGAGGTTGTTCAAAAATCATGTTCATAGATCCCAATTCATAGAGCTCTAAGTTGATATACTAACTTCTCAAAAAGAAATTCATGATGTCACTTTCACTAAGTAGTGTTAATAGAGAAAATCCATAGAAGTTAGGCTCTTAATAAAGTGTTCACGGAGAAAGAATCACAGAGGAATTAAGTTTTGAGAAAAGAGAGCACTGAAGATTTTATTCTTATAAAGTCAAAGTGCCTTTAAGTGCCCCCTCCTATGCTATTCTTAGGTGTGCAATGGATAATGAATTGTATAGGCCTCTGTGCAAGAAATTTTCATGTGCCATCATTTCACATAATCATTGGGAATGGTCTTCATGAAAGAGATCAAATTGTCAAGATTTTCTGTGATTATCCCTTAGAATATGACCCTCCTTTTTCCGTTGGATCCCATTCTAAGGGGGGGGGGATTTATTAGCACCGAAATATGTTTCATGGGTTAAATTGAGACAAATTTAGAAGTTCATAAGCAATCTAAGATCAAACATACCCATAGACATACTTAAGGGTATGCTTTGTGAATCCATTTTGTAAAGGCTCCTCCCCCTGCACGAATGCTCGAGGCCTTGACAGAATTCACCTTGAGTCCGATGGAACACCAAGACTACACCAAGGTTTGATGTGGTTATTTTAGAGTCCAAAACAACCATGACCATTCAAAAATACCCCATCTACTCCAGGAATCGCTTACGATCATCATGAACCCCATTTTCCTATAAATACCTAGCTAATTCTGACTTCAATTGATGGAAAATTGAATCTTTGACTTCTATATTATTCCCAAATCGTAAAGCACCTTGAGGAATGAAAATCAAGACCAAATATATCATCCAAGTAATCCTATAATTATAGAAATCCCTCCCATATGTTCTCAAAATCCTCCACCTAATGTGGGGATGCCTTTTGAGAAGGCCTATGACCTTTATAGAGGAAGAAGAACCCTAGGAGAACTTGGGGCCTTGTAATGCATTAAGACTTTTTGAATCACCCCTCTCCCAAATTAAGACTTCACACTAGGGAAGGGGAGGGGGTCACCATGTTTATTGAAGCCTATTACTTGATTAAGCACCTTTCCTCCATGACTCACTTGAGCTTTATGAAACACCTCCATAAAGGGCTCTATGCCTTGCCAAACCCCTCTGATGGGAATTTCCATGTATCCTCACTTTTTCTGAAACCAATTCATGAATTTTGAGTTCCAAAACCCCCTTATCCATCTAGGATTGTTTCTACTGCACCTCTAGTCCTTATATGTCTCATACCACCCACTCCTATAGCCCACTCCACTTTAAGTGCTTCTTAAGATTCCCATTTACCTTTTTTCTTCTTAGAATAGGTATGTTAATCCCCCTTGGTTCTCAATGTAGGGAACATAACATGTACCTCATGATTAAACACTCCTCCACACTGTTCCAAAATAGAATTGATAAATTCATTCCCCTCCTAAGGGTGTATGAGTTGTGGTTATGTATGCCCAAGGGGTAAGGAGTGAGTCCCTTACGTCTGCGCTGCAAGATGTAAAATGGTCTAACACATACATCCTTATCACATTACTTAAAACTAAAACCTTACCCCTCCCAACACATGTAGGGTGGAAGTAGATGGATAGACCATTAAACATGACTAACATGAATACCAAAATGAGTGAGGTAGGTGGGTACTCCAATGCCCTCTCTCTCTCACTCCCACTTTGGTAAGATTCCATGCGTATGACCCACACACTGTTTCATGAGATGATTAGTGTATGAGTGAAATAGAATAAGATCATCCTCACATGGAATTATATCCTCCTGGGGAATATCCCATGCATAAACCTTACACCATATCTACTTGGCACATCTTTCACGAAACGACAGTCAGGTCTACTGCTTCCTCTTATTTCTCACATTGAGCATGAATAACATGGGATAATAGGTTAGTAGTGACCATGACACCCATAAAGCCTCCATATTTGATGTGTTCTTCCTCATTAAGTATAATCCCAAATTATACCCCCCTTTTCTTGGGCCTCCTCCATAGGCGTAATCCCCATTCATCCTAAACTACGTAGACTTTGATTCCCAACTAAATGGGAAAGGTAGGAAGCTTACTTGAGGTTCAATCCCAAAATCCATTCCCAAATTAATCTTTTGACTGAGTCACCATTCCTCAGGAATATCATGCCCCAACCTGGAGACCACATCACTTTTGTGTCCCTTTGGGCAGCTTCTATGTGTAAGACCCACACCAACCTTCCCTAACTACAGAAAATTTTATTCCCAACTTACTAGGATATGTAGGAATCCTCCCTGAGTTTCAATCCCAACATCCATCCACAAATCCATATCCATCCTAGTCTTCACCCATACTACCACATATCTATGAGAACATGCCACTCACATGGGGGACCACATCTCCTCCAGGTCCCATCGAGAAGATCCTATGCATTATCCCACACTATTCATCGAACTACATGGGATTTGATACCTTACTTATATTAAAGGTATGTAGAATGCCTCTACGAGGTTTAATCCTGAAAAATGGTAAAACTATGTGCCCCCTCTAAGGGATGTACCTCATGGGTCCACCTCTACAGGGTATTTTGATCCATCCATACCATATTTTCCTCAAGGGGATTTATTCTGGTTCACATCACCCAGATCCATCCCAAGATACTTTCTAATTCATCCATCTTGGGTTCACATCAAGGGGTGTTCTCACCAATCCATCATGTGTGACATCACCCTATCTAGGGACTCACCTCCCTGATCCACCTTAAGGGGAGTTCTGCTAACCTGTCTCTATAGAAAATTAAACACCAAAACCACCTCTATGGGGAATTATGATACATCCACCAATAAACCTCTCAGAGGTTCTCTCCCATGGATTAACCACCTTGTTCCACTTATATGATGCATTATGATCAAATCCCTTACGTATTACAAATATGTTAAACTTATGAACCAACTTCATAATAACTACCTCATGATAAACATGGTATGGATGAGGTGAATTACTTGGAAGATATGCACTTATGGATTCAGAAATCTCATTCTAAACATGGGATGTATGAGTTGAAAGCCTTGGAAGATATGAATTTGGAATCAGATACCTCATGATAAACACATGATATCTTAGGTTCCACACCTGAAATGCCTCCACGAGGTTCCCTCCTATGTGGAATAATATAGGTGACTAATTTTCCAATGTTTATACCTTCCAGTGATTACCAATTTGATGACTCTCCTAATTAAAGGTTTCTTCCCCATCAATACCCCTTAGAAATTTCCATAAATAAGAATCATAATTAACTAGCATCCAGAAAGAGATGACACTGGGAATGAGTTTCACAACCATGAATCAAATCTATGAGGGAGACTTGGACTAAGCAATGTTTTCCAAGGAGGAATACATGGAAGGAGGAACCAACATCACATTATCCCATTTTGATTAAGGAGTAGAAATCACCAATGCGTGTGATGAATGCTACCTGCCTTTGGAAATGGGGAATGTAGGGTAACTGTTGCTGCACCATCATCACTTCAAAACGTGCTCGGAAGTGAACCCCAAAGAAATCATTGGAAATAGAAATAATATTTATTTAACTTTTTGAATAATAAATAATCATATATTATTTAATAGTGATTCTATATACACTTACTGTGTGACCATCTATGACTCTTTCCCGGTGGCATTAGGTGAAGCAGCCTAAAGTCCAAGGTTCGAATCTAGAAATGGTCCAAGACACCCATAGAGAAAGTAGTTAATATCATAATGACATAATACCTCATACAAAAACTTACTATATATTATAATCCCTTTATCATGATATATATAATCAATCAGGTTGCATGCTTGTTCCATCAAACTATGTGCTCGATGTCTATTTCTTTGACTTTCTAGACACCGAATTTTCTATAAAACACCATGGACATGGATTTATTTAGAAAATGTCATTTATATAAAAGGTAATAACATATAAAATTACATTAAATTATAGAAAGTACAAATCCTTTCATTCATTATTCATTAAAAAAATATTACTTATGATACACTAAATGTATCCTACCCTTCCGTGAACATATATCTTACTGCTTTTGGTCAATACAAAAAACTAAACAACTTATAACACTAATTAATAATAATATCAAAGTTTAAGGATAAATATAGACATCTGTAGATAGTAACATACACTGATACATATAAATTTGGATTTCTTACTGGAAGGTCTCATTCTCATAAGATACTACACTTGATATTACCAAGGGCGTACAACATGAGAATGTGCCTAAAATCCCTATGAGGATACACCCATGATATCCTATATCATTTGTATCCCTTAAAATATTTCATCAGGATATATAAAATATATTTAAGAATAATTTCATGGAACTTATAGGTTATCATCATATAAGGAAACTTCCATGACCTTTTAGTGCAGAATCTAATCATAGGAAATTATCACCCCTATGTCATGCAGAAGAACTATAACGTCCCAGGACCAGATGACACTAAAAAGTTCCCCAATCTTGGTTTTCTACCTGGCCTCAAGTGCATCTCCCTGAACACCTGAGGTTTCTGACTAGTAGTATGGGCCCATGTGTGTCAGTGGGGAGACTTTGACCTCGTCACCAGAGTTTAACATAGTGGAATAGTGCATGAATCAATAGCAGAAGCATATACAAAAAAAGACAACCAGTAAATGAACAAGATAGGAATATGTAAAAAAATATCATGGAATCTCACACATATAATGATGATGATATATGTATCTATAAAGCATCCAAAATAGTTATACAGTAGTAAAATACAATAAACGTATCCAAAATACCAAAAATACCAATAGTGCTCACCCTGAATAGCATCACAAGCCTCATCCCGAGCTCATGATCCCCTGCTTCTAAGCATAGTACAAATCAACCCTCAAACTTTGGGTGATTTCCCCTATCTCTACCTAGAACCAAATAGTCTTTTCAGGTACCCAACGAAAGATCCAAACAAGGCGTGAGATATAATACCAGTAGGAAACCACCCAAATATCTATACATTTCTAGGATGAGAAACATAACAATCTAAATAGTGTTCAAGTAAATAGGTGAGCAGTAAATAAATTTATAGTGCCCATGTCATATCTAATACTAAACAAGTAACTCTGAATATCCTCTCAAGGATACTTGAAAAATATGGTCAAGGCCTTATACAAGGAAAATACATGAAAAAAGTTTAACAGCATAACCTTTCCATACAATACCTAAAATCACATCAACACAGCCTTACAATACAACCCGAAAATGTTAGAATATCCATGGTTAATCCATTCAATCAAGAATATCACATAATTCATGGTCGTGCAATATAAACAAAGCATCAGACCACAAAGGTTCAGATATAAGGTGTAGTAAACCAAGTCATCCTCATTGAGTCCCTTGATCATATCGATGGAAACTTGGTTAGGAATTTGTTGGAGTCCTAGGATAATGTCAACCAAACATGTCCTATGTGAGTCCATGCTTGCTGGATCCAAGGGGTAGCACGACCCAGGGAATCACATCAAGTCAAGACCCAAGTAGCATACTCAATCTAGGGAATCCACTATAACATTAAAGATCCATGGAGAAACATCCAAGTAATCTATAGAATTAGTCACTATTTAATACCAATTACCATTTCAAAATATATAAGTCTACCCACTCCCATAGACATTCTAATCCACATTCAATCAAGGAGTATACCACTCATTGTTCAAAAATACCATTTAAACATATCATAAAACATGATTATACCCACTCATATACAAAATTTTCCAATTAACCATTCAAGAAATTGGGAAAAAATTATGAGTATACCAACTCACTCAACCAAAACCATTTAAGTCGTTTTAATCAATTAAAGCATGGAATATCATGATAGAATGAGGTAAGGAGATAGTACATTTCCTAAAAAGGAAATTAAATTTCATCTAATCATAATTAAACTCCCTATAACTAGAAAAGCATAAGAACACTTCCCATGGATGGCTCAAAAAGGAATTAACAAGGTTAATCCATAAGGCACACCCCATGGGTGGCCTTGGGATGCGGAAACAACTTGTAATACATCTAAAATGAACCTAATGGAATCCCTAATAGGTCCAATCACATCTAATTCAATTAACCATTTCAATTTTAGGGATGTTCCAGAAAGTATGGTTGGAGGCACAATGTATGATAGGTCTATAAATCACCAAAACCAACAAGAAAAGTATAGAATACCTATTATAGCTCGATAGTAGAGTGATCTTCTAGTATGAACTACTAATTTGACTCAGACCAGGAGAAAATCGAAGAAAGGAAGGACAACCTAATAATAGGGAAAATTATCTTGCACCTAAATAGTAAAACTGATATCATAAAGAATGAATAATGGATAAAAAGGAATCAAGATCATACCATTGTAGATCTAATGATATGAATGAAATTTTATTTGGATATCAGACAAATGAGATCTCTTAATTCAAATAATAGTCTCCAAGGGATTTTAAAAGGGGAAATAGGCTGTTATGTGAGTGAAGAACCCAATTTTAGGTTTATAAATTATTTTAATTTAATTTAAAATTATAAAATTTCCAAAATTAGAAGGGTTCATAGGGTTTAGGCAAATAATTTGACAGACCATGAACCAACCGTGCATGATTAGCAGTAGGAAAAGAGCATCTACATAGTTACCCCACATAGTTTGAATAACCATGTAGAAACCTTGAAAAAACCCATTGTCAAAATTGTATGCATGGATGCACGATCATTCATTCCAAATCACATAGTTTTTTCTAACTATATGGCCTTCACATGTTCTCTAACCATGCCTCACATAGCTTATCAAACCATGCGGTCTTCCCCATGCGATTTGAAATAACCATGTAAAGATCCATTTTCACACAAAAACTATGGTTCTGGGCTCTGAACCATCCCTAGACACCACCGAAACCTCCATGATCTCAAATTAAATTCACATTAATCCATATTTAAGTATTAAAACTAAAAAGAATGTATTTTTACCTCATATGAAAACTCATGTTATTACAAGAACAATCATTATGTGATAATGTGTTTATTAATATTCAAAACAATGAATACATGTTATCATAAAATACATAGAATCTGATTCTAAGGCTCCAAATACAACTATCTCCCCCCTACTAACCTTTATTGATCTTATCCTTCATCTTGCTCTGATTTATCCTTCTCTAGTTAGGGGTTTGGTTCATATTCCAATAAATCATGTTGGAAACAATCGAACGTGGTAAGGCTTTAACTCTACCTAGGAAGAGGGTTACCCATAATGTCGTCGGCATATATCGACGTATTGTTTCGGTTGAGGCATCTTTTTTCCATAAATTTATTTGAGATTTTTGATTAAAATTAAATTTAAATGCTTATTTAATTATTTATTCATTCACGTGAGAGACTAATACTTTCCATGTTGGATTTGAGTTCTAAAACCTAAATAAAAACTAATATAAAAGTGATTACAAGAGAGGGGAAGTTTACATCCTAGACTCTTTATGATCTTTTAATCGGCTCATATAAAGTAAGGGAAGGAGACATCCTTGAACCTACATAGAAATATAATATGAATGGAATTATTTATCCTAGTACCAAAAATATTGAAAATTACCTCCTCACTCTTTGATGAATCAGATCTTCAGAGAGCTTCAGGATGTCGTTGAATCAAATATCATATTTATATATAAATGAGACTTGACTGATCAAATAAAATAGTGTTAGAAAATACACGCCAACCACTTCTCACCTTCTTCAGGATGATCTATTCATGCATGAGAGTATACATCCATAAACCAAAATCCTTCCTCTTTAGTAGAAATATCCTAAATGGTTAGGGGAATATTCATCTTTCCTTCTATTCCTATTCAATCTCAATTGACCTTGATACATGGAGGTTTTTAATACAATAATGTATCAATATCTCTTATTTATTGAATTAAATCATATTATTTAATTATTATTTTAATAAACTCCAAAAAATACTCAAAAATATATTTCCATAATTTTTGTAGAAATTTTCTGTAAATCAATTCTCCTTTATAAATAATAAAGTTTAGAGATAATTTTAATTATGGGATGTCTGGAGAAGGGGTGAATTTAATTTTTTAAGATTCTTATTATAATTATTAGAGTTTGACCATATTAATTAAATGTTTTTATTATGGTTTATGGGCCAATATGTTATTCATGTGGTTAGGTGAGTCATAATTGATTTTTGTTATGTTTCATAGGTTTTAGAGAATTTATTCCTTGGTGTACGGTTTGGTGTGAAGAGTTTAGTGGAAACCATGAAGCACTATTAGCGTGAGAAGGTTTCCCATTATTTTTTAAAAGTGAAAAGTTTGTGAGCATGTTTATCAAATGGTTATGGGTTAACAATGTTAATTCCAATTTAAACAATGTAAGTTATGTTTGGATTTGGTCTTAGATCATGGTTTGTGCATAGTTGTAGACAAACATTGGAAAATAAAAAATTAGAGTTATAGAGGGTTTTAAATAGTTGGTGCATGATTTTTATAATTATTCATCCCAACCATTCAAGGGAGGTGGAATTATACAGTGAAGGGTGCATGGTTTTCACATGGTTTAGCTAACCGTGTCACCCTTTAAGAGAGAAAAAATGACTATTTTACCTCTCATATTCTTAAGAGGGATGCCCATCTTCCTTATTCCTATCACACATGATGATCCAACTGACCCACTCCATTTCTCCTCTTCAACCCCCTTAGTTTGGGGTGAATTAAGGAAATTATTTGTTGATCCTTGTTGTCTTTATCCTTATTTTTTCCTCTTTTATTGGTTTCTATCTATTTTTTTATAGGTTACAGTTTCATTACTGATTCCACCAGATCATGGTGAAATTTTCTGATTACAATGGGGATTTTATATGGTCTAGATAGATAATATCTTGAGATGATGTACACAAGTCAAAAAAATCCATTTCAGTTTATTTATGTGACCAGAAGAATTTTTATCCAGATTCATCTTAAATTAAATTACATTTACTATGGAATTGATTCCAGTTTTTATGGATTTTGGGTGGGGATATGCTGGAAGCATTCCATGGGATACTATCATATCATTGGTTATAGTTTCAACATAAGGATATGACCTGGTGATTAGTTATGAAATTATTCCTATTTTATTAAATTTTATAATTAATTATAAATAATTAATATTTTTTAATGGGATTTTGTGGATTAGGTAAGGTTGAATGACATGATTGGCCTGCAACCTGTAGATCAAGATTTTGGAAAAGGTTTATGGATTAGTGAATTATTAAGTGTTTTTTCCTTTTTTAATTAAAATGAGGATTTAATTATGAACTATTATAAATAAATTAAATAATTAATCATAAATTGATTATAATTAATTATTTAACATTTTTTTCTTTCTATAGGCACTCAGGATGTTGATGTGAGCTTGTATGGGTCTTAGAAAGGATGGTTGAGTATTATTTTAAAAAGGTAATGGATTCTTACATGAGGTTGGTGGTCTATATTCATTTCCCTTTGGTTTATTTTTTTATATATGACATGAAATGTGTGGTCTCACCACTGAGGGTGATTGACCCCTTTTATTAAATGATTTTTCTTAATTATAATTACATTACTTAGTATGGAATGAACAAATAACTAAGTCCCTGATGGACCTTGTGTACTACCTTGATGCCTCAGTCACTAATAGACAAGGCCTTGTTTACAAATGTATGCCTTGATATGTATAGACCCTAATATGTATGAAAAAAATAAAATTGAAATAACTAAAAGTAGTGAACCTAGTACTAGATTCCCTTAGTGACCTTATGGTAGAGGTTGCTGATGAATTTTTATGAATAGTATAGGGATCGACCAAGGAATAACCATGAGATACCTTAAAGCCTTTGGGTTAGTTGATAAGACCATGGGGTGAGCATTCCTCCTCCGCTGAGATGTGATTACCCTATGTAGCTAGACCCTATGGAGATGGGTGGTTAGGTTGGGTGTGAGGACCAACCTAGTGATGAATTAAGAGGTGAGACAAGATTTTTTCCATCTCATGAGATTGAGATAACAAAGCCTAGGTAGGGTGTCCAGACTATCATGTGACCTAGGGGACCCCGATGGGTTCCCCAATGATATTTTTACCCAGAGAGGGTGCGATAAAGAATGTGTATTGATGATTTTGGGTGTTTCTTTAGACCCTGAATCGACCGTGTGATCTTGATATGGCTATATTAGACGATTATATGTTGTACAATTTAAAGGTAAACCCCAGACTATGGGAAGGGTACGATTAGAAGGTCAACCCCATCGAGATACGATGTATGATATAATTCATTTGGGATGAAAAAACTAATGAGATATATTGATATACATGGGATGACTTGGATTTTTACCTTGGATTTGGACTTTGTGCCTAATATCAATTTGAAATTCCTTGGAAAAGTTCTTTGGATTAATGTGAGACATGGGTTGGAATTCCTTAGACATGATCCTTGGGTTTGGATATGATATGGTTTGGAATGCCTTAGAAATGGTCCTTGGATTCAAATGATTCATGGGTTGAAATTTATTGGAAAAGCTCCTTGTATTCATATGTGATATGGTTTTAATTGTCTTAGACTTGTTCCTTTGAATCTGGGTTAGGGGATTTGACCCTCTGATGTGGCCTCTAGGAACTATTTGGACCACCCCAGACATGCTCCAAGGAATCATATATTGAGCATGATACTATATGATTTCCTAGGACTCTCTCAAAGTGAATGGTCATGGGTATGATATTGTTTGACATGGTTGTGTAATGTGCTTAGAGATACTCTGAAACTTGATAAAGTAGGTCTGGGTTAACCCCAAATTTCCTATTAGAACCCGTGGATCAATAGTGGGTATTTATTTATTCTTTCTTGTTGTATTTATTTATTTATCTAAACATATCACATATGTACACTATATTTTCTGGTTATATATGGAATTTGGTTAGTGATTTCTTATTGAGTTTTACTCATATCCTAATCAATAATCCATGGTACTTTAGTACCTTAGAATCCTTCATTGTTCATAGGTTCAAATGGGGAAGAGGCCCTATATTGTAGGATTGAGTGAGATAGATCACATGAGATTGGAGACTAGGACGAGGCAAAGATCATGGATGGAAGTAGAGCCTCGATATCTATTATTATTTTTCTTGTCTTACATATGTGATTGACTAGGTGGCATATCAATTATTGTGTGTTTTTATGACCGTGATTCTATAAGACCATTTTCTTCCTTATTTAGTATTTACTATTTATGGTTGGGTTTTATTATTCTCACATAATCTATTGGATTATTATTTTTTAGGATGACATTTAGTTTTTTTATATTACACACTCTAATATGGTGGGTATAATCTCCCCTGGTAACACCCTAGAACCTCAATGCAAGTTAGTAGCCTCTAATGTATGGGGAGGCACACTTGAGGTCTAGTAACATCATTGGTCTAGACATTGATGAGTGGTCATGAGTTGGGGATGTTAGTTTAGGTGCACTAGATCTTTGGAAAACAACCTCAGTTGGTTCTGGGTGCAGTGGAAGCCTCAAGAGGGCAATGCCCAAATCATATTTTTTTCATAGTAAATGATTAATTTGAGATGTACATCGACAAATAAATAAATGAACAATGGAATTGAATAAAGTATTAATTGACATGAGAATGTCAGAACCAAACATAGGTTCATCAAATATTAATTGATAATTAATTTAAGTGGTTAAAAAATCATCATTCAATGAATTCAATTTTCACTAATGGATATGAAAACATATCTACATTGTACCATCATTCCATCATAGGAATAAAGTATAGATTTTATCTAATGGTGATCCACATGTGTGTGAAAACCCCTTGAGCGTCATCATAGGAATCTCTCACTGATGGAAAAGAATATCTTAATGTTTTCATTGTTCATCCCAGATCGCCATGAGAATCATTTCCAAGAAAGATTCTCCTTGATATCTCTAGAATTGAGTAGGGTGCTGGAGGAGGCTCATTATCTATTCTTGAGATCATTCTTGGAGAGGATCTATCTAATTATTGAGTGTATTTTCCAATGTCATTGTGCAAAACCAACACAATGGCTAACATTAGGGTTGGAAATAATATAATATAATTTTAATAGTGCTAGGGTTATAAAGTAATAATTACCCATGCACCCTTATTATTTTCTTAATCCATGGGATCCTAATTCCAATAATTATAACAATATTATTATTATTTATTAACATGTTAAAACTAGGGAATTAATTTAATATTATTTCTTTAATACATTTTTTAAAATTTATTGAAATAATATATAATATATAATATTTATCACCAGACTATTAAACTCAGTATTCCATTCCACCACAATATTTATCAGTCCTAGAATAATGACTATTTATCTAATAAATAAATACCACTTCATTATTCAATAATAAATAAATAAATATTATTTTCACTAAATAGAAAATAAATATTTATTCAGTATTATCCTCACAAAATATTCTCTCAAATAACTAGTGACAGAATATAAGTGATCAAGATAATCCTGAATAATTGTTAAACCATATAAGGGAATAATATTTATTCAACATGTTAAATGATAAATAATATTTTTATTTAATTTATGTTATGGATAATCTTATTGTGTGATCCTTTGGGACACTTTTACAATGGAATTTGGTGGAGCCACCCAATGTCCAAGGTTAGAAAATAACAATATGCCAAGGTAACCATATATAAAGAAGTTAATGTCACAATATCATACAACCTCATATGGGGTTTTACGATGTAATATAATCTATTTATCATGATATCACTAATCACGAAGGTCGCATGATGGTTTCATCAACCTATGTGTTCAATGTCTCTTTCTTTGACTTTTAAAAAATGAAACTTCCCACAAAACACCATATAATTAGAATTATTTAGGTTGTTTGTGATTCCTTTCAGGTCATAGGTATGCCTTAGTTGCACCTTGGGTTTTCTCTTTTGGGGTTCATGGTGTTTCAGGGAATCAAAGGCTGAAAAAAGAGATTTCAAAAAAACTTTAATAGATTGCTGTTAAGTTGCACTATTAGTTTAACCATATGGTAATTGTGGTAAATTTATATGTGGGGTTCTAATGGAATTTCTCATGGATTTCATAAGTTTATACATATAATGTGACATGCCTAGGGATCCATGGGGGGGGGGGGTTGAAGGTTGTCTAGGGGTGTCACACAGTTGGTGCATGATTTTCCTAAACTATGTGGCCCATATTGAAAACCATGAACCTCTAGAAATAATGGTCAGTAGGGACATATAGTTAAAATTAATGATTAGTTTATGAATGTGGCCTCCACTAGGAAGCTATGTGACCAATTTACAAACCATTTAAAAAAAATGGGATTTTACCCTTCTTACCTTGGTTTATTTTAAGCCGAATCCCACCAATCTCAAAATGAATCATCATAATCATTCCCTAGGGATTTTCAGGACTCTCCCTTTTGAGTCTAGATATAATTCAATCAATGTTGATGGATCATGTTTAGGTATGCTGAGTTTTTTATCCAGTTTTTCCTTTCCCTCTTATATCCTCATTGGATATCTTCTCCTCTCATATTATGGAAATTGAAGGGGTTGTGTATACTATATATAAGGAATATTGATAGAGTATTTATGTGTTTATTATATATCTAGGATCATGAAGACACGATCTTCCTTTCCCAACCACCATTGTCAAAGAAGAATTGTTCTACCTCTGTTTTGAGGTAGGTGTTTCTATGAAAAGTGTCAATTCATTGAATTGTTTATTATTATTATAAAATTTCTTTGGTTTGTTCATTGATTTAAAGTTATTTTTTGTTTCAAGGGATTTCTTTGAATTATTAATGTTTTTAAAGGGTATTTTTCATTTAAAAATGGGTTTTTAACACTAAGTTTTTGATTAAATTATTGAGTGGTGGTTTTGGAATGGAAATGGGTTTTCAAAACTGAAGACTATTGAATTATATTTTGATTTTTTTATAAATTTTGAGCATGGTTATAAAATGGATTTTGAAAATTGGAACAGTAAGAACCTTGGGTGTGTCAAGAATGAGACATAGGTGACCCTAGTGTGTGTGGAATCACTATGGGATACTTTGAAGATATCGATGGATTATGGAAGGAACAAAAATTGGTTGTTACCAATATTATGACTAGTTTAGGATATATAATGTCCAATACATATTCCCATAGGCTAGGGACCAATACTGAGTGCTTTTTTAGTTTTGGTTACTTATCACATGATTGTTTTTATCATAAGTCTTTTCTCACAAGTTTCTACATGATCTTGTGTCACAAGGCTTAACATGATGGTTATTTCATAGATATGTTTTTACTTGATTAAAATATGGAGTATGGATATGATTTATTGTTTTATCACTTCTACTTTTCATATTCTTATATTTTATAAAATGAAAGGATTTTATGAAAATCAAAGTAAAATTATTTTTAAATGGGATTGGATTTATGAAAATGATTTGTTAAAACTATTATTGTTTTAAAAGATATAATTAATATATTCTTGATATTTGTCCTTGTTTAGACTCTATGGTGGTATCCTAATATTATTTTTTCTCGCAGTATAATTTTTCTTTTGGGTGGTTGTAGATGTTGTATTTAAAGATTTAGGTAAATGTAAAGTAATATTTTAGCATGTTGTCTTTTATTATTTCTACTTATTTTGGTTTCGGGATGGTTTGGAGGTGACGATTGGTTATAGGGGGACTTGTTGGTCTTGTCTGATTCGTAATTCTCTAAATTTTCCTATTTGGAATGAGTTGTATGGATCTGGGATGTACCCTTTTCTTCTACATTGTACTCTAGTTGTACGTCACATTTTTTTATTATAGGACCGATTTTCTATTATCTTGTTGCACCACATGAATGTGGTTGGCCGGATCAGGTGAATTTTCTAGATGAATCAGGTCAGTTTGTTACATTGTTTCATTCCCATCAAAGGGCCTGAGATATAAAATTCCATTAAATAATATAAGGGAAAAATATTTTATTGTACTACTCATTAATGTAATACTACTCTTGATGTTCCCAATGTATCAGGATTCATCATGAATATATGATATCCAAGTTGTCATAAATATATCAAAGTACATGACTAATAATATCCATTAATAATAATATTAAAGTCTATGTATCAATACATAAATACATATATTAGATAATCTAATGAAATATATAAATATGGATTTCCTACTGGCAGGTCTCATTTTCATAATATCATGCACAATAAATTACTAGGGGCATGCACAATGAGAAAGTGGATCAAAGTTCTATGAGTCTCCACCCTAGATATATTATATCATTTGTGTCCCTTAAAATGATATCATCCAACTATAGAACTTATATATTTATGTATACTATCATGGAACTTATAGGTTCACATAATAATAGGGCACTATTATGACCATTTAGTGTAAAAATTACTTTTAGGACTTTATCAAAAACTATTTCATACAAATGAATAATAATGATGTGATAATAATTTTATTAGTATTCAATAACAATGAATATAGGTAATCATATAATATATAGAATCGGGATCTAGGGAACCAACTCCAACATACACCCACTTTCAGTAGAGTAAACTGCAAACAACCTTCAGTCTTCTAGCTCTCACATGATACTCATGCTTCTACTGAGATAAGAAATTAGTCAATAGGTATTCCATATTTTATACCATATAAAATTTTCTCACCAAAACATCACCCATCTAATAAAAATCCCACAAGAGGTGATACTTTAGGAGTATGTGATTCATCTATTGGTGTGACCTTGGCTCATTTTCAAGAGTTACCACTATAGAATTATCATAATATAATGTGATCGGGTATTTAATTATAGGAAATAGATAAATATCTTGAGAAGAGTTTTGAATCCAAATATATTATTTGGTTATAGTAAAAGTATCTATATATTCATACTTTTTATAGAATCAATGATAATTGGCTACTTTGAACCCTTCCTGCTCACAGCTCCTCTTTTAAGACTGAAGACATATCCTGATTGTGATTTTAGATTATTATTATATGTTTGAAAGATAGAATAAGTATAACCCTTGATTACTAGCTCCTTATCTCCTCCATACACCAAGACAATTTCCTTAGTTCTTCTCAAATACTAAGGATAGCCTTAACATCAAAATAATGTTGTTCAATAGGATTATCTTGATATATGCCTACCATGATCAAGGAATAGGAAACATAATTCCTAGTACATAACAAGTCATAAATGATTGATCCTATCATAGAAATGTATGTGATATTACTCATTCTATCTATCTCTCTCTCTCTTCTCTTGTGACTTAGGAAAAAATTTCTTTGTGATATGTATATCATGTAAAATTAGAACCAATCCCCTCTTAGATTGTTCCTTACAAAATCATTTTATTATTTGGTCAATGTATTTTTCAAAAAATAGTCTAGGAAGATTATTGGATCTATCATGAATGAAATTTAGCCCTAAGATTTAGGCTGCTTCACCTAGGTTCTTCCTAGAAAAGCACTTGTTTAACCAATACTTAACTAAATATAAGACTAATAAATCAATTACAATAAGTAATATTTCATCTATATTAACTACTATGATAATGACCAAACTTCCACTAAAACACTTGTAAACACATGGATTATATTAATTCTTAATGAAACAAAATTCATTTATAGCTTCATCAAACTAAATGTTCCATGAATTAGATTCTTGCTTCAATCCATACACTACAGGAAAATGAGCGTTTCGTGGTGGTTTTTAAACCGCCACGAAATGTGTTAATTTTTTTTTAATTTTTTCGAGGATTAGCGGCGATTTTTTAAAGAACCGCTATGAAATAGTGGTAGTTTGGGTAAACCGCCGTGAAATGAAAGGTAACAAATAAAAAAACATGAGAAACCCCAAAATCACTAAAATGACGATAACTTTTGATCTGGGAATCCGTTGGAGCGCCACAACCAGTCAAATCAAAGCTCATGAAGAGATCTAGAGGCACGTATAATCAAAACCATGAAAAGGTATTAGGAATAGAAGATATGAGAGTTATAAGAAAGTTGAAACATTTTCTCCAACTTCAAACGACCATAACTTTCGCTCTGGGTGTCCATTTGGGCTCTACCACATATCAAATCGAAGCCAGCGAAAAGAGATACACAATGGTTCGATACAATAAAGCTTCTATCATGTATTTTGACCCCAAAAATTCCTCCGAAGGCCTCCAAAACCCTATTTCCATCACCGGTGTCCCGTCGAACTTGTCTTCAAACAGATCTAACTTTTGATCTGCGTGTCAGTTTGGACTCCTCCGCCTGCCAGATCATAGTTCGTTCCATGAGATTCAGTTTGACTGGTCACGGTGCCCACATGGACTCCTGGACCATAAGTTATGTCATTTTTAGTGGGTATCAGGTTTGTTATGCTTTTTGATGCCTCGTTTCTAGTACCCGTTCCCCGTCAGTTTTTTTAAATGGTTGTAACTTCCGATCTGCCGGTCCATTCGGTCTCTTTCACCTTTCAGATCGAAGATAGTTTCAGGATCTTTAATTTGAATGGTCATGGATCTGGAATGGACTCTCGAATCATAAGTTATCTCCATTAATGTGAGTCTAATGTTTTTGTCACTTTATGATCGTTTTGACGGGTTTTAACGGTTGCTCTATTTATTACTATTTATTTGGGTTTCCATGACTTGTTATCTTTATCAATGGTTTTTTGTGGGTTATTATGATGATTATGTTGAATTCTTAAGGGGTTTTCCAGAGTTTTCATGAGTTTTCATGCGTTCTCATGCTTTCTAATGCTTCCTTCTTCATGCTTCTCCATCCGTTTTCATGCATTTTCATGATTTTTCATCCCTTATCACGCCTTTTCATACTTTTTCATGTGTTTCATTTATTATTTATTATTTATTATTTATTATTTATAATATAATATAATTTATTTATTATCTATTATTTGTTACTGGTTATTTATTATTTATTATTTATATTTATTTATTATTTATTATTTATTAATAATAATAATAAAATATTATTATTATTAATAATATTTGTTACTGGTTATTTATTATTTATTATTTATATTTATTTATTATTTATTATATATATTATTTATTATTATTATTAATAATATTTTATTTACAATATATTATATATTATATATTATTATTTATTTATTATTTATTATTATTTATTATTTATTATTTATTATTTATTATTTATTATTTATTATTTATTATTATTTATTATTTATTGTTTATTGTTTATTGTTTATTATTTATTGTTTATCGTTTATTGCTTTTTATTTATTATTTATTATTTATTATTTATAATTTATTGTTTATTATTATTTATTATTTATTATTTATTATTTATTATTTATTGTTTATCATTTATCATTTATTTTTTTTATTTATTATTTATTATTTATTATTTATTATTTATTATTTATTTATTTATAATTATTTATTATGTGTTATTTATTATTATTATTTATTATTTATCATTTATTATTTATTATGTGTTATTTATTATTTATTATTATTTACTGTTTATTATTATTATTTTATTATTTATTATTTATTATTATTTAATATTTAATATTTAATATTTAATATTTAATATTTTATTATTATTATTTATTATTTATTGTTTATTTTTTATAGTTTATTGTTTATTTTTTATTATTTGTTATTTATTGTTTTTTATTTATTATTTATTATAGATTATTTATTATTTTAATTTCATAATTTTATTATTTTATTATTTTATTTTCATAATTTTATAATTTATGTAAATATTATTATAATTTATTTGTTATTTATTATAATAAACAGTAAATAATAATAAATAAATAAATAACTCAATAAATAACTAATAAATAAATAATTATTAATTATTAATTATTGATTATTAATTATTGATTATTAATTATTGATTATTGATTATTGTTTAATTATTATTGAGTTTATATCTATTAGTTATGTATTATTTGTTTTTTCAATTAGTATATATAAGTATATTAAATTTTGTTTATTAACCACATGAAGAGCTTGCTGGAGTGGTAAAGTCTTTAGAAAATATGTAAGAGGTTAGGGATTCAAATCTCACCAAACGCAGTATTTCTTTATATTGCATGGGTATGTGCATGCATGCATGGATAAAGTAAATAAAGTAATACGAAATAAATAAAATAAATACGAAATAAATAAAATAAATACAAAATAAATAAATAAAATACGAAATAAATAAATAAAATATGAACTAAATAAAATAAATAAAATAAATAAAATAATAATAATAATAATAATAATAATAATAATAATAATAATAATAAACCGCCGCTAAATCTACATTTTTCCGTAGTGATAAATGGATATCTATAAGTTATCTATCCTTTTTTCATTTCCTAGGATAAAAAACCCTTTTAGTTGTGTCATGTAGAAATATTTTTAAAGGTTACCATTAAGGAAACCTTTTTTGACATCCATCTTCCAAATTTCATAGTCATGATAAGCTTCTATAGAAAGAAGAATTCTAATTTATTTAAACATTGAGATTAGAGAAAATGTTTAATCATAGTTAATATATTAATTCTATTTAATCCCTTTAGCAACTATTCATTCCTTTTTGGTAATTAATTTACCTTTTATGTTACTATTTCTCTTGAATAACCGATTACACCCAATAGGATTTACATCAACTGGTGGATCAAACAGAACCCAAACTTGTTTATGATATATGGAATCCATCTTAAAATTCATGGCTTTATTTTATATGGTAGCTTATGGTATCTCTACTATATCTTTGTAGGAGATAGGATCATTATTGTCAATTAATAATGAGTCACCATCTTCAATGACTTGAAAATTGTGTATTTTTTGTTCTTTTTCCACTCTAGTGATCCTACACAATATTTTTGTTTTAGGAATGACTTATCAATGGGTACCTATGGAATCCATTCCTTTACCAAATCTTGTATATATTGAGTATCAACTTCATTAAAGTCAATATTGATCCCATTATCCTTCTTGTGGATGTGTTACCTCACAAGAAAGATGACTTGTCTTGTGATAATCACTTTATGGTCTGAGGAATTTTACAGATAACATCCCCTTGTTTCCTTGGGATACCATATAAATATACACTTCATGACTAAAGGTTAATGTTTTTTTATGATATATTTTTATCAAACACCTCACATCCCCATACATGAGTGTATGAAAACCAAGATTCCTTTACATACATTAACTCATATGGGATTTTGTTTGTTGCATCAGTTGGTATTAAATTTAGAATATGTGATGAAGTATGTAATGAATATCCCCCAAATTATAATTCAATATCTTCATGACTCTTCATTGACTTTACCATGTCATTCAAGGTATAGTTCGTCCTTTAACTAACACCATTCCACGATAACATATAATGTGGTTTGAGTTGGGTTAGAATCTCAAACACTCTTAAAAATTCAATAATATATTAATTAATATATTCACCACATTAATTGAATAAAATATTATTTATCTTCTTACCATGTTGTCTCTTTACTTTATTCCTAAATTATTTGAATTTATCAAAGTACATAGACTTATACCTCATCAAGTAGATAAATACACATCTAATTAAGTCATCAGTAAAAATTATGAAGTAAGAATACCCACTTCAAGATTCTTCTGAACATTATACACTCACATTAGTGTGTAACAATCCTAGAAGCTTTGTGGCCCTTTCACCTTGTCCACTGAATGGTGGTTTGGTCATTTTTCCATAAAAACAAGAATTACATCTTTCAAGTGGTCTTATCTCAAAATAATCTAAACAAATATCTTGATAGAGCTTATTTACACACTTATCATTTACATGACTAAGATGATGATACCATAACTAGGTGTTATTTTTGTAACGACCCAAACTTTTTGAATAGTATATTAACTTACTCTTAACGATCTAATAGAGATGTTAATGGTTAATGCAGAAAGAGGAGTCGATGGCTTCATCCAGTAGACTCGAACCTTATGAAGCCCACTTATCAGAGCTTGGGAAGGAGGTGGCATCTTTGGGCTTCGCTTTGGACCAAGCCCAAGCCGAACTCCAGTGTGTCAAGCTTGAACGGAAACACCTGCCGGAGAAGTTCAAGTTAGTAGAGATTACTACTAGGGCAATGTTATCTGAGCCTCCCTCAGATTCTCTCACCATAGCACACCTTACACTTAGGTCATATGCTGGTGTTATAAGGGTCTATGTGATGAGACCTTAACTTCTTTGTGTAATCCTTTGAGATGAATAAATTGAGATTTCTTCCTTTAGTGATGTTTGTAAAATTTCAAATGTCCGGATAATTTTAATATGTATTTTATTGATGAATTTTGAAAAAAAGGATATTTTAAAATATTTATATAAACCTTAAATAATTAATGATGTGTAATGATTTTCAAAAAATGGTCTTCTGCAAAAGTGTTCAGTAAGGAATTTGGAGTCTAATAAGATCAACTTAATTTTTGATGAATAGTAAATTATGAATGGTGATTTTACGCTTAGGATTAGTAATGTGACCAAATGGATTAGTAATCTCACTTATTTTTTTTTAATATAATTTAGACACCTTGATTAAGTAATGTGATTCAATAAAATAGGTAAATAACGGTTTCATAAATTATTAGTCAAGTATTAGTTTTTTTGGGTGAATAGTGTTTTTTAATTAAAAATTAAATTAAAAATAATTCGAAAATTATTTTTATAAAATGGACTTTATTTTTGAACTCAGAGCATCGATATTATGTTATGGTAATTTTTGGGGCTTTTTATGAAAAAAATGAATTCTCAGTGAATAGTGTTTTTATTTAAAAATTAAATCAAAAATATTTAGAAAATTATTTTTATAAAATGGAGTTCATGTTTGTAATCAGAGCATCAATATTTGGTTAAGGTGAAATTTTGGGATTTTTCTGAGAAAGATGAATTTTCAGTGAATAGTAAAAATGCAGTTTTAGGGTTTCGGTATGTTTAATGACATCATAACCGTGTCATGATGCTGTCATGAGATATTTTAAGGGTTGGCCGACCAAAGGTGATGAATTATTGTATTTGGGGCCCTATGTGGCCTAAATACATGGAAAATACCTTGGGAGAGCCCATGGTTTTGAGAAAACCACTTGTGAGGTGTCCCTTGAAATTATTAAAGTATCACCTCACCTTCCCTATAAATACCCACCCTTTCCTCCTTTAGTTTTCACTCCCAACTATCCCCCAACGAATATCTGGTCTCATTACCTCCCAAGGAGTCATCCCAAGGTGCCCCCAATCCCTCAAGGTCCAAACCTTTGAGTTTTAAGAGTTACGTTTTAAGGTAAGGGATCCGACCTCTCTCTTTCTTTTCAAGTAATCTCTTTTATGTCATTTATTTTATGCTCCATGTTATTATGTTGGAGGATGTTCTTCGATATTAATCTTACTTCCCTTTTCATGTTCATATGATGAGAGACCCCCTCTTTCTCTCATCAATTCGTTTTAAGAATGTTTAAGTGGCACCGTTAGGCTGCCGAATTTTTAAGGGATTCTTTTACCCTTCTCATTTTTCAAAGTTCTACTTTCATGTCAAGTCTTTCAAGTTATTTTTTATTATGTTGGGGTATGGTCTCTATATCTATCATACTGAAATTTTATGTTCATATGATGAGATACCCTATTTTATCTCATCAATTCATTTTTTTTGAAGTTTAAATGACACCGTTAGGCTGCCGAATTTTCATAAGAGAAATCTAATTTTTGTCTTCCTTCCATGTTTTTCATCTCAAATGGTATGTCCTTCAAATTTCATTAACATGTTCTTAAATCCTTTATATTATGTTCCCCTACTGTTTTATGGATCATTTATGAGTGGGTGACCCATGTCCCCTCTCTTTTCAATGTTTTTTAAAACCTCGTAACATAGCCGTTATGCTGCAGAATTTCCGTCTCAAAATGTCTCTCTCTTTTTCTAAAGTTATTTTATTTTATTAAGTGAATACTCAAATCTCTATATTATATAGGGGTATTCACATATATACCAAGTTTTTTTATTTTAAATTCTGTGATTTACATACATGAGACCCACCTTCCTTTTCTGTGGGTTTTAAAGTGACACAAAGATCATGTCTTTAAAGCAGTTTTTAAAACGTTATGATTATGAAATGAAACCCATTTATTTTATGCTATATTGGTTGTTTATGAAATTATTGATGATGATATATGTGGCTCACATGATGATAAATAAAAATTTAAGGGTGCGCCCTGATAGCGCTCCAATGCATTGGGTAAAGACTTAATCTCTAGAGATGACCATTTAGACTGATACCTTGGTGAATAACCTTGGTAACTTTTATTGACCCCTTGGGGATGGACCTTGGTGAAACAGAAATGATTGTCTTTGTAAAATGTTGTAACCACATATTAAAGTTATGAAAAACATTAGTTTAATTATGATATGCCTCATTATTTCTTTCTCATGCCTTAAAGTTCTTTTCATGACCTTATTGAAGTATCTTAAGTTCACATGTAAAATGTTTCTCTTGTTTCCCTTACTGGGCCTTCTGCTCACCCTTTCTATTGATGTATGTCCCCGGGTTATGAGATGAAATAATGAACCTAGGATGAACTTAAGGAGAAGCCTTTCAAGTGTTTAAGAAGAATGTTTTATGTTGTTTTCATGTATTATGTTCCTTGTTTCCAAGACACTAAACCTTACAGATCCTCAGTTTTGTGTAATGTAATGAAAGTTATGTTATAAAAAGGTGGGATTCCATAGTTGGTATCAAAGGATGGTTTAGTTATTTGTGGAAATTAGTATATAAAAACTTTAGGAAGGACCCTATAGAAAAGCTTAAATATAGGAAAACTTCCTAGTATTTTGGTAAGTATTGAGTAAGTGGTTTATCAAACAAATACATCCCTATCTGGATACGAGCAGGTAGAGGCGGCTCTGGCACAAATGTACATAGGGGTAAAACCCGAAAACACCGCTTTGAGATAGACTCGAACGGGAACTGGTGCATGATAATGGGACTTTCTTCACTCTTGGTTACGACACTCCCAAGGGATATGTTTGGTTAATCACAAGCTTTTTATGAATCATTATGAAGGAATTATAAAGAAATGTAATTGTATAAGAATGAAGTCTTAGTTAAAAGATTCATAAATGAAATAAGATTCTCACTAAGGTTTTATTCTTTTATAAAATGGCGAGCAATAGGAGGAACCGTGTAGATGGTGACCACAATGCACCATGTGCTGACGGCCCTCCGATGGAAGCCGAAATGGAAACATTCATGTGAATGATGAACCAACTGACTCAAGTTATGAGTAATAACTTGAATCAAGCTGAGAGGCCGATCTCACCACAAAGGGAACAACGTTCTATTGAGTCCTTCATGCGTCAACAACCACCAACATTCAGTGGATCTACTGAACCATTGGTTGCGGAACAATGGATAAGCTCCATTGAAAAGATCTTTTTTGTACTTCATTGTTCGGAACAAGAAAAAGTCACCCTTTATGTTTACCACCTAGAGGGAGAAGCTGATCAGTGGTGGTCACTAATCGAAAACATGAATCCATGAGGAGATATGGAAGCTATGGAGTGGGAAGAGTTCTGGGGAATATTATTTAATAAGTATTTCCCTCGTTCCATGAGAACGAGAATGGAGAAAGATTTT
This sequence comes from Viscum album, assembly GCA_963277665.1. Taxonomy (NCBI): domain Eukaryota; kingdom Viridiplantae; phylum Streptophyta; class Magnoliopsida; order Santalales; family Viscaceae; genus Viscum; species Viscum album. The sequence goes on along the minus strand of OY728147.1, from coordinate 870,684,761 downwards.
ATTGAGTTGAAGCAGAAGGAGAACAAATCTATCGGAAGCTATGAGATGAAATTCACCCGACTTTCATGATATACCTCTAACTTTGTCATGGATCCAAATGGGAAGGCTGACAGATTTTTTGGTGGACTGAGACCTCATCTGCGGAAGAATCTAGCCAACCGGGACTACGATAGCTATGAGGAGATCGTGTGGAGTGCAATGAAAGTTGATCTAGAGTTTGGTGAGACACGGTGGTATCATAAATAAAATGACAAGAAGAGATCATTAGAGCCTAGTCTAGGGAAGAATTTTAATCGGGGAAGAGGTGGAAAGAAAATGCAACTTACCACATGCAATAAATGTGGGAAGAAGCATCCGGGTCACTGCTTGATCGGAAGTGGAAAGTGCTACAAGTGTGGAAGAGAAGACCATATTGCTCGGAATTGTCATAGTGAGGTTAATCCTCAACTTCCCAACACTAAAGACAGAGGAAATATGGTTCTAGCCCTACCCGAAGTCAAATGCTTCAAGTGTGGACAGCTTGGGCACTTTGCTAATCACTGTCCAAATCCGAGGGTAGTGGAGGGGAATCACCATCAACCTTAGCAAAGGCCAAGGGAGAAAGGCCGTGCTTTTTATATCACAATAACTGAAGTTGAAGTTCCGAACGACGTGGTAGCAGGTACTCTTGTTGTCCTATCAAAACTAGAAAGTACTTTGTTTGATTCTGGTTCTACGCATTCTTTTATTTCCTCCAAGTTTGCAAAGAATATAGAATCAATCCCTGAACTTCTTGAGGTAGAATTTTCAGTCAAGACTCCAAGTGGGATTATCCATGAATCAATAGTGTTTATAGACTCTAGTGTTTACTTCAATGAGAACAATATTATCGCAAATCTAGTAGTCATTCCCATGTTGGAATTCGACATTATACTAGGGATGGACTGGCTCTCAAAGTATAATGCTAAGATCAAATGCATAAGTAAGGAAATCTCAGTAGTCTTGAATGAACGACCTACAATTATCTTCCAAGGAGAGATATCCCGAACCGATCCCTATCAAGAAGCACCTCCTATAGCTTTATTTATGGAGTTAATCAGTGATGATGAAGAAGGAAAAGGGAGTATACAAATAGAAGATGTTCTGATTGTTCAGGAATACATGGATGTATTTCCTGAGGAGTTACCTGGACCTCCCCCAGAAAGAGAGGTAGAGTTCTCCATTGAACTGGTACCTAGATCTCAAACGATATCAAAGACCCCGTATAGAATGGAAAATGTGGAGCTACAAGAGTTAAAGAAACAACTCCAAGACTTGTTGGAGAAGGGGTTTATCCGACCGAGTGTGTCTCCTTGGGGAGCACCAGTTCTCTTTGTAAAGAAGAAGGATGGATCAATGCAGCTATGAATTGATTATAGAGAACTGAACGGGATCACAGTGAAGAACAGATACCCTCTTCCAAGAATTGATGATTTATTTGACCAACTTCATGGGGCTTAATTATTCTCCAAGATTGACCTTTGATCTGGTTATCATCAACTGAGGGTGAAGAAGGAAGATATTCCAAAGACTGCCTTCCGATCAAGATATGGACATTATGAGTTTACTGTTATGCCCTTCGGATTGACTAATGCTCTTTCTATTTTCATGGATTTGATGAATAGAGTCTTTAAGGACTACCTTGATAACTTTGTAGTAGTTTTTATTGATGATATTTTGATATATTCAAAAAAGTCACGAGGAGTATGAAGATCATCTGAGGGTTATTTTGAAAAATCTTCGGAAGGAGAGGCTCTTTGGAAAGTTCAACATGTGTGAGTTTTGGTTACAACAAGTGGCTTTCTTGGGGAACATCGTAACCAATGAAGGAATCTCGGTTGACCCTGAAAAGACAATGGTTGTAGAGGAGTGGACTCAACCCACAACAGTAACTGAGATTCGTAGTTTCCTTGGTTTAGCGGGATATTATAGGAGGTTTGTGAAAAACTTTTCATGGATTTATAATCTACTAACCAAGTTGACTCGAAAATGGGTTAAGTTCATGTAGACAAAGGAATGTGAGGAAAGTTTCCAAGAGCTAAAGAAGAGATTGGTTACTGAACCTGTGTTAATACTACCCTCTATCGGAGAAGGATTCGTTATTTTTAGTGATGCATCTCTGAAAGTTCTTGGGTGCGTCCTCATGAAAAATGACCAGGTAATTGCTTATGCATCTCGACATTTTAATATTCATGAGCAGAATTATCCTATGCATGATCTAGAGCTAGAGGTAGTTTTTTTTGATATAAAGATATGGAGGCACTATCTTTATGGGGAGAAATGTGATATATACACCGACCACAAAAGTTTAAAGTATATTTTCACGCAGAAAGAATTGAACATGAGACAAAGGAGATGGCTGGAGCTTATTAAAGACTATGATTGTTCAATTCATTATCACCCTAGAAGAGCAAACAAAGTCGCGGATGCGTTAAGAAGGAAATATCCTGTTGTTCTGGCAACAATGAGGATCCTAGGAGATCCCTTGATTAAAGATCTAGTAAAACTAGACATGGGAATTGTAAGGGAATGGACATCATCAACCTTATCCCAAATGATTTCTCAACCTTCATTACTAGAGAAGATCAAGAAGGCTCAAAAAGAAGATCCTTTCCTGCAGGAGAAGTTTGAGGCTATAAAGGATGGGAAGTTCCTTGATTTCAATATTTATCAAGAAGGTTTATTGAAATTTCATACAAGACTATTCCATCTACTCCGGAGATAAAGAAAGAACTGATGGATGAAGCTCATATCTCTACTTTCTCTATACATCCGGGAAGCACTAAAATGTATAGAGACCTTCGTGATCATTATTGGTGGGATAACATGAAGAGGGATATTGCTGATTACACTACAAGGTGCCTAGTGTGTCAACAAGTAAAGGCATAATGACAACTTCCTAAAGGGGTATTACAACCGCTACCCATACCAGTATGGAAGTGGGATAATATCACTATGGACTTTGTAACCGGTCTCCCAAAAACATCCAAAGGAAATAATGCGATATGGGTTATTGTGGACCGTCTCACCAAGACCGCCCATTTTATCTCTATTTGGGAAGATTTCTCTCTAGATCATCTTGCCAATATATACGTAAAGTAAGTGGTAAGGATGCATGGGGTACCACTATCCATCGTGTCTGATCGTGATCCAAGATTCACATCAAAATTCTGGAGAAGTCTTCAACATGCTCTGAATACTGAATTGAATTTTAGTACGGCCTATCATCCTCAAACTGATGGACAATCTGAAAGGACTATTTAGACACTCGAAGACATGCTGAGATTATTCTCAATGGAATTTAAAGGTGGATGGGATAAACACCTCCCATTAGTTGATTTCTCCTATAACAACAACTTCCAATCAAGTATTCAGATGGCACCCTATGAAGCTCTGTATGAAAAGCGATGTAGAACTCTTACTTGTTGGGATGAAACTGGTGAGAGAAAGCTTCTTAGGCCTGATCTTGTGCAAGAGATGACAGAACAGTTTTATGCCATCCAACAACACATAAAGGATGCTCAGAGTTGGCAGAAGAGCTATGCTGACAACCTTCGAAGGGACTTAGAGTTTGGTGTTGGCGACAAAGTCTTCCTTCGAATTTCTCTATGGAAGAGAGTCATGAGGTTTGGGAAGAAAGGGAAGCTCATCCCTAGGTACATTGGCCCCTATGAAATTCTTGATCGCATAGGAGCAGTGGCCTATTGTCTAGTACTTCAACCGAACCTAGATCAAGTTCACGATGTCTTCCATGTATCTCTCTTAAGGAGGTACATACCCGACCCTTCGCATGTACTGAACCCAGAGGTGGTACAACTAGAACATGACCTCTCTTATGAGGAGAAGCCAGTGGAGATCTTAGACCGTAGAGACAAGGTTCTACGAAACAAGACTACCCACGTTGTGAAAGTGTTGTGGAGGAATCATAAGTATGAAGAAGCTACTTGGGAGCCTGAGGAAATAATGAAGCAAAAGTACCCTCACCACTTCGACTAGGCCTCAAGTATAAAATTTTGGGGACAAAATTTCTTAAGGGGGAAGAATGTAATAACCCAAACTTTTTGGATAGTATATTAACTTACTCTTAACGATCTAATAGAGATGTTAATGGTTAATGCAGAAAGAGGAGTCGATGGCTTCATCCAGTAGACTCGAACCTTATGAAGCCCACTTATCAGAGCTTGGGAAGGAGGTGGAATCTTTGGGCTTTGCTTTGGACCAAGCCCAAGCCAAAATCCAGCATGTCAAGCTTGAATGGAAATGCCTGCGGGAGAAGTTCAAGTTAGTAGAGATTACTACTAGGGAAATGTTATCTGAGCCTCCCTCAGATTCTCTCACCATAGCACACCTTACACTTAGGTCATATGCTGGTGTTATAAGGGGCTATGTGATGAGACCGTAGCTTCTTTGTGTAATCCTTTGGGATGAATAAATTGAGATTTCTTCCTTTAGTGATGTTTGTAAAATTTCAAATGTCCGGATAATTTTAAGATGTATTTTATTGATGAATTTAAAAAAAAGGATATTTTAAAATATTTATGTAAACCTTAAATAATTAATGATGTGTAATGATTTTCAAAAAATGGTCTTCTGCAAAAGTGTTCAGTAAGGAATTTGGAGTCTAATAAGATCAACTTAATTTTTGATGAATAGTAAAGTATGAATAGTGATTTTACGCTTAGGATTAGTAATGTGACCAAATGGATTAGTAATATCACTTAAAGAAAGTTTTAATATAATTTAGACACCTTGATTAAGTAATGTGATTCAATAAAATGGGTAAATAACGGTTTAATAAATTATTAGTCAAGTATTAGTTTTTTTGGGTGAATAGTGTTTTTTAATTAAAAATTAAATTAAAAATAATTAGAAAATTATTTTTATAAAATGGACTTTATTTTTGAACTTAGAGCATCAATATTATGTTATGGTAATTTTTGGGGTTTTTTCTGAAAAAATGAATTCTCGGTGAATAGTGTTTTTATTTAAAAATTAAATTAAAAATATTTAGAAAATTATTTTTATAAAATGGAGTTCATATTTTTAATCAGAGCATCGATATTTGGTTAAGGTGAAATTTTTGGATTTTTCTGAGAAAGATGAATTTTCAGTGAATAGTAAAAATGCAGTTTTAGGGTTTCAATATGTTTAATGACATCATAACTGTGTCATGAGGATGTCATGAGATATTTTAAGGATTGTCCGACCAAAGGTGATGAATCATTGTATTGGAGGCCCCATGTGGCCTAACTCCATGGAAAATACCATGGGAGAGCCCATGGTTTTGAGAAAACCACTTGTGAGGTGTCCCTTGAAATTATTAAAGTATCACCTCACCTTCCCTATAAATACCCACCCTTTACTCATTTAGTTTTCACTCCCAACTATCCCCCAACTAATCTCTAGTCTCATTACCTCCCAAGGAGTCATCCCAAGGTGCCCCCAAGCCCTCAAGGTCCAAACGTTTGAGTTTTAAGTGTTACGTTTTAAGGTAAGGGATCCGACCTCTCTCTTTCTTTTCAAGTAATCTCTTTTATGTCATTTATTTTATGCTCCATGTTCTTATGTTGGAGGATGTTATTATATATTCATCTTACTTCCATTTTCATTTTCATATGATGAGAGACCCCCTCTTTCTCTCATCAATTCATTTTAATAATGTTTAAGTGGTGCCGTTAGGTTGCCGAATTTTTAAGGGATTCTTTCACACTTCCCATTTTTCAAAGTTCTACTTTCATGTCAAGTCTTTCAAGTTCCTTTTTATTATGTTGGGGTATGATCTCTATATCTATAATACTAAACTTTTATGTTCATATTATGAGAGACCCTATTTGATCTCGTCAATTCATTTTTGTTGAAGTTTAAATGACGCCATTAGGCTGCCGAATTTTCATAAGAGAAATCTAATTTTTTTCTTCCTTCCATGTTTTTCATCTCAAATGGTTTTTCCTTAAAATTTCATTACCATGTTCTTAAATACTTGATATTATGTTTCCCTACTATTTTATGTATCATTTATGAGTGGGTGACCCATGTCCCCTCTCTTTTCAATGTTTTCTAAAACCTCATAACATAGCCGTTATGCTGCAGAATTTTCGTCTCAAAATGTCTCTCTCTTTTTCTAAAGTTCTTTTATTTTATTAAGTGAATACTCAAAGCTCTATCTTATATAGGGGTATTCACATATATAACAAGTTGTTCTATTTTAAATTCTTTTATTTACATACATGATACCCACCTTCCTTTTCTGTGGGTTTTAAAGTGACACAAAGATCATGTCTTTAAAGTAGTTTTTAAAACATTATGATTATCAAATGAAACCCATTTCTTTTATGCTATATGGGTTGTTTATGAAATTATTGATGATGATATATGTGGCTCACGTGATTATAAATACAAATTTAAGGGTGCGCCCTGATAGTGCTCCAATGCATTGGGTAAAGACTTAATCTCTAGAGATGACTATTTAGACTAATACCTTGGTGAATAACCTTGTTAATTTTTATTGACACCTTGGGGATAGACATTGGTGAAACGAAAATGACTTTCTTTGTAAAATGTTGTATCCACATCTTAAAGTTATGAAAAACGTTATTTTTATTATGATATGCCTCATGATTTCTTTCTCATGCCTTAAAGTTCTTTTCATGAAATTATTGAAGTATCTCAAGTTCACATGTAAAATGTTTCTCTTGTTTACATTACTAGGCCTTCTGCTCACCCTTTATTTTGATGTATATCCCTAGGTTGTGAGATGCAGTAATGAACCTAGGATGAACTTAACGAGAATCCTTTCAAGTGTATAAGAAGAATGTTTTATGTTGTTTTCATGTATTATGTTCCTTGTTTCCAAGACACTAAACCTTAAAGATCCTCAGTTTTGTGTAATGTAATGAAAGTTATGTTATAAAAAGGCAGGATTCCACAATTTGAGTCATGTGAACACGATTTTTAATCTATTTACAATATATTGTTTTAATAAATTAATACAAAAATATTGTTATATAGTTGTGGAATACCATAACGAATGTTGTCTTTGTAAAATACAAATTATTTATTTATAAATTTAAAAATAAATCCATATGTGTTAAGGAAATAAATATAGGAGGTGTTCTTAGAAAAACTTGGAACAAAATAATAGTTCCTTAAAACCAAAATCACTCCCAATGACAATAGAAGGTGGTAGTCTTCTATAGAAAAAGTAGGGAGCCATGCTCCACTGCATGGTCAAAGATCCACCTCTCCCTTAGAAATATTTCAAAATATACTTGGTTACTATATTTGGATTTAGATATGAACACAAAATGATATATCAAATACCCAACCTCTATATATTGAAATATTACACTTTCAAATGAATGAAACTTTATCTTCCCCTTAATTTTGGGTGCATTTCTTCTTTCAGTGGCCTAGATTTACACCTACAAAACATATTTATTATGTTTCCTTCACCTAACTTTGGACCTTCTTATTATTGGAAGGATGATTACCAATATCTTTAGACTTAGTACGAGTATTGATCCCCTAATCCCTGTTTTTCCTTTTCTTATTCACCATAATACTATGGGATTCCCATGCCCGATGTCCTTTTCAACTTGGGGTATGTGATTAAGAAGTTTCAAAATAATTTTATTGCTATTTCTCATGTTGTAATTAAAAATAAAAATAGAGAAGGATTTAGGTTATGAGGATATAATGAGATATGTGTGTAGATCATTAGGGAATTTAATTCCCAAGATATCTAAGTAGTCTATGTAGAAAATCATCTAAACTATATGGGAACCAACAGGTGATGAATCTCTAAGCTTTCACACAAATAGTGCATTTGAGATCTCATATCTCTCATGTATAACACTTTCTTTATTGAGATTATGAAGGTGAGATGTCATCTTTTACACATTCATATTCTCACATTTATATAAAATATTATTGTACATGGAAGATAACATGAAACATTGGTCATTTTCAACATCATCAAAATGCTTCTCATAGAGGGACAATTCCTCATCACTAGTCTCTTGGCTAGGAACTTCAAGAATAGGTTTTAAAAGAACATATAATTTCCTTTCATGAAATTTAATAGTGTGTAAGAACCTTTTTCATTCTTGTTAAGTTGTGGTAGTGACAAATTTATCCATCTCAAGTATGGATCATCATGATATGGTTGAAGTCATCATTTTCATTTATACAATTAAGAAGAGTATAATTTTAGAATGTCATATAATAAAATTAGATAATAGAAATTAAATTCACTAATCTCCCACTATTTTATCAAAATCTAATATCCCTAAACATTAGTTTTTAAATATCTTGTTTCTTAAATATTTTATTGAAAAGGATTCATATTCTCCTTCACATAACCCAAATGGAGGTTTTTAAGCTATTAGAAGGTATGTAGATAGGCATAACATTCCGACTCCATTAACACATGGTTCTTTGATCTGTTGTGTGGACTCTCCAATCCCTAAATACTTAATTTGGGTTTCCACAACACTTTTACTACTTGTTACATTTAGTCTTGTGATGATGATCAAATCTTAATGAAAACAAGGTTAAGTTGATCAAAAACTCAATAAATAAATTCTCTGATAATTAAAGGAACCCAAATGAAGGTTGGTCATGCACTTTTAACTAAAGTTTTATTCCTACCCATGTAGTGAAAGGCTATAAAAAATTAATATATGTTGTTGAGGTACTTTAAAATTTATTCTTAAATAGCCAATTTTTATCTTTATTTCATGGGTTTTAATATTAAATGGATTTAATTTTTTTTATTAACCATGTATTAGATAAAATTTATTCATAATCCAATTTATTTTTGTTCTATATTACATGATTTTTAGTTCATTAATTAATTTTATTGAGATTAAACATCCATAATGAAATCAACCATGAAACATGACAGAAATAAAATAATAAGAGTGGTCTGATTATGAGATTTTCCTAATGGTTAGCTTATCTAGCGTATAATAAATTAACTATAAACCTTGAGGGGAAACACCTTGAACCTTTTCATGGTTAATGTTTCAGCTTTACACTCATCCACCAATGGATCTCTTAGATTGGTTTCACCTTGGCTCTAAACATGAACAACCACCAATCAACTGGGATCTTCATCCATTTAATAATCTTTGGCACACACATAGGTATGGTGTGTGTGTGGGGGGGGGGGGGGGGTCAAAGGATTAGTTAAGGGGGTTTACATAAAAGAAAATAATGGGAATTCATTCCCATACATAATGAGAGGATGGATGATGTGAAAGCCATCAATTTAATTTAATAATAAATTAAAAGGAAACCAATCACATAAAAATGTTCACTATATGATCATGATCAACCACTTACATAAAGAAAATTATGCATCAAGTAAAATAACATTCAATAAAAATTGATCTTATTTACGATAAATCACATTCAAATCAATTAATTATCTTCTTTAATTAATCAATTATTTTATCTTAATTATATTCTAAAATTTATTGATATTATCATCGATCTAAATTTTTAAAAAATTAAATAAATTTATTTAAAACTGACTAGGTACAAAAAATATACATTAGAGGAAACATGGAGAGTACCCATCCAAACTACACAACATGCATTATATCTGTATACTTTTACTCATTTGGAATATAGCATACACATCTTATCATGTGATTTCATTTCATGTGCGAGTGAACTAAATAACACACGAAACACTTGTTATTTACATAGCATGTTATGTTTTAATGTGTTTAGAGTAGTTTATGTAACATGAATTATACATGATATGCAGTTCCAAATATTAAGAATGTAATGCCCCGACCCCTATTACCCAGAGTCGGTGCATTATTGCGTAACATTGGCATGATCACAAAAGATCAAGTCTCGAAAGACCGATTAGTTTAGTAGCCTTGGAAACACTAGATACATTCATAAATGTTACATTTCATCATAAAGTGAAAAACTACAATAACATTGTCTCTATTTTCCACACTCATATCCCCTTCAGACTATCCCTGCAGGTCATTCCTAAAATACTTCTTCACATCCTGGAAAAATTAAAACATTGAAAGGGGTGAGCTCAGATGCTCAGTAAGGATAACAATATATAGGAAGCTTTCATAAATAAACATTAACATTTAAGGCAATGTATAACTAAAACAAAAGCCTTTTAAAAATGAACTTGAGCATAATATGGCAAAAGTAAAATGAAATATTTCTATTTACTTATTCACATAGATATTCTACTGGTCTAATAATCACATGAAATATCAATAACCACTTTCATAATGATGGAATACATAATTCCAGACTATCATAACCACGTAGCCAAGGCCACGTGCCAAGACTACAAATAATATTTTGTCAAGGCCTCGTGCCAAGACACTAGTTTGTCTCATGAGACCTGCCGATGCATCGAGGAGCTATAGCGATCTCCACCCGTCACTTATTAAGTCCAATACATTCCTCATATGAACAGGTTTAAACATATCATAAACCGTAACATAATCGTATCACATAAAACATGCATAAAGGAAACATAACATTTCCACATTTCAATCGCAAGATATCAATACAACACATTGATATAATAAAAACATTATCAAAACCATTTTCAATACCAAAATAAATTAGAATTAAAACTTGGTATTTATTTTTCATTTTAAAAAAAAGTTATGGCTTGTAGAGGAATCCGAAACTCAAATAATGGTCATGGTGGCGGAGAAGTCATTGTCGCCGCATACGTAAGACAAAACATTCATTTTTTTGTTTAGTAAAAATGGTTCTTATAAAAAGATTCCTTTTGAATAAAAGTAAAAGTCAAAGGGGTTTATACAACGTATAAAAGAAATTTGTGTATAAAATAAAATATGACTCAATGAATGGAGATTGAGACGAATTCCCTTAACAAGATCATTTTTTTAAATAAAATATATCTATTATGTGTATTAACTATATGTACACATAAATAAAGTATAAATACAAGATATGACATAATAATATAATGACATAATTTGAAAGTATGAGATTAACCTAAAGAACAAAAATTGGGTTAAGAATTTCCCTTACAAAGATCATTTTTTTAAATAAAATAGATCTATTTTGTGTATTAACTATAAGTACACATAAAGAATGTACAAATACAAGATAGGACATAATAATATCATGACATAATTTGAAAGTAGGAGATTAACCCAAAGAATAGAAATTGGGTTAAGAAGTTCTCTTACAAAGATCATTTTTTTAAATAAAATAGATCTATTATGTGTATTCACTATAATTACACATAAAGAAAGTAAAAATACAATATAGGACATAATAATATCATGACATAATTTGAAAGTAGGAGATTAACCCAAAGAACAGAAACTGGGTTAAGAAGTTCCCTTACCTCGTGTCCGAATTAACTCGATCATTATTTAACCTCATGAATAATAAACTAGAGTTAATTTATATTTTCTTAAGAACCTTTTACATTTTTATTATTTCTTTTATATCACTTATTACCATGTTATGAACATTATTTAATTATTTAAGTTAATAACGGTCATTTTGTCGATATTTGGTACTTGAGTCAAAAATAAACTTCTTATAATTACAAGTTGTTCATGTGGTGAAATATCCATTATATCCAGCATTATATTCATGATTTAGATATCATATATATCATATATATCCAATATATACATTCATTCATAATATTACATAACATTTATAGGTAAGAAATGAAATGCATCGTTCATGGAGGCGTTAAGCCGTATGTACACATGAACGCTACTTTCATTTATATTTCATATTTAATGGAATGAAGTTATAATTATATAAAGGTATAATATAATTCCAGTATAATATAATGTATAATACCATTTACTCCATCCTTTATACATCCCACATATGTCATTAACGATTCAAATAACTTTGAGGGGGCGGTAGTCCGCACTTCCTAAATTGAAATTATCGCGTTTTACCATAATGGAAATCATAAAGGTATGCCATAAATGAAAAATACAGAATCATAATCAAAACAAAAACATAATATATATCATATATAAAAATAGTGTCATCATAATGGCCACCATTAGAGGTGTTAAAATAAGATTGAACAATCATCATTTCCTGAGGCAGAAATTTTCCAACCACAGAAACAGTATGTTCTTTAACCATTAGACGAAGGTGTGTGTAAGTGTAAATCAAATCCTTATCATAACATCATACTAGTATATTTAAGATACTGTTTTTGTTACAAAATAAAGGAATAAAAAGAGTTTAAGGGGTTGGAGAAGCAAAATAAAACAAAATAACATAAGAGAAGACATTACCTTAAAATCGAGTAACTCTTTTTTGATTTGAGCCAAAGGCTTCCTTAGAAAGAATTCTGCCCAAAGTGAGGCTTCTAGGAGTAATAGAGGTAATTTGAGAGAGTATTTGGGTAGATGTTGGCCGATCCAAAGGCTTGAGAGGTGTGGGTAAGGTGGTAGAGGTGGGGGCCTTTTATAAGAGGAGAGGAGGGTCACTCTTGGAAAGTTATAAAAGGTTACTTTATTATAAAATGATTTTCGGATTTAAAAGGTCCAAAAATTATATATTTCGAGGATAAGGTGATAAGATTTAGAAATAAACCCATAAAATAGGTTTTTGACATGTCTAGGTCTTAGATTTTACATTATCTTTTCATTTTATTTAAATCATTAATTAATGAGGTAATCACTGCATCATCATGGTGTCATAAAAAATTTAATTTATTTAATGTCTAAAAATTATAAAAAAAATGACGATTTAGGAAATCTTTTTAGATTTCCAATGAATATTTATAGTCTAAAATTTAACTTATATAACTTAATTTAATAATTATTTTAGTAAAACAACACATGTTTGTGACAATTTTATTTTTACATTAAATAAAAAGTTATTTATGTCATTTTCTTACCCAAGTGGCTCCATGGGGTCCCCAAGTTGACCCATGGATTGTCTTGGTCGGCCATGACTCATCCAATAAGGGTAGGACAAGTGTAAAGGTATTTTCATATTTTTATAATATCATTTTTACCTTAAATTTCACTAATTACCTTTAATCGCGATTAATTAAACTTAAAAGTTACTATTCACAAAAAAATTATTTTAATCCCATTGAACCACATTTTAAATCCTAATGAATACAATTTATGTCGTATTTTTGAAAATAAAATCACAGAAGTGGTAATGTTTCATTTAAACGAAAAATCAGTTTTTAAACCACCACTTAGTGGATTCACTATTCATCAAAAATTGAAGTTTTTCAGAACAATGCCAAAATTTTACCCTAAGCTATAAATGATATTCCGAATTCAAAAATGATGTCTATTTTAAAAAATTACAAAAATATAAGTTGCATTAATTAATTTTATAATTAATTCCCGCTGTCACAACAAATAGCGTGTTTTTAAGAAACAATATATATCAAAAGATTGACAATTGTTTATGTCCAATTTCAATGTTAAATTAATTCTAATGACCACCATTGGATAAAATGGTAAAAATATATTCTAATTATAATTTAAAACCACTAAATAGTATAATTTATCACTATAAATTATTTTTATTAAAAAAGTTGTTTTTATGTATTTTTCACTATTCATAAAAATTGAAAGTTCTCAGAAAAATACCAAAAATTCAACTTAGGATAATTTTGATATTCCGAATCCAAAAATGAAGTCCATTTTGAAATATAAAATATATATAATTTCAAAAAGTGGGTATTACTATTCATAATGGCTATTTTGATTGGTCGCGGTGTGTTAGAATCTCGAACTTGCGTACAATGCAAGCTATTGCATTATTGAAAGAGAAGCGTATCGTGGAAGCTCGGGGTGTTACGAAGAAAAAGTTAATAATATATTTAATATATATAAATACCATAACATGGTCTATATGAGTCTACTAATGTCATAGATACACATGTTGATATGTTTTAAACAATATAATAAATTAATTTTAAATTCTACGTAAACAAGTAATATACATGGTGTGTACGATCAAACAACACATCATCTATAAATCTTCATAGTATATTACTGTCACACACCTAGGGACTAGGCATATTGTGTTTCTGTGTACATTAATGGAGCACATGACATGTATAGGAGTTACACATTATGTGTTCTTTGAGTTACACATTTACCAACCACATGTGTGGTGTAGAACACCAAAAGACCCATATTTGAGTAATGGACTACAAATCATGTACACATGTTACACACCATGTAGTCTGTCTAAAAATGTATCAGGCTGACTCGGTCAACATCCAGTGGGTTAAATACACACCATAATAAATTAAATGAACATTCTCAAAATTAATTTTTGAGTACTCATGGGGAATTAAATATTAGTACATGGTGTGTATTAATGGGATACATTCCATGTACTATTGTGTTATCCAGCCAGAGTCCTCAACACTACCAGATGAGTTATTTAAGTGTTCTTCATTCATAATTAATCCATTTTTGATTATATTTTCATGAATAGAGTGGAATAAGAGAGTATCAAATGATTTAGATGAAGAAAAATTAAACCAGAATAAAATAATAATGACAAAATGAAAAAAAAATAAATGTTCCTTAAATAATTATAAATACTTTTGTGGCCTCTTTGATTCCACTTGTAGGTTTTTAGAGTAGTGGAAGCATCGAGAGGGGCACGTCTGAATTTGTTTTTTTCATAATTGATGATTAATTTGAGATATAATTCGATGGAGAACATTGTGACCAAAATAATTGAATTAAAGAATAACTGACTTGAGGAAATTAGAACTAAATGTCAGATTATCACATAATTATTTATAATTAATTTAAGTAGTTAAATAATTACCTTGTGATGAATTCACTCTTCATTGATGAATTTGAAAATGTATCTACGTTGTACCATCATCATGTCATAATAATCAATTGTAGATTCCTTCCAACGGTGATCCACATGTGTACCATGAACCTCAGAGAATTAGTGTAAGGATCTCTTAGTGTTATCACCGAAGATCCTTATGATTGCATCATTCGTCCTTGATCTCCATGATAATCACTTCCAAGAAGAATTATCCTTGATATCTCTAGAATCAAGAGGGGTGGTGGGGGACCACACTCTGTTCTTGGGCGCATTCATGGATAGGATCTCTCTAGGGCTTGAGAGGATTCCATAGAGTCATTGGTCACAACCAACACAATGTCTAGAGTTATTGTTGAAAATAATAGAATTGGGTTTAAATTATAATAGGGCTAGAAAATAATAATTGAATATGTGACCTTACTATTCCCTTAATACCAAAATAAACTCATGTCTATAATAACAATATTATTATTTTTTTTCTTGACATGTGAAAAACCAATGAATGAATTAAATATTATTTATTGGATAAGTTGTTTAAAATTTATTCAAATAATATTAATATTATTATTTCTCTTAGAACCTTTAAACTCAGTCCGTCATTCCTCCATAATATTTACCATGTATTGAATAATAAATATTTATCTATTAAATAAATATCAATAAATTATTCTCAAATAAAAAAATAAATTTTATTTTCACTAAATAAAAAATAAATATTTTTCTTGAAAAATATTATTTGAAATAACTAATGACTGGATATAAGAGATCAATATAATAAAAAATAATTATTAAACCATGTAATGGAACATTATTTATTCAACATTTTAAATAATAAATAATAATATTATTTAACTGAAGTTCTAGATACACTTAGTGGGTGACCCTTTAGGATTCTTCCTCAGCGACATTAGGTGGAGTCGCCAAAAGTCCAAGGTTAGTGTTTTGCAACATGAAAGGAAACCATAGAGAAATAAGTTAATGTCCCAACAGCATTCAACCTCATACAAATTATTACAGTGTAATATAATCTATTTATCATGATATCTCTAATCAATAAGGTTTAATTTTGGTGTCATCAACCTATGTCATTATGATTTTAATCAATACAAAAATGTTTATGACTACTAATATCCATCAATAATAATATTAAAGTTTAAGGATAAATACACACATCTATATATAGGAACATCCAATTACACATAATTTTTTTTATTTCTAACTGGCAGGTCTTATTCTCAAAATCAGCTGTAGTGGAAATTACCAAGGGCGTACACCATGAGAGGTTGCCTCAAAGTCCCATGAGTCTCCACCCCTAATAGATTGTATCTTTTGTGTCCCTTCAAATGATTTCATTTTTCTATAGAACATATATATTAAATAATATTATTGTGGAACTTCTAGGTTCTCATCATAACAGGGGGATGCTATGATATTTCAGTACGATGGTTACTCTTAGCACATTATCACATACTATGTATTACTGAAGAACACTCATAATGTGATATGAATTTATTAATATAAAAAAATTGAATATAGGTAATCATAAAGAATATAGAAATTGTTCAAGGGAACCCAATCAAATAGCCTCAAATTTCATTCCTTGTGAATCAATCAAAGAATGATTTCAAATATTTTATTTAAAATCACCATGAACACCAAATAATCTTTTCAAAAAAAAATAAACATTAGAGATGTCACAAAATATTGAATATTGTGATGAAATATATGATTCTATATTAAGTTTAAATTCTTCATGCATGCATGAGGATGAATCAATACCACATGGAACTGGTTATTATGGCATGAAACACATCTCTCCATCAAAGTATTACCTTTAATTTGATGTTGGGATCTTAGATAGAATCAAAATCTCAATGTGATGTTTGATCTAAGATTAATGTTACATGAAGTGTCATCTTATTTTTAAAAATATTCTCCATCAACTCAAAATTAATATTATTAACTTCTCCTAAAATTCCTTCTATGATTAATTCTGTATTTTTTCTTTGAATATAAATTCTGTATTCTCAACATAACTTAACATAGGTCCAAGATTACCTTCACGTGACCAGTATGTATCTCAAATCACATATTTTATCAATTAATATCCACCTATGTTTATCTTATTCATGCATACAATATATCCTAATGGCACATAATGTAACAACCCGAGATTTTATGAAAACTATTATTTTAATTTTATTAATGTCTTGTGTTGTACGCTACACCAAAAGGAGCTTGCACAACACGCATCCTTGACCTGCCTTGCATTACACTCAATCGCAACCTTCCTCGATAGCGTGTGTAGTACGCAATACTGAGTTTCACGAAACAACGATATGCTATTAAAATATTATTAAAACTAGCCGTTATGAATAGTAATAACCATTTTTTTAAAATTTTAGAAATTTTAGCTCTCAAAATGGACTTCATTTTTGGATTCGGAGTATCGAATTTAGCCTAAGGTGAAATTTTGGTACATTTCGGATAACTTTCATATTCTGATGAATAGTGAAAATTACTAAATTATAATTAAAAACAACTTTTTTAATCGAAATAATTAATAGTGATAAATTATTAATTTGAGTGGTTTTAAAGTATATTTAGAATATATTTTTACAATTTAATACAATGTTGTTCATTGGATGTAATTTCACATTTAAACCAGACATAATCAAGTGTCAATCTTTTGATAGATATTGTTTCTTAAAAAAACACGCTATTTGTTTTAACAGCGGGATTTAATTATAAAATTAATTAATGAAACTTCTATGTTATGAATTTGGTAAAATAGACTTCATTTTTGAATTCGGAATATGAAATATAGCTTAGGATGAAATTTTGGCATTGTTCTGAAAAACACCAATTTTTGATGAATAGTGAAACTACTAAGTGGTAGTTAAAAAAACTGAATTTTTCATAAAACTTAATTTTACCGCTTCTGTGAATGGAATTTCAAAAATCCAAGAGACACGGTTGATGTCAGTAAGTAAAATGTGGTTCAATGAGATGAAAATAATTTTTGGTGAATAGTAACTTTTTACTTTTATTTACCACGGTTAAAAGTAAATAGGGCAATTAAGGGTAAAAATGATATTATTATTACACTAACACATGTCCTAATTCTATTGGACAAGTATATCTCTACCAAAAACAACCTTAAGTGTAAAATATTATCATTTAGGCCCACTTGGATTAGATTAGGACATTTATTATTATTTAATTCAAAGAAGAGTTAAAAGAGTTAAAATCAAAGTTTATTTACTAAAACATTTTTAATATAGGGTTATACATAAGATAAATTCGATTGTAAATATTCATTATAAATATAAAAATATTTCCAACATAATGTTATTTTATTTGTAATTTTTATACATCAAATAAATTAAGTTATTTATGACACAAAGATGATGCAGTAATTATATTATTAATGAAATATTGACATAATTGATATTATAAATGCCTAAATAAGTATAATTTGAGACTTTTTAGTAATTCAACAAATTTTCTAGACTACTATGATATATTATTGTTTATTTAATCAACTTGTTTCGAACATATAATTCTGTTATGACTTTCACAAAAATCATATATCAAATAGTGTCAAAATTGACACAAAATAGTTTTTAAATAAAATATTATATAATTAATTGTTATTTTATTCATAAAAATCTAAGGTTCGGCCAAATGACTTAGATAAGGATATATATATTAATAATAAACAATTTGGGGTTCGTTTGGCATGTTATAGTAAGTTTATTAACCATATAGTGTAAGAAAACAAAAAGACACGGTAAAAGTTAAATTATTTAACTTAGAGTTAAATCTAATTGATAAGGTTAAAATAATAACCTAAACATGTCTCAATCCTATTGGTTGATAGGATTTAGACCCATCCTCACTTTAGCTTCGAAATAAGACCCTTTGGAACCATTATAAACCGATTTTGACTTTAATATAAAATAATATTTTGAGATATTCCTAAGGTGCCCCTCTCCTCCCTTATAAAAGGGCACCTCCTCCCCCTACTCATCACACCAATTTGAGCACTCAATCTCGGACAAACCCTGCCAAAATCCCTTCTACACTTCCCTAGAATAATCCTAGAGGTCCTGGTCTTCTTCAAAGACCAATCCTAGTTCCCTAAGTGGAGGATTCAAAGAGGCGTTTCAAAGAAGAGGTAATAACCATTACCGATCTTTTCAATTTCTTTCTTCTTCAACTTCTTCTTCTTTAGTTGTTTCATGACAAAGTAATAACATCAGTATTACTTACATACTGATATGTTATTATAAATATGAAACAACCCTAATTCACCTTCTATCCATCCTACAGAAAAATGAAATCACCGCGCGTGCGTACGTACGGAATACCGTCTCCACGCCGTGGTGTAATCTATTTTCCACCACCACCTTACATGGATGGGTATAATGGTGTAAAGAACAACTATACATAGTTATTATAACATCATATTGATTCTGATATATTGTATAATCCACTACAATTCAATTCAATAATTATGGAAATGATATCATCGCTCGTGCGTACGTACGGAATACCGTCTCCACGACGCGATGGGATTCATTCTCCATGTTAACCATTTAAGAATGATTATAAAGTATATATAAGAAATAATAATTAAATATATGACATTATAAAGCTACTGGATTTATGTATATATATATATATTTATGTCATCTACTTACTTCCATTCAAGACAATAAGGAAAGGAAAACGGCGTTCATGCATACGTACGGACTACCGTCTCCATGAACAGTGTTTTTCATTTCATTTATCTATCTATATATATATACTGAATATATATGATATATAAATCATGTTTTATATTCTGGAAGTAATTAAATCATGATATAAGTAATAATAATGTCAAGAACAACAAGTCAAAACACCTACGATAAATAAAACGATTTTACCCAAAACGCTTCTTTAACATGGAATTTACAAAAGAACGGATAATATAAATTCATAAGGAACCATATATGATATCATAACAATGAGTATAATTCTTTAATAAGTCAACAACATTATTTAAATCATTATACAGGAGTTTCGGACATGTACAAAGCAAGTCGGACCTAAGGTAAGGGAAATATCACAATCTCATTTTTATCCGAGATTGTTTATACTTTAGTATTTACTGGGGTGTATTTTATCATCCACATCCATATTTCCTGAATATGTAATATTATTTCCATCCACCTACAATTGTTTAAATCCAATTTTACCCTTCGGTGAGTTTTTAGTAAAAGATATGAAAGGAATATTTTGTCGTTTTTCGTACGAGGTACTTTTTTGACTTTTCTGACAAAAGTACGAGAAGAATGTTTTTTTAACTTATACGACATGAATGGATTTTTAAAACATTATTTCCAAGAAGCTTCCTTTACAAGTTTTCAAGTTTATTTTTAATCAAATTATTTTATTTTAAAGTTGTATGACATGTTATGAAAGGAAAAATGTTTTTGAAGAAGAAAAGATATTTTCCTCAAGAATGGAGTTCAAGTGTTTTATCAAAATTATTTTCCATCTAAGATAATAAAGGGTTCTGTTTTTATCCATATTATTACATTTATTTGATCATGTTGTCATGGAAATATTTTTATGAATTCCTTTATCTTATATGAATTGATTTATGATGTCATGATGTTTCAAGAATCCCATTTTTGTTACATGTGTTATGCGATGATGTATGTTTTATGATTATGTGGCACACATAAGAAAGGATTCATTATAAGATGGGTGGGACCTATATCTCCCTCCAATGCATTGGGTAAAGATTTTATATCTCATGAGATAGACATGGATGGAATGGTAGGTTATACCGGTTCAGTGAAACAGGACTGAAACGAGGGTGAGTCGATTCAGAAAGGGACTTTGTCCACTAAGATAGTCTTGGAAATGAGTCATGACTAACAAGAAATGATTCTCTATGATTATGTGTGTATGCCACAAAGTTTCATGTTTTAAGTTATGATTATTGGGATTACATTTCACTTCTATGATTTATCCCATGTTATGATATTATGAGCTCTTTTGCAGGTTAATATTTCCAAAAGCTATGTTCTTATGTATATGATGTGATTGATGTTTCTTTTGTTTACCCTTACTGAGCATTTGGGCTCACCCTTTTATGTTTTCTTTTCCCCTGGATATAAAGAAAGGTTTTAGGTATAAAAAAAAGGAAGATCTTTATGGGAGATATTGAAGATATTTCACCAGGATTAGAAGATTATATTCCGAGTTTCCAAAGACACTAAACTATTACGATCCTTGTGTGTGTGTTTTTTTTATGTACTAAGTATTCCGCAAATGTAATGTAATGTCAATGTACGTCAGGCTTTGGGTCTCTTCAGTTGGTATCAGAGGAAAGGTTTAGTCAACCTTTGGAAACTAGGATGCGAAAATGTTAGTGAGATCCCTAGAGATATTTCTAAGGTATGTCTAGGGATGTCCCTAAGGATAAGTATACGTATAAGATACAGTCCTAGAACTATGGTAACGATCATAGAATTTAACCTAAGAAGTTAGATATTGAGGATACTCCCCCTTTATAATGTTGTTTTCCCTAGCATGATTTTTGCCTCTCAAACTATTCTTTTTGGGTTTTAGACGATGGCTGGAACCCGAAGGAACCGTGTTGATCAATGCAATGGACAATGCAATGATTGTCCTCCTGAACAAACAAATGTTATGGGAGATGGAGTGCAAAATCTTATTGCTATACTTACACAAGCTATGAGTCATTCTGGACTTCCAAATGAGCAGAGAAGGGAACAATATTCTATTGAGTCCTTCATGAGGCAATGTCCACCTTCTTTTAATGGGTCTTCCGATCCACTTGTTGCTGAACAATGGATCAGTACCACTGAAAAGATATTTTCCGTTCTTCAATGTTCTGAACATGATAAAGTCATCTTAGCAGTATATCGTTTGGAAGGTGAAGCTTATCAATGGTGGAATCTTATCAAGAATACGAGGCAAATAGATGAAATTGATTCCATGGAATGGGATGAGTTCAAGAACTTGTTTTTCAGTAAGTACTTCCCTCGTATTCTTCGAACGAAGATGGAAAAGGAGTTTCTTGAGCTGAAACAGAAGGATGATGAATCTGTTGGTATATACGAAGCGAATTTTACAAGACTTGCAAGGTATGCATCTGGCATTATCATCCAACCTGAAAGTAAAGTTGATCGATTTTTCAGTGGATTAAAACCAATTCTTCGAAGGGCATTAGCTATACGAGACTTCGGTAGCTATGAAGAAATTGTGCGTTGTGCTATGAAGGTAGAAATGGAAGTTGGTGTTATATATCCATCTCATGGTTTTGAAAAGAAACGAAAGATGGAGTTCAAGGAGAAATCTCAGAATAATGGTGAAAAGAAAATAAATGTTTCCTTATGCTCAAAGTGTGGAAAGAAGCATGGAGGAGATTGTCTTAAAGGGACTAGAAAATGTTTTAAGTGTGGAAAACAAGGTCATCGAGTAGCTGAGTGTCGAAGTAATGGAAAAAGGGTTTCTAATGATGTGAACAAAGCAAACACTGCAGAGAACGCACCACCAACACTTCAATGTTTCAAGTGCAAGGAGATGAGACATTATGCCAATAAATGCCCTAATCCAAGGGTTAGTGATGATCAACATGGGAAACCACTTAAGGCAAAGGACAAAGGGAAGTCACATGCGATCACTATTGGCGATGTTGAATATGAAAATGATGTGGTGGAATGATTAAGTGTTTATGTAATGGGATTCCAAAATAGTGTTGTATATAGTATCGTGGAATATTGGAATATTTATGTATTGGTCTATTGTGGTTTTCAATAATTTTACGGTACCAGTAACCATGGAAAGTGATTGAGATATTTTTGGAAAAAGAATGATATGTGCATAATTAAGGGAAAACAAGAAAATTAAATATTTGAAAGTATTCATGAGCTCATGATTGATATAAGGACTAAGTGATATCATGGTTTGAGTATATAGAATTCTGAGGATTTTGGTATGTGGAAAGTGTTAACTTTTAACTGCATTCATGTTTTCACTAAGGTTTGATGGGTATTCAAGAGAATACATGATTAAGGCCTTTGAATGTTTGGAATGTGACCAACAAAACATATCTTATGATATATGGGGATCAACGATGGTATTAAATCTCTGGTAATCATTTTCACTATGTTATGAGAGTGGACTGCAGTATTATGGATAAGCCTAAAGATTGAAATGGATTATGTTGGACATAAGTGAGTATTGTTTAAGGATAGAAGTTTTTTTTTTCGATATTATTGATGGGATGTTATAGTAATGTAGTTTTAGAAAAAGGACAACCTGCAGGATGGGCGACAGCCCATCGCTTCGGACAAGGCTGTGGGAATCGAACCCACAACCGAAGTGCGACTGGCCTTTATCACCTACCACTGGCCAACAGGAAGTCCCTGTTTAGTAGAAACTAGTTTTATTATATTAAGCAGTATGATATATGAAGTATAAGTCCATTTTAGGAACCATATATGATTAATCTCACTATATATCGACTTATGTATATAATTTTTGCTAACCTTTTGTTTGAGACAGATGGAATGACCCGTCATTCTATCACATGATCTGCTAACACTTCACGAATAACAAATTCAACTTCATTTATTTAAGAGATGAAGTGGAAATTGTTCAAGGCACGAACAACAGTGAGATTGTACCAAAATAAAGTAAGTATTTATTCTAATTCAAAATTTTCAACTTTAGGGAAATGATCTTGAAAAACAAAAATGTTGTCCTAGTGCTCTTATATCTGATTAATCAGATGGTACCTTAGATCGTCACAAATTTATGGCTTTGTGATTGCTGGCTTTTCCATAGCCATGTTCTCTACCACTCTCCATCAGAACATGATGGTTAGATTTCTCTTCCATATCCATATTTTCACCTATGTGGAAACCCAGTGATTAGTTTATTTGGGTAATCGTTACATTTCATACTTTAGTTTTTAAAGACAAGTTTTGGTATTCCTTTTTACGATGTGGGTTTCTATTAAAGAAACTTTCGAATAGTAAACTATTTATAACCCCGACGAATTTCGAGGGTGAAATTCATTTTAAGGGGGGTAGAATGTAACAGCCCGAGATTTTATGAAAACTATTCTTTTAATTTTATTAATGTCTTGTGTTGTACGCTACACCAAAAGGAGCTTGCAAAACACGCATCCTTGACTTGCCTTGCATTACACTCAATCGCAACCTTCCTCGATAGCGTGTGTAGTACGCAATACAGAGTTTCATGAAACAACGATATGCTATTAAAATATTATTAAAACTAGCTGTTATGAATAGTAATAACCATTTTTTTAAAATTTTAGAAATTTTAGATCTCAAAATGGACTTCATTTTTGGATTCGGAGTATCTAATTTAGCCTAAGGTGAAATTTTGGTACATTTCAGATAACTTTCATATTCTGATGAATAGTGAAAATTACTAAATTATAATTAAAAACAACTTTTTTAATCGAAATAATTAATAGTGATAAATTATTAATTTGAGTGGTTTTAAAGTATATTTAGAATATATTTTTAAAATTTAATACAATGTTTGTCATTGGATGTAATTTCACATTTAAACCAGACATAATCAAGTGTCAATCTTTTGATAGATATTGTTTCTTAAAAAAACACGCTATTTTTTTTAACAGCGGGATTTAATTATAAAATTAATTAATGAAACTTCTATGTTATGAATTTGGTAAAATAGACTTCATTTTTGAATTCGGAATATGAAATATAGCTTAGGATGAAATTTTGGCATTGTTCTGAAAAACACCAATTTTTGATGAATAGTGAAACTACTAAGTGGTAGTTAAAAAAACTGAATTTTTCATAAAACTTAATTTTACCGCTTCTGTGAATGGAATTTCAAAAAATCTGAGAGACACGGTTGATGTCAGTAAGTAAAATGTGGTTCAATGAGATGAAAATAATTTTTGGTGAATAATAACTTTTTACTTTTATTTACCACGGTTAAAAGTAAATAGGGTAATTAAGGGTAAAAATGATATTATTATTACACTAACACATTTCCTAATTCTATTGGACAAGTATATCTGACCAAAAACAACCTTAAGTGTAAAATATTATCATTTATTCCCACTTGGATTAGATTATGACATTTATTATTATTTAATTCAAAGAAGAGTTAAAATAGTTAAAATCAAAGTTTATTTACTAAAACATTTTTAATATAGGGTTATACATAAGATAAATTCGATTGTAAATATTCATTAGAAATATAAAAAGATTTCCTACATAATGGTATTTTATTTGTAATTTTTATACATAAAATAATTTAAGTTATTTATGACACAAAGATGATGCAGTAATTATCTTATTAATTAAATATTGACATAATTGATATTATAAATGCCTAAATAAGTATAATGTGAGACTTTTTATGAATTCCAAAATTTTTATAGATTACTATGATATATTATTGTTGATTTAATCAACTTTTTTTGAACATATAATTCTGTTATGACTTTCACAAAAATCATATATCAAATAGTGTCAAAATTGACACAAAATAGTTTTTAAATCAAATATTATATAATTAATTGTTATTTTATTCCTAAAAATCTAAGGTTCGGCCAAATAACTTAGATAAGGATATATATATTAATAATAAACAATTTGGGGTTCTTTTGGCATGTTATAGTAAGTTTATTAACCATATAGTGTAAGAAAACAAAAAGACACGGTAAAAGTTAAATTATTTAACTTAGAGCTAAATCTAATTGATAAGGTTAAAATAATAACCTAAACATGTCTCAATCATATTGGTTGATAGGATTTCTACCCATCCCCACTTTATCTTCGAAATAATACCCTTTGGAACCATTATAAACCGATTTTGACTTTAATATAAAATAATATTTTGAGATATTCCTAAGGTGCCCCTCTCCTCCCTTATAAAAGGGCACCTCCTCCCCCTCCTCCTCACACCAATTTGAGCACTCAAGCTCGGCCAAACCATGACAAAATCCCTTCTACACTTCCCTAGAATAATCCTAGAGGTCCTGGTCTTCTTCAAAGACCAATCCTAGTTCTCTAAGTGGAGGATTCAAAGAGGCATTTCAAAGAAGATGTAATAACCATTACCGATCTTTTCAATTTCTTTCTTCTTCAACTTCTTCTTCATTAGTTGTTTCATGACAAAGTAATAACATAAGTATTACTTACATACTGATATGTTATTATAAATATGAAACAACCCTAATTCACCTTCTATCCATCCTACAGAAAAATGAAATCACCGCGCGTGCGTACGTACGGAATACCGTCTCCACGCCGTGGTGTAATCTATTTTCCACCATCACCTTACAAGGATGGGTATAAAGGTGTAATGAGTAACTATATATGATTATTATAAAGTGATATTGATACTGAAATAGTATACATACACTTCAACACAATTCCACGACCATGGGAATGATATCATCGCTCGTGCGTACGTACGGAATACCGTCTCCACGACGCGATGAGATTCATTCTCCATGTTAACCATTTAAGAATGATTATAAAGTATATACAAGAAATAATAATGAAATATATGACATTATAAAGCTACTGGATTTATGTATATATATATATATATTTATGTCATCTACTTACTTCCATTCAAGACAATAAGGAAAGGAAAACGGCGTTCATACGTACGTACGGACTACCGTCTCCATGAACAATGTTTTTCATTTAATTTATCTATATATATATATATACTGAATATATATGATATATAAATCATGTTTTATATTCTGGAAGTAAGTAAATCATGATATAAGTAATAATAATTTCAAGAACAACAAGTCAAAACACCTACGATAAATAAAACGATTTTACCCAAAACGCTTCCTTAACATGGAATTTACAAAAGAACGGATAATATAAATTCATAAGGAACCATATATGATATCATAACAATGAGTATGATTCTGTAATAAGTCAATAACATTATTTAAATCATTATACAGGAGTTTCGGACACGTACAAATCAAGTCGGACCTAAGGTAAGGGAAATATCACAATCTCATTTTTATTCGAGATTGTTTATACTTTAGTATTTACTGTGGTGTATTTTATCATCCACATACATATTTCCTCAATATGTAATATTATTTCCATCCACCTACAATTGTTTAAATCCAATTTTACCCTTCGGTGAGTTTTTAGTAAAATATATGAAAGGAATCTTTTTTCGTTTTTCGTACGAGGTACTTTTTTGACTTTTCCGACAAAAGTACGAGAAGAATGTTTTTTTTAACTTATACGACATGAATGGATTTTTAAAACATTATTTCCAAGAAGCTTCCTTTACAAGTTTTCAAGTTTATTTTTAATAAAATTCTTTTATTTTAAAGTTGTATGACATGTTATGAAAGGAAAAATGTTTTTGAAGAAGAAAAGATATTTTCCTCAAGAATGGAGTTCAAGTGTTTTATCAAAATTATTTTCCATCTAAGATAATAAAGGGTTCTGTTTTTATCCCTATTATTACATTGATTTGATCATGTTGTCATGGAAATATTTTTATGAATTCCTTTATCTTATATTAATTGATTTATGATGTCATGATGTTTCAAGAATCCCATTTTTGTTACATGTGTTATGCGATGATGTATGTTTTATGATTATGTGGCACACATAAGAAAGGATTCATTATAAGATGGGTGGGACCTATATCTCCCTCCAATGCATTGGGTAAAGATTTTATATCTCATGAGATAGACATGGCTGGAATGGTAGGTTATACCGGTTTAGTGAAACAGGACTGAAACGAGGGTGACTCGATTCAGAAAGGGACTTTGTCCACTAAGATAGTCTTAACAATGAGTCTTGACTAACAAGAAATGATTCTCTATGATTATGTTTGTATGCCACAAAGTTTCATGTTTTAAGTTATGATTATTGGGATTACATTTCACTTCTATGATTTATCCCATGTTATGATATTATGAGCTCTTTTGCAGGTTAAGATTTCCAAAAGCTATGTTCTTATGTATATGATGTGATTGATGTTTCTTTTGTTTACCCTTACTGAGCATTTGAGCTCACCCTTTTATGTTTTCTTTTCCCCAGGATATAAAGAAAGGTTTTAGGTATAAAAAAAGGAAGATCTTTATGGGAGATATTGAAGATCTTTCACCAGGATTAGAAGATTATATTCCGAGTTTCCAAACACACTAAACTATTACGATCCTTATGTGTGTGTTTTTGTTATGTACTAAGTATTCCGCAAATGTAATGTAATGTCAATGTATGTCAGGATTCGGGTCTCTACACATAAGAAATATCAAATGGCACATACACTGCTTCAAAGGATAATACATAGGTATGATGACACATATGTAGGTTTCCTTCACTCGCACATTGATGTTGATTCACTCATACGTAGATACAATGACTCATACACACATCCCTTTTCTAATAAAATGAAACATAAGATTATGATCAAACACTCATATGTAGGTTTTCTTCACTTACACATAGATGTCAATTCACTCATATGCACACATATAATGAATCATACACACATCCCTTTACTTCTGAAATGAAACATACAATGATGTTCAAACCCTCATACACACCCTGGAATATTTCCATTTTTGGTTTCAACTTCCAAATTTCATCCTTCACTCAAAACATCCCAAAAAATAATTAAATCACCTCTCACATGGGATTTAAAACAAAATAAACTTACTTCAATAATTAAATTGGAACTTCAATATTCATGCTAATATCATGAAAGTCACAAAATATACTTTGTGAAAAAAATTAAAGGACCATTAAAAGATCACCAATGCCTAAATATTTTGGAGTGAACACACCAATGGTGATATTCCAATGTCTATAAATTGGGAATAAAGATAGAGCTCAAGGAAAGGTGTTCGTATATAACTTTGTGATTTTTTGTGCTCTATTTTTTATTGATTTTACACCTCCCATTTTGAGCTAATCATTTTATCTTTTTAATTTAACATACCTATGTTTTTATCAAATAACTCATAACTATGGAATATTATAGACCAGTGAGCGTTAATTTAACTTAGTGTTGAGCTATTTATATTTGTGGTTAGATTTACATATCATTTTTTATTCAAAGTAACATTATTTTCCATTTACTACAACTTTATAAGATTCTTTTTTTTATTTCATTTTACTTTATATTTTGTTAAACTACTAGGGTTTATCTTAAATTATGAATTGTGTTTATATTTTACACACATTATAATGTTTTCATATTCCATAAATTTATAGTTTATTTACAATATTTTATTTATTTTTAGGGGGTTTGAATTTAAATTTGTTGGAATATTCAGTTCAAACCCTCTTGAAATAGTATTATTGAGACCATAAGAGAATCATTAAAATATTGAATAATATGCAGAGAGAAAACATCATAGATTTTAGTATATTTCCCTTAGTTTTATTTCTTTTTTTTTCTTTTAGGAATCAAAAATCTCAACTTAGACTATTGTTTCCCCACTATAGAAAAATAAAAATTCAAGGTTTCTACTTCACAATAGCATGAAGTGGAGGTAAAACCTATAACAAGACATATTTCCAGAACTCATATACAAAATGCATCGTATATATCATCCAATCCCTACCCTTTATTTCATTGAGCTTCTTATGGGTCCAATAATGATTGAAACTCATATCTAAATCATCATAAATATTAGACACCTCTTCTTTGAGACTCTGAACCATGAACTCCTTGGGATTCTCTTTCACAACGTCCTTCTTCCTGATCCTTTTCCTTAAATATTTCTCATTCTTTTTAGTGACATTCTTTTTCTCAATTTTATCTATGACTGTATGAAACCCCCACTCAAATAGCAGGGGAGTCTCATGGGAATTTTGGTAAAGGGAATTCACATCGTAGGATGTGTCTTTAGTGTTCTCCCAATAAAATGATAATCCAAACTTCTCACTGGGGTTGATCAACTATTTTTTTGGGATTTTTGGATCCTAAAAACTACTCTTTAATGGAATATATCTCCTTATATATATATATATATCACTTTTTCATCTTCTCCATTCAAGCCTAATCATGGGGATTTCCCTATTCTTTTCATTCCATCTTATGGTTACGACACTACAAATCATAGTCCCACTCCCACTCATATTCCCTTTCCCAGTCCCTCTTATAGTCCCGGAAAGAGTTGTGGTGATAGTGATTGAGAGGATTAGAGGTCTTGGTGGTGGCATAATGGATGGATGGGAGGAATATTTATTTAGAGTGAATATTTTTGGAAGATACTTCTTCCTGGTGGAACTTTAAGGCTAACTGATTATGCTCAGCTCTATAGAGGACAACCAGTTTAGGGATTCAGGCGGCGATGAAAATGTCATTGGCTCTATCTAAGGACCATTTCATGTAAACCAACACCAAATATTCTGAACACCTAAAATATTGATTGATTGGATTAGAGTTTGTATTATGGGGGGGGGGGGTTCTTTCATCTGATGTTACATAGATGATAAAGGATATCTGGGATAATAGACTCATAATACATTTAAACCACTTCGCATGAAGTATTCCCTTAGTAATATCCGTGAGATGAAGTTATGAGAACAAACCTTCCAATAATAAATCTTTATATTTTATGTTTCATTGTATATTTCTATCTATGAATGCATGTATTGACACATAGACTTGATATTATAATTAATTTATATCTCGATCATATACATTTATGTATTGATGAAAATCATGATGTAATATTCTTGTGGTGAGATATGATATTTTGGGTGTGTCATAATTGATATTAAATTAATGAATAAGTCAATAAAAGATTTGTCCCTTTTGAGTTTAATGTAATAATATATTTCAATCTATTTGATGGGAATGAAAAAGTTTAACTAAGTCCATGACCATAACCATTTATAATCAAAATGTTCATTTATATAGAGTAAAATAAATAGATTCAAACATATATATTAATGAAATGTGTGATGTAACTTTCTTAATGAGATATCGAGATAAAAGAATTATATTACACAGTGTGTGTTCATATGATATTGTTGTAATTATGACCATAAATCCATTCTCTATGGGTGTCTTAACACATTTCTAGATGATAATATTGAAGTTTAGGTAATTTTGACATAATTCCACAAATAAAAGGGGCCTAGAGGGCCACATACTGAGTGTATCAAAAAACTCAGTTGAATCATATATGAATTTAATATTAGAATAAATATTATTCTCTTGTTTTGAGGAATAATAATTAATAGTTTTTGTTTGACCGTATATATTCAGTCAATATTTATTTGAGAGAATAAATATGTGAGTAAAATATTAAATAAATATTTATTTACAAGTTAATTATAAATTTAGTTATGAAAATATATGATATTTTTTTCTTTGGATAATTCACAATATGAAAAATATTTATTCTCCAATTTAGTGAATATAATATTTATTTATTTATTGAATAAATGAATAATGTTGTGACATTTATTTACTTAAATAAATAGTCATTATTACAAGTTTAATAAATATTAAGAAGGAATGATGAACTGAGTTAAGGGTTTGTTTGAAATGATATATTAAATATAAATTAAATAAATATTAATCTATTTATCTATTAAGTGAAATTTATTTTAACTGCCATTCACGCACACATCAAGGAAGTAATATTAATAATTATATAATTATTCTATGTGGGATTCAAAAAGGATTAAGAGGATTCTAAAGGGACCATATGAAATTATTAATTCTATATACTAGCTCTATAAATACTCGATCATATCATTTCATAAGGCTAGATAAAATGGAAATCATTGTGCACAATGAATTATCTCTAAAATATTTCTCTCAACCCTAGAGAGAAAATACTATAGAACTATAATGATTTGGGTTCGTATGATATTGTGAAATTCTAGAAAAGTTTTAATTTTTGAGTTAGTGTATGGTCCAAATATTGATATAGGATTCAGAATTGAGTTCCAATAGGTTTAATGCCATCAAAGTGGCGATTTAGACATGGATAGGGGCTCTAGAGACATCTCCAGGGCTCAGAGGAGTCTCATTTGAGGTTGGGTGGCTTCTGCAACCAAATCTGTAGCAAAGCCACCTACTGGCTAGTGGTGTCTGGTAGCTTCAACAACTATTTCTAGGGAAAACTAGCCATCATATGGGTCTTTAATGGGGATGAATGATGATTCACCCCCCTAGAAATTAATATGGGAGCATCCCCATATCCTCCTCCTTCCATAACTCACATAGCTAGGGGTTGGACCCACCTTCTTCCCTTATATCCCTTGGTTTGGGGTACCCCTTTATGGGGTTTTCTTGGAATTTTGATGTACATCTCCTCCTATGATAAAATCTATTGAACTTATCCTCCCTCATGCTCTGATTTCTCATTCTCTGGTTAAGAATTTGGTTCCAATTACACTATAGCATAGTGGAATTATCCAAACATGGTAAGTCTTTCACTCATCATAGGAAGACGGTGACCTGCAACACTGTCTTCATGTATCCACTCATAATTTTGGCTGAGGTACATTACACTGTCAACTTATATTAGGTTTCTAATTAAAATTAAACTGAAATACCTATTCATTTGGTTTTCCTTGTTGTGGTTTTCTCCCAGCATAGGGATGGGAATGTGAGAAAATACCTTAGGGTGTTGTTGGGTGTGGTTTTAGTGAAAAAATAACATTTATTGATAAATTGAGGATTATTTATATTTGGATAAAATGTGTAAAATGATTGTAAATATTTATAATTAGCTTTGCGTAACACCTTGGTGTGGAAAATGTGTTAGGAGAAAGAGTAATGATTAGTTGAACTAACTTTGATCTTGGGAGAGGCCGATCAATGAGTTATTGGGTAGTGAACAAATGGATAAAGGGCCTCAAATGAGGCAAGTGGTATTGTTTATAATCCATATGATTTTTATGCTTTTGATATGTGGCTAGTGAAGTAAGGGCTCATTATTATAGGAAGTGGAATTATTTTTATTTGAGTTTTTGTGTTAAAATAAATGTTTAAATTGAAATTTTTAATTAAATTTAACCCCTCAAGGTAAGTGAATAATCACTTAGGCCACATTGGTCTTAGGATTCTGAATTGATGCCTTAGTTATCAATGGAAGAGGCCTTTATTGAGGATTTACCTGAGATGTTGAACCCCCCCAAGGCGTGCTGCCTACATGGATGAAATAATTTGAACTAAGTTAATTAGAAATTATTTAATAAATATGTATTCTCCTAGTTTGGGTGTATAAATACCTTTAAAAACTAAACCCTATTAGGAAAAGGTTATCTTTATGGATTCCTTGGTGCCTTTAGGCTCATAATGCTGACTCTAGGTGAGTGAACCTCCCCTGTTTTATGTGACCAAGACTAGGTGGGAAGACATTAGGAAGACCGAGTTTGGGTTGGGTGAGGGGGCCAACCGAGTGAAACCATGGGATGAATATGGGTCATGGGACATATCCCTAGAATAATGACGTATATCCTCCCTTAGAGGTTAGAAGGTTGATCATGCTTTGACCCTATCGGGAAGCGTGTTTTCCCTTAGGGATGGGTGTTTCCT
The DNA here is from genome assembly GCA_963277665.1 of Viscum album. Taxonomy (NCBI): domain Eukaryota; kingdom Viridiplantae; phylum Streptophyta; class Magnoliopsida; order Santalales; family Viscaceae; genus Viscum; species Viscum album. The sequence goes on along the minus strand of OY728147.1, from coordinate 870,651,296 downwards.
TGATGGGATAGTTGCAACCTAGAGGATCCCAGAAGGGATTAAATTTCTTGTGTTATAACATAGAGGACCATGTTAGTGTCATTGATATATTGAACATTACTAGTTGTGTGGGATGGGTATTTATGGTTGTAGGTGTCATGTAGAACCTACTCCAATGTGTGAGCCTAAAGGGTTAAGGATAATGGTGTTGGGAATGGAAGTTTGACCATACCTTGTGTTTTATTTTATTTATTATAGGTTGTGGAATGTTCCTTGGGGAATAGTTGATACATTTGGGATTCCATGTATTGGATCTAGATATACCGACAGGGGATTCCATGTATATAGATATGGGGTATGTAGTCAGAGTTTCCATGTATTTTGAGATTGGTGATGGGGTTTCCATGGATTTGGTGCCTAGATACGGATGGGTGTTACCATGGACATGGGATGGATCCCTAAATTCATGATCATATAGATGAGAGTTTCCACAAATTTGGAGCTCAATGATGGGGCTACCATGGATTTGGGGTCTAGATATGGATGAGATCCATCATTGACATAGAGCCCAGATGTTTGGACTATCTTGGGATGGATCCCTAGATTCTTGAAGATATGGATTAGAGATACCATGGATATAAAGCTTGGTGTTGGGGTTTCCATGGAATTAGAGCTTGAATATTTGGGATGTCGTGGGATGAAACCCTAGATTCATGAGGATCATTTAGGGCTACCATGGATTTGCAGTCCGCATGTTATTTCATTTGTACGACCATCAAGACATTCTCAAAGAAACTCTTGTAATAGTTTAAGATGGTATGTTTGATAAAGGTCATGAACTTAAGGATCAAAATTGGTTATTTATTGGTTTATTTTTCTAAAGTATATTTATTTATTCTGATCATGTCACATGCACATATCACACCAGTTATAGTATTGTACGTGACTATATTGGTGGTTCCCTACTGAGTTTTGTACTCACACCATGCTCGAATCACTAATTCTCTTGGGTACCTGAGTATACTCTCACTTTGTAACAACATGAGGTTTTTATGAGATAAATATTTTTTAAATAATTTTATTTCTTTGATTTCTTGTGTTACATGAATCACTAACTTAGATTGTGTTACACACAAAACTATGTTTCTTACGAAACATAATTTTATTATTATAATTATTTAAAGAATGAAGTTATAACCTAGCTATTAGAATAGATTGTGTGAATAGAATTAACTTAATTATGAATGTATGGTTTACACATGTAAAACCCTTTTGAAATTAAGAGAAAATATTTTTCTAAAAAACTATTTAAATACACATAAGTGTATTTTATACCTATCAAAATAAACAAATAAACCTTATTGGATTATATTAATGAAATATATATATATATATCTATCTATAAAATATTAAATCTAATGTTTAATATTTATTATATTTATTTTCTAGACCTGATATAAAAATAAATCTAGTTTTATGTTTAAAAACAAAATTTTTCTAAAAGAGGTTTTATCGCCTTTTAATGGAGCACTTATTTTGAAACTAATTTTTGAAACTTTTATACATTATATATGAAAAAATAAGACTTATTTAAATGTATGATATCAAAATTTAATTTTGTTTTATTTTTTATATTTTTATGATAAGTTTCATATTTTGATTAATAGTGAAAAATACTGAATTTTAATTAAAAAAAGATTTTTTGTCTAAATACATTATAGTGTTAAATTATAATTTTGTTTTGTTTTAAGGTATAAATAGATAAATTTTATACCAGTTAATATAAATTAATTCATTTTAATCAATTTCACATTGAATTTTTATATAAAAACATTTCAATCTTTTAAACCTTTTCACTTTTAAAACCCATTTTCTCACCCCATCTACAGAATTAATTTTAAATTAATTTTAGCCACTTATGTGTTTTAAATTTTGAAAATTGGATTAAATATTTTAAATTATATTGTTAAAATTTATTAAATAGTTCCCTCTTATTTTGGTCAATATTAATAGTAACATTGGTAATTTTTGTTACCATATTAAAGGGAAAATTGGGTTATTTTGGTTAAAAATATAGTGATAAGGACTATAAAATGAACCTAAAACTTGAAAAAAAATATTTCATGATTTTAATTCTACACTTAAACAACCAAGGTTATAAATTTATTCATTTAATGGAAATTTTTCCCTAAAAAAGGCTTAGATATTATTAAAATCTAAGGTAGTGACAAAATGTCACACTCTTACTTTTAATAAGTATTATATTTTTAGTATAGGGTTAAATAAAATATATGCTAGGCTATATATATCATTATGAAATATAAAATATTTATCTATATCATGGAATTTTATTTTATTTAGTAAAGAAATAATTATCATAAATAATTATACAATAATGATACAATAATAATTAAATTAACGAAGCAATCAATTAAATGATATTATAAATATTAAAGAAAATATTATTTGACTTAATTAAGGAGATCTCATAATTATATAAGTGGATAATAAATGTTAGGGATATATTAATTAATTTTTTTCAAAGTTATCTGGTAGTATTTATTTTCTTAATGTCAATGTTATGAATAGTTTCAAAATTGAAACTAATGATATATTATGAAAATAATATTATATTAAATTAGTTAAAAATCATAAAAATACTATATAAGTACAAATGAGATAAATTATGGCCTAAATATCATAAATTTTATATTTATGGTTAAATTGACACCTTATAAGTAAGAATATCTACCTTTTACTATTGAAAATGTTGTTACCATAGTTAAAATTAAAATAGGTTAACTAAGGGTTAATCAAAATGATAAGGTTTAAAATTACACCAAAACCTGTCTAAAGTATATTGGTTGATGGTATTATCACCCTATCACACATTTTATTTAAATAAATGTTCATTTGGGGGTATTTGGATTGAAATAAAATTTATTATAAATTAATCTTTTGATAAATTCCAAAAGTGATCCCCCCTCTCTTATAAAAGGGTACCCATTATTTTTTTTCTTCACAATTATGAAACTATTTAGTTCAGCCAAAATCAGTACAATTCATCTCCCAACATCCCTAAATTTATCCTAGAATCCTTATATTGGTAATAAATCCAACCAATGAAGTCTTTTCTTCAAATAAAATGAAGATAGCCAAAGAATAGGTAACATTCATCAATGAATTTTTTGATTTTATTTATTCCTATAAACCATTCAATTATTTTTATTTATTGTTTATATAATAACTTAAATATCCTAAATATAACATGATGTTGTTTTATTAATTTTTCTACTTTTACTCACCCACACTTCCATCAAATTGGATACACAATCATCATTCATGTGTATGATAGACTACCACCTCACGAATCAATGTTGTTCGATCTTCCATTTCCACTTTTTAAGGTTGGGAATAATGATTTAATTTCTATTATTATATGATATATATTATATTTAAAATATATTTATTCTTATGGAATTATTATATAACACATACCTTCATGCATTCCATTTTTTGTAAATACGATAACTTCATTTGTGGACGTCTGGACTATCACCACCTCAAAGTGATGTGATTCATTCACAAATTACATGCGATGTATTAAGGATGGATTTAGTGATATTATATTATATATATGAAATATTAATTATATTGTAATGATACATATATTTAATTTACCATATTTCTTTAAATATGATAAGAAAATGGAATCATCGTTCATGGTGTATTTCATGAACGATGTATTTCAATATGTACGACATACAATCTTTAAGAACAATGTATTTAATTTAATATTTATATATTTTATATATTATTATAAATACATATATAATTAATATATATGATATTTATATCATGGTTATCATTATGTAAATGATGAAATCATGATATAATTAAGATGAAGAAAATATAACAAATCAAAACACATGAGAAAAACAAAGTAGTTATTACTCAAAACATAACTTTAATATGGAATTATTAATAAATGGTTAATATAAGGCCATAATTTAATCATATATGGTATGTTATAATTGAATATGGTTATTTAATAGATTTATAACAAACATATATTCACTATACAAGAGTTTTTCTAGAGTACAATGAGAGTCAAGACATAAGGTAAGGTATTTTTGTCACACTTTTATTTATCTAGGACACATTACTTACACAATATTTGTTTATTTTATGTGATGTATATACTTCCCATGAATGTATTTTATGATTATTATCAAGAATATTATGTTATTTTTCATATCCATATAATTTTCTTTATTTCATTGGACATGGGATTGAACTGGTTAGAAAGTGGTAAGGGTTTATTTCACAATATCATTAGTATTTTTGATTGTTTCATTTTAAGTCTCCATAGAGTAATATTTATCTTCCACAACCATGTTTTCAATTTTTTTAAAAGGTTTTTACTATTATACTATGAATATTTGATTTAATTTTTACCCATGTTTTACCATTTTAGATAATGTTTTTAAAATAATATTTTTTCTTTTTCTAAACAAGGATCTTTGTGACTTTTTTAATAAAAATATACACAAGGAATATTTTTTCACTATTATGGAATGAATGTAATTTTACATCATCTTGAAACCTTAATGATTTGAATATTAATTTATAATCTTACAAGGATATTTTTAAATAAAATGTTTTCCTTTATAATTGTGAGACTCTTTAGAAAATTTATTTCCAAAAGGAAAAGATATTTTCCTTAAGAATTATTTCAAGTAATCTTTCAAAAATAATTTTCTATTTAAGATTACATTATTTGTTGTTAGTTATGATTTACTAGGGATATGAACCAAGTATACCATTCTTATTCTTTCTATAACTAGTTTATGTTTTTTATGAAATGATACTTATGAAACATATTTCTTTTCCATGAGCTATGATATGATGGAGTCTTTATGAAACTTATTTATTTACATGGGTTCTAAGATAGTGAAGGAATTATGGTTTTTTGGTACACATAATGTAACACCCGAGACTTTTATGTTATATAAATCATCAAAGGAATCTTTTTCTACACAACACTTGCTTGGCTTGCTTTACACACAATCGCGACCTTCCTCGATAGCTTGCGTCGTACGCAATACCGAGTTTCACTAAACAACAATATGCTATTAAAACTAGCCGTTATGAATAGTAATAACCACTTTTTGAAATTTTATAAATTTTATTTTTCAAAATGGACTTCATTTTTGGACTCAGAATATCGAAATTAGCCTAGGGTGAAATTTTGGTATTTTTCTGAAAACTGTCAATTTTTGATGAATAGTGAAACCACTAAGTGGTAGGTTAAAAACTGAATTTTGCATAAAACTTAATTTTACCGCTTCTGTGAATGGAATTTCAAAAATCCGACAGACACGGTTGATATCAGTAAGTAAAATGTGGTTCAATGAGATAAAAATAATTTTTTGGTGAATAGTAACTTTTTATTTTTTTACCGCGGTTAATAGTAAATAGGGTAACTAAGGGTAAATATGATATTACTATTACCCTAACACATGTCCTAATTCTATTGGACAAGTGTATTTCGACCAAAAACAAACTTAGGAATAAAATATGACCATTTAGGCCCACTTGGATTAGATTAGGACATTTATTATTAATTTATTTAAAGAAGGGTTAAAATAGTTAAAATCAAAGTTTAATAAGTAAATCATTTTTAATATGGGGTTATACATAAGATAAATTCGACTATAAATATTCATTAGAAATCTAAAATGATTTCCTACATAATGGTATTTTATTTATAATTTTTAGACATTAAATAATTTAATTTATTTATGACACAATTATGATGCAGTAATTATCTTATTAATGAAATATGGACATAATTGATGTTATAAACACCAAAATAAATGTAATTTGAGACTTTTTATGAATTACAATAATTTTCTAGGTTACTATGATATATTAGTGTTGATTTAATAAACTTTATTTGAACATATAATTCTGTTATGACTTTCACAAAAATCATATATCAAATAGTGTCAAAATTGACACAAAATAGTTTTTAAATCAAATATTATATTATTAATTGTTATTTTATTCCTAAAAATCTAAGGTTCGGCCAAATGACTTAGATAAGGATATATATATTAATAATAAACAATTTGGGGTTCGTTTGGCATGTTATAGTAAGTGTATTAACCTTATATTGAAAGAAAATAAAAAGACACGGTAAAAGTTAAATTATTTAACTTAGAGTTAAATCTAATTGATAAGGTTAAAATAATACCCTAAACTTGTCTAAATCCTATTGGTTGATAGGATTTCGACCCATCCCCACTTTAGCTTCGAAATAAGACCCTTTGGAACCATTATAAACCGATTTTGACTTTAATATAAAATAATATTTTGAGATATTCCTAAGGTGCCCCTCTCCTCCCTTATAAAAGGGCACCTCCTCCCCCTCCTCCTCACACCAATTTGAGCACTCAATCTCGGCCAACCCCTGCCATTTTCTCCTCTCCACTTCCCTAGAATAATCCTAGAGGTCCTGGTCTTCTTCAAAGACCAATATTAGTTCCCTAAGTGGAGGATTCAAAGAGGTGTTCCAAAGAAGAGGTAATATCCATTACCGATCTTTTCAATTTCTTTCTTCTTCAACTTCTTCTTCTTTAGTTGTTTCATGATAAAGTAATAACATCAGTATTACTTACATACTGATATGTTATTATAAATATGAAACAACCCTAATTCACCTTCTATCCATCCTACGAAAAAATGAAATCACCGCGCGTGCGTACGTACGAAATACCGTCTCCACGCCGTGGTGTAATCTATTTTTCCACCATCACTTTACAAGGATGGGTATAATGGTGTAATGAGTAACTATTTATGATTATTATAAAGTAATATTGATACTGAAATAATATATATATACTCCAATACAGTTCCACGATCATAGGAACGATATCATCACTCGTGCGTACGTACGGAATACCGTCTCCACGATGTGATGCGACTCGTTCTACATGATCATCATTACATAGTAATTATATAAATGAATTGAATGAATAAATATGATATATGTTACACTATTACCATTCTGGATATAAGGTATCTATAACCTTAAAAGAAGAATAAGAATGTATTCGGCAAAACACGCATAAGAACAAAAGGTAATAAAGACCCGAGTAACAAGTAACAATGAAATATTACTAACAAGAAGCTAAGAATATGACCATATATGATATCATATCAATATGTATGATTCTGGAATAAGTCAATAATATTATTTAAACCATTATACAGGAGCTTCGGACACGTACAAAGCAAATCGGACCTAATGTAAGGGAAATATCACAATCTCATTTTTATCCGAGATTGTTTTTACTTTGGTAATTACTGGGGTGTATTTTATCATCCACATCCATGTTCCCTCAATATGTAATATTATTTCCATCCTTCTACAATAGTTTATATCCAATTTTACCCTTCAGTGAGTTTTAGTAAAAGATATGAAAGGAATCTTTTTTCGTTTTTCGTACGAGGTACTTTTTTTGACTTTTCCGACAAAAGTATGAGAAGAATGTTTTTTTTAACTTATACGGCATGAATGGATTTTTTAAACATTATTTCCAAGAAGCTTCCTTTACAAGTTTTCAAGTTTATTTTTAATCAACTTCTTTTATTTTAAAGTTTTATGACATGTTATGAAAGGAAAAATGTTTTTGAAGAAGAAAGGATATTTTCCTCAAGAATGGAGTTCAAGTGTTTTATCAAAATTATTTTCCATCTAAGATAATAAAGGGTTCTGTTTTTATCCCTATTATTACATTGATTTGATCATGTTGTGATGGAATTATTTTTATGAATTCCTTTATCTTATATGAATTGATTTATGATGTCATGATGTTTCAAGAATCCCATTTTTGTTACATGTGTTATGCGATGATGTATGATTTATGATTATGTGGCACACATAAGAAAGGATTCATTATAAGATGGGAGGGACCTATATCTCCCTCCAATGCATTGGGTAAACATTTTATATCTCATGAGATAGACATGGCTGGAACGGAAGGTTATTTCGGTTCAGTGATACAGGACTGAAACGAGGAGTGAACTCGGTTCAGAAAGGGACTTTGTCCACTAAGATAGTCTTGGCAATGAGTCATGAATAACAAGAAATGATTTTACATGATTATGTGTGCATGCCACAAAGTTTCAAGTTTTATGTTATGATTATGGGGATCTAATTTTCACTTCTATGATTTATTCCATGTTAAGATATTATGATCTCTTTTGCAGGTTTTGATTTTCAAAAAGATATGATATGATTTTTATTTCCTTTATTTTCCCTTGCTGAGCATTTGAGGTCACCCTTTTATGTTTTCTTTTCCCCAGGTCAGGAAGATGGATATTAAGTAGAATATGCTAAAAGGGACCCTAGATATGATGAAATAAATGGGAGACACTGTAGAAGATTTATGAACCAGTTGTTTATGTTTCCCAGTTTCTAAAGACACTATACCTATATGGTCCTTTGTGGTTTTGTCATATGTTGTAATAAGTGTGCTTCAATTTTGAAGTATTAACAATGTATGTAAAGTATGGGTCATTATACATACATATATTTTTCATTAATTCATGGGTGGGACCTATATTTTCCTCCAATTAATTGGTTAATGAATTATATCTCATGAGATAGTTAGGAGAAACAAGTCTATATTCTTGATATATGATGGGAAACAAGTAGATATATTTGATAATTGATGGGAAACAAGTCGATGTTCTTGATCGGTTAAGGGAAATTGGTGAGGGGCCAAATCTAAGAGTCTTGGTAGTTAAACATGACATATGAAATGGATTTATATTATTTTTATTATTCCACACACATTTATGATATTAAATTATGTTTCATGATTGAGTTATAATAGAGTTTCATCTGTATGATTTTTTTATTTTGAAATGATATTGTTTTATGACATGAATCGTGTTTTTTATCCATGATAGGTTGGGTATGAACTTTGATAATGATCACAAACCCATATTTCTTATCTTATTATTTCATAAGAAAATAAATTGATATCTTTCATGTTTACCCTTAATGGGAATCTGAGCTCACCCTTTTCTTATGTTTCCTTTCCACAGGTTATGAAGAAAGGTTTTAAGTAAGGTACTAAAGGGGAATATCTTGGTGGGAAACATTGAAGATATTTCACTAGAATATAAGTTTTTTACATATTTCAAAATTAACTATACTATTATGGTCCTTGGGATTTTGTTTTCGTAATGTAACAAATTTTTATCTAAAAATATGTAATATCAATGTACGCTATGCCCGGGTTATTACAGTTGGTATCAGAGCAAAGGTTTACCCAACCTTTGGAAACTAGGATGGAAAAAAAATTATTAATATATATATGGATAATTAAAATTATAGGTTACAGTACTAGAGTTTTCATAATGATCATGAATATCCTAAAATTAAAACTATGGAGTCGTTGAATGAAATTTTATAAGTAATTTCCCAAGATTATGTGGTTTTCCTACTATGATTAGTGTTGTTAAAATTACTCTTTTTGTTTTAGTCGATTGAGGTAACTAGAAGGAATTAGGTTAATATTGAATGTGATTAAAAAATTGATTATGTGAAGTAAAATGGGATGATCAATGGTTTGAAGGACGTGGTGATCATTCCTAATAAGTTTTCATGGAACATGATTAAAAAATTATACATTAACCAACTCTCAGACTCACCAAAGAAGATAAGGAAGGAGTTTTCTGAGAACTCTAGTAATGGATACCATAGTGGAACTAAGATTCAATAAACCTTGTGTCAATATTGTGGGAAGAAAAACCCAAATGGATGTCTTATAGGAACAAGAATATGTTTTGATTATGGAAAATATGGACATGAAGCCTGAACTATAAAGGGAAAATGAAAAGTTTTGATAATACAATGGATGGGAATATCAGCCTCACTATGGTATTATAAATGTATGGATTCATTAAATGATGATAGATAAGAAAAAAAAATCCCATGAATGTTATAGGATATGAATATTATGTTTAATGAAATAGAGGAAAAGAGGTTTCCAACTAATGCACCACCGAAACTTCAGTGTTTTGAGTGTAAAGAAAATAGGAATTATCCTAACTAGTTCCCAAATATAAGGGTTAATGATGGTGATTGATGTCAAAAAAATCTTAAGGACAATATAAAATGGATATCCTATACGATCACTATTGGTGATGTTGAACACAATAACGAATTTGTGCAATGATTTAGTGCTTATGTCTTCAAATTCAAGAATAATTTTGTAGATGTAGTTATATGTAATTATGGAATAATGCAACATTTAAGGATTAATACACTTTATTTTTTACTTAACTATTTTAATGAATATGTTGAATGGTACTGGTAACTATAAAAAGTGATTGACGTGGTAATGTGATATTATAATGGAAGGATAACCCCTAATATGTGCATTATTTTGGAATAATGAAATAAAAAAATGTTTTATTGTGATAAAATAAATGGGATAGTATTGATGAAATTGGGACAGATAATATGAAATGGCGTTTTATGATATCATGGATTGAGTTTATATAATTTTTGTATTTATGGTATGAGGAAAGAGTTTATTTTTGAAATCATGCATGTTTTCACTAATGTTTTATGGTAATTCATGTTATGACCATGTTCTAAGAGAATACATGATAATGGTATTCACATGTTTGGTGTGTGAAAATGAAGAGCTACATCAATATGTATGAGGGATTAATGATGAGTTTATTTTGGAATGTTAGTTACCTTTTTTTGAGAGTTTTAATCTTTTGAAAGGTCTATAAGGGTAACCATTTATGAAATTCTTTACATTGAAATTTTGAGGTGGTTTTAAAGATTAATTTTTAGTAATATGATTATTTATGTATATTGGATAACATGCACTAACCATTTTTTTGTGATGATTACTTGAGAAAAAAAGAATGACTTATCATCCCATTATGGATCTTATGGTCCACTATTATTCATGCATTACAATTTAAACTTCATCTTAGAGTAAGATATGAAGTGGAAATTGATCAAGGAACAACCATAGAGTGATATTGTAATTATGAGATGAAATCAAGTAATTATACCTTCTAAAAGTATTTTTAAATAAAATTTTATCATATTATTATAATTTTTGATGATATAAATGAAAATTTTCATACCTATTTGGTATGTGGATTTGTGGTCATTAAACTTATATTTAACATGTTCTCTATCACCCTCCATCAGAACATGATAGTTATTTTCTCTTCTATGTTCATTTTTTAACTTTCCACCTTTGTTCATCTATGTGGAAACCTAGTTTTGAGTTACTTTGGTTAACTGTTATGTTTCCAACTTTCACTTTTTAAAAAGAAATTTTAGTAATGATTTTGAAAATGTGGGTTTTTTTATAAAAGTAACATTAAATTATTAAAACCTTGATGACCAAGATTAATTTCAAGGGAGAAATTAATTTTAATGGGGGAAGAATTTAAAATCCTGATATTTTTATGAGATATATGTTTTTAAAATAATTTTTTCTTTGATATCTTGCATTACACACAACACTGACTTAGATTTCATTACATGCAACATTGTGTTTCTATGAAACAACATTTTATTTTTGTAATTATTTATAAAATACAATTATAAACTAGTAATTAGTATATCTAGTATTAATAGGATTAAAAAAATTATGAAATTATGGTTTACACATGTAAAACTCTCTTGCGATTAAAAGGAAAACTTTTTCTAGAAAACAATTTAAATGCATATAAGTGTGTATTATACCAATAAAAATAAAAAAATAAATCTTGTTGGGTTATATTAATGATATATATATATATATATATAATATTCAATATAATGTTTAACATTAAACCTTTTTATTTTCTATATATGATATAAAAATAATTTTAGTTTTATGTTTAAAAATTGCATTTTTCTAAAAGCAGTTTTATCGCCTTTTAATGGATCACTTGTTTTAAAACTAAAATTTGACACTTTTAGAATCTATATTTACAAAAATTATTATTTTAAATAAGTATATCAAAATTTAATTTTTTTATTTTTTATTATTTTCGTGATAATATTCATATTTTGATGAATAATGAAAAATACTGAATTTTAATTGAAAACACCTTTTTCATCTAAATAATTAATAGTGTTAAATTTTAGTTTTATTTGTTTTTAAAGAATAATTAGATAAATTTATTATTATTTAATCAATATTGAGTCATTGGAATCAATTTCACATTGAATTTGGAAATAAAAACATTTTAATCTTTTGAACGTTTTTACGTAAAAAATCCATTTTCTCACCCCATCTACGAGATTAGTTTTAAATTAATTTTTTCCAAATCTGTGTTTTAAATTTGGAAAACTGAATAAAATATTTGGATTTATATGGTCTAAATTTATTAAATATTTTCCTTTTACTTTTATCTAATATGAATTGTAACATCGATATTTTTTTTACCACGATAAAGGGGAAATTGGGTAATTTTGGTAAAAAATATAGTGATATAGACTATAAAATGGCCCCAAAACTTTAAAATAATTTATTTTATGATGTTAATTATACACTTAACACCTAATATTCTAAATTTAATTATTTAATGGACAAGTTTCCATGAAAATGACTTAGATATTATTAAAATCAAAGGGAGTGACAAAATGTCACTCTTACTTTTAATAAGTATAATATTTTTAATATGGGATTAAATATAAGATATCCTAGAATGTATATATTATTATGTGATCTAAAAGGTTTATATATATCATATAATTTTATTTTTAATTTTTAGTGAAGAAATAATTATCATAAATAATTATACAATGATGATGCATTAATTATCCAATTAATGAAACAATCAGTTATATGATATTAAAAATATTAAAATAAATATAATTTGACTTAGGTAATGTGATCCAATAATTTTATATGCAGATATTACATGTTATTTTTGTATTAATTAATTTTTTAGAAGTTATCTTTGTGTATTGAATTTTTTAAAGTCAATGTTACATATAGTATCAAAATGGGAAATAATGATATTTTATAAAAATAATATTTTATTAAATTAGTTAAAAATTATAAAATCATAAATAATGAAAAATTGGATAAATTATGGTCTATAATATCATAAATTTACCATTTATAGTTTAATTAAAACCCAGTAAGTAATAATCTATACCTTTTAATATTGAATTTTTTGTTACGGTAGTTAAAATTGAAATAAGCTAACTAAGGGTTAATCAAAATGATAATGTTTAAGATTACAACAAAACCTATATAAAATATATTGGTTTACTATATTATCACCCCATAACATATTATATTCTAATAAAATTCCATTTTTATGTATTTCTATTTAGATTTAATTTATTATAAATTAATCTTTTGTTAAATTCAAAAAGTTTCCCTCCCCACTCTTATAAAAGGGTACCCCATCTTCTCTTTTATTCACACTTCATAACCTTTTTGGTTTAGACTAAATATATCCAAATATCGTCCCAAATTCTATCCATTCAACCTATAGGCCTTAAATTGGCCATAAATCTAACCAAAGAAGTCAGTTTGTGAAAATCGAAAGAAGATACCCAAAGAAGCGGTAACATTCACCAACAAACGTTTTTGTTATATTTCTTCCCTAAACCCCTTAAATTATTTTTATTTAATGTTTATATAATAAAATTAATATCCTAAATATACTTATATATTGTTATATTAATTTTTCTACCTACACTCTCACACACTTCTATCAAATGGGATGTGAAATCATCATTCGTGTGTATGGCAGAGTACCGGCTCATGAACCGATGTCATTTGTTTTTCCATTTACAACTTTAAAGGTTTGAAATAATGATTTAATTTATTATTTTATATGATATTTATGATATTTATGATATATTTATGATTCTATAATTATTATATAACACATACCTTTATGCTTTCCATTTTGTCTAAATATGATAACTTCGTTTGTGGGTGTGTGGACTACCGCCTCCTCAAAGCGATGTGATTTATTCACACATTACATGGAATTTATTAAAGATTTGTTTAGTGAAATTATATGATATATATGACATAATAATTATAATTTAATGATAAATATATTTCATTTAATTTCTTTATTTCACTACAACAAAAAAGGAAACAGTATTCATGCGTACGTACGACCTACCATCTCCATGAACAATGCATTTCATTTTCTATTTCTATAATTTATAGATTATTATAAAAACTTATATAATAAATATATATGATATTTATATCATGGTTATAATTATTGATATTATTAAATCATTATATAAGTAAGATCACCAAAACTATACAAGATCAAAACACATGCGAAAAACATTGCGGTTATTACCCGAAACGTAAGTTTAACATGGAATTATTAATAAGTGGGTAATAAAAGGAAATAATTATATAATATATTGTATAATACAATTGAATATTTTTTTAATATATGTATAACACACTTATATTTATTATAAATGTGGTTTCTAGGAGTACGATGAGAGTCAATACATAAGGTAAGATATTTTTGTCTCATTTTTGTTTCTGTGGGAAACAAGCCTTATAAACTATTTATTTATTTTGTGTTGTTTTTATACATGCCATGAATATATTTTAAGATTAATATCATGAATTTTATGTCATTTTAATTTATATATAATTTTATTTCCTTCATGGGGTATATGATTCAACTGCTTAAAAATTGGTAAGGGTTTCTTTCAAAATCTCATTAATATTCGGGATTATTTCATTTTAATTCTATATTAGGGAATGTTTATATTCCATGTCCATGTTTTCTAAAAAAATCCAAAATATTTATTCTATTCTACTATGAATATTTAAATTTAATTTTATCCATGTTTTAAGTTTTAAGAAATGGTTTGAAAAGATTTTTTTTTTCAATTTTTAGAAAGGGATATTTTTGACTTTTCTGATTTAAATATATGAAAGGGATGTTGTTTTTAACATTTACAACTTGAATGGAATTTTACAACATCATGAAACCATAATGATTTAAATCTTACTTTAAATAATTACAATTTTATCTTTGAATAAAATTTTTTCCTTTATAATTGAGCGGTTCTTTAAAAAGCTGATTTCATAATGGAAATGATATTTTCATTAATAATTATTTCAATGGATCTTTAAAAAATAATTTTCTATTTAAGATGACATTATTTGATGTTAGTTACGCTTTATTGTGCATATTTCCTTAATGATACCATTATTATTATTTCTATTAATGGTTTATGTTTTTTATGGAATGATACTTATAAAACATATTTCTTTTCCATGATCTATGTTATAATGAAGTGTTTATGAAACTCATTTATATACATGGAGTATGAGATGATGAATGATTTGTGGTCCTGTGGAATAAATATTTATATTTTTCATTAAGTGAATGGAGGGACCTATATCTCCATCTAATTCATTGGTTAATGAGTTATATCTCATGAGATAGTTAGGGGAAATAAGTTTATGCTCTAGATTCATGATGGGGAAAAAGTTAATGTTCCTAATCTATGATGGGAAACAAGTCAATATGCATGATCCGTTAAGGGAAACTGGTGAAAGGACTAATCTGAGAGTCTTGGTAGTTAAAATTGACATATGAAATTGTTTTCTATACTTATGATTATGCCACACCCATTTATTATATGAACATTTGTTTCATGATTGAGTTATGATGAAGCTTCATCATTTTAATTCATGTGTTTTGAAATATTAATGTTTTATGCCATGACTTGTGCTTATGATCCATGAAATGTTGGGTATGAAATTTTCTCATGATCACATACCCATATATCTTATATAATTATTTCATAAGATAATAAATTTATATCTTCCATGTTTACCCTTATAGAGCATCTGAGCTCACACTTTTCTTACGTTTCCTTTCTACAGGTTATCAAGAAATGTTTTATATAGGGTACTAAAGGGGAATATATTTGCGTGAAACATTGAATATATTTCACTATAATATAAGTTTTTCATTATTTCCAATGAAAATAAACTATTACATTCCATAGTAATTTTATTTTTGTAATGTAATGAATATTCATATAAAAATATATAATATCCGTGTACGTTAAGTATGGGTCATTATACACTTGGTTGCAGGAAAAAGTTCAGATAATGTTTGGGTTTGATCAAGTGGTATGGATCGAGTGAGTACACGGGGCATGGTATGAGGAATTAATCATGGTTACAGTAAAGGATTAGTGTATTTTATTTATTTTTCTTCTATATGTGTATTTTTAATTATCCTAATGGGTGATTGGTCTTGTCTTCCAGCATGTAATGAATTTAATTTATTATCAATATTCTTTATATTTATTTATTAAACTCTTAGTTTTTTGTGATGGTTGATATTTTTTATTCTACATTTTATTTCACACTCTGGTATAGGGGGTGTATCCTCCTCATAATAACTCCTTTGACCCCCAACACTAGTCAACAGCCTCTGGTGTCCTAGGAGGTGCACCTAAGGTCGTGTGGTTAACCAGATTGGTAATTGTTCATGGAGTGATCTCGCATAAGATATTATAAAGTGGTATCAATGATTTTTTTGTTTTACTATTTGGGGAGATGGTAGATTTCATAAATAAGAATTTGTCAGAAATTGTGATGGTACTTGGACTGGTTCATTGCAAATACCTTTTCCGATGGAATTCCAGGTTACCATGGGTATGAAATTGACTTTAATGGATTGTGATGTTATTGTTGTTGTGATTTTCACCCAATGTGATTTACATGAGTTTTGAATTTTATGGTTTATGAGTTATTGGATTTTTGGATCTTATACCATTAGAAAGAAGACATCCATAGATTTGGATCTTATCATGTAGAGGCAAGAGGTGTCTGATGCATCATATCAGGAAAGTAGGATTCACATGAAATATAAGGGCCTTCTAGTATGCTATTTATCACTATCAAATGAGAGGATCAACTATTTTTAGTGTCAGATTATATTCATATGATGTTCTCCCATATAATTATTTGGTGGAATTCTTCTCAGCTAGGTCAACTAGTATAAGTATTTCTCTCTGATGGAAGGACACGTGGATCTATGATGGGATACTCATTGATGAAGATTACAGTATGGCCATGTGTTTACAAGAGGTGTAATGAACCTAATAGGTCAAAAAATGAATCTAAAACCTTGGTGATGAACCCCCATTGGGTGTTACTATTTAGGATTTATTACTTAAAGTGGAAGTATAAATCTATATGGAAATTTACCATATGACATAGAATTGAATTCTATTTAATAGAAACTTATGACTGTGACTTTTTGGGTATGTTCTTTATAGGATGATGTCATTGGATGAGATGGCAGTGACCAAATAGGTGGGGATTCTATAGGGGTCATCCCATGTGGGGATAATCATGATAATCAATTACCTTATGGGTGATGATTTGTAATGTGATCCTTGATGTATGTGATACCCTAGATATGGGTGTTTGGACATGCTATATTCCAAGATAATTTGATATAGGAGGATGGGTGACATCTCGTGAGTTGTGAACTTCAGTAAGTTTTGGCCTTGGGATAGGTGGGATACCTAGATACCCTTAGTTCGATAGGTAACCATAGTAGATCCATTTTTATTAATTTATAGGGAAGTCTGTGAGAGGGTTGGACCCAGTCTTTATTGGTGGATTTGATGTAGGAAGTCATTGGTAGGTGTATTTCCATGAAACTGTTGCACGTGAAGTGAGAATGAGTGTGTGACAAATGCATAGTGATACATTAGAGTATTCATAGTGAAAAAGAACCTTGAGTGTCAGTTCTTGGATTTGAGGTTGTAAAATATAGGGAAGGACCGGTTGGGTGTCTAGATCTATTGAGTTTGGACACACTTCCAACAACATGGTTAGAGAAAGGATGTGTACTTGTGGTTTGGAACAACATCAGTGGCATGATTGTGTGATGAAACCTGGGATTGGTAAGGTTCCTTATTTTGAAGAGGAGTTCCAAGGGATATCCTAGTTGTACATGGTTGAAATGTCATGAATAATGGTCAATCATGATGGATGGAATGATAATCATAGGATTGTGAATCAGGTTTCATAGATCAGGTGTTATGGGAATGGTATGCATCATTGCAGGTGGTACCTGTTTAAATTTTAAATCATTGAATGACTATGTACAAGTATAGGGTTGAAATTTTTTGATGTGATGCTTATGATCATGATGACCTGAGGCTTAGATGAATATTTTTAAAATTATCTTCTTTCTTATAGAGGACATTGGAATTGGATTAGGTATAGTGACATGGTTGATCTAAAAGTGGTTAAAGGTAGTTGTTTCCTTGGATGAAATGTGCATGGATTAGAAGGAGTGACACACACACAATAATATAACCGTTTAGGTGGTTCCCAATGATTGTATAAGGTAATACATATTGTGGGGAGTGTACAATTATCCATTTATGGTTGTGAACCTCATTATCATTGGAAATTTAGAAGGTTCCAAGGATGAACTTCAAGTGATTCAGGAAGAGGAAGAAACTGATTATTGTGTTGATGCTCAAAATCAAGTGAGACAATCACATACAGTCATTATGTCTATTTATGGATGAGACACAAGCTATGAATATTATTAATTGTTCCCATGATGTGAAAAAAAGGGCACTCTTATTATGTGAAGTGTTATGTCAGTCATGAAAATATGATCCTCACACTAGAGCGATCATGGATACATGAAACCAGTCATTGGATGGTAGTTTTGGCTTGGTGATGCTGGTGAATGAATGGATTTGGTTTTAATTGAAATCTATGGTGAATTTTGGTGGAGATACAAATCTTACCTTAGGTGAAGCTAGAGAATTGATATCAAGCTCAGGATGATTTCAGGTGATTCAAACATGATCGGTTTGGGGATTCATCAGTGCCCGTGGAATGGTAGAGCACAATGACCCGTTTTGGGATGGTTGATGACTAGAAGTTGTGTATGAACTATGTTGGGAATATTTATATGATTTTGGGATTCCTTTATGGATAAAGTCATCACTATCAGTTATTTTGGGAATGTATCAGTAGATATAGTTGAGTGTTTAAAGATAGGTTGTCCATAGTAGGTCCAACCGATATTTGGTGTGTAATTTTTCATGGTAAGCCCGAAATAATATAGGACATGTCATTCTGGTAACAAAAAGTGTTCTTTGGGAATTTTTTGGGAATTTCCATGGGAATACAGTATGTTTAGGTCCATTATGTATGGGTAGTGATACCCATTAGTTTTGGTTTATAATTGAGAATGGGGGATGCTACCATTGTTGACTCATTTTTTCATGAGTGTTTAGGCTCGGTGAGTTGGATGTCACAATGGGAACATTGTTAGAACATAATAATTGAGTTATTACCAAAAATCATGATGGTGGGAAGCACCCTGAGTTGATATTGGTCTTGTGTACTAAGACCAATGGTGCATAGATCCATAGGAATAATGATGAATTGGAATATGATGTGGTTGTGTATTTTTATGGATAGGATTGGGTAAGCATCGTCTTGGTGTTTCAATCATAAATTAGAGAAGTGGATCATGTTTCAACAGTTTAACATCATATGTTTAATGATGTGATTTAGTAATGCTTTTGGCATTCAAGGATGGAATGTGGAAAATTAGAAAAGAATTGACAACCAAAGAAAATAGTGAACAATTGTGGTATGTTTATGGTAATTCTAGAAGATGAGAAGTGTTATGGTATGAATTTTCTAATGCCTCATGTTTTTAAAGGGTTGAAAAATCTAAGAAAGGTTTAAATTTTCTAATTGGTGGATGTTAAGAATTTTGAACTAGGATTTAGACTTGATTTACAAGATGCTGAACACCTTCAAATATGTGTTTTAGAAATGGTTGGGAGATCAAGAGACATCGCAGGGGCTTGGAGAATCCTCGGGTGAGGCTAGGTTACTACTGCAGTAGAGCGACCAGCTCACCAGTGGTGTTTGGAAGTAGTAGAAGCTAATTTCAGCAACCACCGAATATCTGTATGGCCTTTAATGGGGAATACTTATGATTCCTCCCCCATAAAATTAATAGGGGAAACCCCCTCTTATCTTAATTCCTTAGCTCATCTGACTAGAGGTCGTACCCTCTCTTGTTCACTTCGACCCTTGATTTGGGGTGCCCCTTAAAGGGGATTTATTGGTGATTTGAGGAATGTATCCCCATCTACTAAAATTCCTTGATCACATCCTCCCAACAACTTTGATTTCTTATTCTTTTATTAGGGATTCAGTTTTGACTGCACTAGAGCATAGTGGAATTGTCCTAATGTGGTAGGGTTTTCACTCTTCCTAGGAAGAGGGAGACCTGTAACACCATTTGGATGTGAGGAATCATAATTTAGGCTAAGGTACAAGACATTTTAAATTTATTTTATGTTTTTACTTAAAATTAAATTTAAATTACTATGGATTTTTCATTTCTTTTTATATATTTTAGGCAATATACGACCATAAAGGTGAGATAGGCCCTTGAAGTGCTATTGGGTGTGGTTTTTGCAAGATGATAATGTTCGATGACAAATTAGGTGTTATTAATATTTGCATAAAATGGGTAAAATGGGTCAAATAATTTTTAATGGTTATAATTATATGTGTGTGATGCCATGGTGCAGTGTAGGAATCACGAATGTGGGTGGTGACTTTTTGATTTAAGGGTGATCTTGGGAGAGGTCGAGTAGTGAGTTTTTGTGTATTATAAAAATGGGTAAAGGTATTCAAAAGAGGTAGTTGGTCTTCCATAAGATCCCTCTGGTTTTTATTATTTTTATTTATGGCTATAGAGCTGAGGAATCACCAATGTCGGTGGTTCTCTTCTATTTATTTGAGTTATGGAGTTTAATTAATTGTCTAAATTGAAGTGATTAATTAAATTTAATACCTTAAATTATGTGAATAAGAACCCATGCCACATTGGTCTTAGGATTTTGAATGGGCACCTAAGATGCTAATGGTCGAGGCCTTAGTTTAAGGATTACAATGATATATGTGAATGTCTTTGAGGGGTGTGACCTATGTGGATGATACTAGTTGAAATAAACTAAGTAGACCTTATTTAGGAAACCTAGATTTCCCCGTTTGGGGTGTATAGATACCTTGAAATACTTAACCATAGAGGGCCTTGGGTATCTTCATGGATTCCTTGGAACCATTGAGATAATAGTGTTGAACTGGGTTGAGTTACCCTCCCTTGTTTGATGCGACTAGGCCTAGGTGGAAGAACCTTAGGAAGACCTAGTGTGGGTTGGGTGAGTGGGAAAACCGAGTGAAACCATGGGATGGAGATGGGTTATGGGCTATCTCCCTATAATGATGAGTTGTGGTAACCTTTAGAGGCCTAGTGTCTGATCATTATTTGACCTTGCTAGGAAGAAAATTTTCCCCGAGATACAGACATTTCCTAAAAGGGATAGTTGTGACATAGAAGATCCTAATAGTGATTCCATCAATTTCATGCTGACCTAGAAAACAATGTGGATGTAATTTATGGACCTACCCTGTGAAAAAACCTAAGTCAAAACAGAAGTGGGAAAAACTGATAATTTAAAATTTTGGCTTTTAACTCATGTTAAAAACAATGAATCCACAAAACTACTTGCCTAAATTTCACAAAATATCACGTTCCATTATAGTTAGTCATGAATAAATAATTTGAATTAATATCTAAATGATCCTTGTTTGGTTGAAATCACTAATTTGATTTTCTAAAAATCAGTTTTTTATGCATTAAGGAATCATGATAAACATCCTCTATGTGATCCAAATGTTAAACATAGATTTTGGGTCATTTTTCTAAATTCATGGGTGTTTACACATGAATTTTAAGTGATTTACAATATACCTTTGATTGTGTGAATAATGCGGACTTAGTCGAAGAATCTTCTTCAATACTACTTATTTATTCCTTCAGTGTCTCACTCTATAACTTGACAGTGAAGGGGATAGTATTCAATATTCATGAAAATGGTTGTGATCACTATTCATGAGTCTAATATTTAGTTATATACTGAGGTTATACTTTCTAAAATTACACTTTGGTCCCTGTAAAGTCATAATATTTATTTTATACCCTTGTGCACAAGTATGTCTTAATTCAAATTTCCATACATGTCATGAATATTTTCTCACCCACTTGTAACACTTTAATTTTTTTTCATGCGAAAATATGAACCATTAACATGTCTCTAAACTCCCATAATAATTTTATAAACCTTAAATGTACTATGTTCGTTTGAACAATTATATATTATTGTATTCAATTTTATAATAAAAAACTTGTGAATAGATTGAGAAATAAATTCATCCATCATTATTATAAAATTGAATAATAAAATTTTATTATTTTTACTTGTGATCATTCACACTCAAACATTCACCAGCCCCTGCATGTGGGGACCACTTCCTCCTGAACTATTTTTCATTTGAATAGGTAGAACATTTGGATATTATAAGTGTGTGACCCTATAAGACCTTATCTTGATAAATATTGGTGTGACTCAAATACTAGGAGTGATGTATAGAAATCCATCAATGCCTCTAAGTAGATAAGAAATGTCTTAGCTACAATAACCTCCTATGAACACACTCTATATAATAAAATCTATTTTTGTCATGATATATCATAAATCAGGATGCACACTTGTATCATCATCCTTTTGATTCTTTATATATTTCATTAACTTACCAGAAAAACTTTATTCTTATACCATTACCATGTATTTAATGATCGTACTACCATCCTAGTAAACTAGGGCCCATGATATATCACTTCCTCAACTCAAAATAAACAAATTTTATCTTGATAATTCAATCAATACCAAACCACCAATGATTTACCCAGTAAAATCTACCTCACCATGATTCCAGTTTCATAGTTTTTTTCATTGTATTAATGTAAATGATAAAATGGTACACATTGATAATGATCTCAAGTCAAGATACCAATTCACATGTTCAAAGATAGGAAAAAACAATGACACCCAAAACATGATGTGTTTCTATTGGATGGTAAGTACTCGTGATATTATCCACTCAAGATCACAAAGTGAAAAATTCATGAGTATAAGTCTCAATTGTTATGAACCCCCAACACTTTATAGAAAGATGTAATCTCTATCCCATAAATATGATTTATCTAGACCATAAGAAACATGTATAAGATTACATTCATTGTATCTCAAGGTTCTCATTATAGTTGGAAACTGCTATAACCTTTTGTTGTGACATGTAATATAAGGAAATTACCATGTAAAAAATGGATGAAAAAGTATCAACACTATTATAGTAAGAATAAGAAAATTTATTTATATCAAAATAGACATAGGTAATGGTAATCAAAGTAAATAAATGAGTTGGGTATCAAGAACCCACTCACAACACTCCCACTTACACCAAATCCAACTACTAACAACCCTTAACCCGCTAGTTTTCAAATAAAAATAATTCATTTTTATAAGACATAGATTTAGTTTTGGGGTATACCATGTTATCCTATTTGGATACTCTACTAACTAGGACTTAACCTCTTTGAGTAAAATACATCAAGAGATGAAACTTCCAAATTATACAGTTTTTCCTCTAGTGTGGCCTGGGCTCTTTGGAAAGCAGTAATGCCATAGTATTATCATGGTAAATTGTAATAAGGTCTGAACTTATAGGCTAGAAAAAAATATTTATATCTAAACTTATTCATTATCTGCATCAATTGATACTATATACTCAAATTTTTCTATATAATTGAGAACCATGTACTACTCAGGGTTTCTCTAGATCATTGTAGTACCATTCCAGAAAAAGACATATCTTGAATATGATTTTAGAGCATATTAGCTTATCTAGAAGCTGGAATCAGTGTATCCCCTCATGAATATCTCCTCATATACTCCATATATTTGTAACATATCATATTTACATCTCAAGTACTTTAGTATAGTTTTTAAAACTACCCAATGCAGTTCTCCTAGACAGGATTGATATCATCCCAATATGATCAAAGTAAAGGAAGCATAAATCCTATTATATAACATGTCATACATGATATATACCACTGATCCTGTATAAGAGATTCTACTCATTCTATCAATCTCTCCTGTGTATGTGGGAACATTTTCTTGGATAGATTAATTCCACGTAACAATAGAAATGATCATCTCTTGGATTATTCCATATTTTACTATTTGATAACCTTATCAGTATATATTCTTTGACTTCACCTAGCCATACTCTAAGATCTAACTCAATAGATCATGATCCCTATAATATAGACTTCTTCACCTAAATAATTCATGGATGAGCATTCATCTAACCAAGTATTCACTAATAGTAATACTTGAGCATTGTTTCCAATTAAAAACATTCCATAAATATATAATACTATGAAAATAATGATACTCCCTATAACCTTATTATAGAAACATGGATTGATTTCATTCTTATTGAAATAAAATTCTCTTATGGACTAATAAAAACAAATATTCCATGATTTTGATTCCATATTCAATCTATAAATGTATCTCTACAAATTGCATAATTTACTATCACTCTTTGAAATAATGAGCCCTAGGTTATTTCATAGAGACATCTTCAAAAAAATTCCCATTAATAAAATATTTTTTGACATCCATTTCCTAAATTTCATAATCATGGAAGGATACTATTGTAAGTATTATTCTGATAGATTTCAGTATTGTGATCATAGATAAAGTCTCATCATATTCAATGCATTGGCATTTCCTGAAACACTTCTCTACTAGCCATTCCTTATAGGTTCCTGCTTGACCATTGCAGTATAGATTTTTATTGAATACACATTTACACCAATTGTTTTTACATAAATTGGTAGGTTTACTAGAATCTAAACATGATTTTAGTATATAGACTCAATATAAGAATGTATATATCCTTTATTTTTAAAATAATTCTTACCATATACTACTTTCTTGTAAGTGAGAGAATCATTATCCTCAATAAGTAATGTGTTATCTAACTTAGTGATAATAAAAACATATCTCTATGGTTCTTTAACCTATCTATTATAAATGTGTAGTACTTGTGTCTCAGGAACTTCATCCTCTCCCACCATATCTTGTGGTGCATATTACCATACCAAATCACATGCATCTGAATCATTAACTTTATAAAAGTCAATATTTATCCCACTATTTCTATTAAAAATATGTTCCATTTATAGAAATATATAATTTCATGCTAGTATCACCTTTTTATCTGAAATATTATATAGGTAATATCATCTAGTTTCCTTAGGATAACCTATAAATATTCACTTAGTGATCTAAGAAGATAATTTTTCACTGGGTATAGTCTTGAAAAAAATCCTTACATCCCTATACACGTATGTGTGACATATTGGGATTCTTTGTAAGAAACCGGATCTTCGTTTCAGGTATGTATTTATTTTTCCTAGATTTTTTGAGAAAAGAAGGGTTTCTGGAAAATTTTGAAGTACACGCCCTGTACTTTCTAAGTACACGCCGTGTACTCCTTTTCCGCTCGAAGCTGTGTGCTGGCCATGTCTGGGCCACACACATGGTGTGTAGGGGTGATGTGTAGGGCGCTTAAAGCGGAGTACGGAAAAACAGAGTACACGCTATGTACCCCAGAAGTACACGTCGTGTATTTTTTTTTTCATTAAACAGACCGGGGTCTCACCTGATGGACAGAACACACTTCTTCTTCCGGTTCTTCGTCCGAGAGCGACTCGTACGACCGCGTTTCTTCTCCGGATTCCTGAGCCTCCCTCTGATCTCTGTTTCAGCCACCGTCGATTGCGTTGGAACTGCAGTGGTGAGTTCTTCCTTCTCCTAGATCCTTGTTTTCTAATTTCTCCTCTTTTTAAAGATACCATGGGTTGAGCAGTTTTGAAATTTTCTCAGATCCTCGACGTTCTAAGGAGAATCAATCATCGTGGTTCGCGTATATCGTTCTCCTACTATCGAGGTAGGTGGTTTATGCCTTTCCATAGGAAGTCTGTGAATATTTTGTGAAAATTCCACCAATAACCTTGAACGGGGTATTGTGTGTTTCCTATTTTTCCCTTGTTATTTTCTTTCCTTGATGATATGCCTGTGTAGAGGTCATTTCTTGTGAATAGGGTAAATTGTACTGTGCTCTGGATGCTTTTCCATGCTTGTTTTCTTGTTTGGCGTTTGTCAGCTGCCATGCCTAGTTGTAGGATAATGGAACTATTGTACTATTATGGTTTTATGCCTTAGAATGATATCCAAGTAGTTCTTGAGGTTTACTTGGGCCGATACGCGTGCTATGCATGTTAGTTTTACACAGGGCTGTGAGAACCTAGTGTAGTGGACCATAGGGAGAATGAACGTAAGGGCTTATCCAGAGTGTCTTTAATTCACGATGCGAGACCACAAGGGGAATTGACATTGAGTGCTTCCTCATAGAGTCTGTAGATCCTTGATGCGGGACACAGGGGGAATTGACACTGAGTGCTTCCCCAGAGAGCCTTTAGTACGATACGAGACTATAGGGGGAATTGATGGTGAGTGCTTCCTCAGAGAGTCTATTCTTAGCTGAACCAGAGGGGTGAGACTGTGTGTGACTCCCAGAGGGTTGCTAGTACTTGTAGGTTGAACCTTAGGGGTTAGACTGTGAGAACTACCCAGAGGTTACCCTTTTTGTTCTACTTTCTTGAGTGGCTATTTTCTTGTTTGTAGATTGTATGCTAGAAACTGTGGTTTGCTACTGTTGTGTTTTATCCTGTTTACTACTTACTATTCTTTACCTTCCATATATTCACTGACTATTAGGAACAGATCTTTCGGTGGTTTCCTATTGGGACTTTGTCTCACACCCTGTTTGGGTCATGATTTTGGGCCCAAACAGATTATATTGTTGCAGGTATGGATAAGGGAAAGTGCCCTTCTACTTCAGGTTCTTGATTGCACTGGAGTTAGAGAGCATGGGACCAAGCCAAGGCTTGCGATGCTGAGGAGTTGCTCATCTGTTTTTATTTTTTACTTTGGCTTAGTGCTGTATTCAGCATTGTGACTTGTTTGGCTGTTTTCCTAGACATATATGTATCATGCATCATTTACATACATTTCTGCTCCAGTTGTTTATTTGTTAGTCTTCCGATGTTTATCGTTTACTCTTGTATGTATGTCTACTACTTCTGCTATTGTTGTTATTTGTTTTCTCTTCCACTGTGTACTCTGCCAAGGAGGGCATAGTTTCCCCACCTTCACACCCAAGGCCCTTGCTACTAGTCGGCAGCCTCTGGAATTTGGGGAATTGTGCTTGAGGCCATGTGACCAACCAGGTATGGGGTGCCTCTAGGTGGATTCTGGAACCGGGACGTTACAAAGTGGTATCAGAGGAGTTCTTTTCTCTTGATTTACTGTTTAGAGCCTTTATCCAGGGATAGGACGGATTCGGTACTTGGTAATAAGCTGTGCCCGGGAGTAGCTAACCCGTGTATAGGGAAAAGCCATACTACCTCGATTACTGCAGTTTTCTGGTTTTGAGATGTTACGGTTGATATGATTTCACCTAGAGTGATTCACATGACTTGTGTTGTTATTGATGTTACTATTCTGGTTCTATTTCTATTTCAACCCGATGAGATGAGGGTATGCCATCTCAGGCATCATATAGGCACTTGTTAGAAATCACATGCCATGCATTTTTTCCATGTCATTTAGGGTGAATTAGCAATTGAATGTTGTTGTGATAGACTTTGTGTAGATTATGCATTATGTTGTGATAAATGCTTGATATAATCTCTACTGTTGATAAAAGACTATTTGTTTTGTACCTTGCTTAAATGAACGCCAATTTTTGGTTCTCGAGGTGTTATGGGACCTCTTGAATCGGAAATTGGTGAATCATTGACTTGTTTTTCCTTATATATGACTGTACTGGATGCCAATATTTTATTCATGGGGAGTATGGTCCCTCACAGATCGGAATTCGGCACCTTCATGCTCATTTTTCAGTGTTTTATGGGCTTCGGTGCAGTTTCAGAGCTACTTCCTGGAAAAAACTAGAATACACGGTGTGCACTTTATATATACATGTCGTCTAGTTATAAACCGTGTCACTGACTATGTGAGAAGAAACACGGGTTGTGAAAAATCAGCAGGAACACGCTGTGTACGGTAGGTACACACCGTGTAGTAGTAAGCTGTGTACCCGACTGTGTCACTAACAACACGGGCCGGGGAAGCTCATGTAGGACATGCCGTGTTGGTAAAGCACACGCCGTGTAATCTTGTTCTAGGTACCTGGCCGTGTCACAAACAACACGGGTCGGTGTATCTCCTTCTATACATGCCATGTTTGTTCGGAACACACCGTGTAAGGGTTAGCTACATACCCAGCCGTGTCGCCAAAAAAACAGGTCGGGAAAAATATTTAAGTACACGTCGTGTTTGTTTAGAACACGCCGTGTAGTCTCAGCCGTGTAGCTGGCCGTGTAGCTAACAACATGGGTCGTTAGAACCTGTCTACTACACACCGTGTCCACCAGGCACATGCCATGTAGTCTCAGTTTAAGAAGACCATGTGGGTTAACCATGCAAGGATACACGGGCAGAGAAATAGAGTTAAGTACATGCTGTGTAGAATTTATACACACCGTGTAGTCTTGTCTGGTAAAAATTGAATGTTTCCTTCTCCTATTTCTGTTATATACTCCTTTGTTCTCTGTCCTTGTTTTCTTGATCTAAGGTATGCTTTTGAACTTTCAGATCTATGCCTCTGAGATGTCCTCTGGTTGTACGTCAGTTGTCAGGCAGTGATTAGACACCAGATATGGTTGATTAGGGACATCATGCTGATCCTCCAGTCGGGCCAACCTTGGAACCAGCTGACATACCAGTTGCAGGTGCGGATGCACTATTCAGGGAAGGATTTATGAGGATACTGCTGACCTTTCAGGGAGCACTGCCTCCTGCCACGACTATGGCAGACTTGACGCGAGTTTTCCAGCAGCAACATCCTCTTACTTTATCAGGGGAAGGAGGACCACAGGCTGCAGAGTCATGGATGGAATCCATGCTGACTATCTTTGAGCATCTGGAAACACCTCCAGAGAGGTGGGTCAAGCTCGCTACCTATATGCTATGAGACTCCTCGAAGAGATGGTGGGACGTGATCTCACAGGCGGGTCATCAGTAGGTTATGTCTTGGGAGGAGTTCCAACGCGTGTGTTACGACTACTTTTACCCGGAGACCCTGAGGGCCGATCGAGCCCGGGAGTTCATGAGTCTTGAGCTGGGTACTCTTTCTGTTATGGAGTATTCCTCTCGTTTCACCGAGCTGCAGAGTTTCACACTCCTCCGTGATGGAAGTGGGGTGTTCTTAGCAAGGAAGTTTGAGGATGTTCTCAGGCGGGAGATCCGCTCGCAGGTGAATATATTCTAGTTGACTTCCATCCCTTCCATTGTCAACCAGGCGCTGATTGCAGAGTGAAATCTGAGAGACTCCGGAGCTGCGATCCAGGGCGGTTCTGCTTCTAGAGCTAGTGTTCCACCAGTTGGAAGTAGGAAGCACCGTAGGGAGCCTATGTGCGGCGATCCGAGGAGGCGGGATACATATTTTGGTAGCCAAGTGTTATGCTACCAGTGTGGAAGGGTAGGGCACACGAGGCCGCAGTACCAGAGAGACCCAGTGGAGTGCTGATCTTGTGGCAAGATGGGTCACGTTCAGCGTTTCTGCTAGGTTTTCTCACCATTAGCTGGTGACGGGGGTTCTTCCATGACTCCTCATTCAAGAGCATCACCCCCAGTTTCTCACCAGTCAGGGAACTGGAGTTCTTCTGGACATTCGGGCTGAGGTGGAGGTCAAGGCCGTGGCAGTCAGTCACCAGTCTTTCAGCGTCAGTAGGGAGGATCAGCTCAGAGTGGTCAGGCAGGGTCACAGGGTTGCGGGGCAGGCCATACTTTGGCGGTGGAGCAGACCTATCTGGAGTAGGATCCCGGACCTTCTACAGTTTGAGGTATGATTTTAGTAGCCTCAGTTTTATCTTCATCTCTTTTTTATACTGGTGCCACACATAGATTTGTATCTGTTGCTGTTGTGGAGAGCCTTGGGCTCTGTATCTTTTCTTCTCACGACTTGTTGACACTAGACACACCTTTGGGGATGAGAACATATAGTGTGCGTTAGTGTAGAGAGTGCACTCTCGAGGTTGCATGGTATCATTTCGTATGGGATCTATGTCCTAGAGATGACAGGCTATGATGTCATTCTTAGGATGGACTGGTTGGTTCCCTTCCAGGAAGTCGTCGACTGTTATCGCCACAGGGTAAGTTTCATTTCACCAGAGGGTGGATCTTTTCTTCATAGAGGTGAGTGGGATGTTCAGGTGAGTCGAGCAGGACTCGAGCATCATGGGCTAGGAAGGGTTACGACCCAGATTGCTATTCTTTATCTGGATGACCAGGGGACTTCACAGTTATACTTTCCTCTTGTGGCAGATCATTTCATGGATGTCTTTCCAGAGGACTTTTTGGGTTTGCCTCCAGAGCATGAGGTGGACTTCTCTATTGATCTCATGCCAGGAGTGGCACCAGTGTCCTTTCCTCCCTATAGGATGGCTACACCTGAGTTGTAGGATCTCAAGAATCGTTTGGAGGAGTTGAGGGCAAAGGGTTTCATCCGACCTAGTACTTCTCCTTGGGGTTTGCCTGTCCTGTTTGCGAAAAAGGTAGACGATACCCTTAGTCTCTTTGTGGATTATCGAAATCTGAACCAGTTGATGGTCAGGAACTGATATCCCTTGCCAAGAATTGATGATCTCTTCGATCAGCTTCGAGGAGCCCAGGTGTTCTCGAAGATCGATTTGAGGTCCATTTATCATCAGTTGCACATTAGACCATCAGATATACATCTGATAGATTTCAGAAGTAGGTATGGTCTCTACGAGTATACGGTTATGCCATTCGGTCTCACGAATGCCCCAAAAGTTTTCACGGTACTGATGAACCGAGTGTTCCATCCTTACTTGGATTCTTTTGTCATGGTCTTCATGGATGATATCTTGGTGTACTCTCACAATCGACACGACCATGCTACCCACCTTTAGATCATTCTGAGTACACTGAGAGAGCATCATCTTTATGCTAAACTCTCGAAGTGCCACTTTTGGATGAATCAGATTCACTTCTTGGGTCACGTAATCTTAGAGGCAGAAGTATCTATGGACCCATAGAAAGTGAGAGCTGTAGTTTCCTGGGAGCAGCCGAAGAACGTTTTTGAGGTACGGAGATTACTAGGGATGTCTGGATACTACATACGCTTCATTCAGGACTTTTCATGCCTAGCAGCACCTTTGACAGGTCTGACCAAAAAGGGGGATAAGTGCTTCTGGTCAGATTCTTGTGAGTCAGCCTTTCAGGAGCTGAAGGTAAGGTTGATGTCAACACCGATACTAGTCTTTCCAGAGCTAGGAAAGAGCTATACTGTTTATTATGATGCTTCAGGTATCAGACTGGGCGCTGTGCTTATGCAGGGAGATGGAGTCATAGCGTACGGGTCTTGGCAGTTGAGGCCACATGAGAGGAACTACCCGATGCACGACCTAGAGTTGGAAGCTGTTGTTCATGCCTTACACTTTTGGAGACATTACCTTCTGGGAGAGCACTTTGTGGTTTTCACTGACCACAAGAGTCTCAAGTACATCTTCACTCAGCGTGATCTGAATCTGAGACAACACAGGTGGGTCGAGTATCTTCAGTCTTTTGATTTCAAGCTTGCCTATATGCCAGGAAAAGGCAACGAAATGGCAGATGCATTGAGAAATAGAACTTAGATTCAGTCAGTTCAGGAGGCCAGCAGTGAGTGGCAGCTTTTGGCTCTGTTCTCTGAGATGCATCTGGAGGTGCATGACAGATAGGGACAGACTTTCCTATCTTCTGTAGCTGTTACCTCTACACTTATTAATCGGGTACGAATGAGGAATCTATCAGACTTTGAAGGCTTATTCCTGTGGGAGAGTGTGTAAGGAGAGGACCCTCTTCCTAGATGGACAGTGGGCGAGGATGAGATCTTGCATTTCCAGGGGCGTGTATGGGTGCCAACAGACATACGCGAGGAGATGATGCGGGATTTTCATTCCTCAGTTTGGGAAGTTCATCCTGGTGTCACCAAGATGTATCGGGATCTTCATTGCCAGTACTGGTGGCCAGGTATGAAGAGGGATGTTGATGGTTTCTTCTTGAGGTGTTCTACTTGTCAGCTGGTGAAGGCAGAGCATCAGCGACCAGCAGGCCTTTCACAGAAGTTACCAATTCCGAAGTGGAAGTGGAATGATGTCACGATGGACTTCATGACCGGATTACTGAGGTCACCTCGAGGGAACGATGGTATTTGGCTTGTCATCGACAGACTTACAAAGTTTTCTCACTTCTTACCGATCAAGGAAACCTTCAGTGTTGATGATCTGTGACAACTATACATTCGAGAGATTATATGTCTGCACGGAGTTCCACACTCCATTGTTTCAGGCAGGGATGTGCGCTTTACTTCTCGGTTCTGGTAGGGGCTTCAGAGGGCCTTGGGTACACATGTACTTTTGAGTAAAACATACCATCCCCAGACAGATGGCCAGTCCGAGCGTATGATCCAGGTTCTTGAGGATATGCTCCGAGCTTGCATTCTAGACTTTGGTAGTTCTTGGGAGAAGCATATCCCTCTACTGGAGTTCTCCTACAAAAATAGTTTTCAGGAAACTATTTAGATAGAAACTTATGAGGCTTTTTATGGTAGGCCATGCCAATCAACTTTGTGCTGGGTGGAGGCAAGAGAGACATCTTTACTGGGACCTCATCTTGTTCAGGAGACCTCAGAGCAGATAGAGTTTATTCAGAAGAGGATGACTACAGCTCAGTCTCGACAGAAGTATTATGCTGATCAGCAGAGATGACCTTTGGAGTTCGAGGTCAGGGATCAGGTTTTCCTGCGTGTCACACCGAGGTTCGGACACAAGAGGATTCTGAGATAGGGTAAGATTTCACCGCGATACGTCAGACCATTTGAGGTATTGGAGAGAGTTGGTCCGGTTTCCTATCGGTTGTAGTTACCTCAGAGGTACCGAGCCATGAACGATGTATTCCACGTCTCTTAGCTCCGACGTTACTTTTCGGACCCGTCTCATGTCTTTCAGCCCTAGGAAGTTGAACTCAAAGTGGATGCATCGTTTGAGGAGCATCCTATCTGGATTGTCGATCGCAGTATGAAGGTTCTCCAGGGGCAGTCAGTTCCTCTAGTATGGGTGCTATGGCAGCACGAGCAAGTATAGGATGAGACATGGGAAAGGGAGGCTGATGTATGATCTCAGTGGCCAGAGCTGTTCAGGGTTTCTTCTTCTCCGCCTCGTTAGGGAAATTCGGGGAAGAATTTATTTAAGGGGGGAAGTTTGTAAGAACCCAGATCTTCATTTTAGGTTTGTCTTTCTTTTTCCTGGAGTTTTTTAGAAAATAAGGGTTTCTGGAAAATTTTTAAGTACACACCGTGTACTTTCTGAGTACACGCCGTGTACTCCTTTGCCTCTCAAAGTCGTGTGCTAGCTGTGTCCGGGCCACACACATTGTGTGTAGGGGTGATGTGGAGGGCGCTTAAAGCAGAGTACGAAAAAACAGAGTACATGCCATGTACCCTAGAAGTACACACTGTTTGTTTTATTTTTTTATTAAACGGACCGGGGTCGTGCCTGACGGACAAAACACACTCCTTCTTCAGGTTCTTCATCCGAGAGCGACCCGTACAACCGTGTTTCTTCTCCAGATTCCCGAGCCTCTATCTGATCTCCGTTTCAGCTGCTGTCAATTGTGTTGGAACCACAGTGGTGAGCTATTCATTCTCCTAGAGCCTTGTTTTCCAATTCCTCCTCTTTTCAAGATACCGTGGGTTGAGGGTTTTTGATGTTTTCTCAGATCCTCAACGTTCTAATGAGAATCAATCATCGTGGTTCATGTATATCGTTCTCCCAACATCGAGGTAGGTGGTTTGTGCCTTTCCATAAGAAGTCTGTGAATATTTTGTGCAAATTCCACGAATACCCTTGAACGGGGTATTGCGTGTTTCCTGTTTTTCCCTTGTTGTTTTCTTTCCTTGCTGATATTCCTATGTAGAGGTCATTGCTTGTGAATAGGGTAAATTGTACTGTGCTCTGGATGCTTTTCCATGCTTGTTTTCTTGTTTGGAATTTTCCAGTTGTCATTCCTAGTTGTAGGATAGTAGAACTGTTGTACTGTTATGCTGTTATGCCTTATAATGATAGCCAAGTAGTTCTTGAGGTTTACTTGGGCCGATACGCGCGCTATGCTTATTTGTTTTACACAGGCCTATGAGAAACTAGTGTAGTGAACCATAGGGAGAATGGATGTAAGGGATTCTCCAGTGTGTCTTTAATTCACGATGTGAGACCATAGGGGGATTTGATGTTGAGTGCTTCCTCATAGATTCTGTAGATCCTCGACGTGGGCCACATAGGGAATTGACGTTGAGTGCTTCCCCAGAGAGCCTTTAGTAAGATTCGAGACTATAGGGGGAATTGATGGTGAGTGATTCCTTATAGAGTCTATTCTTAGCTGAACTAGAGGTGTGAAACTATGTGTACCTCCCAGAGGGTTGCTAGTACTTGTAGGTTGAACCTTAGGGGTTAGACTGTGAGAACTACCCATAGGTTACCCTTTTTTTCTACTTTATTGAGTGGCTATTTTCTTGTTTGTAGATTGTATGCTAGAAACTGTGGTTTGCTACTATTGTGTTTTATCCTGTTTACTGCTTACTTTCCTTTACCTTCCATATATTTACTGACTATTAGGCACAGATATTTGGGTGGTTGCCTATTGGTACTTTGTCTCACACCCTATTTGGGTCATTCTTTTGGGCCCAAACAGATTATATTGTTGCAGGTATGGATAAGGGAAAGCGCCCTTCTACTTCAGGTTCTTGATTGCACTAGAGTTGGAGAGCATTGGACCAAGCCGAGGCTTGTGATGCTGAGGAGTTTCTCATCTGTTTTTCTTTTGTACTTTGTCTTAGTGCTGTATTCAGCATTGTGACTTGTTTGGATGTTTTCCTAGACATATATGTATCATGCATCATTTAAATACATTTCTGCTCCGGTTTTTTATTTGTTATCCTTCTGCTGTTTATCGTTTACTCTTGTATGTATGTCTACTGCTCCTGCTATTGTTTTTATTTGTTTTCTCTTCTGCTGTGTACTCTTCCAAGGAGAGAATAGTTTCCCCACCATCACACCCAAGACCCTTGCTACTATTCAGCAACCTCTGACATTTGGGGAAATGCACTTGAGGCCATGTGACCAACCGGGTACGGGGCACCTCTGGGTGGCTTCCGGAACTAGGATGTTACATTATTTCCATACCACAACATGTATAGAATACCATCTGATACTTTTTTTGGTACTAAGTTTAGTGTATATGCCTCTGTTTGTAATGCATATCCCCAAAATAATAAAGGCAATGTTGCATGAATCATTATCATTTTAGAAATGTCATGTGGGGATTGATTACACCTTTCAGTAATACCATTCCTTTGAGGTGTATAAGGAGGAGTATGTTAGAAAACTACCCATCACTCCATTAAATGATTGATGAATGTTTTGTTATGATATTCCAAACCATGATCGAAGTGGACCTTCCAAATAATTTTATCAAATTGTTTCCAAACATAATTTAAGTATTCCTTAAACATGATAAATAAATATAACTTATATATAATTAAGTAAATATTTTAATATATAATATATTCATTGATAATAATAATTATGTAATAAATAAAATATCTTTCCCCAACTAGAAAAAGACCACATACATCAGTATAAACCAATTACAATAGTTATTTGTCTATTATTAGGGGTTTTAACTCAATAGAGTCTAAATACCATACTTGATGTAGTTTTATTAAACAATTGTAATTTATATGACCTAGCATGAATTTATATAGGTGGGTAGGATATGATTTATTCTCACTGTATTTTTCATTGATTGAAAAAAAATGATTTTTTCAGTTCAAGTATATACTATCCATTATTAAGATGTGATATACCATAAAATATTTTTACTCACACACAAGGAAACATTTATTTCCAAAATCAAAATAAAATCCCATAGTGTACAAACATGACACTGAGAATATGTTTTTGGTAATGGATGGTACATAATAATAATTATTTAGTATAATAACTAAACCACTAGAAAAAGTAAGATGATAATCTCCCATTGCTAATGATGTTAGTATCACGCCATTTTCTACTAATACATCCACTTAACCTTTTATAATTATTTATTAAAATAAAAAAAATTAACTAGTTTTTTCATACTT
This sequence comes from Viscum album, assembly GCA_963277665.1. Lineage (NCBI taxonomy): Eukaryota > Viridiplantae > Streptophyta > Magnoliopsida > Santalales > Viscaceae > Viscum > Viscum album. The sequence continues at coordinate 870,614,934 of OY728147.1, read as the reverse complement.
TTATTTCAATATTTTTATCCTTTACCAGTTGATAGATATCTTGAAAAATTCCCTCATTATCCTTTTCATTAATCTTTTCATGTGTTGAATTCATAATCTTAATAAGATACGGACTACTAAACACTCTAAAGTAGACCATAGTGGTATTATTTTTATTTAACATTTCATAGGAAGTGATATTTAAATCTAGTTTAGAAACCAAATTTCCCTTCATATAGGTAACTATGAACATATCTTCTCTCCGATAAAAATTCGAGAGACCATATTCTCGAAATATAGTTATTCCCATTTCAACTAAGATCATATTCTTTATTTCATTAACTCAATTTTATTGGAATGTATATAGAGTGTTATAATGGTGTTTTATTCCATGTATTTCAACATAATATTCAAATCATTTAATAGTAAATTCCTTTCCATGATAAAATATTAATTTTTTGATGCACATCCCCAACTCTTTCTCAATTGTTCTTTTGAGAGTTTTCAACTTTTCCACTACCTCAGACTTGTTCCATATAAACACCATGTTTGAAATTCTAGTGTAGTAATTAGTAAATGTGATGAAATAAATATCTCTTAAACTATAATTATTTCCAATGGGTCCATATAAATATATGTGTATTAACTCATGATGCTTGATGATCAAATTTTCAACTCTTTCATTCCTCCCTTGAGTTATTTTTTCTTTTTTCATGCCTAAAAAAATTATTCCCTTTCTATTTTAATGTGATTAAAGTCTATCTCTAAATCATCCTTGGAAATATTTCTCAATATTCTTTACCAAATATTACCCAACCTTTTTTCCATAATTTATTTTCTTCTTTTCAACTCAAGTATCAAGAATTTTTTGAGTCTCTAATCTAATATATATTTCCACTAGTTCTCTCACCAAAATTGATTATCTTCCATCGTTGATTATATTAATGATATAAAGGTTTCTTATAAAAAATACCACATTTACATTATCACATAGATCAATCAAACTTAACATATTATGTCTGATCCCATAAATAAATAATACATATTTTGATTTCTATTTCTAAGCCTCTATTTTAGCTATTCTAATGCCTTTAATTATTAATGATATTTCATTCCAAAATTAACTAAAACAAAATTATTATTTTAATTATTTTTAAGTATATTTGTATCTCTAGTCATGTTTTTTGAGCATACAATGTGAAAAATTCATGTCTTTATCCTCCTACATGATGTGAGATCCACTTCAGTAATGAGTTACTTTTCAATCCTAATTTATCATTGCTTATTTCTTTCCTAAGTGATATACTATTAGTGAAGTAAAATCATGATAAAATATTACTTTTCATGAAGTCCTTATTGATCACATCTTCTATAGATCTCCTCATGACAATCACAACTATTTTTTTATAGGCATCACATATGAGTCTTCATTCACTGTCTGTTTTTACATAGATTTTCCAATTATGTTTTTTATGTGTAGCTCCCCCTATATTATAGACTTATCTAATTAACATCTAGTGTCACGAACCAGCCGAGTCGACCCTGAACCAGTCACAATGTCCAGTCCGTGACAAGTCCCGAGAGGCATTCCCGATCATCCTGGGATGGCGACAAGCACCAAGGGCATCAATAGAGTACACAAGGGAAAAATTTCACCCATATATAAACAATCAAACAAATAGCGGAAAGAAATAGACAGCCCAAAATACATTTATATAATAACTGAACTAAACATTATTTGTACAAGAAACTGAAAGTATAACTAAACCAACAACTAAAATAACCAAACACAAAAACCAACTAACTCCATGTGACCCTTTTGGTCACTCTCCAATAAAATGATCACATGTCACCCAAGGTGATCAAACTCAATCTGAAACCTGCACAAGGGATAAAAAATAAGAAGACTATAGGCGTGAGTATTAAAACTCTGTATGTTATCCCGATATTATATTCCCAATGCACATACTTTAAAATAAAAGAATCATAAATTTCATGTTTTAAATAAAAATATAAAGGTATGTTTTCCAAATAAGGTCCCATGCTATAAAAAAATTACCAGAAAAAAACTTTCAAGTTTTATAAACGAAAATTCTAGTAACAATTTTCAAATAGGTGCAACTTCAAAATGAAAATAGTTTTCAAGAGGGTCACTTTAAATAATTTACACTTTTAAATAAATCACACAAACTGATGAATTAATCAACAAAACCCACCATATGCCAATGATGAGCACAAAATAGCCAATGAGCACAACTCACGGGAACACCCCTAGGCACTAGTTAGTTGTGAGCCCCAAGCACCTCGTATCTCAGTGTAAGTAACCATAATAAATATTAGTTCTCGTGCACATGATCCAATAGTAGAGATCATACAAATAACCTAGTGGTAACCCAAAAACATCATCATCATAATTTAGTTAGTTTTGGCATCGTTAAACTTGCTACGTGAAACATGGGCCAAACCCCATGGGATCACTAGCATACTAGTACGCGTCCGCCCTCCTAGATACCCGAGATTACCTTTAGTGCTAAATCAATTCACACATATTATTAAATAAACTTTTTACATCAAAATTACATTATCAAACCATAAAAACACAAAAATACTGCAATCATGCTTCATATTGTTTTTTCACGAATCAATAAACAACTAAAAAGTTTCATAAAACAATTTCAAGGAGTATAACGAGGCCTTGCACAAAAAATCCATTCAAAAATTATCTTTTAAGGCCAGAAACCAATAAATAACATAAACAAATAGATTTTGAAGCCCCAAAACCAATTAATAAATCACTTTCATGGACCATAAAATGGCCCTAAAAGATATAACATGAAATACAAATGAAAACCATTTTTACAAAAAAATGCCAAACGAGCCTTTAATCCTTTCTCAAAACTAACATTTGACCAAGGTATGCATTTATATTTTATTAAGGAGGTGTATAAACAATATTTAAAGTAGAAATAAACATTCATAAATCTCTTAAAACACTCAGGTTACATATTCAAAACACAACCATTTTTTTAAGGATGTGAAACGAGCCATTTTCCAACAACTCGGGCCAAAACATGTTGTAAACCAAAACCCATTTGTTTATAAAAACAAATACAAATTGGAAATACATATAAGGACCCAAAAATACAATTTATAATTCTTCCAATTCATTTATAAATCTAAATAAATAATTTTTAAATCACACATCACACATAAAAGCCAACCGGGCAATTTACCGAACACATGACATGCCCTTTTTAAACAAAAGAATTTATTTTAAGAACTTGACAAAGAATAAAATACCAATTTCATGAAATATTTTATTAGATATAATGTAACATGTTAAAAATACCATAAAACGGGTCTTAAACCTCACAAAACAGTTGCAAAATATAGTGGAACATTTAAACAAACACTTGGTGTGCACTTTTATGACAAAACAACTCTACCTTTCACAAAACAAGGCTTAAACAACCATTTTTCACCCCAAGAAAATTATCCAAAGGATGAAAAACAATAATAAAAATATATATCAGATGTGAAAAATAATAAAATTATTAAACTTAAATGATAAAGGCATGTGAAAGGGATATCCTACCTCAAATCCTTGGCGTAATGGAAACACACACCAAATATCACCATATGAGGGTTTAAAAACCCTAAAACTATGAATACAAGCCCCAAATGAACAAAACCACCATAAAAATAATGGGATAACAGAACAATATATCTAACATTACTAAGGGATAATAGAAAACCAAGAAATAATTAAAAGAGGAGGAAGAGGTAGGAGAAAGGAGAAGGAATCTCACTTTGCCACCTAGAAAACTCTTTGTCTTCCATTAGATATACACCTTTAGAGAAACAGGAATGGATTAAAACTCCTTGGAGAGTCTCCTAAGGTCTGTAGGAACTAAGTAAAGAATATTTGTAGGAAAAATAGTACTAATGGAATAATTTATGGATGAAAGAATTTACCTTCTCAATTATGGACAATTTGAGGAAACATGAGACATTTCTCCCAAATATGAGATTAAAATGATCTCCAAAAAGGTAAAATAGATAATGGGGGTCACGATAGGTATTTTGGATTCTATTGGGTGGTGGAATCACCTAAAACTATTAAAAAATGAAAAAGATATAAAATAAACAAATTATTTTTTTAAAACTGGAAATGGGCCCATGGGCTAGCACATTACCTAAATAAGTAACCCAAATTCACCATGATTATGAATTCTTAAGGGGTCTAAAAGTATGTTTTGGTTTGAATAAGTCAGTGGAGGAAATGTATGAATTTGAATTGGTGAAAAATGTTAAAAAGAAAAGGAGTTATAAAAGAAACAAATTTGGTTTTTAAAACTGGAAATGGGCTCACGGTTGGCCCAAATCTTGAAGTAACCACCCTTTTTCCAAAAACTCCTAAACAAGAAAAGGGGAACCCAAATTAGGGTGATTACAAATATATGGTAGTTCAAAACTCAAAATTAATCTCACCCAAAACCCAATAAAAGTATTGTTATTTTCAATGAACCGAATCAAAATCATGACATGAAAAGAAAAAAAACTGGGTGTGACAATTCTCCCCACCATTAAAGATTTCCACACCTGGAAAGCCATAACACTTTTCAACTGACAGAACAACACCTAAGGATTCCTTATCAACATAATATAAACTATAATTCTAATGAAATATCATTCTAAAAAAAAATGTAACTTAATACTCTTTCGCAAAAAAAAACACCAATTCACAACCACTTCTGGAGAATCAATGGAAAGATCAAGCCACCACCTCCATAACTAAGACAAGAAATAGATTGTTGGGAATTCTCCTAATGAACCCAAGGATCACCAAAACCATATTTCACTCACAAAATCCAATTACTTGGGGTGGATTCCCGAATTGGATCCCCACCATTTAATCATAACTACCATCCGACAAATCCTAAAGGAAAGATCTTAGAGACCCACAATGGGTCTCGCCACCAATAGAGACCAACTAGAAATGAACAAAAAAAAAGAATTAAAAATGAACTATAATTGGGAATCACCTAAACAGGACCACCAAAACTCTCCCACATCAACCTACAAACCCAAGTTAACAGGTTTACAACATGAACATCTAAACCACCCACTATCGAACGGAGGGGACAAGAACTGGGCCAACACATTCGGCACAGATCCGTACCCCCACCACTCAGGGCGGGGAGGGAAGGGGACCCAATAATTAGTCCACTGAAACCAAAAACTAAACAACAGAACTACTAAACAATCTCCTCCTACGAATAGGTAACACCAATTCCTCACCTGTTTTTTACAGGCGGTCCACATAGGGACATTGATTGAAAACCCACATCCATGAAGGCATAACCATAGACACTATGTGAGTAGTAAGTCCACCATGATTGTTGTGACAAAGGGAGATTCATAGAAATGAGGAACAATAATAGAGACATAGAAACTACCCTACGAGAATAGTGGAGATATGATACTGTTCAAGCTCCCCACACCTCTGGAGATTTTATGACTGCCTGAAAAGCTTCACTCCGAGGCCTATGGCTGGAGCCCTGATTCTTGAAGCATCTGGTACACCGCAGTCAGGGTGCTAAGGATCACACCACTCAAAAAAAAAACTCACATGATTAACAAAACACCTTCATATAAATAGGAAATCATAGATACATATCCAAATTCTGTATCACTCTGAATTGGGGGTAGAATGGATAAGGAATACATCAAAACACATCAACATCATAAAACAAAAATTCTATTTCCAAAAGAATTATAAAAACCTGGAAGCACTTTAAATCGATCCCAAATATCTCTTTATTCCAAAAAAAAAGGATGAGGCATCATCCGAAGCGGTGGATTTAACATTTTAAATGAATCCTTAGGTTGATCAATAGGAATGATTTCCAACAGAGAACTATTCATGTCCACATTACAACATCAAAAACATCTTTAGAAACCCAATGAACATTACTCCAAAATGGATCCACCAACAAGATCTCATATCAAGATACAATAAGATTATAACTTATAGATCATAAGGAAGCTTACAGAATTAACAAATCTTCTAATACATAGGAAAAACTAGCCACATAACCCTTGGTTTATAAACAAATGCCACAATTTTTCAGCTCAGAACACTTTTGAAAAACAAACTAACTTGGTTGGTTTCCACATTCACCAATGGTGTTTCATCAAGTCTCACCCACATGCACATTTCCATGCCACCCTAGGCACCCAAACACCATTCCATATAGTCCATCCTTCTAGATATTAATAAAACCATGCATGTGATCACCCATGAAAACACTTAAGGCTAAAACAAAACAACATCATTCCAAAAATCAAGTACCTTCAAAAGAAACACCAACCAGCATGTCAACAAACCCTTTTCATATTTCACAAAACAAACCATACTTCATCAAGAACCATTTTCTTAAAAACCTACCCATTTTCATTTTTAACAACTTTAAAACAACCTAGCTACTCCAAATAACCCCTTACCATTGTCTAAAATTCAACAAGGTATGTTTTCATAATCTGATGGTCATTGAGACCAATACCCTTTCTATGAAAACACCATCTACTCAAAACCAATTTCCAAAACCAATTCATCAGTTTCAAACACTTTTCAACAACCCAAAACACCCCATATAAAAAAATATTCAGAATCAACTTAAAATGATTCACACTTTCAAAACATTTTATTCCAACAAATAACAAGGTTAGATTATGGATAATCCAATCCCATAAAATCATTTCCACCTCTTTTTTTCCCCAAAAACACAACCTTACAAAACCATTATTATATTTAATTTTTGAAGACCCCATTTTCAACTTTTAAAAATCCTATACTTCTTTTAAAACCCATTTTTACAATTCTCATACAAGTATTTTCAAAACAAAAATTCAGAATTCAAGAAAGGTCCAAGAAACCCACAAAAGGGAACTAGTGTCGGTGGGTGACTTGACCATATGGTTGGCGGCCATATGTCAAAAACAACACCAACACAGAGAGAATTATTAGGAAAATGCCTCAGATCTACATGGATTTCCAAGCCCTAAGATCTCATAGAGTCCATTAGTCAGACTCCCCTTGTCACATCCCTAAAACAAACAATCAACAAGAACAAAAGAAACTAATAAAACCGGAAATCCTGTGGAAACTCAAGGATCAGAAGGAGAAAGAGTTCGCGATGATCTTCCCACACTTACACATCAAGTCCCAAAAATACTAATCCATCCAACTTGACATCCCCCAAATAACAAGGGTGGTCTAAAAAAATTTCTGCTAAGATTCGACCTCCTTTGATACCATTTTGTCACAAACCAACCCAAGTCGACCCTGAACCGGTCACAAGGGCCAGCCCGCGACAAGTCCCGAGAGGCATCCCCAGTCCTCCCGAGATGGTGACAAGAACCAAGGGCATCAATATAGTACATAAGTGAACTATTTAGCCCAAATATAAAAAATCAAACAAATAGCAGAAAGAAATAGACAGCCCAAAATACATTTATATAAAAACCGAACTGAACATTATTTGTACAAGAAAATGAAATTACAACTAAAGAAACAACTCAAATAACAAAACCCAATAAACAACTAGCTCCATGTGACCCTACCGGAAAATCTCCAACATAATGATCACACGTTTTCCAAGCTGATCGAACTCAAGCTGAAACCTGCACAAGGGCTAAAAACAGAAGAAGACTATAGGCATGAGTATTAAAACTCAATAGGTTATCCTGATATTTTATTCCCAATGCACATCCTTTAAAATAAAAGAATCATCAATTTCATGTTTTAAATAAAAATATAAAGGTATGTTTTCCAAATGAGGTCCCATGCTATAAAAAAATTACAAGACAAAAACTTTCATGTTTTATAAATAAAAATGCTAGTAACAATTTTCAAATTGGTGCAACTTAAAAATGAAAATAGTTTTCAATTGGGATGCTTTAAATAATTTACACTTTTAAATAAATCACACACATTGATGAATTCATAAAAAAAACACACCATATACCGATGGTGAGTACAAAATAGCCAATGAGCACAACTCACGGGAACACCCCTTGGCACTAGTTAGTTGTGAGCCCGGGCACCTCGTATCTTGGTGAAAGTAACCATAATAAATATCTGTTCTCATGCACAAAATCCACTAGTTGAGAGAATAACCATAAACCAATGGTCACCCAACATCATCATCATCATAGTTTAGTTAGTGTTGTCATCTTCAAACTTTCTATGTGAAATAGAGGCCAAACCCCATGGGATCACTAGCATACTAGTACACGTCCACCCACCTAGATATCCAAGATTTCCTTTAGTGCTCAATCAAATTACAAATATTATAAAATAAACTTTTCAAATCAAAATTACATTACCAAACCATAAACACACAAAAATCCCATAAACATGCTTCACATGTTTTTCCCGAATCAATAAACCACTAAAAAGTTTTGTAAAACAATTTCATGGAGTATAATGTGACCTTGCACATAAAATCCATTAAAAAATGATATTTTAAGGCTAGAAAACAATAAATAACATAAAAACAGATTTTTAATCCCCAAAACCAATTAATAAATCACTTTCATGGACCATAAAATGGCCCCAAAATATAGAACATGAAATACAGATGGAAAGCATTTTTACAAAAAAATGTCAAACGAGCCTTTAAGCCTTTCTCGAAACTAACATTTGAACAAGGTATGCATTTAATTTTTATTAAGGAGGTGTATACACACCATTTAAATTATAAAAAAACATTAATAAATCCCTTAAAACACTCTGGTTACATATTCAAAACACAACCATTTTCTTAAGGATGTGAAACAGGCCATTTTCCAATAACTCAGGCCAAAACATGTTGTAAACCAAAACCCATTTGTTTTTAAAACCAAATCAAAATTGTAAATCCCTATAAGGACACTAAAATACCATTTAAAATTCTTAAAATTCATTTATAAATCCATAGAAATAATTTTTAAATCACACATCACACATAAAAGCCAACCGGACAAATTACCGAACACATGACATTCCCTTTTTTAAACAACACAATTTATTTTAAGAACTTGACAAGGAATAAAATACAAATTTCATGAAATATTTTGTTGTATATACTATAACATGTTCAAAATAACATAAAAAAGGTTTTAAAACTCACAAAATAGTTTCAAAAGATAGCAGAACATTTAAACAAACACTTGGTGTGCACTTTTATGACAAAACAACTCTACCTTTCACAAAACAAGGCTTAAACAACCATTTTTCACACCAAGAAAATTATCAAAAGGATGAAAAATAGTAATAAACATATATATTAGATGTGAACAATAATAAAATGATGAAACTTAAATGATAAAGTCATGTGCAAGGGATATCATACCTCAAATCCTTGGTGTAATGGAAACACACACCCAATATCACCATTCGAGGGTTTACAAACCCTAAAACTATGATGACCAGACCAAAATGAACAAAAAACCCCTAAAAAGAATGGGATAACATAAAACTAGGTATAACATGACTAGGAGATAATATAAATAAATAATGAAAGGATGAGGAAGCAGTAGGAGAAAGGAGAAGGAATCTCACCTTGCCACCTAGAAAACTATTCGTCTTCCATTAGATCTGCACAATTAGAGAAAAGTTAATGGCTTGAAACTTCTTGGAGAGTCTCATAAGGTCTGGTAGAACCAGGGAAAGAAGATTTGTGTGAAAAATAGTATGAATGTAATGATTTATGGATGAAATAATTTACCTTGTCAATTATGGAAAATTTGAGGAAACCTGAGAACTTTCACCCAAATATGCGATTCAAATGAGATCCAAAGAGGTAAAATCGATAATGGGTATGAGGATAGGTATTTTTTATTCGATTGGGAGGTAGAATCACTGAAAATTATTAAAAAATGAAAAACATATAAACTAAACAAATTAATTTTTTAAAACTGAAAATGGGCCCATGGGCTGGACCATTACCTAAATAAGTAACCCAAATTCACCATGATTAAGAATTATTAAGGGGTAAAAAAGGATATTATGGTTTGAATATGTCAGTGGAGGAAATATATGAAGTTTAATGGGTGAAAATTGTTGAAAAAAAGGAGTTATAAAAGAAACAAATTTGGTTTTTAAAACTGGAAATGGACTCACAGTTGGCCCAAATCATGAAGTAACCACCCTTTCTCAAAAAACTCCTAAACATGCAATGTGGAACCCAAATTAGAATGATTATACATATAGGGTAGTTCAAAACTAAAAATTAATCTCACCCAACACCCAATAAAAGGATTGTGATTTTCAATGAACCAGATCAAAACAATGACATGAAATAAAAAAAAACTGGGTGTGACAATTCTCCCCACCATTAAAGATTTTCACCTCCAGAAAGCCATAACACTTTTCAACTAACAGAACAACACCTAAGGGTTCCTTATCAAAATAATCCAGACTCTAATTATAATAAAATATCATTCAACAATAATGTAACTTAATACTCTTGCCCAAAAAAAACACCAACTCACAACCACTTCTGAAGAATCAACAGAAAGATCAAGCCACCACCTCCATAACCAAGACAATAACTAGATTGTTGGGCCTTCTACTAATAAACCCAATGATCACCAAAACCATAGTTCACTCAAAAAATAAAATGACTTGGGGTGGAGTCTAGAATTGGTTCCCCACCATTAAATCACAACTATCATCCAACAAATCTTAAAGGAAAGATCTTCGAGACCTGCAGTGGGTCTTGCCACCATTAGAGACCAACTAGAAATGAACAAAAAAAATTAAAAATGAACTAGAATTGGGCCTCACCTACAAAGTACCACAAAAAATCTCCCACATCAACCTACAAACCCAATTTAATAGGGTTACAACATGAACATATAAACCACCCACTCCTGAACGGAGGGGAAAAGAACTGGGGTAACACTTTCGGCACAGATCTGGACCCCCATTACTCAGGGTGGGGAGGGTAGGGGACCCAATAATTAGTCCACTGAAAAAAAGAAACAATAGAACTACCAAACACTCTCCAACTATGAATAGATAACTCCAAGACCACACCCTATTTTCACAGGCGGTCCACACAAGAACATTGATCGAAAACCCACATCCATGAAGGCATAACCATAGACACTATGTGAGTGGTAAGTCCACCATGATTATTGTGACAAAGGGAAATTCACAGAAAAGAGGAACCATAATAGAGACATAGAAACTACCATACCACAATGGTGGAGGCAGGATCCCGGTCAAGCTCCCCACACCTCTGGAGATTTCCTAACTGTGTGAAAAGCTTCACTCCGAGGCCTATAGCTGGAGCCCTGATTCTTGAAGCATCTGTTGCACTGTAGGGTTTTAAGGATCACACCACTCAAAAAAACTCACATGCTCAACAAAACACCTTCATATAAATAGGAACTCATAGATTCATATAAAAATTCTGTCTCACTGCGAGCGGGGGGGGGGGGGGGGGGGGGGTAGAATGGATAAGGAATACATCAAAACACATAAACATCACTAAACAAAACTTCTATGTCCAAAAGAATTATCACGACCAGTAAGAACTTTAAATTGATCCAAAATAGATCTTTATTCCAACAAACAGAATGAGGCATCATCCAAAGAGGTGGATTTAACATTTGAAATGAATCCTTAGGTTGATCAATAGGAAAGATTTCCAACAGAGAACTATTCATGGCCACATCACAACATCAAACACATCTTTAGAAACCCAATGAACATTACTCCAAAATCGAGCCACCAATAAGATATCATCTCAAGATAAAACAAGAGTATGACTTCTAGATCACAAGGAACATTACAAAATTAACAACTCTTCTAAGACATAGAAAAAACTAGCCACATAAACATTGGTTTATAAACAAAGGCTATAATTTTTTAGCTGAAAACATTTTTGAAAAACAAACTAACTTGGTTGGTTTCCACATTCACCAATGGTGTTTCATCAAGTCTCACCCACATGAACATTTCCATGCCACCCTAGAAACCCAAAAACCATGCCATATAGGCCATCCTTATAGATATCAATAAAACCATGCATGTGATCACCCATGAAAACATCAAAGGATAAAACAAGACAACATAATTCCAAAAATCTTGTACCTTCAAAAGGAACACAAACCAGTATTTCAAAAAACCCTTTTCATATTTCACAAGACAAACCGCACTTCATGAAGAATAATTTTCTTTAAAACCTACCCCTTTTCATTTTTAACATCTTTTAAAACAACCAAGCTACTCCAAACAACCCCTTTCCATTTTATAAAATCCAACAAGGTATCTTTTCAAAATCTGATGGCCATTGAGACCAATAACCTTTCTATAAAAACACCAACCGCTCAAAACCAATTTCCAAAACCAATTCATCAGATTCAAACACTTTTCAACACACCAAAACACCCAATTTAAAACAAATATTCAGAATCACCTTAAAATGATTCACACTTTCAAAACATTTTATTCCAACAAACAACAAGATTATATTATGGATAATCTAATCCCGTTATATAATTTCCACTTCCTCTTTTTTTCCTAAAAACACAACCTTCCAAAACCATTCTTATATTTAATTTTTAAAGACCCATTTTTTCACTTTTAAAAATCCAATCCTTCCTTTAAAACCCATTTTTAAAATTCTCATACAAGTATTTTCAAAACCCCAATAAAAAACCATGGGATAATAGAACCCTAGGTCTAACATGACTAGGAGAGAATAGAAAACCAGGAAATAATTAAAGGAGGAGGAAGAGGTAGGTGAAAGGAGAAGGAATCTCACCTTGCCACCCAGAAAACTCTTCATCTTCCATTATATATGCACCCTTAGAGAAAGGTTAATGGCTTGAAACTTCTTGTATAGTCTCCTAAAGTCTGGAAGAACTAGGGACAGAATATTTGTGGTAAAAATAGTACAAATGGAATGATTTATAGATGAAATAATTTACCTTCTCAATTATGGAAAATTTGAGGAAACTTGAGAACTTTTTCCCAAATATGTAATTCAAATGAGATCCAAAGAGGTAAAATAGATAATGGGGGTGATTATAGGTATTTTAGATTATAGTGGGATGTGGAAGCACCGAAAATTATTAAAAAATGAAAACGATATAAAATAAACAAATTATTTTTTTTAAACTGGAAATGGGCCCATGGGCTGGCCCATTACCTAAATTAGTAACCCAAATTCACCATGATTATGAATTATTAAGGAGTCCAAAAGGATATGGTGGTTTGAATATGTAATTGGAGGCAATTTATGAATTTCAATGGGTGAAAAATGTTGAAAAACAAAGGATTTATAGAAGAAACAAATTTGGTTTTTAAAACTGAAAATGGGATCACGGTTGGCCCAAATCATGAAGTAACCACCCTTTCTTTAAAAACTCCTAAACAAGAAATAGGGAACCTAAATTAGGGTTATTATACATTTATGGTAGTTAAAAACTCAAAATTAATCTCACCCATCACCCAATAAAATTATTGGTATTTTCAATGAACCAGATCAAAACCATGACATGAAAAGAAAAAAACAAGGAGTGACAACTAGAGATATATTATACTAGAAAAAATATTTATTACTATCATATGAAACAAAAAAAACTAATAGTATCCCTTATATTTGTTTCATCCATGAAATTGATGAGTATTACTTTGAAAACTTTATCATTTTCTTAGTGAAAAGTTACTATTATTTCTCATAGGTTTTCAATAATTTTTGTTATTTTTCTAAATTTATAATACCATATTGTATTAAAATTATTTTAAATATTTATCTTAACCTTTGTTTTATCATATTAGTATTTGAAACCTGTAGTGTTAAATGAAACATATTTTATATTTTTCTAAATAACAGGTGAAAAGTTTACAAGAGCTAATTCACAAGGGATATCAACATGGTAAGAATATTCATACTTCACTTCAGTAGATATCTCAAAATAAATTTTCATTATCCAAGATTATTTTCTGATTTAATACACCTTGACATAACTTGATTAAAATCTTATTCTTGATCACTCACTTTCTTCTCAATTTCATTTTTTATTTTTTCTTACTAAATTACTTCCACCATGAGAATCTTAATCTCCTCAATGTGATCAATCTCTCTACCACCAATCTCATCTTCATATTTATTCTTATTACTTATAGGATTATTGAGAGATATTAATTTTTTCTTGGGATGATTAATTTTATGAAGACATACATTATGTTTAGTTTTTTGCATGTACACCATATATATCATGTCTTATCCCTTTTCATCATTTCTTGAGTTGTCTTTCCTTTTCTCAATATATGGAGTGAAATTAGCATCCCTTATTTCACATTCCTTTTTGAAAACACTACATGGGGAATTTTATTCCTCTTCTTCCTTACTTAGAATAGTCATTTTATTTCTTCTATATAATATCTTTATGCCCTCTTATGACTTCTATTATCTTTGAAAGAACTTACTTTTGAATTTATTTAAGATTTATCTTCATATTATTATTAAAAAAACTCCACAATTTTCTTTCTTATAATAAAATATTAAATAATATTTCCAATTCCTCCACACCTAAATTAGTGTATTAGAATCTTTCTATTGTAATTCCCTTTTATTATTTTCAATTTTTTTAATAAAAAATTCCTAAAATTTTTATTAATTTTATCACAATCTTCATCTTTATATGTGTAACTTGAGAAACCATCTTTCTTATCATTGATATTAAATTTATTCATGGATTTAAATGGAATGTATTATTTATCTTTATTCTTGAGAATTAGTTCTCTTCTCATCTCATAATTTAGGAGAGTATTTTATATATCATCAAAGTATATATAACACATTTATTATAAATTCAAGATATTTGGGCCAAATATTTCTAGAATACTTTTCATTAGTTTACTAACAAAAATTGAATCATATATCATATCCTTTAAGCCTTTTATATTACTAACTATCTCATTCACCTTATTAAAATAGTAATCATCATTCTCTTCTTCACTAATTCTGATATCTTTAGACTTTTCCCTCTACAGTTGAAACTTCATTTATTTTATCTTGATGTTCCCCTCATATATGTTACTAATCTTGTATCATATTTCCTTATTTTTATACATCCCCATCAGAATTTTTGGACACTTTGTTAGAAAAATATGATAACATTTAATTTTTAGTTTCCTATATATCATAATATTCATATTGTCTCAAAATTTCATATCACCACCCCTTTAAATTAGTGGATAACCTATAGTGAAAAAATCACTAACTTCAAGTCCTTGTGATGGAAGAAATGGTAACATTTGATTTGATTTGATTTTTTATTTTTATTTTTATTTTTTTTCCTGAAGAACTTCATTTTTATTGGTTTTTGATAACCCTTCTTTTAAGGGATTAGGGGGAACCCTTACAAGGATTAGGCTTAGTTATTACATGGAACATAGGCATAAGAGACATTACATGACCTGAAGGTCTTAAGGAATTCAACTAGACTATAACTACAAGGAACTTCCCCTCCCCAACATCTACATCATGATGGTATCTCTCCACCTTTGGATAGATGTCTGGCTAAGATTATTGTGCAAGCATGGGCTGGTCCTGATGGCATATCTATAACCTCTCATTCTTCCAAATCCATTGGTTTTTATCTGGTGATTGCGCCTGCTCTAAATCCTCATCTAGGGCTACTCCTTTTTTGTAGAGTCTGTCTGGGGAAACTGCATTTGGCCTGAAGTCCTTGAGGTGGCCCAAAGGCCTTAATGGTGGCCTAAAATCCCTACCGACCTGAAGTCCTGGGTAGGATAAAGGCCTTAAGGACTACAATATCAAACCGGTGGCCCAAGGTGAATAGTTACGGGTGCTACAATGCCGAACATTACCTGCTATAGTAACTACTACAGTACCCGCTACAGTACTGCTATAATACCCCAAAACATGCCTTCACCTGGTTTTGAACCTAGGTCTCGTGGATTCACTTAAGGATACCTCACCAACTGGGTTGAGGATCATGTGCGGTAACATTTGATTTTAAATAGAATAAAATATTTTAATATGGATAAAGGTAACCCCTCTACTATTCATATAATTCTAACCTTCCATAAAATACTTTAAATGAGTAGGATCTCAGGGGTAACTGGGGATTTGAGACCACTTAAAGTGTATGGATCCGTTATTGTACCACTATTAGTGGAGTGAATCAGTAAAGATTATATTTTTTAAGAAAAATATATTTAAATAAAACACTTATAAACTATTAAATTCATGATCCACTCGCAATGGATCTTACTCACTTGTATGCATGTACATGAAGAAAAAAGTCACACATAATAATTTTTACAAGGTTTGGCCTCAATGTGAGAGCCTGATACATTCCAGGATTGGATCAATTTTTTCCACCTAGATTATCACTTATATAAAAGTGATTCATAGAGAGGGGTAGTATACATCCTTGAATCTTGATGAGATATTAATCATCTAATAAAAAGTAAGGGAAGGGGACATATACAAACTTGTGTAGAAATGGAAAATGAATTGAATATATTATCCAATTACCACTAGTATTGAAAATTTCCTCATCACTCATTGATGAATTGCATCTTCAGGTTAATTTTTTATGAATTTTTATCAATTTTCATATATGTTTCTAAATGGGACTTGATGGATTGAATGAAACAATATCAACAAATGAACACCAGCCACTTATTTCCTTCTTCAAGATAACCTATTCATGCATGAGATTATCCATGAATAAAAAAAACTTCTTTATCTTTGGTAGAAAGTTCCTAAGTGATCAATGAAAGATTTATAATTCCTTGACTTCGTCCTCAATATCAATTAACTTTGATATTTTTTTTTTCAATATAGAAAAGTATCTGTATCTCTTAATTCTTGAACTAGCTCATATTCTTAATTTATCCTTTTTATATACTAAAAAAAATATTTAAACATATATTTCCATATTTCTCATAGAAATTTACTAAAGATCCTCACTACTTTATAAATTATGAATTTCATAGGTAATTTGAATTATTGGAATTCTGGAGTAGGGCACACTTTAAATTTTTATATTCTTATTAAAATTTTGAGAGTTTGATTATCTTAAGTTTTTTTATATATGGTATGAGGATTGGTGTATTCATAAGGTTCATAATTAAGTCAAAATAAATTTTGGTTATGTTTCATAATTTTTGGAGGATTTATTCCCTGGTTCATGGTTTGGTTTTCATGGTTTAGGTAAAACCATGAAGAACCATGAGTGTGAGGAGGTTTCTAGTTGATTTGACAGAGTGAAAAATTGGTGTTAATGGTTAGCACTTGATTAAGGGTTAAAAATGGGGATCCAAAAGTAATCATTGTAGGTTGAGTTTTATTTGGGTCTTGGTGAATGATTGGTTCATGGTTGAAAACAATCCATGTGAAATATAAAATTATAGTTGGATAGTGTTTTACATGCATGGAGCATGGTTTCTCTAATAGTGAATCCCAACCATGTGAGGGAGGTTGTCTTAGATGGTGAAGGATTCATGTTTGGAATGCGGTTTGTCTAACCATTTTACCCATTGATAGATGAAAAATGAATATTTTTCACACTCATATTATTAAGAGGGTAGCCCCTCTTCCCTATATCCCTCACATGGGATGAGTCATCTGATGACCTCCCTTTACCCTCTTTAATTCCCCCTAAGTTTGGGGTGATTTAAAGATGTTATTTTGTGATTATTTTTGGGTATATCATTATGTTTTCCTATGTTAATGTTTTCTCTATAACGTTTTCCCTCCATGATAATTTTTTTACTTTCAATTCCACTGATGCATGGTGGAATCAGCCGATAAAAATGGGTATTTCATATGGGTAAGCTAGATCATTTCTTGAGATGATGTATGCTTGTTATCACGTGCCATTTTAGTTGAGGTATATCACCATATTATTTTTTCTAGGTATTAATAATAAATTAAATTATATTTACTATGTAATTGATTCCAGTTGTTTGGGTTTTTGAGTGGGGATGTTCCATAAGAATGCCATAGGATGCTGGCATACTATTGGTTATTGTTTCAAATTGAGTAGATTAGTTAGTGAGTAATTAGAAAATTATGACTATATGATTGATATTTTTCATTAATTATAAATAGTTATAATTAATTAATGGGATGATGTGTCCTAGGTATGGGTAAATATTAGGAGTGGTTGTCACCCTGTGGATTGAGATTTTGGAAAGCGTTTATGGCTTTATCAGTTATTAAGTGGTTATGCATTTTTTAATTATATTGAGAATTTAATTATAAATTGTTATAAATGAATTGAATCAATTATTATAAATCATTTATAAATAATTATTGGACATTTTTCCTTGATATAGGTGCTAGAGATGATGATGTGAGCTTGGATGGGTCCCGACAAGGATGGTTGAGCATGCTTTTAAAAAGGGAATATATTCATATATGAGGTTGGTAGTCCTTATGAACTTAACTTTTTTTTTTATGATTTGGATATTTGGAATGTGAAGTGTGGTCTCACCACCATGGTTTGTTGAACCTTTTTACAAAATTATTTTTCTAAATTAAAATTATATTTCTTTTTATGTAATGAAAAAAGTACCAAGTCCACCATGTACCTTGTGTACTATATTTATGTCTCGACCACTTATGGTCAAGGCCTTGTTTAAAAATTTATTCCATGAGATTTATATAATATAATGGGTGTGGGAAAAATAAAATAGAAGGAAATAAATTCAATGGACCTAGTGTTATGTTCCCTTAATTTCATCTTGTTAGAGGTGGTGATGAATTGAGATGAATGGTGTATGTATAGACCAAGAAATAACCATGAGATTAATTAATGCCTTCAGGTTAGTTATGATTACAATGGGGAGTGCATTCCTCCCCTGACGAGATGTGATTACATTGGGTAGGTGGAACAAATAAATATTGGGTGTGACGACCAGCCTAGTGAACACTTGTGAGGTGAGACAATCTTTTTTCTATCTCTTAAGACTGAGATAATGAATCCCTAGTAGGTTTTCTAGGCTATTATGTGACTTAGGGGACCCTAATGGGTGCCTTAGTGTATTTTTATGCAATTTGGGTGTGAGGAGGAATGGGTAATGATGATTGTGTGTGTCACCTTAGAACTCGAATCGACTATGTGAGCTTATTATAGATATATTAGATGATGATAGGTTGTTCAATTGAGAGGTCGACCTCATATTTTAGGAAGGGTTTAAGAATATGGTCATCCTCGTCAAGATACGATGTATGAGATGATACAATTGGTGCATATGACCTACCATGATATATTGAGATACATGGTATTCTGTGGATTTTTACCTTAGATATAGCCTTTTTTCTGGATA
The DNA here is from genome assembly GCA_963277665.1 of Viscum album. NCBI lineage: Eukaryota > Viridiplantae > Streptophyta > Magnoliopsida > Santalales > Viscaceae > Viscum > Viscum album. Next base: position 870,595,583 of record OY728147.1, on the reverse strand, counting down.
TAAATTCAGAATTCATGGGAAAATGTCCTCATATTTCGATGAGATGTGATTTGGAATTCGATGGACATTATCCTTGTATTTGGATGTGATATGGATTAGAATGGATTATATGTGTTCCCTAGATTCAAATGAGACATGGATTAGAATGTCTTAGACATTATCCTTTTATTTATATGTGATATGGTTTGTCTTGTCTTATACTTTTCCCTTGGAATTAGGGGCAAGGGATGTGACCCTCCCAGGTGGCATCTAGGCTTAATTTGGATTTCGTATGATATGATCTAAAGAATCAGTTGTTGAGAATGACACTACAATATTTCCTAAAACATTTCACTAGAAATTGGTCATGGGTCTGATATTTGTTAGTATGATTTTGTGATGTGCTTGGATACTCTCTGACAATGACTGAAGAAGGTTTAGGTCGATCCAAGATTTTCTATTAGAACCCGATGATCAACAATGGATATTATTTATTCTCCCTAGCTGTACTTATTTATTTAGATAAAAATATCACATCTGTAAATTTCATATATTGGTTACATATGAGAATATATTTTTTATTCCCTACTGAGTTGTGCTCATAACCTTCTCAAGCATCCATGTCAATTTAATACCTGAGTATCTATTACTATTTACAAGTTAAAGTGGTAGATATGCCCTCTATTATAGGATTGTGTGAGATAGATCAAATGATATTAAATAATGGGATGAGGTGAGGCTCAAGGATAGTAATATAGCCCCAATTTACTTTATTTTTTTATTTGTCTTGCATTTGTGATCGTCTAGGTGGGTGATCAGTTGTTGTGTGCTGGCATAATTTGAGTCAGTAAGAATATTTTCTTCCACATTCATTATTTATTATTGATGATGTAGTTTTATTATTTTCAAGTAATCTTTTAAATGATTATTTATTTTTGAAAATATATATTTATTTTTATTTAATATCATGAAATCTAATATTTGGGGTAAATTCTCTCAACGATACCACCCTAACCCTCGATGCAAGTTGATGGCCTTTGGTGTATGGGGTGTAACAACCTAAAATTTGATCAATGGAATTTTCCTTCATATAATTATGTTATATATTATAAAACACATACATCACATATATAACCAAATAAAAACAAAATTCTTATAAATAAATAATGAAATAAGTGATATTTATAGAAATTAAGAAACCTATATCGATAGAATAGTAACCTGACTATTAGAATAGTGATAGGACCATTAGGAAATGTATTCCATACAATAGAATAGTATACTCACCTATGAAATTTTAAATAGATTTTAGGAATCTTATAAATGGAAATATGATATAGTTATATCATAGTATAAGTAAATGAATGATTTAAAAATGATAAATCAAGTGTTGACATTTTTATAAAATGTAAATGTTTATTTATATTTTTTTAATTAATAAAAAGATTTAAAATAAAATTTATATTTATAAAATATATTAATAAATTATTATTTTGTTGTATTATAATTATAAGGTAATTTTATGGGACCCTAATTAAAATTTTCAAGCTTCACAAAATTAGTTATAATATTAAAATTGATATTTTTTTTGAATAAATGAAGATTTTATATAAAAATCAAATTTATCATAATTAGGAAATTATTTTCATCAAATTAAGAACAATTTTTTAACCTAAAAATTGAAAAATTGTAGGGTGGATTTTTAGGATTTTTTTAAAGAATTTGATTTTTGTGAATAGTTAAATATGATAATTTACAATGTTTACCATTATAAGTTAAATACATGAATTTTTGATTCATTGATGATGTAAGTACAAATTGGTTCTAAATATCCTGATAAATTAACAATATTTATTCATGTTAATCAATTATATTTATAGTTTTGTGCCAAAATAATAAACTAATGAATATAATAATAAAAAAGCCCCTCTCCCCACCTTTAAAGACCACCCCTCATTGCCTCTTCTACTTGCACCTTCTAAGACTTGAAGCTTGTATAAATTCTACCCAATTCTATTATAAATACTCTTCGTCAAATCCAATGGTTGTTGGTCTCAAAGAATACCAAACTCATGCCCCTTAAATAGGTTCTCAATGAGACACCATTCAAGAGGTAAAATCCTCAATTTTTCTATTTTAATTTATATTGTTTTATTATCCTATAATCACCTACCATATCTAAGGATTCATGATAAATCGAGTATCATATTTCTAAATTAATTTTATTGTGTTAATTTAATATCTATCATCAAATATCTCCACCTCTCATTTTATTCTAAAAAAAATTAAAGCATCATCTGTGATGTGTCTATTCACTGCCTTCATGGATGACATGTTTTCATTTTCCATTACCACCTTCAATGATGGTCGTAAAACCATTATTATGGTTAAAAAAATATTTAAATATAAGCATTATAACTTTTTTAATTTTATGAAACTAATTTATAGACATAATATTAAAAAAACTAAACTAGTTTGTGATGGTTGAAAAAAATGCCAAAAATAAACCAAGAATTTATCATTATTATTTTTTCTAATAAACCAAACTCATATTAGAAAAAAATTATATATGGAATCATTAAAAATTTACCAATTATATTAATACAATTTCATTACACTACTATAGTATTTCATCCATTTGAAATGAACCCCCATAATTATACTCAAGGGAACCGACCTTAAAACCATAAAAAGAAAACTACTTGAATAACGAAATTGAACTCTATTACTAATCAAAATGGGCATAAAAGAACTTAATAAAACTATAATAAATTGAATAAATATATAATAGGTACTATATTTATTAATTAATTAATATAATTTTATAATTCTCAATATTAATTTCAAGTGAATTTGAACATAATGTAAGTGGATTCTCAAGGCCAATTCCCTTTCTTTGGGATATTCCTATTTCATGCCAAATTTCTATGTGGATATTATTTTAATGTCCCTTAAATATAATTTCATTTTTCTAACCTTTTCTTTTCAGGGATATAAAGTTTTACAATATTATTTCATGATGGATAAAAATATTTTCCCAAAGAACTCTACTTTCCAAAACACATTTTTGACTCCTCTTGAGTTGTTTCTTCTTCAATTAAGAATAATGGATCATATACCGAATATGATTTTACGTATTTCATCTGGGAACCAAAATATTATTAATGATTGATGAAATAATTATTAAGTAACTTCCTTTACAATGGTTACTTCATGAATTTGTTTGATATACATTCTATGTGGCATTCATGATTATGTAAATGTAATGATGTGACAGGTTGTCCCGAAATTATATAGATTTCCAATGGATTGGGTATTGTGATGTATATCATTATATGATATGTATTATATATGAACATGATGGTATATTTGTTCAAAATTATGATGTTATTATTATGGAAAAATGTTATGGTTGAACATGGTGCTAGATTTCTTCACAACTATGTGTGGTATTTGACTACTAAGACTTGATGTTCCATTTTTACGAGTTGCCACATTAAATGAATTTATCTAATTCTCCCTATAGGGATTATCATGATGATTTTATTCTTATATTATGATGATGATGATTATGATCACCCATGTTTATTGATTCATGACCTTATTTACCCTCTCACTGGGATTTTAGATCAACCCTTTATTTTAATTATATCCTCAGGTGACTACATGTACTAAGGAGAAAGTGAGATTTAGAAAGATAAAGAAGAATATTTTAAATAAACTTTTTTGTTTTATTATGAATACATGATGTATGGACCTAATTTTACGAGATACTAAACCGTTGGATCCTGGATTGTAATGATTTTATATTTTTTGTCTTAAAAATTATTTAATTTTTATGCAAAAAAATTAGGGTTTCTATACGAGGAGGCATGCTTAAGTACCAATAGAATCATCAATATAAATATTGATGAGTGGTCATGAACTGGGGATCTTATTTCTGGTGCACAAGATCTATGGTCAACAACCATTATATGTTCTGAGTGTAGAAGAAGTGCCGAGAGTGGCATTCCCTACTTGAATTTCTGTCATAATCGATGATTCATTGAATATGTACATTGATGAACAACATCATGACCAATGGAATTGAATCAAATAGTAATTTATATAATAATATCATAACCAAATTCAATATTACCACACTATGATTTAAAATTAATTTAAGTGGATTAATAATTACCTTTAAATGAATTCTATCATTGTTGATGAATATGACAATGTCTCTAAGTCGTACCATCATTGCGTCATAGGAAAAAGTATGGATTTTATCTTGTGGTGATCTACAAATGTTCTAAAAAACTATGAGTATCACCATAGGAATATAAGATTTCTAGTGTGGAAGATCTTAATGCCTATGTTGTTCATCCCTGATCACCATGAGAATCATATCCAAGAAGGATTCTACCTGATCTCTCTAGAATTGAGACAACTTATAGAGGAGGATCACTCTCTATTCATGGGAGTGTTCTTAGAGAGGAGCTCTGTAGGGCTTGAGATGATTCCACAAAGTCAGTATGCACAACCAACACAACAGTTAATGTTAGGGTTGGAATTATTATAATTTGGCTATTAATAGTGACAGGGTTAGAAAATAATAATTGCACATATGCCTTTATTATTTATTTAATCACTAAAAACCTAATATTTATAATAATAATAATAATAATATTTCTTAACATGCATAAAACTTGGGAATTAATTAAATATTAATTCTTGAATACATTATTTAAAATTTACTCAAATAATATTTAATATATATTATTTATCATCTAACATTTAAACTCGGTCCTCCAATCCTCCACAATATTTATTGGTCCTTGAATAATGTATATTTATTTACTAAATAAATATCACTTCATTATTCACCAATAAATAAATAAATATTGTATTCACTAAATAGAAAATAAATATTTAATAAATATTATGCTCACAAAATATTCTCTTAAATAACAAGTGATTGAATATAAGTGATAAAGCTAATAATTAATAATTATTAAACCATGTAAGGGAATAATATTTATTAAACAAGTTAAAAAATAAATAATATTATTCTTTAATTGATGTTTTGGATACTCTTATTGTGAGACCTTCTAGGCCTATTTATCAATGTAATTTAGAGGATCCTCCCAAAGTCCAAGGATAAAATCGAAATACATGACAAGGAACCCATAGAGAAATAAGATGATGTTTTAACAATGTAAAACCTCATAGGGATACTTACTATGTAATATAATCTATTTAATATGATATCTTTAATTAAGAAAGTTTCATGTAGGTTTCATTAACCAATGTGCTTGATGTTGATTTCATTGAAATTCAAAAAATAAAACTACCCACAACAAATCATGTCCTTAGATTTACATAGGTTTTCTCATTCCCATAAAAGGACCTAATATATTAATATTAATTAAATAACATAAGGGAGGAATATTTTCATTTATTATTCATTAATGTAATATTACTCATGACATGGCCAACATATCCTATTTCTCTACGAACATATGTCATCACAGTTTTCTTCAATACATTAAATTAGAGGAATAATAATATCCATTAATAATTAAAATAAAGTCTAAGGATCAATAAACATGTCCTAATATAAGAGAATCAAATGAAACATATAAATATGGATATCCTACTCATGGGTCTCATTTTAATAATCTCTTGAATTGTAAATTTCCAAGGGAACACACAATGATAAAGTGCATCAAAACCTTATGAGTCTCCACCCCTAATAGAATGTATCATTTGTGTCCCATATAATGATATAATTATACAATTGAACATATATATTTAATAATATTATCATGTCACATCTAGGTTCACATCATAATGGGGAACTGATATGACCTTCATGCAAAAATTACTCTTAGGACATTATCACATACTAGGTCATGCAGAATAAAAATCATGATGTGATAAGAAGTTTATTAATATTAAAAAAAAATTAATATAGATAATCATAAAGTATTTAGAAGTGTATTATAGTTAAAAAAACCTAGTAGATGCCCAATTTCACAAGAGTCAACTACTAAAAACCTTCAATCTGCTAGCTCTCACATGATATTCATGATTTTACAGAGATAAGGCTTTAGTAAAGGGATCCACCATATTTTATTTCCTGGAAACTCTTATCACTGAAACGTCAACACTCTAAGAAAAATACCTCAAGATATGATACTTCTGGAGTATGTGATTTGTTCATTAATGTGACCTTGGATCCTTTTTGAGAGCCACCATGGAACTGTTATCACAATATATTGTGATAGGGCCTTTACTGATAGGCATCATATCAAGATCTTGAAAAAAGTTGAGAATCCAAGTAGATTCTTTTTCTATATCAGAAGTCTCTATATATTTAGACTTCATTGTAGAATCAGTCATAACTATCTACATTGAACTCTTCCAACACATAGCTCCTCCATAGAGATTGATTCATATATTGATTGTGATTTTAGATTATTCTAATGTGTTTGAAATCTAGAGTCAGTATAACCCATGATAGATAGATCCTCATCTTCTCCATACACTAGGAACATTTCCTTAGTTCTTATCAGATATATAAATGTATCTTTAATATAAAAAATATTTTTTTTCACCTGGTTCATCTTAATATATACCTACCATGCTCAATTTTTAGGAAACATCAAGCATAGAACAAAACATGTTGTACATGATTTATCTTATCACATATGTGTATGAGATCTTACTCATTCTATCTCTATCTCTATCTTATTATGAAAGATGACACATTTTCTTGGAGATATGTATACCATGTGACACTGGAACCAATCCCCTCTTAGATTTTTCCATACCTAATATTATCAATATTTTTTCAATGTATGCACCTTTTCTTAGTCCATGAATCCTATTGAATCTATCACAAATGATCTTGATCCCTAAAACGAAGGTTGTTTCACCTAATTACTTCAGGGAGAAGAACTTGTTTCAGCAATCATTAAATAACTATAAGATTGGAAAATTATTTCCAATAATTAATATTTAATCAAAATATATTAATAGGATAATGACAAAACCCTCACAAAACAACCTATAAACACATGGATTATATTTATATTTAATGAAACCAAATTATTTTATATCACCATTGAACTGAATTTTCTATGACCTAGGATTGTTTATTCAATCTATAAATGGACCTCTATAACTTATATATATATATATATTTCATTTCCAAGGATCACAAATCCTTCTAGTAGTGTCATATATATATTTTTGAATGTTTATGTTAAGGAAAGTAGTTTTAACATCCATCTTCAAAATTTCATAGTCATTTTTATCTACTATAGAAAGTAGAATTATAATGATTTTAAACATACCAACTAGATAAAGGGTTTTGTGATAGTAAATTTCTTGATGTTGTTTAAACCCCTTATCCATTATCTATGCCTTGTTGGTATTTACATTACATTCCATGTCTATTTTTCCCTTGAATAACTATTTACACCCATTAGGCTCTACATTAACCAAAAGATCAAAGAAAAACCAAACATGGTCTTGAAACATGGAATGCAACTCAAAATTCTTGGATTTTTTTTTCATATTCCATCTTATGAGATCTGTACTACCTCTTTATAGGAGAGAGGTTAATTATTGTCTATCAATAATGATTCACCATCTTAAGTGACTAGAAAACCATTTATTTTTTGTCACTCTTTATTCTAAAGTTCTCCTACATAGTATTTCTATTTCAAAAACAAATTATTCCATGGGGACTTATAGAATCCATTCATGTACCAACTCTTCTATATATTAAGCATCAATTGCATCAAAGTAAATATTTATCTCACTATAGTTCTTGTGGATGTTCTCCCTCTCAAGAAATATTACTTGTCTTATGATATTCACTTTCTTATTAGAGTAATTTTATAGATAATATCCCTCTTTTCACTTGTAATACCCTATAAAGATACACTTCATACCTCAAGGTGTTAGTTTTTTTTTCCCTAAAATAGCCTTTACAAACACCTCACACCCCCATACACAATTGTACGATAACAAAAATTTCTTTTCATACCTAAAATCACATGGGATTATATTTTCTTCCACAATTGGTACTTGGTTTAGAATATGTGATGCAATATGTAATTCATATCCCTAAAAGGATAATGTATGATTTACATAAAAAACAATTAACCTTACCATTTCATGAAAGGTACGATTTTTCCATCCACTAACACTATTACACTATGGTGTATCTGGTGGAGTGATTTGGGATAGAATATCCACTTCTCATAGAAAGTCAATAAACTAATGGTTAAGATATTAACCACCTAAATTGAATCAATCATTCTTTATATTATTACCACATTGGATCTCTACTTTATTCTTTAATTCTATGAATTTCTCAAAGGACTTGGACTTATACATAATCATTCATATAAAGCCACATTTACTTAAGTCATTAATAAAATTTATGAATTAAGAATACCCACCTAAATATTCCACTGGAAATGGTCAACAAACATCAGTATGTACCAATACTAGAATCTTTGTGTTCCATTCACCATATCCATTGAATTATAGTTTGGTCATTTTCCATATAAACAAGCATGACATATTTCATATGGTCCTAGATAAAATGGGTATAAATAACTTTCCTGATAGCGCTTTTTCATATGATTCTCATTTACATGACCAAGATGGTGATACCACATATAGTTTCTATATTAATCATGTGAACATTTTTTTCAATACATAGTTTTAATAATTTAATACCTAAATAAAATTATATAGTTGTGACATAGACTAATAAATGATGTATTTGTAAAATAATCATTTCATATTTACAAATTTTTAATAAATTAATCCATTTCAAGGGAATGAATAGTGGATATGTTATTAGTAAAAATTGGAAAAAGATAAAATTTCATTGAAACGGAAATCATTATAGATGAAAATGGAAGGTGTTGGTCTCTTGTAGACAAAGCAACAAGTCATGCTCCATTAGATGCTCGAAGATCCACCTGTCATCAATAAATATTTCAAAATATACATGGATCCTTTATTTGGATATATATTTGATCACCATAAGTTATATCTAATACCCAATATATAAATATATAAATATAACACTTGATAATGAATGCATCTTTATCTTCCGCTTACTCTTGGGTGCAGTTATTCTTCTAGGGCTATAGATTTCCATATATAAAAATTGATGCTTATTTTTTCTTTACCTATCTTTGGAACTTATTATTCTTGGAAGGATGATGCACATTGACTTTAGAATTATTATGGGTCATAGTCCCCCTAACCTTCTTCTTCATTTTCATGTTCACTATAAGGAATATGGGTTTTTCACACCCTACGTCCTTGTCAACAAGGATAATGAGAGTAAGATGTTTCAAAAGTGTCTTTTGAATATTTATCATTTTTTAATTGATAATAAAAATGAAGAATGATTTAGGCAGTGAGAATAGAATTAGATATATGTGCATAAAATCATGGAATTTAATGCACATGATGTATACACACTCTATTTAGCCAATAATACTAACTACATGTGGCCCAACAGGTGGTGACTCTCAAATATTACACATGAACAGTGCGTTGGAGATCTTATATCTCTATTGTATCACATTATCTTTATAGATATTATAAAGGTGAGTAACCATGTTATACAGATTCATATACTCATTATGATTTAAAATATCTTTATACATGGAAGATATCATGAAACATTGCATAGTTGTGGAATTATCCAAATGTTTCTCATAGAGAGACTATTCTTATTCACTATCTTGTTGTCTAGGTGATTCAAGAATATGTTTTTCCACCTCATATAAGTTTCTTTTATGGCATTTAATAATGAATAAGAACCATTTCGATTCATGGAAATTAGTGGTGGTGATAAGGTTATCCTTCTCAAGTATGGATCACAATGATATAGTTGAATCCATAGTTCTCATTTCTACAATTAAGAAGAGACAAATTTTAGTACATTATCAAATAAAATTTGATAACAGATATTAAGTTTATTAATCTCCAAATATTTTATCTAAGCCTAATAGACCTAACCATTATTTTCAAAATATCCTTTTTTTCTTGTATATTTTAGTGACAAGATCCATATTATCCTTATCATAACCCATACAGAGGTATGTCAAGGTATTAGATGGTATTTAGATAGGTGCAACATCTTGACTACATTAAGTCATTATTCCTTGATCTGTTTTGTGGACTCTCCAATCCTGAAATCCTCAATTTTTATTTCCTCAACAATTTTCCTACTAGTTTCATTACGCCTCACAGAGGTGGTCAAACCATAATGAAAACATGGTTAAGTTGACCTAAAACACAAGATAGAAATTCCCTGATAATTGAAAGCACCCCAGTAGAGGTTGGTCAAGCACTTTGAACTATGGTTTGATTCCTACCCAAGAAGTGGAAAGCTATAATGACTTAATATATATAGTTTATGGACATTAAAATTTATACATAAATAACCCATTTTCATATTTTGTTACATTCTTGTTAATATTATGTTCATTTACTTGAGTGATTAACTATGTATTGGATAATGGTCATGCATAATCAAATTTTTTACACTTATATATTACATGCTTTTTAATTCCTTAATTCATGCGATTACAACAAAACATCCATAATGTATTTAACCATGCAACCTATTAGAAATTAAATAATAATAGTGTTATGGTCATTATATTTTTCTAGTGGTTAGTTTATCTAGCAGATGATAAATTAATTATTAACCTAGGAGGAGGCACCTTGAACCCTATCACGCTTCTTGTTGAATCATTCCATATTCCCACCATTGTATCTCTTAGAATTGTTTCACCTCATCTCCTAACATGAACTACCTCCAATCACCTGGGAGATCCTTCTACTACATAATCATTAAATCATGCATAGGTGGGGGTAATAGAAGGATTTATTAAGTGGGTTTTCATAAAAGGGAAATGTGGGAATGCAAGCGTTTACATAATGGGAAGAGAGATGATGTGAAAACCATTAATTTAATTTAATTATAAATTACAAGTAAACCAATCAAATAAAAATTCCCACTCTATTCTCATGAACATCTACATACATGCAATGAATTTTGAATTTAATAAAGTTGTATTCGATTCAAATCATTATTATTTAAGATAAATCATACTTGAATAAAGTAATTATCTTCTTTAATAAATCTATCATTTTTTCTCAATTCCCATCCAAACATTCTTGATATTCTCCTCAATCACAATTTTAATGTAAATAAATAAATTTAATTAAAATTGACAATATAAAAAACATGTTCCTTAGATGCAACACAGTGAGTACAAATCCAAACAAACCAAATTGTATTATATATGTATACTATTTATTCATGAGGCATATAACATAAACATATTATCATGTGATTTCATGGAATATATGAGTGACCTTAATAACACATGAAGTACCTGATATATACATAGTGTGTTTTGTTTTAGTATGTCGATATTAATTGATGTATCAAAACTTATAAATGATATACAGTTAAAATATTACAATGAAATGAATTAGGCATTTAATATATATAAATCCCATCACATGGAATGTACGAGTCAACATAATTTCACAAATAACACATGTTGATAAGGTTTAAACAATATTATAAATTAATTCTAAATTCTGTGTAAATAAATAATATACATGGAAGGTACTTTTCATCAACATGTCGTTTGTAAATATTCATCACCTATTTGTGATACACACCTTTGGATTGGGTATGTTGAGTTGTCATGGACATTAATGGAGTAAACGACTTGTATAGGTGTTACACGTTATGTGGTCTCGGAGTTACACAATTAATAGTTTCATGTTCCTTGTAGAAAAACACATGGTCCATCTTTGACTAATGGACTACACATCATGTATACATTTTACATGCCATGTAGTCCGGATATCTATGCATTAGGCTAGCCCAGTCAACACTCGATGTGTTAAATACACACCCCATGAAATTAAATTCACATGCACCAAATTAAATTTTGAGTCATCCTAGTGAATTAAATATGGGTACATGGTGTCTCCCAATGGGCTACATGAAATGTACTCTTGTGAAATCTAGATAGAATCCTCAACACCTCCAGAAACTACTGGAAATAGAGGATTTCCCAAAGGTTTAGAACCGTTGGAAAAGGCTTCAGAACCGTTGGTGTATGTTATACCAACGGTTCTGCAAACCATAGGGAAGTAAGCCGTTGGGAAAGCTTTTCCCAACAGTTTACAGTGAACCGTTGGGATAGGGTGGAGAAAAATTACCCTATCCTAACGGTTCTGGAAAACCATTGGGATAATGTGTTGAAAATTACCAAGTTTTTCCAATGGTTTGGCCAAACCGTTGGAAAAAACCCAAGATCTACTCTTTCCCAACGGTTTCTAAACCGTTGGGAAAAGTGTTTTACCAATGGTTCCATGAACTGTTGGTAAAACAGAACACAGAATGCTATGCCAATGGTTTAAAACTGTTGGCATAGCCTATGCTGGGCAAATTGCACAGCAGCTCTACAATTTGCCCAGCAGCTCTCCAATATTCCCACCAGGTCTCATTTTGTGGGTTCCCCCTCATTTTCAATCCAATTATTATACCTGAAATAAACTAACATACATATACAATTATTGTACCTTCAATAACCAACTAACACATACATATAAAGAACAAATTCATACACATTTAACATATAATGTTGGAACTATACACATCCATAATTAAATTAGAATTCATAACGTAATTATAAACATACATAATTCATTTAGAATTCAATTTAAAATTTAGATGACAATTATATGTGGAATCCGGAAGTCAATTCATAATTTGATCGGTTTTTTGTATACCATATATTTTTACCTGAAATGATGTCCATTTTAAAAAAAATACATACACTTGGAGTTCTACCGGACACACCACACCTCAGATTGAGGAGGGGTTGACTCGTACACGTCACATATGACCCATGGATCGTTAACCTAAAGTTTCAATGGAAACCGAATGCATTTGGTCAGTTTTCCGTATGTCATTTCATGTTTTTCAATTGAAATAACGTCCTTTTGAAACAAAAGGCAGACACATTGAGTGGTGTCAGCCACACCACGTCTCAGATTGAGGCGGGGTTGATTCGTACACTTCACATATGACCAATGAATCGTTCTCCTAAAGTTTCAATGGAAACCGAATGCGTTTGGTCGGTTTTCCATATGTACTTAAAATGTTGTCCATTTTAAACAAAAGAGAGACACTTAGAGTGATTTCGGCCACACCGTGCCTCCGATTAAGACGGGGTTGACTCGTATACGTCACATTTGACCCATGGATCATTGTGCTAAAGTATCGACACAATCCGAATGTGTTTGGTTGATTTTCCGTATGCCAGTTGATGTTTTTCAATTAAAATGACGTCCTTTTGAAACAAAAGGCAGAAACTTTGAGTGGTGGCGGCCACAACGTGCCTTGGATTGAGGCGGGGTTGACTCTTACACGTCACATATGACCCATGGATTGTTGTTCTAATGTATCGACACAATATGAATGCGCTTGGTCGGTTTTCCGTATTCTAGTTGACGTTTTTCAATTAAAATGATGTCCTTTTGAAACAAAAGGTAGACACTTTGAGCGGTGCTGACCACACCATGCCTCGGATTGAGGCGGAGTTGATTTGTACATGTCACATATGACCCATGGATCGTTCTCCTAAAGTTTCAATGGAAACCGAATGCATTTGGTCGGTTTTCTATATGTACTTAAAATGTTTTCATTTTTAAACAAAAGAGAGAGACTTAGAGTGATTCTAGCCACACCGTGCCTCCAATTAAGGCAGGGTTGACTCGTACATGTCACATATGACCCATGGATCTTTGTGCTAAAGTATAGACACAATCCAAATGCATTTGGTCGGTTTTCCGTATTCCAGTTGATGTTTTTCACTTAAAATGACATCCTTTTGAAACAAAAGACAGACACTTTGAGTGGTTGCGGCCACACCGTACCTCAGATTGAGGCGGGGTTGACTCGTACACGTCACATATGACCCATGGATCTTTGTGCTAAAGTATCGACACAATCCGAATGGGTTTGTCAGTTTTCCGTATGTCAGTTGAAGTTTTTCAATTAAAATGATGTCCTTTTGAAACAAAAGGAATACACTTTGAGTGGTGGGGACCACACCGCACCTCGGATTGAGGTAGGGTTGACTCTTACATGTCACATATGATGCATGGATCGTTGTGCTAAAGTATCGACACAATCCGAATGCGTTTGGTCACTTTTCCGTATGCCAGTTGATGTTTTTCAATTAAAATGACGTTCTTTTGAAACAAAAGGCAGACACTTTGAGTGGTACCGACCACACCGCGCCTCGGATTGAGGCGGGGTTGATTCGTACACGTCTCATATGACCCATGGATCGTTCTCCTAAAGTTTCAATGGAAACCGAATGCGTTTGGTCGGTTTTCCATATGAACTTAAAATGTTGTCCATTTTAAACAAAAGAGATCCACTTAGAGTGATTCCGGCCACACCATGCCTCTGATTAAGACGGGGTTGACTCGTACGCGTCACATTTGACCCATGGATTGTTGTTCTAAAGTATCGACACAATCCGAATACGTTTGGTCACTTTTCCGTAAGCCAGTTGATGTTTTTCAATTAAAATGACGTCCTTTTGAAACAAAAGGCAGACACTTTGAGTGGTGGTGGCCACACTGCGCCTCGGATTGAGGAGAGGTTGACTCGTACACTTCAGATATGACCCATGGATCATTGTGCTAAAGTATCAACACAATCTGAATCTGTTTGGTCAGTTTTCTGTATGCCAGTTGATGTTTTTCAATTAAAATGACGTCCTTTTGAAACAAAAGGCAGACACTTTGAGTGGTTTCGGCCACACCGCGCCTCGGATTGAGGTGGGGTTGATTTTTACACGTCACATATGACCCATGTATCGTTATCCTAAAGTTTCAATGGAAACCGAATGCGTTTGGTCAGTTTTCTGTATGTACTTAAAATGTTGTCCATTTTAAACAAAAGAGAGCCACTTAGAGTGATTCCGGCCACACCGTGCCTCCGATTAAGACAGGGTTGACTAGTACGCGTTAAATTTGACCCATGGATTGTTGTGATAATGTATCAACACAATCCTAATGCGTTTGGTCACTTTTCCGTATGCCAGTTGATGTTTTTCAATTAAGATGACGTCCTTTTGAAACAAAAGGCAGACACTTTGAGTGGTGGCGGCCACACCACGTCTCAGATTGAGGAAGGGTTGACTCTTACACGTCACATATGACCCATGGATCATTGTGATAAAGTATCGACACAATCTGAATACGTTTGGTCGGTTTTCTGCATGCCAGTTCATGTTTTTCAATTAAAATGACGTCCTTTTGAAACAAAAGGCAGACACTTTGAGTGGTGCCGGCCACACCGCGCCTCGGATTGAGGCAGGGTTGACTCGTACACATCACATATGACCCATGGATCATTGTGATAAAGTATAGACACAATCCGAATGCGTTTGGTCACTTTTCCGTATGCCAGTTGATGTTTTTCAATTAAAATGACGTCCTTTTGAAACAAAAGGCAGACACTTTGAGTGGTGGCGGCCACACCACACCTCGGATTGAGGCGGGGTTGACTCTTACACATCACATATGACCCGTGGATCATTTTGCTAAAGTATCGACACAATCCGAATGCATTTGGTTGCTTTTACGTATTCCAGTTGATGTCTTTCAATTAAAATGACGTCCTTTTGAAACAAAAGGAAGAAACTTTGAGTGGTACCGGCCACAACACACCTCGGATTGAGGCGGGGTTTACTCGTACACGTCACATATGACACATGTATCATTCTACTAAAGTTTCAACGGAAACCGAATTCATTTGGTCAGTTTTCCGTATGTACTTAAAATGTTGTCCATTTTAAACAAATGAGATCCACGTAGAGTGATTCCGGCCACACCGTGCCTCCGATTAAGACGGGGTTGACTCGTACATGTCACATTTTACCCATGGATTGTTGTGCTAAATTATCGACACAATCCGAATGCGTTAGGTCGCTTTTCCGTATGACAGTTTATATTTTTCACTTAAAATGATGTCGTTTTTAAATAAAAGACAGACACTTTGAGTGATGGCGGCCACACCGCGCCTCAGATTGAGGCAGGGTTGACTCATACACGTCACATATGACCCATGGATCATTGTGCTAAAGTATAGACACAATCTGAATGCGTTTTTCGGTTTTCTGTATGCCAGTTGATGTTTTTCAATTAAAATTACGTCATTTTCAAACACAAAGGCAGACACTTTGAGTGGTGGCGGCCACACTGCACCTTGGATTGAGGCGGGGTTGACTCATACATGTCACATATGACCCATAAATCGTTGTGCTAAAGTATCAACACAATCCAAATGCATTAGGTCGGTTTTCCGTATGCCAGTTGATGTTTTTCAATTAAAATGATGTCTTTTTGAAACAAAAGGCAGACACTTTGAGTGGTGCCGGCCACACCGCGCCTCAGATTGAGGTGGGGTTGATTCATACACGTCACATATGAACCATGGATCATTATCCTAAAGTTTCAATGGAAACCCAATGCGTTTGAGCGGTTCCGGCCACACCGCGCCTCAGATTCATGCCCAATGAATACATCTCTTTTATAACATACCATGAATCTATGATATTGATTAGATGTGTAAATGTGATTTAAATTGATTATCATGATGAAAATAAATAAAATATATATTATAGATTTTCTAGTATTAAATGAAATCAAGGAGGGTGGGGGGGCTGTCCGGGGACCAAGGAGGAGGGTGGGGGGGGGGGGGGCTGTGCAGGGGGTTGTGCGGGGTCCAAGGAAGAGGGTGGGGGGCTGTCCGGGGGGCTGTCTGGGGGGCAGTCCGGGGGCTATCTGGGGTCCAGGGAGGAGGGTGGGGGGGATGTGCGGGGGGATATCCGGGGGGTGTTCGGGGGGGGGGGGGTTGTCTAGGGTCCAAGGAGGAGGGTGGGGGGGGGGCTGTCGAGGGAGCTGTCCGGGGGGTTGTCTGGGGTCCAGGGAGGAGGGTGGGGGGGCTGTCCGGGGGCTATTCAGGGGGCTGTCTGGGGGTGTTCGGGGGGTTGTCTGGGGTCCAAGGAAGAAGGTGTGGGGGGGGGGGGGGGGGCTGTCCGGGGGGTTGTCTGGGGTCCAGGGAGGAGGGTGGGGGGGCTATCCGGGGGCTGTTCAGGGGGCTGTCTGGGGGTGTTCGGGGGGTTGTCCGGGGTCTAAGGAAGAGGGTGGGGGGGGGGGGGGGCTGTCTGGTGTCCAGGGAGGAGGGTGGGGGGCTGTCTGGGGGGCTATTTGGGGGGATATCCGGGGGGTGTTCGAGGGGTTGTCTGGGTTACAAGGAAGAGGGTGGGGGGGCTGTTGAGGGGGCTGTCTGGGGGGCTATCCGGTAGGGCTGTCCGAGGTCCAGGGAGGAGGGTGGGGGTTGTCCAGGGTCTAGGAAGGAGGGGTTTACCAAACACACAACCACTAAAAGACAACAACATCCATAAAAACATATAATATATAAAAATAACTCAACTCCAATACTATACTACGAGTCTAGATAAAAGCAACAACTAGAATAGATTAAATATCAAATCTCAGTAATATCAGTAAAAAATGTAATGGATCAACTTGTCCCACATCACCATCACCATCATCACCATCATCATCACCCTCATCCTCATCCCCATCATCGTCCTCTCCCTCCTCGCCCTCGTCCTCCTCCTCGTCCTCGCCCTCCTCCTTTCCCTTACCACCCGCCTCGCCCTCCTCCTCTCCCTCCTCTTCCGCATCAGACTCCTCGCCATCATCATCGTCAAGCTAGACATCGTCCTGACCACCACTAGAACTAACACCTGGTGCACCGTATATAGAACGTATCGATGACATATACTCATCAAAAGATGGGCTGGCCTCTGTTGGAAGTGTAGGATGTAGAACTTCAATAAATTTCATAAACGCACTATTTGCCCTAGAAAACTGTTCTTCCGTCTCTGTGGCCCTTTTCTCAGCCTGTGCTGCCTATGCCCTATCTTTCTGTAGCTCGGTGGCACTACAGCTTGTACTTGAGGATGGAAAATACCTCGTCGGGGCTATCCTAGGTTGGCAGCGTACTCTGCCAGAATGCTCCTCTCCCAAGACCTGATGTAAGTGATCTGTTGGCCCAAAATTGTCTGGTTCTTGGGCATCGAGGGCCTCTAAATCAGCCTGTTACAAATATAAATATATCATTAAGTTACAAAATAGATATTAAAATATAAATTCAACAGATTAAAACTTACAATCTTTTGCTGAGTCTCTTCGTTGATGACACTTCCATCCTTTTTCCTTCTACTCGAGCAAAACAGTTTTGCTCGAGGCACACACCCTTCAATATTTTGTATTTGCCTCTACAATGACATTGAAAACTAAAGTTATATGAAAAATTTAGCAAACTATTAAATAATTGAGGAAACAAAAGAAAGTCTAAGGCGTAAAGATAACTTATAAACAATTGTCATACCTGCTTCCTCTCATGATCATGCATCGTAGTGCGTCCCAGTGTGTGGAGGTATTTTTTTCATCAATGTTCTTTTTATTTTTTCCAGATGATTCCTAAGTAAAATTTGAAAATGAAACAGAGAGTATTAATTCAAAACATTAAAGTTATTATTTAAATACCTCAAATGTTATTAATACCTTAAACTGGGTACTCGTCCAATGAGTAATCATCTGACGATACTGCTCTATAGGACAATCATCCACCACTGGTACTGCCTCTAACTCAGTGCCAACTCTAGAAACCCAGCCAATATACAACTCATGCTTGTAGGCTCTCCAAAGCTCGCCTAAATCCTTTAGACGTTCTGGTCGTGCACCCTCACCATCGGGAAAATTAAATCGAAGCTGAAATCAAAATATTAATTCATATAAATACAAAAATAAATCATGGCATTAAATAGAACAGATTTTTTTACCCATATCTCTGCCCAAGCTCTATCCTTGACCTCATGTGGCAAATGTCTCTACGATAGCGGGATGATGAGAATGATGTCGGAGTATTTGGTAAGCGTCACCAAAAAACTCCGACATTGCTACCCTGTTTTCTCAACCATTTGGTTGTCTTCATTATAATCCACCATAACCTGTGTGTGGCGGTTCCACACCGAACGCATGCGTGTACGCCCCCGCCCACACCTCCTGTCAGTAGATGTATCTGTCATGAAATAAAAACAAATATTTTATCAAAACATGTTATAATGAAAACAAATATTTCTATAAATTTTTTTCAGGGTTCTGTAAATATACATGTGCCGGTCTGATCGTTGAGCGCCGCTGGATCCACGGAAAATGATGGAACACCCTGTGGTGGAACAGGAGTCGAAGACGATGGAATATAGAAGCTCGGAGAGATAGAAGTAGAAGGAAAAGAAGATGGGACAGCCGTCTGACCAGATGCTGACTGGGGAGTGGGAATCATCATGGGATGTGAAAATAATGGGTTAGAAGATGCAGAAGGTAGAGAAAACATGGGAGGCCTAAATATCCCGTGTGTCCCTAACGACACACCGGGATCAGAATGTGGGAAGGATGACATGTCAGTGGGAGGGGCAGGGTCTAGTCGGGTACGCGCAACTGCTTGTCCACCTCTGGTACGGACCCTCCTCGTACCACCGGCCTGAGTACTAGGACCAGTACTAGGCTCCTCATAGAATAACTGTCGACGTATAAGTGGATCCTAAAAAAATGTTTACAAAAAAAATAATCACATGACATTATTTATTCTTTAAATATATCAATTTGAAATAAAGTACTCACTACAGGAAATAATGATGGAACTCCCAACTCCGTCATTCGACAATTATTCTCCATCATTTTTTCCCTTCGTCTCTCTTCAATTGGCTTCATTTCTTGATTTTGAAAACAAATATGTAATTAATTAGAAAAATAAAACTAATGTGTAACCCAAAAAACTAAATATATGAGGGAATAGGGGGATTTATTGGTAATTTAGCTATCAATTATTTTAGAAGAGCTTGAATGGATTTAATAAATCGTACAAGTTGTAATGTTCACCAATTTAGAAATATTGTTTGACTATGTTTTAATATAGTTCAATTCCAAATTAGAAAATGCAATTCAAATAAAACTGAAACCAATAAACATTGAAAATTCACATAATGTTAAATTCAGCTATCAATTGTTTTAGAAGAGCTTGAATGGATTTAATAAATCATACAAGTTGTAATGTTCACCAAGTTAGAAATATTGTTTGACTATGATTGAATACAGTTCAATTCCAAATTAGAAAATGCAATTCAAATAAAACTGCAACCAATAAACATTGAAAATTTACATAACGGTCAAGTCAGCTAAAACATATTTGTGATCAATACTAAATCAATTTGAATATTACCAACCTTAACAACCCAACTCGAGGTAAACCAAAATAATTGAGAACATGGATGAGTGATTCTATATATATTTCAACCACAAATTCAGGTTCACAATCAACTCTGAAAATTGAGCTATTTGAGTCATCAAAAGAAATAAATGGATTGGTTCCAATGGCACTAGGGATAGTGTCAATTCCATAATCACCATAATCAAAAATATGTCTTGGAATTACTTCAACTATGAAACCAAATCCAGGTCGAAGTTGGTCTTTGACATAAAAAACTTGTTTAACCATTGATGCCAACACATATGGTTCTTCGGTAGCAAGAGTGCGAGTCATATTAATTACTCGAAATCCAAAATCATCAATAAATGTGCCATGTCTCATCATCGAATCAAACCAATGGCATTTCATCATTGTGACTCGTCCATGAGAGTAATAATCCAATATTATTATTTTCTCAACAACTCCATAATATCCCACATTTTCAAATCACGGTCTACTATCTGATGCACTGGCATAACAATCTATTGTGGCAGTAACCATAACACCATCATGTTGTGTTCTCATTTTCTTTGCTTGTTCAGTGACAATAAATTTGTACCCATTGATAACAATTGATTTACAGTCACGAACCACGGTATTAGAACCAAAAGCCAAAGCTCTTATTTCCTCAGAGACAGAGCCAACATACAAACTCAATACCTGCAATATAAATGACTATTAAACTTAATTAAATATTGATATAATTATTTTAAACATTAATTTTTTTATACCTTCAATTTTAACCAAGTAGAAAACTCTTTGCTATGTAAAGTCTCTCTCCTTCTCAAAGATAAGGAAAATTTCTTCCTATTTATCATTGTTTTATGTTCCCTGTAGATAAAAAATATGAATAGTTTAACCGATATATATGTAAGATATACATAATCAATTTAGTTACCTGATATTGTCATCAAACAAATCACAGTTGAACAAAAATGTGCGATGTGCCATCTCCCACTCTTCATGGATTAATGTATTCAATGTATATGATTCAGGAATTCCTCCCGTTTGAAGAAGTGATGGAAAATTGGGTTCAATTTTCTCATACTTTTCTTCTTCATTTCTCATTGGTCTGTTCAATCTTGTAGTAAGATCAGACAAATACATCGAGCAGAAATCCATACATTCTTGAGCCAAGTAACTGTTCACGATAGAACCTTCGGGATGATTTATGTTTCGGACATTAGACTTTAATGTGAACATATTTCTTTCAGTTGGATACATCCAAAAAAAAAGAAACAGGTCCTACGAGAAGTATTTCAGTGGGAATATGGATACTCAGATGCAGCATGCATGTGAAAAATGATGGAGGAAATATTTTCTCCAACTCACACAAAATTAATGGGGCATCTGTCAACATTTTTTGCAAGAAATACTTGGAAAACTTCTTAGCACAAAGATCTATAAACAAATGGCACAATTGAAAAATATCCACCCTTAAATTATTGGACAAAATATGACGGATTTCTATTGGAAGCAACTCATGCAGTAGAATATGATAATCATGAGTCTTCAATGATTTTAGCTTCAACTCTCTTCTGTTGACCTGTTTAGATATGTTGCTTGAATATCCATCAAGAACTCTAATAGTCTCTAATACTTCCAAAAATTGTTTTTTTTCTGTAGGTGTCATCACATAAGAAGAACATGGAAGTTTCCATTTATTTTCACTGATACGCACAGGATGTAATTATGGTCTGATGCCCCAATCCACCAAGTCAAGCCGAGATCGTAAATCATCTTTTGTCTTCCCCTTGACATTTAGAAGAACTGAAAGCAACATTTCGCATATATTCTTTTCAATATGAATTACGTCTAAGAAATTACATAACAAATTGGTTGACCAATAAGGCAAATCAAAAAAGATACTCCTCTTCCTCCAATTGTAACAGGTTTTAGTGGAAACATTCTTTCTCTTTCCATATTTCATTTGACCCTTCCCGAATGAAAAACTAAAATCTTTCAATTCATTAAGCACATCAGTTCTAGACATACGCTGAGGTGGATCATCGGTCTCTATGATATTATCAAATCTTAGACGATTCATTCTAAATGGATGATCCTTTGGCAAGAATCGTCGATGTCCCATAAAACTGAAACTACAACGATGTTTCAGTCTTCTGGATCATGTATTCTTCATACAAATTGTACATGACAATTTTCCCTTCGTGCTCCATCCAGACATCATTTCATAAGCTGGAAAATAATTGATCGTCCACATAAGCACAACATGCATCTGAAATATGTCTTTTGAACATGCATCGTATGTGCGCACACCCACATCCCAAAGATGTTTCAACTCTTTTATTAAAGGTTTCATGTAGACATCAATATCAATTCTGAGATCAGAAGGACCAGATATGAGTATACTCATGAAAGTGAAAGGTTTTTTCATACACAACCATGGGGGAAGATTATAAATGTGTATAAAAACTGGCCATGTGCTGTGTGAAGTAAGCATCTGCCCAAACGGATTAAAACCATCGCATGAAAGACCCAACCTCACATTATGCACGTCAGCTACAAAATCAGGATGTCAAGCATCAAATCTCTGCCATGCAAATCCATCTGCAGGATGAACCAACTCATCATTAGTCTTCTTTCTCTCAGTATCATGCCAGCTCATTTTTATTGATATGTAATCAGAAATAAAAAGATTATGGTGACTGGGGGTCAATGGAAAGTTCCACATTACTTTCTGTGGAACGCGGTATGGTGTTCCATCAGATTTTGACTTCTAGCAGGATGTGCCACATTTAATACAATCATTTCGTTCAGCAGTTTCCTCCCAGAATAAACTAAAATCTTTCGGGAAAGAATGAATTTTGTTTTTTGAAAATCTAAGTTCCTCGACTAACTTCCATGCCATATAGTGGTTTGAGGGAATATCTACATCATCTGGAAGTAAATCCTTCAAGAGGGTAAGAATGTAATTGATTGCTATATTAGAAATCCCATACATAGTTTTCCCATGAAACAATCGGATTAAAAATTCCATCTTTTTTATTTTATCTCATTGTCGATATACTGGAGTCGTGGCAACATCATTCAATTTTTTTCACCCTATCAATGTCATCATATTCACTAGATGCATCAGCTATGATCATATCGAAGTCTTCTTGAGTCTAAATCCTTTCTTTTTCATGATGACGAATAAACAGAAACCGATCATCTAACAAATTCTCCATTCCGGTCTTTTAATTTCGATCATCACCAATTTGAGATTTCATTTTCTTCCCATTGTGATACCACAAAAATTAGTTTTCTTGAAAACCATTTTTGGTTATGTGGTAGCTGACTTCTTCATGGATCAACCAAGGTCTACTAACACAATTGGAACATGGGCAGTGTATGCGACCACTATCTGAAGCATTGTGAAATGCAAAATCTATAAAGCTCTCCAAATTGTTTTGAAAATCGCTTGAGATCCAATCGGTTTCATACATCCAACTTCTGTCCATTCTGTAAAAAGAATTTATATAAGTAATTTTGTCATAAACAATTCAATAGGATTGAACTTTAATAGAAAATACATTTAAGTAAACGATAAAGGAAGAAGTTTCTAGTCAATGTAGTGAAAAGCACCCCACCCTCATAAAAGTGATTATTGGCCAATGACACATAATATACAATGTACAATGAGAACCATATTTAGTTGACCCTAAATTTATATTAGTACAGTCATCTTGGGGGAAATGGAATATATGATCCTGGTTAACTGATGAATTCAAAAGCTCATATTCCATATGTTGGACACTATCTAAGGTAAGAAATCATGTGAGGATGGGTTTACATAATTCAATTTCTTACATGCTAGTGAGAATGAAGACTTAAATTAATTACTTGAGTTCACTGATACCATGTCAACCGTTATACACACCATGTGAACCCTTATATACACTATATGAACCCTTATACCATATCGTCATTATTACAACCATTAATAACAACTTATTAAATAACATCAATTATTAAAGATAATCAAATTGAACATAAATCAATAATAATATTGGATATATCAAGTAAAATGAAGTCATACTATCTTACATCATAAATGACCACCCACAACCATGATTAATGACCACAAAGCTCCCCTTTCGGCCAAATCAAAAGTGAAAAAAATACATAGTTGTAGAAAAAAACTTCATTTGTGTGAAGAATAATAATCTCATGGTCCTCATGATATTTGAACCACGCAGTCATGATTTTCGAGATGAACTTTTATCCATGAAACCATATGAGAAACACGATTCAATACATGCATTTTTCTGATTTTCCCAAGAATTTTGAGGAACCCCAAATCAGTGAAAATGGTCATTGTGTTTTAAAAAGGTGATTGAATAACACATGTATGATGTCGAAGGCAGAATGATTAATGGTTATATTGGAAAAACTAATATTCACTAATATTGCGAATTTGACATTCTGTGAATTAGTTTCATGAATAAGGAAGAAGTACTAATTAGGGACCACATACTATTTGGAAAAGTTCAAGAAGATACTCCATATGTTCTATTGTGCAAAGGATAAGTGAACAGTGTGTCATTTTATATATATACTGATTTTGATAAAAACATGATATATACTTGTTATGTAATACACATAGTGTACAAAAATTAATATGAACAAGATCTTCATGTTTGGCATGATCTTAATGAAAGAGTGATTTTCATGAAATAATATCAATAAATATTACAAACAATTTCTTATTAGTTCCTATACATGAACCTATAATATTTGAACCAGATTAAAAAAAACTATGAATCTTCAAAATTAGAACACAATAAAGAGACACCATGCCCTTATAAATGTAAATGTGTAATGAAAACATTAATTGGACATACACCGATAGAGGGATTTGAGTACACAATTCATGGAACAATCATAAAATTTTACAAAAACCCTAAAAATTGGGAATAAAAAAATTGTTGAGAATAGAAGGATATGATTTATAAGAGGTGGAACTATATCCTTGATAAAATATAGAAGGAGTATAACCTGGTAGCTACTGATCTGATGGAAGATGTGGGGATTGGGAAGTGCTTCTGCCAAGGAATCGCGTCTGGAGACGAGCAGAAGGCTTCTGGAATCGTGGGGAGGCCGCTGTCTGCATTTGGGTATTTGGGGCTTTTTACCCAACGGTTCTTAAAAACCGTTGGGAAAACCCAATCTTTCCCAACGGTTTTATGAAACCATTGGGAAAACTACGTTTTTCCACACTTTTCCCAATGGTTTCATAAAACCGTTGGGAAAAGTCAGTTCTTCAAGGTTAAACCATTAGGAAAGACAACATATACCAACGGTTCTTTGAACCGTTAGTATACAAGTGTTGGGAAAACTCCCCTTTCCAGTAGTGAGATGATTTCTTCTAATATTATCCATTCATAATTAA
The DNA here is from genome assembly GCA_963277665.1 of Viscum album. Lineage (NCBI taxonomy): Eukaryota > Viridiplantae > Streptophyta > Magnoliopsida > Santalales > Viscaceae > Viscum > Viscum album. The sequence goes on along the minus strand of OY728147.1, from coordinate 870,569,754 downwards.
TCCATTTTTTATTATATTTGTGAGAACGAAGAGGAATAAGAGAAAATCTCATTATTTATGTTAAGAAAAATTTAACTATAATTAAAAAATGATTGAAAATATACATAAATAAATCAAAAATCATTTAATAATTATTAAAAATTATGTGGCCACTTTGATATAACTTGTGGGTTTTGGGTGCAGTGGAAGAACCAAGAGGGGAATGCCCAATTCAGTTTTTTTCATAATCAATGATCAATCTGATATGTGCATTGATGAAGAAAATTGTGACCAATGAAATTGAATCAAATATTAATTGAAATTAGGAGTCCAGAACTAAACAACAAATTATCACATAATGATTTATAAGGAATTTATGTCACTAAAGAATTACCATGTGATGAATTCTATCTTTATTGATGAATTTGAAAACACCTCTACATCATTCCATCATTATGTCATAATAATCAAGTTTAGATTCCCTCCATTATTGATCCACTTATGTACCATGAACCTTCGACCGTCATCATAAGAATCTCCAAGTGTTGGAGTTGAAGATCCTAATACTTTCATCATTCACCCTTGATCACCATGAGGATCACTTCTAAAAAGGATTCTCCTTGATATCTATAGAATCAAGAGGGGGTGGAGGACAACAATCCATTCTTGGGAGTGTTATTAGAGTGTATCTCTATAGGTCTTGAGGGTATTTTAAAGAGTCATTGTGAAAAACCAACACAATGGATAGAGTTAGGGTTGGAAGTAATATAATTGTGTTCAAATAGTGTTAGGGTTAGAAAATAATAACTGCATATGAATCATAATTATTTCCATAATCCCAGAATAAACTCATATATAAACTAATAATAATAATAATAATAATAATAATAATAATAATAATAATAATTTTTCTTTACATTCCCAAACCTAGTGAATTAATTAAATATTATTTATTGAAAAAATTATTTAAAAATTATTCAAATAATATTTAATATATATTATTTCTCATAAAACCTTTAAATTCTATGCTTCATTCCTCCACAATATTTTTAAAGTATTAGATTATGGTTATTTATTCATTAATTCATGATCAGTTCATTATTCCATAATAAATAAATAAATATTATATCCACTGAATAGAAAATATATATTTATTAAATATTTTGATAATATTATCTAAAATAACTAATAATTGAACATAAGATATCAATGCAATAATATATAATTATTAATCCATGTAAGGTAATAATATTTATTCAAAATTTTAAATAGTAAATATTATTATTATTTCAGTGAAGTTATAGATACCCTTAGTCTATGACCCTCTACAACTTTTTCTCAATGGAATTAGGTGGAGCCACCCAATGTCCAAGATTAGTATTTAGATACATGAAAGGAAACCATACATAAAGAAGTTAATGTTGTAAGAACATAAAATCAAATTCAGATTCTTACAGTGTAATGTAAACTCTTTATCATAATATCTCTAATCAAACAGGTTGTGTGTTGGTATCACCAACTTATCTATTCAATGTGGCATTCTTTGAATTTTCAGAAATGAACCTACCCATAGAAGACCATGGTCATGGATTTATTTTTTTTTGTTTCATTCCCATAAATGGTTTTGATATATCATCTTCCATTAATGAATATAAGAGAAAAATCCTTTCTCTCATTATTCATTAATGCAATGTTACTCATGATGCACCCAATGTATCCTACTTTGTTGTGAACATATGTCATCATGGTTTTCATCAATACATAAAAGTTCATGAAAAATAATATATATTTATAATAATCTTAAAGTATAAGGATACATACATGTTTTAGTGGATAGAGACATCCAATGACACATATAAATGTCAATTTCCTACATGCAGGTCTTGTTCTCATAATCTTCTACACATTAAATTAACAAGGTCATACACCATATGAATGTATCTCAAAGACCTATTAGTCTCCACCCCTAATAATGTGTATCATTTTTGTCTTGTAAAATGATATCATTCATCTATAGAACACACACACACATATATTATAATAATTTTCCAACATTTCTAGGTTCTCATTATAATGGGGAACTACTATGACATTTCAGTGTCATAGATACTATTGGAACATTATCACATATCATGTCATGCATAAGAACAATCCTAATGAGATAAGAAGTTTATTAATATTCAAAAATAATGAATATAGATAATCATAATGTATATAGATGTTATTTTAAGGGAACCAACTCCAAAATCATCACCTTTCATTTCTTAATAATTGTTTAATGAATGATTTCAAATATTTTATTTGAAATAACTGAGAATACCACATTATCATTATCATAAAAACTCAACTTCAGAGTTCACACATAATTTTGAATACTGTGATAAAATCTATGATTCTTTATTCATTTGAATTTTTTCATGTGTGCATGAGGTTACAACAATGCCATGTGGAACTTGTTTATATAGAATGAATCTCACCTCTTCTTCAGAGCATCACCTTTGGTTTGATGTTGAGATCTCAAATAGAATCAAAATATTAGTGTGATGTTTGATCAATGAAAAAATTACATGAATCATCGTATGATTTATCCAAAATTTCTCCATCGGTTTAGAATCAATATTATGAATTTCTCCTTAAATTTATACTAAAAGTAACTATACATTTTCCCTTAGAATATAAATTATGGATTCTCAATATACCTTAACATAGGACATAAATTCCCTTTATGTGGCCAACATGTATCTTAGATCACACATATAATCAATGGATTTTCACCTATATTGAGATACTTCACACATAAATTACAACCTGATGAAACATAAGCATGATCAAATGACACACACATAGCTTTAAAGAATACATACATAGGTCATATGACACATACTCAACCTTCCTTCACTCACACGTAGATATTGATTCACTTTAATGTAGATATAGAATAACTCATACTCACATCCCTTTACTACTAAAATGAAAATACATAGATGCACAAAAAATTATATGTAGGTTTCCCTCACTTAAACATATATTTCAATTCACTTATATGAAATGATAGAATGAATTTGATGCACATCACTTTTCTACTTAAATCACACATTTGTAGATTCTAAAACACTCATATTCACCCAATGAATTTTCATTTTTAGCTTCAAATTACAAATTTCATCCTTCACTAAAACCACTTAAAAACTTACTTAACCCACATCTCATATAGAGTTGAAAAAAGAAAACTTATTCAACAATTTATATATAATTTCAATATTCATTCTGAAATCATGAATGTCGCAATAACTACTTTGTCCGAAGAATGAAGGATTGTTTTAATATTCCTAATGCATGATGATTTTGTAGTGGAAGTACCAATGGTCATCTTACTATGTTTATAAATTGGGAATAAAAATCGATCTCATGGATAAAATTTTCATATATTATATTTTAATTTCTTTTAAGTTAGCATTTTTCATATGATTTTACACCTCCCATATTGAGCTAATCATTTGATCTTTACAATTTTATAAAAGTCATGAGAATTTACTAGTTTAAAAAAGTGATCATTACTTGAACATTTTTGATGCTCCTTTCCATCACAGAGTCTAACGACTGAAAAAGGTAAATACCTTAGTACAAAGAAGATTCATCCTTTGAATAAACATCGAAAAAAGAGAAAGGGATGAACAAGGAGAATGTTTCCCATAGGTCGTGCAAGTTCCAGTATGGTCACGCAAGTACACTTGCGCGCCGCCTAGTGGTCGTGCATGTGACTTGAATGCCCTATTTGAAAATTTCCTAGGGTCTTCTCCATCCTATAAATACCCCTGGTGGGCCCCCCATTTGAGGAGGATTTTTTCCAGAATTCAGATACAGAGCTCTGAATGCCCAAGTATCTTCTTCAAGACTTCTGAACACTTCTAAGGTAATTATTTATCTATAATGGAAGGTCTAAACAAGAGGAATAAGGTCTAAGTGTTAGAATTCACTAACACTTGTGTGCCTAAGTGTTTTACCCTTAAAGGGAAATTAACACACTTGCGCGCCTCCTTACCTACTCATTGAAACTTGCGCTCACTCTTCTGGAAGAACCTCAGGATAATTCTAAAGGCTTTGGTCAAGGATCGCCCAAGTATTACCCTACTGGTTAACCATTTCCCAAGTATATAGGTGTTGTGCAAGTATACTTGCATGACCAAGACTTACGCGCCCATTTAGTACTTGCACGAACCCCCAGGACTTGTGCGCCCTCCTATTTTTGGGTGCCCTTCCTACCAATTTCACCTCTCTTATGCCATTCCACATCTCCTATTCAAGATTCAGTCTTCCAGACACTCTTCAAATCCATTTATGGCATGTTTTCTTGATTGACCTCCTTATCTGAAAGGAATTCCGTGGAACATATCTCAAAACCTAGTGATTTACACATCTTTATGTCACTAAAGTTAGAGATTTCATTCATCCAACCTCATTCTTTAAGATGAGAGAACCATATTAATGGGCCTCCTTTTCAGGAGTAATCCCCAGTCCAAGTCCCCTAACCTGGGCTTCCTCCTTAGGAGTAAGCCCCATTTATAATTTCCCAAATATGGGCTTCCTTTTCAGGAGTAAGCCCCAACCATAATTCCATAATCTGGTCATCCTCCTTAGGAGTAAGCCCCAATTACTCATTAATATAGGCATCCTTCTTAGGAGTAAGCCCCATTCATAATTCCCTTAACATGGGCTTCCTTTTCAAGAATAATCCCCAGTCTCCAAGTTCCCAAATATGGGCATCCTCCTCAGGAGTAACCCCAAACATGGTTCTCTTAACCTGGGCTTCCTTTTCAGGAGTAAGCCCCAGTCTCAAAATCTTAGAATCCTTTAACCTAGGCCTCCTTCTCAGGAGTAAGCCCCAGTCTTAATTTATATTAACCAGTCGTAATTTACTTTTGATCTGGGCTTCCTTCTCAGGAGTAAAACCCAATAATAAGTCCCCTCCTAACTTGGGAATCTTCCTTAGATGTAAGCCCCAAGATTAGAGTATTCAAATCTCTATAAATTAGATATACCTTTATAGACCCTGTTCTTAGATTTCTTCCCTGAAGTAAATATTAATATTCATCTATTTGGTAAGTCATACATACATAATCCCCACATCATTTCTTATGATTGCATCTTTCATGGAATAATTGTCTGGTTTTACCAATACCTCTTGTTTCTCACACTGAGCATGACTCACGTAAACTTAGAGTGTAAAAGTAATTATGACATCTTTCTTTGAACCATCAATCATAAAATCATACTCCGTTACTCGAACTACGTGGGTTCTGATTCCTTTTCCAAAACAAAGGATACGTAGGTAGCCCATCTGCGGGTACGATCCCAACTCTGAAATAATCCATGTCCTTCTGAATGACAATAAACTTCAAGTGCCCCAATGAGTGGATTTAAATCCAGTATGGTCATCATAATGACCAAGAGACTTTTATGTATTGAAGGATACCATTGAATAAGAATCTCTAACAAATAAAAATGATTCTCTATCGATGAAGAACCTCAAATACATATAAAATATTCTCTAAATTTCCTACATATCAATCATTGATTGTCAGATCTAAAGAAAAGCTCATTTTATACTTGGTAATGTAATAAGGATTCACGAACACAACTTAAATATATAATGAGAGTCCCAGAGTAGATAATAATTCCCCTAAAAAAGGTGTGATGAGTCTGACCTCCCATCCTCTCGACCAATGCAAATTCCTAAGACTCATCAGTCTACAACTAATGAGTGTATGCCTTTGGAAAGTAGGTCCAAATGGATATAGAATCATTGGATGTTTCCGGTTCTATGAACAAACCTGTTAGAAACCAATTGGAATGTTTGAACCTTCAATCAATGAGGTCATCCTCAATTCCAGAGGAAACAAAAAATGGTGAACCCGACGTGAATCCTTAACCAAGTTAAAGTGATGTTTTACTTATTTATGAGGCCCCTATTTAAACTCAATGAGAGGGCCAACAAAACAATCAATAACATATGTGCTTATCCAAAAATGTAGTGGCCGGACTCAACTTGATTACGTCTGTTATATCAAACAGGAACTCTTTTCCGAGATCTTCTGTAATGGATTCTATTAAGTTCACACCCATGAATACTTCTGCTGTGAATACTTCTACTGGGAAGACCTATACTGCAACTCATGCTGGATCGTCGTCCGCTCTGAGGAAGACATCACCTACTCAGCGTCTTCTACACTGGGTATCGAATGCACTCGTTAAAGAGTACCATTAACACAATACCATTCCAACTCTGGAGGCTGCCCGACAAGCCCTCCAAGTGAACAACTCACACCAGTCGTCCAGGCAACGACGACCAGTGATTAAGAAGCAGGTGGTGACAACCACCGTTTTCAACCGTTTCGAGTCATTATCCTCGAAACACAATCACCACTAACTCCTATATTCTGGGGAGGTGAATGAGAAGGCCCCTCAGGGCCTTAATTCAAGGAGATAGAATTCCTTCCCGAGGGCTCCCATCAACAATCGCCGCCAGACTCGTGCGACAGTGCGCCCTCAACATGATGAGGGTATCATCTCCAGGCGTTCGGCTCAGGTTACTCGAACCCGAGCAGGCAAGACGAATTGCCAGAGGCGAAATCCGGTCAAAAGTGAGTAGGTTCTCATCTCTTCCATCTCTGGGGAAGTCCACCAACCTAACTTGGTGGCAAGAAATGAGAGGTCACATACACCCATTCATTTTAATTTCACTTTCCAGCAGACTCTTCTGGCAGCATCACACCAATCCCACCAGGCAATTCTAGCAGAGTACTATTGGCAAAAACATACACCTGTTTATACGTCATCAGCTAGTCAGTAGGCTCGTCTGACTACATATGATGGATCTCGTCAACCACTTTTGGAGAAGTAAAATCAGCAGGCACATACACCTGCTAGTATTGATCAAGCCTACCAACAGTCTCACTTGGTAGCACTTGGAGAAGTCAGTTGGAAAACTCTGACGACAAACAGGAGGCAGACTCAACTCTCTGCCTCCACACTTGAGTACAGTCAGGATTTACTGACAGGAAAAGGAGGACAAGAGTAGGAACACACACCTACTCCAAGCACGGAATGGATGTGCATCCCCGGTCCAGCAGCTGAAGTTACCAAGCACATTCTGTCAATGGTGAAAGAGCAGAACCAAATCCCTGCTCATATTCTGGATTCCTGCCAGGATATTATAATAGATTCAGTAGCATCATAGGGAAAGAAATGAAAATCTATCCCTACCAGTGGAGTGACTCATCAACAGATCACTCTGGAGCAGATACACACCTATGTTCCAGTCCAAGAGGGTTGTGGGGCATACTCCCCCATATCATACGGACAACCAAGTCAGGCACATACACCTGATTTGAGTGGAGATCGTCAGCCTAACCTGGCCATCTCTCCTGATCAGGCACATACACCTGCTCAGATTAGCCACTTTCTTCAACAAGTGGTTTCCAAGGCGAGTAATAATGCGTCTAAGAAGAAGACCCACCCTACACATTCAAGAAATCAAGATCCAATCTATTACAAGGCCTTACTCGATATTGGAGTTCTTGAATCCCTTAGACAATTATCTGTTGGAATTCAAGATTCTAATCTCTCAATTCCCAATAGTGGGAACATTATTTCCAAAGGTCTGCATCAGACACTTCCTCATGAAGGCTTGCTTCTTGAAAGTTTGGTTGATCTTGAAGTTTCATCTTCAGATGAGAGCTACAATAACCCTATGTGTGGCCAGAAGACCAAGGAGCAAGAGATATCATTTTTTACTATAACCCACCATGGTGGTCCTCCACATGATGATGAATTTCGCTACGAAAGTCCTCTCCGCAGCAGTGATGCACATTACCCGGAAAATACTCCAGTGGACAATGTAGTGCCGAGAAAGCCCTCTTATATTGAGGCACTTGAAAATGCAAAACCAGTCATGTATGATGATTTACCATCATCAAGTGAAATACTTTCTCAATCAGAAGATAGCCCGGGGTGTAGGTCATTCTCCGAACCACCCCCAGGTCATTCATCTTCTAGCTTGATCATTGAATTCTCTACCAATCCTGTTGAATCTGATGAAGCAACAAGGAAGCACGAGCTCTAGTCAAATCAGGTATAAGAATCTTCATTGAATGATTAAGAGGAAATGCTGAACATGAGAAAACAACTGGAAAAAGGTGAAGTTCCAGTCATGTTTTGGCCTTTGGCTGACTCTCAATATGAAATTCCAAAAGTGTTGATAGAAGATTGTATTCAAGACATTCGTCTCAACATATGGAAAAATCTTTGTCAGTTGAAAAATAAAATATTATCTTATGATGAATATGAAAATCATGTCAAGATAATAGAAGGGTTACAACGCCAGATTGATTTGGCATCTCTCTCAGTCTCTCGATATCCGAAGGCTGAAAAGCAACAAAGATCTCTTCAGCATTCATGCCTTGGCACACTAAGAAGATTGCATCAGTTAATTGCCAATACCCCATCTGGTATTCATGTCAGAGGATGGGGTGTTCATGGAGCACAACATTTCACTGTACTCTCCAATCAACAAAGACCACCAAAGGTGGTTTTATGCAATGTTATCTCTCATAATTGGCCACATTTGGCTGGTTTTGTGCGAAATCAAAGGCTTGCCCAAGAACAGGCCTAAACTAGTTCTTCTCAAAGTCAAGAATATAGAGAACAAGTTGTTGAATTAATCCTGCATCAAGAAAATGAGAATATTGAACAGGCCTCTCATATAGAGAAAGCACATCATCAAGTGATAGAAGTATCAGAAATCAGCCAACAGTCTTTTGAGCTGGGTGATAAAAGTGGATGTCGATTGATGCATCCAGCTAATTTCAGGACTAAGGTCCGTAAGATCAGGAGAGCTTTCAAGAAAGTCTCAGATATAGCATATCAAGAACCACCCCATCTTGCCAGACTGGGGACTCTTTTAACCCAACCCTCGGAATCAACAAATAAGATTCAAGGAGTTGAGCGGCAGGAATAGCCCCAGTCCACTGGACTGGGGACTTTTTCAAATCATCAATTCCCTACTCAACGAAATTCGGTCTTCTATCGATTGGGGAAGAAACCACAGGAGGAACGAAGAGACAAATTATCAGGAGATTCCCTCCAAATTATGGTTCACCAAGAAGTTCTTGAGGGATCAAATCAACAAAAGACAATGTCTCGTCAGGGGCATGGCAGAAGACAATATCACAGAAATGCTGATAGAATGGATGAAATGCATTATGCATCAATCAATGTCATCAATTCCATTGTTGTTGATCCACCAGATGAGGTTCACTCAGAGGGATCAGATAAAGAGGTTCCTACTCAAGAAGTTATATGCACAGACACAAATGAAGAAGGTGTGCGTACACGAAATCAAAAGATTACTCAGAACCTAGGTGATCCTTCAAATAAACCACTTCCCCCTCTCCGAAAGGGATCCAACAAGGGGAAAGGAAAGAATCAGGTTACATATCCTTCCTCTAGATGAGGCCAATCACTTTCACTAGAGAAAAAATTTGCGCAACAAGAGGAAGAAATAAAGGAATTGAGAAAGATGAATGCAGAGATACTTCACTATAGTCTTCCTCCTAAACGTGGTGGAGCCAGTCAGCCAAGGGAATTTGTTGTGGCTACTGATATTGATCAAGAATATCCTCCTTTATCAGTACACCCTCACATGTCTAATCCTACGGCTCAAATGAAACAATAATCGGCAGTGCTGCCATCAGTTGCCGTACCAGCTACCACATCTGTACCAGCTCCAGTCATTGCACCTGCCCAAGTCCAAGTTCAACCGGATGTTTCTCAAAATTTAATAACTACCATTGAGTCATTAACAGCTCAGTTAGAGACTATGGAAGGGAAGGGGGTGCAGGTTCAACCAGAAAAGAAATCTTAACCTGAATGGGTAGATTTAATCCCTCCCCCATCAAGTTTTGGGAACCACGTATTCCCTATTTTCAATGGATCATGCGATCATGAACATCATTTGATGCATTACATGTCTTGTTAAGATCCTATGATGGGAACTCCGGAACAACAAGAAGTAGTGAAACTTAGATGCTTCGTGTGAACCTTTCAAGGACCAGCTTTTGTTTGGTATACAAGCTTGCAATTTCTGTCAATTACTGGATGGGAAGATCTTCGTCAACAATTCCTTCTCCAGTTAAGCTCATCTTTTCCAAAGACAATAGTTTTTGATCTTACAAACTGTAAGAAAAGGGAGAGTGAAAGGGTTTCATATTTCATTGCTCGCTGGAAGGGATTAACATATTTCCTAAGCTTAGCACTCCCTCAAGAAGAACTGTTGCCAATCTATGTTGCAAATCTGCATGACGAATTACGCACGCTGTTGATCCCTGTGAAATACACAGGAGGGTTTCGAGACCTTACTTCAATCGCTCAGCAGATTGAAGATTCTATTATACAGACTAAGGATAAATCTCATGTAATTCCATTAGTTCCAGGAAGAAGAATGGGTAAAGCAGAGACTGCTATAGTTATGCTTAAGCAAGCACCTGTACCTGCTTCTACTTAAAAACCATCATCTTCCCGAAGGGTTCCACCTCTTGAGCATCAACAAAAAAGGCCATTTCGTCAAGATGATCAAGGAGATCAAAGACGTAAACAATTTGAGGATCTGAAGAGAAAAGTTTACTCTTTCTGAAATGAACAAGTTCCTGGCTAATTCATTTCAGATCTGGAAAATAATTTGGTTCAGTTGCCAAGGTCCAAAAGGCCAAACAAGGAAGGAGATGAAGACCGTCCCAATTATTTCCCCTTTCATCAAATGTTGGGGCATATCATCTAGGAGTGTTTCATCTTCAAAGACCTACTGCAAAAGATGGTCGACTCGGGACAAGTCAAACTAAAAGGCTCTTCAGCTTAGGTAGCATGTGTTACTTCTACAGTTCCAGAGGAAAAAGTCAAATGGAAAGAAGTCAAAAACAAAAACACACAAAAATATGATTATTGGATGGTTAGGAAAATGATCAACCAAACTCATTCCATTTTGCAAACACAATTTAAGAAACCAATTGTGTCTTCTACTATGAATGCCACAACAAAATCCTATTCAGAGGGAAAATCCTCAAAAGGGTGGCATAGTTCGAAGAAAGAAAAGCAATCAGAGGAAGATGAAATTGTGTCAAAACCTAAGTTGTCTTTAACTCTGGCAGATTTCATGCCATCTACTTCAAAGCCACGGGCACCGCCCCACCAAACGGCACAACCTAAACAGGATAATTAGGCAGAGTCTTCATCAGATGAAGATTTGATCTTCAGTTCTGTTAATATGATTCATTTAACAAATCCTTATGCCAGTCTTAGTTTCAATTTTGATGAGCCTGAATTCCCTGTATCAAACAGAGGAATTAGAGAGAGTTCCAGGGGTCTGGGATACAGAGGAAGACGTGGATATCCCAGAAGCCACTATTCCAATTCTACCCCTACTAGAACTGTCTATGCAGCAGAAACTTATGGCAGAGCCCTTTAGTGAGCTCAACAAGAACAAGCAAGTTCTTCCACCAATAGAAAATTCAGTCCTGGCACAGTTATTTTGGAGGATCGGTTGGGGATTCCACCTTCGTCCACTCAACAAGTAAATGGATCTAATCGGTCTAATCTTCCAAAGCCATGAATATTTCCAACTCTTATCCTGATACAAGATGCATCAACTTTCAAAAAATCAACTTCCAAGGAACCTGCTAAACCACATGTTACTGTTGGGAAACGCAGACCTCTGGATCAAAAGTATGATGTATTGAAACACCTGGCCCAAGTACCAACCAAGTTATCAATTCTGGATGCTTTGAATTTGTCAAAAGATCTTTGGGATGCACTCATCAAGGCTTTGTCAAGTCCTCAGGAGTTTGAAATTGAAATTGTTGCAGATGAAGTCTACCACGTAGAAAATAATCCTACATAATTCCATGCAGTGATATCTTTCACATATGAAGATGAAGATGATGTCGTTCATGGGAATATTAGACCTTTGTACTTATCTGGAAAGGTCAATGGTGTAGACATCTGAAGAGATTTCATTGATAATGGTTCAGGAGTCAACCTCATGCCCATTCGTACACTTTGTCTATTGGGCCTTACAGAATCTGATTTATCTCCTTCTACTATGATGTTACAAGGATATGATAAAAATGAACAAGAACCAATGGGCAAGATTACACTCAGAACTCATTTTGGTGATCTTGTATCCAATTAAGATTTCATGGTTGTTGATCAAGACTCAGCCTTCAACCTCTTGCTTGGAAGACCCTGACTACATCAACATGCGACTATCCCTTCATCATACCATCAATGTCTCAAATATTGTTTCGATGGTCAAGTTGGGCATTGTATGGTGATAAGGCCCCATTCAAGACATGTGAATCTCAATACGTTGATGCGGAATTCTATCACATGAAGGGAAAGGATAAATCCACAACAAGGGAGACTACCAAAGTTAATTCTCCATATGGTTTGGAAAAGATTCCAGTAAATCCATTTGCGCATGTGAGTACAGATTATGTGTTACCTATCAATAAAATTGATAGGATATACCCAAATAAAAATACTCTTATGGAAAGATCCATAATGTCAATTACGGAAATCGAGCCAGACAACATGGGAGAAATTGGTGATCCACCAGGCAATGATGAAAGCTCAAATGGAAATGTCTTCATTTCATCTGCTGAAATCCTGAAAGTCTATACTTCACCAACCAGGCCAGAAGAAGTGATAAAAACATCATAGGTGAACAATTATGTTGATTCTCAATCCATCATATCCTCTTTATTACCCATGGAAGACCCTTCACCATCAATTGGGTCAGAAATGGAAGCTTCTTTCTCAAGATGTTTAAATTTTAACATCTCTTCTGAACATGGAAATTCTACTTCATCATCTACTATGAAAGTAGAAATAGAAGAAGTAACACATGTTGAGGAAGAAGAGTAAGATCTCAGATATGCTCCTACAGCATTTGAAGAGGGTATCTCTACCATTGTGGATGAACTCAGAGAAATTAATCTGGGTACAAAAGAAGATCCACACCCCACTTTAATCAGTGCGGCCATGACTCTGGAAGAACAAGAGATGTATATTTCCTTTTTAAAGAAAAATCGAGACATATTTTCTTGGAACTATATAGAGATTCCCGGGCTTGATACTGATGTTGCTACTCATCATTTGGGTTTACCAGAAGAACACCGAGGATTTAAGTAAGCCGCAAGGAGAACACACCCAACTTATGCTTCCAAAATTGAAGTTGATGTTGATAAGCTTATCAAAGATAACTTCATCATAGAAGTTCAATATCCCATGTGGTTGGATAATATTGTCCCTATGAAGAAGAATAACAGACAAATTAGAGTTTTCATCAATTTCAGAGATCTTAATCGGCATTGTCCTAAGGATGATTTTTCAGTTATGATTACAGAACTTTTAATCGATGAAAAAGATGGCTATGAAGCACTTTTATTCATGGATGGATATTCTGGATATAATAAAATCTGAATGGCTCCAGAAGATGAGGAATCCACAGCCTTCAGATCCCCTCAGGGTGTGTTTTACTATCGGGTAATTCCCTTTGGCTTAAAGAATGCAGGCGTAAAATATCAGCGTGCCATGCATCGTATCTTCAAACCCTTTTTAGGGAAGTTTGTTGAATGTTATGTGGATGATTTGGTGGTCAAATAAAAACAATGTTCTAATAACTTGGCTGATTTTTAAGTCATATTCCGCAAGCTTCGAAAACATAATTTGAAGATGAACCCCTTAAAATGTGCTTTTGGGGTAACCTTAGGAAAATTTCTCGGCTTTGTTGTACGCCATCATGGTATTGAAGTCGATCCTGAGAATACCATGTCAATCCTTGGTATGTCACCTCCTAAAAATTTGAAAGAATTAAGAGGACTTCAAGGACACTTAGCCTATATTTGGTGTTTCATCACTAATTTGGTAGGAAAAAGTTTACCCTTCACCAAATTGATGAAGAAGGGAGTCACTTAACAGTGGATTGAAGAATGTCAAGAAGCATTCGATATTCTCAAGAAATAACTCTTGAGTCCACCAGTACTTATGCCACCTATTGAAGGAAGGCCACTTATCCTCTACGTGAAAACCTTAGAGAGATCATTGGGTGACTTTCTTGCTCAGAAGAATGACGATGGGAATGAAAACAGCCTATACTATCTCAGTCGGACTATGCTTGAAGAAGAAACCCGATATTAAAATATTGAGAAGTGCTGCCTGGAATTAATCTTCGTAGTTCAAAAGTAGATACAATAACTACAACATCACGAGGTCCAATTGGTATCTCGCAATAACCCGCTCAAATTCATCCTTAGTCATCCAATGCTTACAGGACGTCTGGCAAGGTGGATTGTTATTTTGCAGCAATTCGATATTCAGTATGTGTCTCAAAAGGCAATAAAGGGCCAAGCTATGGCTGATTTCCTGGATGAACACCATTCAGTGGAAGACACATCTTCAGATATTGAACTTCATGATAAGGAAGTCTTCTCTATTAAGGATAGTCTTCAGGTATGGAAAATGTACTTTGATGGTGCTTCCAGAAGTCCAACAGGGAAGAAAATGGAAAAATTCTAAATTCAACAAAGTTGGCTTAGGAATTATACTCATTTCTCCAGAAAAGATAGTGTTACCTTATTCCTTCTTATTTTTGGGAGGAGGTACAAATAATGAAGCGGAATACCATGCTCTTATTATAGGATTGGAGTTGGCGCTTCAAGAACAAGTGAATCAATTAAAGGTGAAAGGTGATTTAGACCTGGTAATCAAACAAGTCAATTGGGATTATGCAATCAGAAAAGAAGAACTAATCTCTTTGTATGATTATTTCAGAGAGTTAATGGCTGAATTCTCTTCAGAACTGACATTTTTTATGTTCCAAGATCAAAAAATGCTCAAGCTAATGCACTGACTAATATAGCCACAGCTCTGATAGATCCAAATCAGGACAAAACAACCATCAATATTGCCCATCGTCATACAATTTTACCTTATGTTCGAACTAGAATAGAAGAGATCAATGAAATTAGTCCCATTCCTGAATCATATGGTCATACTACAGGATGGATTCCACCTATCAGGGAATACCTTCAAAATGGAACACTTCCACCTAATAGAGCTGGGAAAGAACAAATCCGGCGACATGTGGTCAATTTTACTCTTTATGATAGCCCAGATCACCTAGAGAAAATTCTCTACAAGAGTGGTTTTGATGGAGTTCTCTTCAGATGCATTGATGGTGAAGAGACAATGGCTGTCATGAAATAAGTGCATGCAGGAGTCTGTGGTGCCCACCAGTCTGGACATAGACTGTCTAATCAGATTCAAAGGCTTGGATAATTTTGGCCTTCAATGATACAAGACTGTATTGATTTCACAAAGAAGTGTCATTCATGCCAAGTAAATTCCAACTTCATTCATCAACCTCCAGAGTTTCTTCATACAACTAAATTCCTGTGGCCATTTGTCACATGGGGAATGGATGTGGTGGGACCTTACCCTTTAGCTATGACCAAGCAGTTTAAGTATATTCTTACTGATACTGACTTCTTTTCCAAATGGGCAGAGGGAATACCTCTCAAAGAAGTTGGTTCTAAAAGAATTGTTAGCTTCATCAACTCTAACATCATTACCAGATTTGGTGTCCCTCATACCATATTGATGGACAATGGCACCAACTTCTATTCATCCGAGGTGAAGAAGTTGTATCAAGAATACAACATCCAATCCAATCATTCATCTCGGTATCATGCAACAGACAATGGCCAGATAGAAGCCTTCAACAAGACTCTGTCAAATATACTGCAAAATATGGTGGATAAAGATTAGAAGTCATGTCCTGATAAACTCTTTCATGATTTATGGGATTATCGAACCACCAACCGCACTACAACGTGGTCAACTCCATATTCACTGGTATATGGAACGGAAGTAGTCCTGCCTATTTAAGTTCAACTATCCTTGCTCAAAGTAGCTATTTGTGATCAGTCATCTACAGATGAAAAATCTAAAAAGCGATTGATTGAATTGGAATGGTTAGATGAGAAAAGATTGTGCACACTGCACCACTTGGAAGTCTACCAGAATCAAATAGCACGAGCTTTCAACAAAAAAGTTCGTCTTCATTCATTCATTCAGGGAGAACTGGTATTGGTTCTCAGAACTCCAATGATACCAGGAAAGAAACCTCCCAATCTTGAACCAAAATGGGAAGGACCTTATTCAATACATGAGGTATACTTCAATGGAGCATATTAATTAATCTCAATGGATGGAGAACTCATCACTACTCCAACCAATTCCATATTTTTGAAGAAGTATTTTGTATAGACACAAAATAAATTATAACGGTCCAAGCATATGACCTTAAACTATTTTCATGTCCCTTATGTCCAGTAAGACGCTAAACTGCATAACCAACGGTCCATGCATATGAACTTAAACTATTCACACTTTCATCCAACGTGATGCTAAACTATATCATCCTTTTTTACGTCCAGTCAGACGTTAAACTGTGAAAAAGTTCCCTAATACATCCAACATGACATTAAAATGTGTCCCCTTTTGTCCTTACTACATGACATTAAACTGCACAGTCCTCTTTTTTGTCCAACATGACATTAAACTATATTTTCCCATCGTCCTAACTACATGACACTAAACTGTATAAAAATCCCTTAATACATCCTACATGACGTTAAACTATATTTTTGTACCTGCTACATGACACTAAACTGTGCAGCACCAATAGTCCTAACTACACGACTTTAAACTGCATAGTCCCTTCATATGTCCTACATGACATTAAACTGTGCATCATTAAGGTTGTTGTTACCTATTGTTTCTCACACCGAGTATGACTCACATGAGCTTAGAGAAAATTTCAACCATAACACCCTCTTTGGGCCGCTAACCACGCGTAAGTCCCAACATCATTTTTTAGGTCGTTGTCCCCAAAAAACAACTTGATCACTAATTCATTCTTTAATTGAACTACGCGGACTTTGATACTTTCCTTCCAAGTTGGGTACATAGGCAAACTCCCAAGGTTCATGCCCAAAACCAATCTCTTCACATTGGTTCACCTCCATATCGTACGATGTTGATTTGTGAAACTGCCCCCAGAATCAATATCTTTACATTGGTTCAACTTCGTCCTTGCTATATGACGTTAAACTGTACAACATTTTTTGTCCAGTATGACAATAAAATACAACATTCTTTGATACCCTCACCTTAGAGGAAGTCATTATTTACATTGATCTTCAATCATGTTTTATTCCAAAGACTACGTGCATACATGGAAATTCCTGAACCTTTTATTTTTGGGTCAAACCATCATTGCACTAAAGTCCCCTTTCACCCTTCACTTGTACGAACCAAATATGTACATAGGGTATTTCTAGAACTACTTGGGCTTGATTTCCATCCTTATGGGATACGTAGGAACGTTTGAGTGTCCCTCTAATCCATCCCCAAGTTTTTGGGCCTAACCCCAAGTTCCACTTTCAGTCCCTTGGCTGAAAAGTCCCCATGAAAACACACACTGTGTATTTCTTATAATGGTCTGAGCTCTATGACCCTAAACTAAGATCTCCAATCCTGTTGTCCCGCATGATGTTAAACTGTAGTTCAATAACTACATATGGCTTGATTCTCATCCTTATGGGATACGTAGTGAAGTCCAACATTTCAATTCATGACCTAGCCACAACATGATTATGGTTAGCATTGATCTATGTATCTTTACATACATTGAACAATACCCATTTTTATGTGTCATAATCCTAACCTTAAATATTTTCAGATCTTCATAACCCTTTTTTCCAGAATTCTAATCACAAAATGTCCAAATTCTGACAATTCTTTTACCTGACCATGTAGCACGTGCCCTTAGGCGGCCTTGCATAAACAGTCTACATAACAGACCTGTCAGCCAAAAGATGCTATTATTTAACTATGCAGCCAATGCCCTTAGGCGGCCCTGCATAATTCAACCCCCTAACGGGTTTGTTAAATAATGATAACTTCATTCTTGAGAAGAAAACCTCTTTTTTCCTTAGTTATCTTAACGACGATATATAGGGATCCGCAAAAATATCCATCCTTTACATATTTTTCTTATACTCTTTTTCATGATCTGAAAATATTCAAGTCTATGGTTTATATTTTACCTTCCCTACATTTGGGTCAGACCTTCGTAGGAGTGACATTCATCCAATTCTTAAACAATTCTGTTTGGAAATATCTTCTCCATATTCAAGTACCTCTCTTCATACATCAAACTATATGCTTTGGAAAATTTGAATCTCCATAAACTTCCACTGGCTTTTTAGCAGTAGAAAGGTAACTTTATGAGAGTTCTTTTGCCTGAATATGCAGCATGTGTCCTTAGGAGGCCTTGCATAAGAAATCTACATAACGGACCTATCAGCCAAAATATGCTATTTATTTGACTATACAGCCAATGCCCTTATGTGGCCCTGTATAATTTCAACCCCCTAACGAGTTTGTTAAATAATGGTAACTTCATTCTTGGGAACTACTTCTTCTAATTCCTTTTATCTCTTTTTCATATCATTCCTCATATTTAAGGTTTCTTAATTCATAATTTATATTTTTCCCTTCCATACATGAATATGGTAATATGTTTTCAAACAAATTATCAAGGAATTGAGTCAATTTTTAATCCATTCGGTCAAATATATTTTGACCTTAAACATTAGCATTTTTATAGTCCGACATGCATGACTTTAAATTGCTGCTAGATTTCTTATTTCTTGTCACCTCAGAGTCAAATCCTCTTTTTTCTCCAGATCCAACTCCGAGGGGGGACTTTTGTTGATGCTCCTTTCCTTCACAGAGTCTAACGACTGAAAAATGGAAATAACTTAGTACAAATAAGATCCATCCTTTGAATAAACATCAAAAAAAGAGAAAGGGATGAACAAGGAGAACGTTTCCCATAGGTCGTGCAAGTTCCATCATGGTCGTGCAAGTACACTTGTGCGCCGCCTAGTGGTCGCGCAGGTGACTTGCGCGCCCTCTTTGAAAATCTCCCAGGGTCTTCTCCAGCCTATAAATACCCCGGGTGGGCCCCCCATTTGAGGATGATTTTTTCCAGAATTTAGATACAGAGCTCTGAACGCCCAAGTCTCTTCTTCAAGTCTTCCAAACACTTCTAAAGTAATTATTTACCTAGAATGGAAGGTCTAAACAAGAGGAATAATGTATAAGTGTTAGAATTCACTAACACTTGCACGCCTAAGTGTTTTACCCTTAAAGGGAAATGAACACACTTGCGCGCATCCTTACCTACTCATTGAAACTTGCGCACCACTCTTCTGGAAGTACCTCAGGATAATTCTAAAGGCTTTGGTCAAGGATCGCCCAAGTATTACCATACTAGTTAACCGTCTCCCAAGTATATAGGTGTCGCGCAAGTATCTTGCGCGACCAAGACTTGCGCGTCCATGCAGTACTTGTGCGACCCCCCATGACTTGCGCGCCCTCCTATTTTTGGGTGCCCTTCCTGCCAATTTCACCTCTCTTATGCCATTCCACCTCTCTTATTCAAGATTCAGTCTTCAAGACACTCTTAAAAGACATTTATGGCATGTTTTATTGATTTAATTCCTTATCTGAAAGGAATTCCATGGAACATCTCTCAAAACCTAGTGATTTACACATCTTTATGTCACTAAAGTTAGAGATTTCATTCATTCAACCTCATTATTTAAGATGAGAGAACCCTATTCATGGGCCTCCTTTTCAAGAGAAATCCCCAGTAAAAGTCCCATAACCTGGGCATCCTCCTTAATTGTAAGCCCTAATTATAATTTCCCAAATATGGGCTTTCTTTTCAGGAGTAAGCCCCAACCTTAATTCTTTAATCTGGGCATCCTCCTTAGGAGTAAGCCCCAAGTCCTCATTAATCTGGGAATCCTTCTCAGAAGTAAGACCCAGACATAATTCACTTAACCTGGGATTCCTTTTCAAGAATAATCCCCAGTCTCCAAGTTCCCAAATATGGGCATCCTCATTAGGAGTAATCCCCAACCATGGTTCTCTTAACCTGGGCTTCCTTTTCAGAAGTAAGCCCGAGTATCAAAATCTTAGAATCCCTTAACCTGGGCCTCCTTCTTAGGAGTAAGCCCCAATCTTAATTTCTCTTAACCAGTCCTAGTTTACTTTTGATCTGGGCTTCCTTCTTAGGAGTATAACCCAATCATAAGTCCCCTCCTAACTTGGGCATCTTCCGTAGAAGTAATCCCCAAGATTAGAGTATTAAAATCTCCATAAAGTACATATACCTTTACGGACCATGTTCCTGGATTTCTTCCCTGAAGAAAATCTTAATCATCATCTATTTGGGCAGTCATACATACATAAGCCCCACATCATTTCTTATTATTGCATCTTTCATGGCACAATTGTCTGGTTTTACTAATACCTCTTGTTTCTCACATCGAGCATGAATCACGTGAGCTTAGAGTGTAAAAGTAATTATGACATCTTTATTTGAGCCATCAATCATAAACATCATACTCCCTTACTCGAAATACGTGGGTTCTAATTCCTTTTACAAAACAAAGGATACGTAGGTAGACCATCTGCGGGTACGATCCCAACTATGAAATAATCCATGTTCTTCTGAATGATAATAAACTTCAAGTGCCCCACTGAGTGGATTTAAAACCAATATGGTCATCATAATGACTAAGAGACTTTTATGTATTGAAGTATACCATTGACTAAGAATCTCTAACAAATACAGATGATTCTCTATCGAAGAAGAACCTTGAATACATATAAAAGATTCTCTAAATTTCCTACATATCAATCATTGATTGTCAGATCTAATGGAAAGCTCATTCTATACTTGGTAATGTAATAAGGATTCATGAACATAACTTAAATCTATAAAGAGAGTCACGGAGTAGACAATAATTCCCCTCAAAAAGGTGTGATGAGTCCAACCTCCCATCCTCTCGACCAATGCAAATTCCTAAGCCTCATCATTCCACAACTAATGAGCGCCTACCTTTGGAAAGTAGGTCCAAATGGATATAGAATCATTGGATGTTTCCGGTTCTACGAACAAACCCGTTAGAAAATGATTGGAATGTTTGAACCTTTAATCAACGAGGTCATCCTCAATTCTAGAGGAAACACACATAGAGTTGAGATATTCAGATTTGTGGTTATATTCTGCTAACATTTTGAGTTGAAAGAAATTAATTCATAGGTTTTAGGAAATTATACATCTAACTGTTCGGGAAATAGAGAATTGTATACTATTTAACCTAAATATCTTTAACATCACACATTCTTTTACATTCACTATAACATTATAAGATTATTTTTGTATTTAATTTTAATTTACATTTTGGATAACTATTATGATATATCATATGTTCTAAATTGTTTTTATATTTTCTACTTCATTATAATGTTTGGAGTTTGCATAAATTTATGGTTTATTTACAACAGTTCATTTATTTAGAGGTGATATGAATTTAAAGTTGTCCAAATATTCTATTCACCCACTCTAGAAATAGAATTACCAAAACAAAAAGAGGATCAATCAAATCTTGAAGAATATGGAGAGATAAAACATCATAGATTTTGGTATATTTACCCTTAACATTATTTCTCTTTTCCTTTTAGGAATCAAAAATATCAACTCACACTATTGTTTCCCAAATATGGGATAATAAAAATTCTTGGTTTCTACTTTATAATAGCCAAAATTAGTGTAAAAACCTGACACATGACATAATTCCATCACTCAAAAACAAAAAAACTTATTCCATGGGTTTTTAGCGCCAATATTAATACAAGTAAATGAAAAATCTACAACTCAATTCTCAATTAAACATGATTATAAATACAAATAGAAAGGTATGGTTACAAATTCATATTCTATATAATCAACCTTACATATTATAGTTGATTTTAGTTTATCACATAAACTGACTACTGAAACTGATACAAGTCCATAACTAGGATTAAAGATATCAATGAGTTTTGATTGTGTCATTGCACCTGGGGGATCAATATGGAATGGTAACCATCATAAATTTTGTGGCTTAATACCTTTCAAATTATGGGGGAACAGAACTATTTCTTAAGATGATCATCTTCTTGAGATCATATAACACATCCATGTCATGCAGCATCAAAAAAACAGTGGTATCCCCAGAGTTACCAACATGACCCGTACTCCCAATTCGATGCATGTACATATCAATGTTGTCTGGAATGTCATACTTAATCACATTTGAAACATATGGTATGTAAATACCATAACCCAAAAAATTATTGGAAACCATAAAATTATATATCCTAATCCTAAATCTCTCTAGGCTGATTTCCCTCATATCATACGACTTCCCTTGGGGATGTAGAAGTGTGATGTGATTGGAATTGCTGAGATTAGTTCAGGTTAGTCTGTTGGTTTTTTTTCTATAGATGATGACCTATATCTCTAGGATCTACACAATGTCCAAGAAAAATGAGGATGAGGCTAATGAACATGATTTATTAATTATCTTTAAGATCATTTGAAAATTTATATGGCCTCATCATCTTCTCTGATTCCTTCAACATGATGTCATACTTTCGGATTAGATCAGTGTTTTTTCCTACCATTCCAATGTTAACCAGTATAAGGTTTATTAAATATTCCATAGAGAACCTCTCCATAGCTGGTGTCATGGTTTCATAAACATATAGGTAGTGTGGTATATCTTATTCCCATTGATTTCTTCATCCTAATCATAGGATTTAGATTTCTAGAAAGCATGGAATTCCGGATGCCCACTGCATGAGGCCGTAACTCATGTCGATCATTCGGTCCACCTCATCAAGAACAACATCATTAAACTTTATGAAAACTATGTATCACCTCTCGATGAAGTCAATCATATGGAAGGGTGTGGCGATCACCACCTCACACCATTTTCATATCCTAAATCCATACTCTTTGATAGATTACCTGATGACGATAGAGACAATTTTGATCCCTAAATAGTTTGTTAATATTATATTCTCATCCTAATTTTTTGTGTGTAGGTTCTCAGGTAGGTGCCATGCCCACAGCATAAGGTCCCTCATCCCCATTTTCCTCGAACATAGGAGGGATCCTAGAGATATAGATCAACATCAGTAGAAAAAAAGCATCAACCATTCCAAAACTGATCTCAGCAATGCCAATCACATCATGCTACCACATCCCTAAGGGAATAGCCTCCATCTGAATCAATGAGGGAGTCTTGTTACCCACCATATCTACTAACCTCAATAGAATGATGCTCAAATTTATTTCTTCCCATTTCCTCATCGGTCGAGGAATTTTGGATCCCTTGTCAGAGATGCTAAATCCTCTTTGAGAATCCTCCAATCCCTCTCTTTCATTTCTTTGAGCTTATTCTAGGTCCAGTGTTGACTAACCATTATATCAAAAATCATCACACATATCGACCGCCTCTTCCTTGAGCCTCTGGTCAATAACCTCCTTGGGATTCTCCTCCATACCCTTCTTCCTCTTAATCTCCACCCCCAGATCGTTGTCTTTCTCAGTAGTGATAATTTTATTCTATCTTCATTCCATGCCAGAATAAAACCCCCACCCAAATAGCAGGAGAGCTTCACGAGGATTTTGGTAATGGTAATTCATATCATGGAAGGTGTCTTTATTATTCTCTCAACCAAAGGAGAATAATAACCATTTGTTGGGTTTTTTCATCCATTTTTTTTGGGTTTTTGGATCCCATATACCACTATTTTTGGGAGTGGGAGCAGGATCATGATTCAAAGCAGTGGTGATGGTCATTGAGTGGATCAGAAGGATTGGTAGTGGAGGAATGGGTGGGCGGGTATTCAGGCTATTCAGAGTGAAGATTTTTGGTAACAACCTCTTCCTGGAGACACAGTAGGGGCAACTGCTCACACTTGAATATGGAAAGAAAGACCGACATAGGGACAAAGGCTGCAATGATAGTGCCCTTGGCTTCAACTAAAGAACATTTTATGGTGACAAGCACCAGAAATTCCAAGAACAATAAAAATTAATTGATTGGGTTGCGGTTTTGTTACGGGGGGGGGGGGGGGGGGTCTATTGACATGAGGCCATTGGTAATAGTAACTTTTTGATAAACATGGAATTTTTATGTTTTGTAAATTGTTTTTTTAATGGGATGGGGATTATAGTATTTGAGAAAATGGGATCAAAGAAGCGTGAATCCCATTCACGGTTCTCCCTCTTAGCCAAAGAGGCATGAACCCCATTCACGCCTCTTTATATATATATACACATATGTACATATGTATTATTAATATTTCCTTATCTAATGAATAGTATTATATTTATTATTAATATTAATTTCTATTAATATTACATATACATATTTGTTAATTTCTTTTTTTGATATAAAATATTTCTAATTTGTTAACAAATAATATATATATTAATAATAAATTGTATTATTTATTATTACTTAATATTATATTATTGTGTTATTAATTAATTAATAGTATAAAAAATAACATTTATATGATTTTAACAATAAATATTTTCCATTTTTTTGATTTTTTAATTAATAATATATTAATACGTAAAATATTTATTAATTATCAATTGTATTATTTTTTATTAACTAATAATATATTATTTTTTTGTGAATATTATTAATGAAACTAGAGTTAAAATTTATTGTATAATAATTTAAATAAAATAATTTGTATTTTGAAAAATATTTACTAGTTAATAATTATATTATTCTCATAAGATTTTTATTATACATATTCGTTAAAATTTTTGTTGATATAATTATTGGTAATTTTTTTATATGTAAATTATTTATTAATTATTATTTTTATTACTTTTTTAGTTAATAATATATTAATATTGTTTAAATATAATTAATAATATTATAATTAATATTTATTTTATAATAATGTAAATAAAATAATTTGTATTTAGAAAAATATTTACTAGTGAATAATTGTATTATTCTTAAATTGTTTTGTTGTATTATTAATTAAATAAATATATAAGAAATAATATAATATTTATTATTAATATTAATATTATTTAGTGGATTGAAAATAATAATATTAATAATATTTAAAAATTAATTTAAGAGGATTATTTATTATATTAATACTTAATATCATTATCTATATTATGTATAATAAATATTCATCTTAAATTAATTATCAAATATTAATAATATTTATTTAATTCAAAATAATTATAATAATATTATTTAATAATAAATTTAAGAATATTATTTATTATACATAAATGTATAATAACATTAAGAAGTATATATATAAATAATAAGTAGTAATTATTATTATTACCAATGTAGTTACTAATATTTATGTTTCTTATTCATTCAAAATTATTTGTATGAATTTATAATTATATCAATTAATTTATTTATGAAACATTATATAATATATTAGTATGTTTTTAAATAATTTATGAATAAAGATTTAAAATACATATAACTTGTATCAATCTAATATACATCAGTGGCTTGGATACTTCTTTGTGCTATAACTAGTTTTATATATTATGCATACATGCCTTGTCTATCTGTGTTTACGCTCTGGCATACACTACTCTTTTGTATCCTCTCTGGCACCCAACTCCACAACATCTTGTGTGATGGGTGGTGGATCTATAATATTGTTTCTTTTACTCTATCCGGCCTCTAAGGATAGTGGCTGATGGATAGAATTATCCCCAACATATGATCAAGATGGCTGCTCTTCAGCAGATATCTACAGATTAGAGGCTAATAAAGAATGCATCACAGTCTCTTCAACATCAATATGTACAAAAAAATTGACATGATAACAGATCTTATCTTACCTTTGGTTGTGTTTGTATCTCATATATAATAGGAGATAGAGGTTCATCTGGATGATGTTAATGAACAACCTCCTCATGTGCCACATCTGCATCCATAATAGGGTTATCACCCCTGACACATCTACATAAGGCTTACCATCCTCAACATATCCTGGAGAATTATAGTAAATCCCATGATAAATCTCCTCTATGGGAGGAAGAAACTTTGTGACAGATCTATGAAAATATTCCTGGTCAAATACACCTCCCTCTATCAGATCAGATATGTGAATGAGATGAGTGATACAGGCATCTTTCAAAAACAAATTATGTTGTTATGAAATGTTAATAAAAAATAGTTCTACAGTAGAAGGACAAATTATTACAAAGTCATTATATCAACATCCATGTCTCAAAAGAAATGTCACCGAAGACATGTGGCACCTGGGTGTATAATCCAGCTATTCAAATAAATCCATACATATTGTGTCAACCCCTTGTAATCGGGACTCTGACCATCTATCCCACAACTCAATATATCCTGCATAATATCTCTTATAGTCAAAGTCTTTCTTCCTGGATATATTCATGGAATAAAGTGAAGGTAACTGATTGGATGGTTCAATAATGGGATGATAGAATCCAAACTACCTCATAAAC
This sequence comes from Viscum album, assembly GCA_963277665.1. Lineage (NCBI taxonomy): Eukaryota > Viridiplantae > Streptophyta > Magnoliopsida > Santalales > Viscaceae > Viscum > Viscum album. Next base: position 870,543,200 of record OY728147.1, on the reverse strand, counting down.
TGATTAGTCTGATGCCACTCCACAATATTAAAATTCATCATAAGAATGATGCATGAGATGGAAAAAAACATTACCATAAGATATGGTGGGAAAATATTAATGATATCCTTTGTATATGAAATCCATGAAATCTAAAAAAATGAATAATCAATGAAAAAATGAAGATATGTATAATACATAAAAATGATTTAACTATATAATGAATAACCACTTTCATCGTCTAGTTGAAGATAGTCCAACATAAGTTTGTAAGTGTGAAAATCATGTATGGTTATATCTAAATGTTGATGTTTGTGACTAAACCTATATATAAAAGTTATATAGTTATATTTTATAATATAAATATATACATTTGATTTTTTCATTGGAAGGAAAGAATAACATACCTTCTTCCACCCAAAGACTCTTCTACAATATCAGTAGGCAATATCATGCATGCATGTGGATATAATAAAGGGATTTTCTCCCATACCTATATCTATATAAGAATAACACATCCTATTATCTATATATTATCGATGTGACATGTGCTACATGACACCATATATGTATATACGAGACATAAATACCCCCAAAAATACCGTACTGCCTTGCCTAAGTCCTCTAATATAGGTAAATACATAAAATGTAAAAAATGTAGTCAGATGATCAATGAATAGCATTCCACTGATTAGCCTCAAAATGCATGCACATGAAAATCACAACACATTGATCTCGTCAGTATCATCAGTGAGATGAGAGAAGTGTTGGTCTATTCGTGGCATGTATATTATCCTATAAATTATGGACCTACAATTATTGTGGACCTTAATGCCCAGTAATCTGTGAACCATCTCAAACCAATCTTTACTCACTTGGCCCTTTATAGTTGTACCGTCGATGGGGAGACCCAACATAATGGAAACATCCTTGAGTGTAATTGTCATATCCCCCTCTTTAAAATAAAATGTATGTGTCTCTAGCATCCATATCTCTATGATCATTGTAATTAGATGATAATCGACCAATGTGAAGTCATGAATCGATATTCCATAGAACCCAACAAGATTAAGTTGAGGGACGATGGTTGGAGGTGGTGTAGCATGATGGAAATGAAGAGATCATTGTACAATCAAAGTAGGAATTGGAAATACCTATAAAACTAGCTGTGAAACATGCATATCCTAGAATATGGGTAATGGAGGATCCACTATCTATAAATTTGATATCATCGTTAATGTTTTATAGTTATTTCAATAAAATTTGTAAAATATTTTAAAAAAACATCAAAAAGAAAAATGACGTAGATAATTAGCATGTATAATTCAACATTATGAAGAAAAATGAGACACAGAAATTCATATAACTGATATAGTATTAGCTTATCAATTTATCTATTTTAATGATAACCAATCACATTTAATTTATATTTTAATATGTTTATGTATATTATCTATAATAAAAACACCACATAGAACATGCGGCTTCATGATATATTCAGCCAACCATGTGATTTAAGAGACATATTTTATGACACATCATTTAGTCAAAAACTCTATTTTTATTCATTTTTATTGTATTTTTATTTTTTTAATTGTCAAAGTATCACACAATCCATTTTGATTGAATTCAGAAATGGAACAAACTAGAGTTGAAACAAGTCATTAAAGAAAGTCATAAATAAAAGGATTCATTAATGAAATGATTAAATATGAAATAAATGTACATATTCATGACAAAATACATATACATGATCATGGATGATGGGAAGTTGAGCTTTTTTCTACCACTTGGGGGAATCTCTTACAATTATTCCCTTTTTCATGACAAATGCTACATCTTAGTCCCCCTCCTTACTGTTGGGGATAGTCCATCTCATTTTTGATATGATAATACTTTGGTCATACCTTAGAATGAAACTTGGTAATAAAAATACAATAATTGAAAATAAAGATAAATGAAAAAAATAAACAAATAAGACAAAATACTAAACATAGAGATATCAGGGATGTCAATCAACTGATCAGCAGGCTTGGTAAAAAAATTAAAGTCACCAACATTCATTCATGGTTCACTATAATAGTTAAAAAGAGTGCTCGTGTTATACAAAATTTCAACATATGGGTCCCATGATATTTTCATTGATGCACATGCTGCAAAAACATGTGAATAGGGATGTGTCAATGCCCGAAAGTTACCGAAACCATAATACCTGTTATCAAACATGAACAACAGAACTCAATCACTTTTTCCTATAACCTGTTCAACAAAATATCTTACCTGAATGTTCTATGTACCTGATAAAAAGTTAAATCATTAAATTATGATGCATTATGTAGTATATGATCAATAAAACTTTGGAATTATTGACTAAAATTCATTCCATTTTTCATCCTCTAATAGAACTATTAGGACCACTCAACATAGTAAATCACATATCTATAAAATTTATCTTGTACTAACCATGTGATTGGAAGTTTTTTCACACACATCAAGACCCCATTTATCTATTTTTCTATATTAATGCTCATATATCAATATCACATACCACCAACATTTTCTAATGACTATTTTTCATTTTAAATCCGCAACATATAGTAATACACATCATGATTATCCATTAGAATTTCATCAAGTCATTGATAAAACCATTATTATTGGGGATCAAATTCTAAATCCATCAGAAAATAATGTATTTAAAAGGATGTTAAACTTTCTTTCGAAAAAACTAGGTTCATAAAAACATACCCAACTTGATGATATCCTTGTTTATTAAATTACCTTTGAAATTTTTATGCACATTACTTGCAATATGTATAATAAAATATCAATGATAAGCATTCAATTCTCTCCATGAAACCCCATAACTATTAAAAAATTCTATAATCACTATATAGTGATCAAATATTAGACACACTCCCTTGTTTTATGTGACATGAATGTGTATACATTCCAAAAACCAATTCAAGGATTCAAAATTCTTTTTTTCAACAATAGAGAATACAAGTGGTAGAGTATCATGAATACCATCATGTGTGGAATCAATTAGTAGTATACCTACATACTTACCTTAAAAAAGTTTCATTAAATTGAATAATTTTCTTACAATACAGGAAAGAAGAGATACATGGATTGAATGACCAAAACATCCTATTGAACATCACCATTTATTGATCAACTCTGTGATATGTGGAGACATACTCAATAGTGTCCAAATGATAAATAATAATATTATTGATAGATAAAAATATCATAAGTTTTGGAAACATTACATTTGATTTACCCTAATCCACATACACTTTCACAATTGCTTTTTGTTTTTCATTATAAGATTTTACATATGATATATTATAGTTAAAAAATTGGTGTACTCATTCTTGAACAAGGGACATAGGGATGTCCTGACATGTTTGTATCATCTCTATAATAAAAGTTAATATAAACTCTGCATTAAGTGAAGAGTGATACTAGAACAATCTTGGACGTACACAAGTGTGTGGGATTTATAATTTGGTTATCTTCTAATATGAAAAAAAATTTATCATAGATTTCCCTCATTTGGAATTTTTATTCTGGACTATATTATTGACATAGAATGAGATATTTTTTGTTTTTCGACTCATCAACCAAAAATGAAAAATAACCCACTATGTGGTATTGTTTTGTCACATTTTCAAGGAAAATTTACTTTCAATCTCTTTCCTGACTTAAATGGTTTTATCATTTGATGCCGATCTATTTCCTATAATGAAAGGGAATTTAGTAGCCAGTGTAATGACATTCCAATCAAAATATTGTGCATGTGACATTAATTTGAATAAAGAAGTCAGTAGGGTTGGATGATTACCAATAACTGGTGGATGCCTATCTATATGAGGAAACATATAAGGTTAATTCCCCATATCACTCTCACCTATATAATCTCTAAATGTGTCACTAGATACTTCCTCATCTTATAATATGTCATACAATAAATTAGAAGTACACATAGGGTTGTACCATACATTTACTTAAAAAAGATGATCATATTCTTTATAATTTGATTATACTATATGAGTCATATGAACAAGCAATGAATGAGAGTGTTGTGAAGGAGAGACATCTATAGAGATCACAAAAACATTATTCTATAGTATTATGTTTCCCGTCATAAATATCATAAATCAACACATATAATTCCACTATACCATTATTATATTGTTTCCTAAATAACAATGATGAATCCATCTAATACTCATCATCGACTAGAGGATACTCTATGTGACAAAAATGTTTAGGATATTGAATATGTCAATATGTAATTAAAGTAATTGATTGATCATCCATTATTTTTAACCGAATATGAATATTCTTCAAAAATTCATCCAATGTAACATAATAACAAAGATTTTTCACTATTTTAGGTGGAAAACTATATATAACACTTTTCTCAGTATAAATTGCCTCACTGTTGCAATATATTTTCAGATACACGATTACCTAGAAAAAAATAATTAATAAAATATTTTATACAACATCATGAAATTTGAATTTTTTTAAATTGGTTATGATTAAATAATTGATTTGATATTGAGAATTCTTTTATGGATTGGATAATCAATATTTGATAAACCAAACAACACCTAGGGGATGCTTTTAGCACCTCTATTATCTTAGGTTTCAAAAACCATCATTATCCTCTCAGGAATGGTGTAAGAAATCCATCTTAAAACAACAACACTTTACATAAAATGTCATTTTATTACATTGATACTCACATCAAAGTGATGTGGTCTATGATATTGAGATACATACCATTTTTAAGTGGACACATAGGTCCTTACATAATTAGAGTGGGGATGACACACATGTCATCAATGAGGAAAAGAAAATGTAATTATTAAAAATTATATTACTAAAAAAACATAACATTCAATTTCAAACATACATTGGTCGGTCATCTCAAGATCATATAATTATTAAAAATTAAATAATTGAATACCAAAAAAATTCAACATGCAATTTCAATCATACATGAGACGGTCATCTCAAGATCATGGAATTTTCTAGATTTCTAACATGTTTTTTTGAGATATTTATTCTGTTCTAAATCTAGTAACATTAATTATAACCATATTTAATAAATAATATATATATATACATAAAAATCTATTCATATTAAAATTTTCATGATGATTTTACCCTATTACATGTGAGAAACTATAACTAAAACCTTGATCGATATAAATAACCTCACTATTGAAGTATATTGACATTGATATTATTAAAAAATAAAATTTAATAAAACATTTTATATGTTTATACCAAATCACCAACTATCTCACATATTTTAATTACTTATGAATAAATAACCATGACTTGATCTGGAGTCTTTTTCTATAGATTATTTTATATTTATTTGATAAACTGGCCCAAACATTGGGGGTGAAATCATGGAGTCTCTATTATCACATATTTATAAACCATCAGTCTCCTTTCAAATAGTAACACCTCTTTTTGAACACGTCTTGTCAAATTCCTTTTGCTGAACTCATTTTTATTACAAAGATACTCACATGAAAGTGACGAGGATTAGTGGTTTTAGACCTAGAACATTTTTTTGGTGGACACACAGGTCCTTACATACTTAGAGAGGGATTAATCGCAGGTCATAAATGAAGGAAAAAAATGAAAATATTACAAATTATATTACCACCTACACAAAAAAAGACATGCAATTTCAATTATGCATTGGTCAGTCATCTCAAGATTAGTCATCACAAAATACTTTTAACATGTTTTTTTGGTATACTTGTTATGTTATACATATTATATTACCTTACATATATCTAGATCTGATATATAAAAAAAATACCTACACCTACTTTCCAAAATTTTATCTTTTCAACTTGTGTTTGTATATATATATTTAGATCGATTATCTTTATTTACCTATATGTATAAAATATTATCATTTTTTTTATTTTAGATATAATTTACATATATATATATAATATAACATAAATAAATACGCTTTTAATTATATTCAATATTTTTTATTAATATTTTAAAATAAAATTACATATAATTTTACAAACTATATATTTCTAAATATAAGTATTATTACTTTATACATATTATCAATATTATTAATTTTTTTTAAATCTAATCAATTAATGTAATATAATTTAAACTTTCATAATAACGGTTAAAATAATATAAACATATATTATTTTCAATTTTATAAAATTTCATATGTATATATAAATTTTTTTCCATACTTCTTCTTTCCAAAAATTGAGTAATTATATTTTATACTTTATAACTTGGAATAATAATTATTTACACTTAATATAATTTAAATTTATTATTTAAAATTATTATTTATAGTAAATAAAATAATATAATTTACACATCCATAATTACCATTAAAATATTGTAAACATATGTTATTTCCAATCGTATAAAATTACATATGTATATATGATTTTTTTTATAAAACTAATTTTCCATATTTAAGTAATTATATTTTATACTTTATTACTTGGGATAATAATTATTTATACAAAATATAATTTAAAATTATTTTTTATGATGATTATTTACATTAAATAAAATTAATATATTTTAATAAACATTAAATTACTCTACACTTATGTTATTTTCAATTTTAAAATATTATAGGTGTATATATAATTTTTTTGTCATATTTCTACTTTACACAATTTAAGTAGTTTTATTTTATACTTTATTACTTGGAATAATAATTACAGTTACCTAATATAATTTAAAATTATTATTCAAAACTATTTTTTTTGAAAACTATTTTTATACCTATAAAAAATAATATTATATATATATATATATTTAAATAAATTTAAATATGATACTTAATATAACTAGTGTATTTTTAATAATATATTATCTATAAAATATTTGGATAATTACATATGTGTTTAGAATATTATAATTATAATTTATATTAATTTATATATAATATATATTATATACATATAAATTTACTCAAATCTAATTACTCACCACATAAACTAAAAATAAATATTTTTAAAAACAATTATATTTCCCCAAATATAAATTATATTTTAAACATAAAATTTCAATTATATAAACAAATATTTAAATTTTATAAATCATTCAATTTAAATTAAATCATACAAAAACAATATATCATTCAGAAATCCACTATAATTAATACATCCATACATATTAATTAAATAAATCATATAAGAAAAATAAATAAATAAATATGATAATTAAAATTTGAAATAGAAATTTTACCTTCTTAAAATATATAAATATATGTTGAAAAAGAATTACATTAGGGATTCACAGAAAAATATAGAGAAGAAAAATGGAAAATGGAGGGGGGGGGGACACCACTTTTTATAGATTTGGGAAGATAGGAGGCGTGAACCCCTTTCACACCTCCTTTGTAAAAACTATTAAGGAAGCATGAATCTTGTTAATGCATCTCTTTCAAAATGGAGAAGCAGGAATTAGGTTGAAAATTCTCTAGACCAATTTTTTCAAATACTCTAAATCCCATCCCATTGTTTGAAAAAAAATTAAAAACCATTAAAAAAACTCAATTTCCATGGGTATATAATTTTTTTAAAACCATATAACAAAAATATAAGAAAATAATTCGATTAAACTTTTGAAAAACAAAATTATAATATTATATTGGTAAGAAATGAAAATAAACTACTAATTTTACATTGATTTATGGTGGGTGATATAAAATGAAAATCTACATTACATGTACATGAAGGGGTTTGAATCTGAGATCTTCCAAACACCATATCAGGTGTACAACCACTAGGATGTGCCCAATGTGGATTAAGAAAAAACTATTGGGTAGAGGAAAAACATTATAACCACTCAAAACATAAATACAATAATAAGATCTCATTAAATGTGTTCAAAAAAAATATAATAGAATCAAGGTCTAACTTTATTTAACTGTTATTAATAATAGTTAAAAAATATATATCAATTTAAAATTATGAATTCCAATAGAAATTATTTAATACAAGCTAAAATATAAAACACCACCTAAAATTCAGAATTCAATCTTTATGAGATAGGAAAGAAAATGATAAAAAAACACAAGGATTTGTTTTCTTTGGTCCAATTGGACATACATGAACAATAAGAGCATCATAAATATTTTAGCATTAAAGATTAAGAAAAGGTTACACGATATTAAATACACAATAAAATAATTACCTGGGAATATTTTGGAGAGTAAGTTCTTATGAATTGAGGAACTCATCGTCAACCCAACTTTATAGATGTATACTCTCATTCTTGAGTGTCATTGAAATTTTATATCTGTGATTTTGTATTTTTAAATAGAATTGAGAGAATCATAAATATATATCATTCATAAAGTGAGTTGATCTGAAGACAAAAGTTTGATTACATGGGTGGAGGACTCCAAGTTGTAAGGCTCAATGACCCATAAAAGAATAAAGAGGTTGCATGACATAATTAGTTCTCATCTCGCTTCATTAAATTCTCAAGACATATCACAAAGTATAGATGGATAAAAAGATCCCATAATATAACTTTTTCATGATAGATATAATGCATCAAGTCTATGGAAATTGGATGCATAGATTTTGGAAGACTATCCTATGTGAAGAATCTCCAAACTTGTGATTTGTGGAAACAAAGTCAATATCAAAATCCTTGTCAAAGGTGAAATCAACAGAGAATGTTAATGAAGAGTGAAAGTCAAATGTAAAAGTCAATGTCATAATTCAAATTTCAATTTATCATTGGAGTTATTTATATAGAACAAACTAATTTTTTTGATTACCTTCATATTCATGTTTTTTAATATTAATAAAGTTCTTATCACATCATGATTATTCTTTTTTGTGACATTGTATATGATAATGTCATCAGGGTACTTGTCGCACAGAAAGGTTATAGCATTTTCCCACTGAAGTGAGAACTTTTAATTTTTATGACAATATCCTTAAATGCATGATCTATGACCAGATGATATCATCTAATGTGACACATATGATAAATTCCATCAGGAATAGGAGACTCATAAGTCATTGTAACTTCTTCTCATAAAGTCTTACCTTGGCAATCTCTAATTGAGGAAGTTATGAGAACAAAACCACCAATAAGAAATTGGTATGTTATATGAGTCATTGGATATTTATATCCATGGATTCATGCATTAGCACATAGAGTTGATATTATTATTAATGTATATATTGGGTCACATAGTTTTATATATTGATGAAAACTGTGAATACATATTCTTATAGTGAGACATGATATATTGGGTGTTTCATAATTGATATGACATTAATGAACAAGTAAATAAATGATTTATCCTTTTTGAGTTTAATGTAATTAGGTATTTTAGGCCATTTGATGGGAATGGAATAACTTGATTATGTCAACGACCATGAAAATTTATAATCATAAATTAAATTTATGAAAAGTTAAAGAAATGGATTCATGAATATAGATTAATGAGACATGTTATGAAACTTTCTTGATGAGATATCGAGATAAAGAGATCATATTGTAAAGTGAGTTTTCATATGATATTATTGTCATTATGATGTTAACATCTTTATATATGGGTGCCTTAACATTTTTGTAGATACTAATATTGAAATTTAGGAAAGTTTTACCTAATGCCACTAAGAAAGGGTCCTAGAGGCCCATCCACCATCTGTACCAAAAAACACAATTAAATAATATATGAATTTAATATCAGAATAAATATTATTCTAATGTTTTGTGCAATAATAATTATTCAGTTTTGGTTGATCACATATATTTAGTCACTAGTTATTTTAGATAGTAAATATGTTAGTTGAAAATTATATAAATATTTATTCTTATGGAATTTATTAATTTAGTAATGAAAATATATGATATTCATTTGTCATTGGTTAATTCACAAGATAAAAGTATTTATTTATTTGGTTATGAAAATATTTAATAAAAATTTATTTTATATTTTATTTAATATTATATTTTTATTTATTTAATGAATATAGTTGTGATATTTATTTGTTTAAATAAATATCCATTATTTCAAGTTTGATAAATATCGAAGAGGAAAGACGGACCGAGTTAAGGGTCTGGTGGAAATGATAGTTTAACTATCATTTAAATAAATATTTATTAATTAATTTAATAAATGATATTTATTTTTTATATGAGTCATTAATGCATCAAGGAAATAATAATAATATCATTATTTAGCATATGGTTCAAAAAGGATTTAGATAATTTTAAATGTGTGTGAAATTATTTATTCTCTAACCTAGATCTATAGATACCCTATTATATCATTTCCTAGGGTTATTTTAAAGAGATATCATTGTGCATAATTAATCATCTCTAAAATAATTCTCCCAACCCTTAAGAGAAAATCCTCTAGTTTTTTAATGCCTCTTGTCTGTACAAGCTCATAAAATTCATGACATGTTTGAATTTTTGAGTTAGTGGATAAACCAAATTTTGAACTTGGATTCAAGATCACCTTATGATAGGCTGAACAACTTTATAGAGGTATTTTGGACATGGATGGGGGGTCAAGATAAATCTAAGGGGCTTGGATGACTCTCAGGTGAGGTTGGGTGGCTCATGGAGCCAAAAAAATAGTAGAGCTATCTGTTGGCTAGTGGTGTTTGGTAAAAGCATCAACCATTTTTAGTGGTCACTAGCTAGATGATGGATATTTAATGGTGAAAAATGATGATTAATATCCCACAAACTTAATATGGTGCATCACCCTCTTATCCTCCTCCCTTATCTCACATGGATAGTGGTTAGACCCCCTAATATTCCTTTCCTTATTGGTTTGGGGTACCCCTTGAAGGTGTTTTCTTAGAACTTTGATATATGTCTCCTTCTCTACTAACCTCTATTGATATTATCCCCACATTCACTAATTTATCCTTCCCTAGCTAGGGATTTGGTTCCTATTCTAATGGATCACGGTGGAATTAGCGGAACATGGTAAGGCTTTCACTATACCTAGGAGAATGGTGAACCACAATGATATCAGTATGTGGAAGCACATCATTTCAGATGAGGTACATGTAACCATCAATTAATTTTAGGGTTATTAATAAAATTTAATTTAAATGTCTATTTATTTTTTGTTACTTATTGGGTATTTCACCGAATGTAGGGATCAAAATATGAGATAGACTATTGGAGTTTCATTGGGTGTCCTTATGAATATTTGAATAATATGGGTAAAATGATTTTAAATGTTCATAATCGGTTTTGAGTAATTCCTTGATGTGGCATAGGTGCCAGGTGTGTGAGTGGTGACCGGTTGAGCTAAGTTCAAGCTTAGGAGAGGTCAAGATGTGATTTTTCAGCCAGTTTATAAATAGAATCAAATGAGGTAGGTGGTCTGGTGTATGATAACTACGGTTTTTATTCCTTTGATATATGGATAATGAGTTAAGGGCTCACCACTTTAGGTGGTGCTCATTTTTATATTAGTTCATGAGATAAATTAAATGTTTAAAGTTAAATGGTTAATTAAATTGAACCTCTTGAACTATGTGAATGAGTTCTTAGTCCATGTGTGTCCTAAGATACTTAATTGACACCTCAGTCATTGATGGAATAGTCCTTAAATGAGGATTTCCATGAGATGTGTCAACCCCCCTAAGGGGTGAGGCCTATGTGGATGAAAAAAATTGATCTAAGTTGAGTGTACCTTGTTTAAGAACCCAAAAATACCATTGTTTGGGTGTATAAAGACCTTAACATAATTGAACTTGGGGTGGGGGAATAGGGTGTGTCTTCATGGATGCATTAGAGCCATTGGGATGATAATGCTAACCCTAGGTGAGTGACCATCCCCCTTTTGATTTGACCAGACCTAGGTGGAAAGACCTTAGATATTCCATGTTTTAGTTAGGTGAGTTGTAAAACTGAGTGAAAACATTGTATGAATATAGTCCATGGTTCATATATCTAGATTGAGGAGTTTTAGCCTCCCTTGAAGGCTAGAAGGTTGATCATGCTTTGAACCTGCTATGAAGTATGTCTTACCTGAGATATGGGTTTTTTCTTGAAGGATTAGCTATGACCTAGAGGATCCCAAGAGATATTCCATTGCATGCATAATGAATTTGAGGAATGTGTGGGTGTCATTAATAAACATACCATGAGTGGTTGTGTGGGGTGGGTAGTGATGGTTGCTGGTGTCTCATAGAACCTGGGATATTGTGTCAGCCTAAGGGGTTGTGGATTGTGGTGTTGGGTGTGAGATCTGGACCATCCATTGTGTTTTCTTTTATATATGTAGGTTTATGGAATGTGTGATTGGGGATGATGGGATACAGTTGGGATGACATGTATTAGATCCAGTTATATAGAAAGAGGATTCCCTAGATGTGAAGCCAAGATATGTGGTTGGAACTACCATGAATTTACAACTTAGTGATTTTTTCTATGTATTTAGAGCTTGGATATAGATTGGAGTTACCATGGACTTGGATATCATAGGTTTAGACTACCATGAGATTTTCCCCCAAAGTCACGAGGATATGGATGGGAGTTACTATTGATTTGAAGCTTAGTGATGTGGATACCATGGATTTAGAGCTCGTATAAATATGAGAGCCTCTATAGGCATGGATATTATATGTTTGTAATGTCATGGGATGTATCCCTAGAGTAATGAGGATATGGATTAGAGATACGATGGATTTAGAGCTTAGTGTTGGGGTTTCCATGGATTTGGAGCCTAGATATTTGGACTGTTGTGGGATGGGACCCTAGAGTTATGATGATTGGTTGGGGATTTCAGGGATTTTGAGTTAGTATGTTATTTAGTTGGAATATTCATCAAAACATTCCCAAATATACCCCAATAGTAACTGAAGCATGTTTGGTTAATTGGGGTCATAAACTTGAGGATCGACAATCATTTTTTTTATTTTAGGTTGTATAGTTATTTATTTTGAGGATGTCACATTCACATATCACAAAATTTATAGTATTTTATGAGACCATGTTGTGGTTACCTATAGAGTTTTTTACTCACACCCGGATTGGACCACAATTGCACTTGGGTACCAAAGTAGAATCTCACATGGTTGTAGGAAGAAGTTGGGTTGAAGTTCATGCTTGATGCAGCCAAATGGATCAGGGGAGTACATGGAGTTTGGAATGAGGCATGGCTCAGATTGGTAGTGGGGGATTGATGTATTTTATTTTATTTTCTTCTTTGTTTGTATCTGTGATCGGCCTAGGCGGTGATTAGTCTTCTATTCTATCATGTACTGCATTTAATTTATCTGTAGTATTGTTTATATTTTTTAATTCCACTCATATTTTGTTATGATGGATGATATTTTATTATTCTATATTCTATTTCACACTTTGGTAAAAGGGTTGTATCCTCCCCACAATACCTCCTCAGACCCCTCCACTAGTCGATAGCCTCCGGTATTTAGAGAGGTGTGCCTGAGTTCATGTGGTGAACCGAACTGATTAGTATTCATGGAGTGATTTGGGATGGGATGTTACAAAGTGGTATCAAATATATATATATATATATATATATATATGTATATATATATTAGTATTTTTGGAGATGGTAGATATGCTATATAGGAATTAGTCATAACATGTGATGGAAATCAGACTGGTTCATTACGAACACCGTTTTCGGTGGAAGTCCAGGTTACTATGGGTATGTGCTGATTTTCTTGTGTTGTGATGTTACTGTTTTTGTGATTTTTACATATTTTAATTCATCTGTGGTTTGAAATTTATGGTTTATGAGTTATTTGATTTTTGGATCTTGGACCATTGGCAAGAGGCCAACTGTAGATTTGTCTCTTGGCCTATAGAGGTAAGAGGTATATCATAATTCAAATTTGGAAAGTAAGATTCATAATAAATTTAGGGGCCTTCTAGTGTGATGTTTATCAATGAATACTGAGAGGTATATTTATTTTATGTGTTGAAAACTATTAGGATAATGTTTCTCTATATAATTAATGGGTGGCATTCTACTCAACTAGGTCGAATGGTATAAGTATTCCTATCAGATGGCATGTCATGTGGATCTATGGTGGGATGATCATTATCATTGATGATGATACATAGCCATGTGAACAAGAGGTTAATTGACCCTAATAGGTAAACATATCCATTTTAAACCTCAGTGATGAACCCATAGTGGGTGTTGTTATTTAGGTTTGATTTGTTAAGGTGCTAGTAACAACCTATATAGTGCTTTCTCATATCACATGGAATAAAATATTACTTACTCAAACCTTGTGACAATAAATTGTTAGGTACATGTTGTCTAATATGATTTTTTTTCTAATATGGTGGTAACCAATTAGGTAGTGATTCTACTGGGGAAGTACATGTGGGGATGATCATGAAACTCAATTCCCTTGTGGGTGGTGAGTTGGAATGTGATGCTGGTTGTATGTGAGACCCATAATATTGGTGTTTTTACCTGATGAATGCCATGGGGATTTTAGATATAAGCACAGATGATGTCTCATTAGTTGTGACCTTATGAATGTTTTGGACTTGGGCTAGTTGGGATACCCAAAGACCCTTAGTTCTCCTAATAACCAAAGTAGAACCTTGTTAATTACTATTTAAGGGAAGCTTGTGAGAGGGGTTGACTGAGTCTTTGTTGGTTCCTTTAAGGTAGGTAGTCATGGGTAGGTTCTTTTGTTCGAAACTAGTGCATGTGAAGTGATGAAGAGTATGAAAAATATTCTTGGTGATACTTTAGAGTATCCTGGATGCAAGAACACCTTGATAATTAGTGCTTGGTTTCGAGGTTATAAAATTGATGGCATGACCAGTTGGGTTCCAAGACCTATTAAGTTTGGTCACACTTCCAACAACATGGTTAGTGCATGGATGAGTGCTTTTGGTCTGGAACAACAATGGTGGCATGGTTTTGTGGTGAAACCAAGCACTAGTAAGGTTCTCATTTTTGAAGTGGATTTCCAAGGGAGATCCTAGTTTGATGGTGTTGACATGTTGTGAAGCATGGTAAACCTAGATGTATGGATACGACTCATGTGATTGCGAATTAGGTTTTAGCGATCGGGTGGTACAGGAATGGTATGCATCATTGTGCACGATACCTAATTAAATTTTAAGTCATTTAATGATTATGTGTGAGCTGAGGGCTGAGATGTTTTTATGTGACAAATACATGAATGAAGTCTTGATGCTCAGTTGTGGATTTTTGAAATGTTCCTTGGTGTTAAAGGATAAATTAGAAATATATTGGGTGCAATGACACAGTTGATCGAGGAGTAGATAAAGGTAGGTTTTTCATGGGATTAAATGAGCATGACTCAAAAATAGTGACACACACATAGTTATATAACTATTTAGTTGGCTCTCCATGAGATTATAAGGTAATCCATATGGTGAGGATTGTAGTATTGTCCATTTTATAGAGTAAACCTTATTACTATTAGAAATTCAGTGGGTATCAAGGATGATGTTCTAGTGGTTCAGTAACAGTAAGCATATGATGGTTTCATTGATGCTCAATTACAAGTAAGATAGCAACATACAATCATTACATCTAGTTATGGATGAAATATAGGATGTGGATATTAGTAATTGATCTAGTGATGTGATGACAATGTCACTACTATGATGGGGAGTGTTATTTCAACCATGGATATATGAACCTCACACTATAGGGACCATGGATATGTGGAATGAGTTATTGGATGGTAGTTCTGACTTAGGGATGTCGATGACTAGATGGATTTGGTTTTAATTGAAATTGATGGTGAATTCTAGGTGTATATACAAATGTAAAATCAGCTGGAGATTGAGCATTGATACTAGTATCAAGATGATTTTAGGTGATCCAAATATTATCAGATCAAATATAAATTGTTACTCATTGTATGGTAGATCATGATAGCCTATTTGGGATGGTTGATGGTGAACCAATGGAATGTAACTAGAAGTTGGGTATGGACATTTGTGGGAATATTTTGATGATCATGGTAGGCCTCTTGGGATAAAGGAATCAAGATCTATTATTTTGGGAATGTGTAGTTAGTGGTAACTGAGTGTTTTGTGATAGGTTGTTAGGAGAATGTAGAATTTACTTTTAGCATGTAATTTATAATGGTTATTTGAAAACGACATCAGGAATGTTTTTCTCATAATGATTGGTGTGCGTCCAGAATTTATTGGGTCTCTTCATGGTAATTCAGCATGTTCAGGGCCTCATGTTAGAGTAATGAGGCCCATTAGTTTTTGAGTTTACAATTGAGAACATGGGATGCTACTGGTTGGTGAGTTTGGAATCACATTGGGAACATTGTTACAATGTGGGAATTGAGTTATGACATACAATTTTGATGGTTGGAAGCACTAATGTCATAATTGACCTTGTGATCCCAGACCTATGGTGGGGAGAACCATATATCTAATGATGAATTATATGATGATATGGTTGTGTCTCAGGATGGATGATCTTGGGTAAGATCCATCTTGGAGTTTCGTTAATAAATTAGATTGGTGGATTATGTTTTTGAAGTTTAGTATCATATGTTTAAAGATGTTATTTATTAATTATTTGAGAATTGAAGTATAGAACATGGACAATTGGATGATAATTTATGACCCATGTTTTTTGAGACCAATGATGGGATGATTTATGGGAATTCTATAGGATGAGAAGTGTTATAGAGGATATTTTGTAATGCCTTATGTCTATACAGTCTTTTAAAATTCAAGAAAATTATTAATTTTAGAATTTTCGGATGAGATGAACTTTGAAAGGGGATTTAAAATTGATTTATAAGAGTTTTAATTACATCAATGAGGTGTTTTATTAATGTTTGGGGTATTAGGATACATCTCAGGGGCTTGGAGAAGCTTCATGTAAGGCTGGGTGGCTATTGCAGAAGAGCCACCAACATACCAGTGGTGTTTGGAAGTAGTAGAAGCTACTGTTAGCGGAAAATGACCATGAATTGGTCCTTTAATGGGAGAAGAATAATGATTATTACCCCATTATATTAAGATGGTAAAACCACCAATTATCCTCTTTCAATGTCTCATGAAGTTAGAAGTTATACCCCCTCTTCTTCCCTTCTCTACCTTGTTTTGGGGTTTCCATTAAAGGGGTTTGATTTATTCTTTGATGTATGTATCCCACTCCGATAACACCAATTAATATTATTCTCCCACCTAAGATGATTTCTAATTATATAATGACGGATTTAGTTCATATTTTACCATATCATATTGGACTCAGTAAGACACGGTAGGGTTTTCATTCTTCATAGGAAGAGGGTAACCTGTAACTCCATCTGGATGCAAAGAATCATCATTTTGGATGAGGTATGTTACACTGTAAAATTATTTTAGGTTTTTGATTAAAATTAAATTAAAATTAATATTTATTTGGAATTCCATTTTGGGTTTTTGACCCAATATAGGGCTATAAAATCCAGACATGCCATTGGGGTATCTTTGGGTGTGGTTTGAAATGATGATGATGTTTAGTGAGAAATTTGGGGTTATGACTATTTGGATAAAATGGGTTAAATGACTGAAAATTGTTATAATTAGTGTTGTGTGATTCCTTGGTGGGACTCAATAATTAGGAACATTGGTGTTGACTGGTTAAACTAAGGGTGAACTTGGAAGAGGCTGGGTAGTGAGTATTTGGGTGATATAGAAATGGATAAAGGGTTTTAAATGAGGTAGTTATTTTTGCTTACAATACCTTTGGTTTATATTCTTTTGATATATGGAAAGTGAGATAGTGATAACCACTTTAGGTGGTCAAATTCTATTTATTTGAGTTCTTGAGTTAAATTAAATATTTAAATTGAATTGGTTAATTAAATTAAACCATTTTAATTAAGTGAAAAATCACCTAGAACACATTGGTGATATAATTTTTACTTTATGCCTCAACCATCAGTGGTCAAGGCCTTAGTTTGAGGATTTTTGTGATATATTTTAACCCTATGAGGGGTACAACCTATGAGGAAAAAACGAGTTGAAGTAAACTAAGTGAAACATATTTAGGAACCCTATATTCCCCCAGTTAAGGTGTATAATGAACTCAACATTATCATCCATTGTGGGCCTTAGGTATATTCACTGATGTTTTGGAGCCATTAGGATAATATTACTTACCTCAGGTGAGTGACCCTCACATGTTTGATGTGATGAGGATTAGGTGTAAAGACCATGGGAAGACTAGGTTTAGGTTTAGTGAGTGGTCCAATTTAGTGAAAACATTGGATGTAGATGGTCCATGGGCCATCTCCCTAGACTGATGAGTTTTGGCCTCCCTTAGAGGCCTAGAGGACCATCATGATTTGAACCTACTAGGAAGAATGTTCTCCTTGAGAGATGTGTATTTATCCAAAGGTATAGTTGTGACATAAAGGATCCCAAGAGAGATTCCTTCACTTGCATGTTGAACTAGAGGATAGTGTTGGTGTAGTTGATGGACATACCATGTTAAGGAACTTTGTGTATAACAGAATTAGGGAAAATTGGTAATTTAAAATTTTGGGTTTGGATACATGTTAAAAACACTGAATCCAAAAAAACCCTTTCTAGGATTTCTCAAAGTACCACATGAAATTCAATTTAAACATATTGAAAAAATTGAACAAAACTCTAAATGATACCTTGTTCAGATGAAATCATCAATTTTTTTTTTCTTATGGATAGTTTTTTGTGGCATAATGGTAGTAAGATAGGAATCCTATAGATCATCCAGACATGCACAATAGCTCCTAGGTTAACATTATCAATTTCTTTGTTTTAGCATGGGATTTAAATGTGAATTAAATCATTCCTTTTATTGCATTTAGAACATAGACTATATGGAGGAATATTTAATGATCATACATGGTTCTTCCTTTAGTTTCTCACTCTAGAACTTGAGAGAGATGGGAGAGCATTAAAAATTTGTGAAAATAGTCGTGATCACTACTCTCGTGTCTATAATCCACTTATATTCTTAGGTTTTACTTTAAAAATTACACTTTAGTCCCTAAAATGTTATAATATTCATTTTATACCATTGTTCACACTTATTAATTAATTAAACTTTCCATAAATGTCAGGAATATTTTTTCATGATATTGGTTGGCATGATTGTGTGACTTGATCAAAGACACTCTAACATTGGTCGAAGCTAGTTTAGTTTGATCATACGTTTCTTATTATAACCTAAGGTAACAATAGTGGGTATTCCTTTACACTTCCATAATGTTTTTAACTATTTATCTAAGCATATCACATATATACACTAAATTTATTGATTATATATAGGTATGTATTGGTGGTGGCCGACTAATATTTAATCATACCCTAATCAAGTATCCATGACACTTTAGTACACGAGTGGCCTTCACAATTTATATTTTTAGGTGGGGGATAGGCCATATATTTCATGAATATGAATGATAGGTTGGGTGAGATTAGATATTGGGATGATGTGAGGTCTTGGGATAGAAATAAAGCCATAATGTCTTTTATTTTTATTATATATGATTATCCTAATGGCTATGTAACAACTCATGTTAGGATATAATCCATTATTTTAATATTTATCTGTATTCCTTAATTATTTATTTATATTATTCTTAAATATATTAATTTATTCTAAAAATAAAAAATAAATTTTTTATTATATTTATTTATTATCATATTTTATTTAAAGGTTTAATTTTTAAATTAATGAATTTTAATTTCAAAAAATAAACATTATTTTTAAATTTAGTATGCCCAAATTATATCAGGATAAATTTTTGTGAATTTTTTGAATATATTTATTTTAAAGGGACAATGAAAAATACTATTTTTTTTGTCAAAAACAATATTTTATTTTAAAGTATTTTCATGGTTAAATTATGGTTTGGATTAGTTTTATTTTTTCACTAGGTAATTTTGATTTAAGATAATAAAATTACAGGGTTTTAAATGTGTTTTTCAATGTAATTTTGAAAAAAACATTTTATATTTAAAAAGGGAATATTTATGAAAAACTGTCTTCGTTGCATTTTTATGATTTAATATTAAAATACATTATACAACTTATGTGTTTTGAATTTTGAAAAATCAATTCCATATTTTGAATCAATGGGTCTATATTTATTAAATATGTCCCTTTTATTTTTGTACAATATGAATAGTAACCTTAGTAATCTTTATGACCACGATAAAGGGTAAATCGGGTAATTTTGATTAATAAAATAATGATATGAACTATTAAATGATCCAAACACTTACCTAAATCTTATTTTATTAGTATATATCAATCATAAGTATCCAATTGTTGAATTAATGACCTTTTGGGTCCACATGTATGAGATAATGACCATTATAATATTTTATTTAATGAAAAATCAAACATTTCATACTCTTATTTTTAATAACTGTAATTATTTTTATATAGTGTTATCCGATGAATATGATTTACTATAAATATTATTTTGAAAAATAAAATATTTATCTTAATCATGGTAATTTATTTTTAATTTATAGGGAAGAAATAATTACCTTATCCTCTTTCACAACCCTAATGTTGTAATTATTTAATTAATATGAAATCAAATGAATGATATTAAAAATATAAAAAGACATATAATTTAAGAAAATTAATGTAATCAATGAATTTTATAGATGAAAATTTAATGTTGGAGATATTTTAAAATAATTTATTTTATTTTTGAGTGTTATCATTATTTTATTAAAGTCAATGTAATGAATAGTTCTTAAAATTGACATTATGGATATTTTATAGTAAATAATATTTTAATTAATGTCATAAAATTCATAAAACACATAAATTTAAAAAATTTATCAGTGTATGTTTTAAAATTATATTAATGTTCCATTTATGGAACTTTTCTCATTTTATAGATATTATATTGACCATTAAAGAATAAAAATACATGTTGTCATATTAAGAGTTAAAGGTGTTAAATAAGAGTTAAATCCAAAAGATAAGTGTATAAATATAGTCAAAACTTATCTAAATTTTATTATATGAGGGTATATAAAATCATAATTATTCTATCTTTGAAATAATTCACTTTGGAGCTATTTGGAATTGAAAATTAATTTATATTAATTTAATATTTTTAGAAATTCCTATAGTTCCCCTCTCATATCATATAAAAGTTTGGATTTTCTTTTCATTTCATCAAACTTGAAAAACCATTTGGTGCGTCCAAGCCCTACTAAAATACCTTTCAATAATCCCACCCATAATTACAGATGTCTTGGTTTAGACAGATTACCAATCCTATAGGGATTAAGGTGTTAAGAAAAAAAGGTTTTACAAAGAATAGGAAGATAAAGAACATATGGGACAAGTCATACTCAAGGTAAGGGGGTTTATTTTAAAAGATATCTTTTAAATATCCAATTAAAACTCCCTTGTTCTAAAAAATCCAACTTTTCTAAAAATGGTTTAAAAAATTATTTTATTATTTTTCCATTATTATTTAATATAATTTATACCAATATTTTACTTTTTACAAAATAGTTTGAAATGAATATTTTTGTCATTTTCTAAACAAAGTACTTTGTGATTTTTCTAAAAAAATACAAAACAATTTTTTAACATATAATTCATGATTTTTTTCTCCCACTTTCATGATTAATATTTTCTTTAAATATTCTTTTACAAGTTTTTTGGTTTTTTTCAAAGAAAATATTTTCATTTATAATTGCACTATTTTTAAAATCTATTTTTTTAAAATGGAAATATTATTTTCATCAAGAATGTTTTGAATGATATTTTATTAAAATAAAGTCACCCTTTAACTTATTATTGGTATTTTTGTATTGAAAATGGGTTTTAAAATGGAAAGGTTATTTTAATATCTCAAATTGTTTTGAATATGGGTTTTAATGAGTTTTCAAAGGTTTTATGATGAAAAGTGAAAGAATAAAATATTTTATTCATAATATGGTACTTGATCTTAATATGTGAAACTATTGATCCTGATACAGCTTATATGAAGGGTTGATCCCCATTATCGCTCAAGGGTGATCCCAATATAGCTTATTCGTTGGATGTTTCTAGATAGAATCAGGTGATCCCGTTGTAGATTTAGGTACTCCATGATAGAGCTTCGATGCATTGGGTAATGTACCATGTCTTTTGAGGAAGTAAATAGGGAGTTCCCAAAGGGTTTCTAATATGGATTTTACTAGCCTCCAATTTTTTCTGACATGAGTTTAAAATGGGTTATGAATGTGATTCTCAATGTTGAAAAGGGGTTTTATTTTCTTGTTATAAGTTTTGATGTTTTTATTTGAGAAAAAAAAGTGTGTATTATTTTCAAATTAAATATTTTATTTCATACACTCAAATAACCTTGATGATAATGGTAAAAATTACATGGGTTTTCATGTTTTTAAAAAATTCATCATATTTCTTCTTTTTATGTCATTTACTAAGATTTTGGGGCTCATACCATGATTTTTTTAAAATTCATAGGGTTTACGGATTAGTAAGAGAAAATAAGAAATCAATTATGTCATGAATATTTTTCATAAAATAAACCTTGGTTTATTTTTAATGTTTCATATTTTGAAAAATGGATATTGAGCAGAAGTGTCTACTTTGTAACATATAATTTGTTATGTATGAGTGATGGGATAATTATTTAAAGGTATACATCAAAAATATCATCATGAATATTATAATCTGAGTTATAGTTAAAAGACACTATAATATGTAATACTTAAGGTTGGGTCATTATAGTTGGTATTAGAGAATATTTTAAACAATTTTGGTTATTAGGATGTTTTCATGTGAGGTTATATTAAGAGAAATTGACATCATTATGGGTTTATAATTTTAGGGTTGATCATAAATTCTATGTGTTAGATAAACCTTTTAATATAAAATGTAATGAAATTTTATGGAGACTAATGGTATTTTTGGTGACATTTTTTTAGGTAATTGTGTGTTATTACATTTTAGGATTCAGAATTGTAATTATGAGAAAAACATTAAGGTAAAAACATTACATTAATATTAAATATATTAAGGATTTTTTTATTTTATCACATTCATGGGAATGATTTAAGTATTATACTAATATATTTTTAGTAAAATGACATCCTTTATGTTGGGTGAAAACCCTTTGCATTTGGAAAGGTCATGACATTTGAACCCACAACCAAAAGGTGGCAAGGGTTCCTCACCTACCACTATATTAAATGAAGTCCCAATTAGTATGAAATTTTCTATTTAGTAAAAAGATTTTATGGATGAATAATAAGTTGATTTTTGAAATATATTTTTTTACATAAAGATACCCATTGTGATTGAAATTGATTTTGTGATTAAGTTATTAGTTTTATTTTTGAAAAATATCACTATAATTTTGGGATCTATATATGATACTATATGAATTTATTTGATAAATAAAGGTTGAATAATATTTTGGAAGCACATATGATTTTATTATGGCTTCATGGTGATTTAGGTTATTTATAGAAATGACTAGAATATATTGGAAATTATATGGTTTGGTAATATATATTGTGGAGTGAGAATTTAAGAGTCAATGATTTTATTTGGAGACAAATAATAATTTTTTTGGTAGATAATGTGGTTAAATACTTCTTATTTTTGGGTTTTAATATTAGTCTTGAATATATTTGAGGGAATTTAAGTATATTTATTTATTGAATGATCTATGTTGAAATTTAGGTATTACTATTGAAATTTAGAGATTAAAAGTAGTTTTTATTTGGTTGAAGGTCTATTAATTAAAGGAGTTATCTAATATTATCCTAACCATTTTGGTTTTTGGTTAATGTATTAGTATTTTAGGAGTATCTTGTAATACTTTTGGGTAGTTATGTGATTAATTTTAAGTTTATTCTAGTTCTTCAGGCATGAAAAATTAATCTTGAAGACTCACCATTGGGGGAAAAATGGGTTTTTGGTGAAAACTTATTAAAGGATAAAATTATAATTTTCATGTAATTTTATTTACTTATTTTCTTAGTCTAGGTATTAAACTAATTCCTAAACTCTTATAAAATTATTTTAGAACAATAGTTTTTTCTGTATACTCTTCTTGGCGATAAATCAATGTCCTTTTATCCCATCCCAAATTTATGATTTTTTAGTTGTTAAATTTATCATGATCCTATTATCTATCAGTATCCTTCATTACTTGGGAGTCAGTTTTATCTTCCATAACCATGCCTTAACTTCCCCTAAAAGTTTTTCTAGAAGTTAACCAAGTATGTTTTACTCTAGATGATATTTTTACATCCCATTTCTCTCTTATCAAGTGGAATTTTTATTAATATCTTTTAGGATATGGGATTACAACAAGGGTTTAATTTATAACCCTTTTGGACCACCTGGATGTGATTATGACCTCAATAATATTTTATTTAAAGAAGTAAAACATTTAAAAATATTATTTTTAACAAGTGTATTATTTTTAATACATTTTAATCTAGACGATATGTTCAACTTAAAATATTATTTTGAAAGATATAAGATTTATATTCATAAATGTAATTTATTTTTTATTTTTATTTAATTAATAATTATCTTAATATCTTTCATAATTATCAAACAATAATTATTTAATTAATGGAAAAATCAAATAAATTATATTAAAAATATAAAAAGAAATAAAATTTGAGATAATTAATTTAATCCAATAATTTTGTAGATAATATTTATATGTTGGGGATATGTTAAAGTAATTGGTTATAATTTTATATTTTATCATGATATTATTAAATTCAATCTAATTAATATATATTAAAATTGACATTATGGATATTTTTTAGTAAATAATGTTTTAATAAATGATAAAAAATTCTTAAAAATCATGACTTTTATTAAGTTATTAGAATAATGTAAAAAATGTCAATCAAGATTCATTTATTGGTATTTTATAATTTTATAATAACTATATTGTCCCTCAAAGAATAAAAATTCATGTTATCACTATAAGAGGTAAAAGGGTAAAATAAGGGTTAAAACCAAAAGATAAGTGTATAAATATTGTAATTTTTTTCTAATTTTTATTCTATGGGGGAAATTATACACATAATAATATTATATTATAAATAAATCAATTTTTATCTATTTTTAAATAAAAAATAATTTCTATTAATTTAATATTTTGAGAAATTCAATGTGCACCTCTCCCCTATCTTATAAATAGGAACCATCTCTCAATTCTTCACACTTAAAAACCGATTTTTTTCCAATCCCTACTCATATACCTTCCAATAATCCCTCACATAATTTAATAGGTCTTAGTTTTCATATAATAATAATCTTATAGGGCATAATATTTTAAGAAAAAGAGGTTTTCCAAAGAAGAAGGAGATAAAGAATGTACTTGATGAGTCAGACTCATGTTAAGGGACTTTATTTTAAAAATTATCTTTTAAATATATCCTTAAAAATAATCTTTATTCCATATAAATATTTTCTAAAATTTTTTTAATGAAGGTTTATATTATTATTATATTCTTTTTTAAAGTTATTTACATATGTTTGACTTTTTTATAAATGTTTTGATAAGAATATTTTTTTTATTTTCCAAAACAAGGTATATTGATATTTTCAAACAAAAAATTATAAGGAATGTTTTTTAACTTTAAAGGCATGATAATATTTTACCACCTTCATGAATAATATTTTCTTTGAAAATTAATTTACAATTTTTTAAGCTTATTTTAAAAGAATTTTTTTTCTTTTATAATTGCACTGTTGAAAAATTAATTTTTTCAAAATGGAAATATTATTTTTTTGAAGAATATTTTTAATGAAATTTTACTCAATGAAAATTCCTCTTTTCCTCATTATAGTTATTTTGGTATTTAAAATGGGTTTTTAAAATAAAAGGGTATTTTTATATCTGAAAGTGTTTTACATATGATTGTTAAAGAGTTTTTCAAAAGTTTTATGATGAAAAGTGAAAGAATAAAATATTTCATTAAAAATATTGAACTTGATAATTATATGTGAAATGGGTGAGTTTGATAGATCTTATAAGAAGGTTTTACCCCCATTATAGATCACTAATGAACCTAATATAGCTTATACATTGGGTGAACCTATTATATCTTTCCGTGCACTCATATCGTGCTCCAATGAATTGGGTAGTGTGACTTATATTTTTATTAAATAATGAGGGAGTTAATGAAGGGTTTCTCCAATGTATTTAACTGGGCTCTATAAATTTTTAACATGACATTAAAAATGGTTGTGAATGTGATGCTCTATGTTTCCAGAAAGGGTTTTTATTTTCGTGCTTTGGGTTTTAATATTTTAATCTGAGAAAAAAGTGTGTGTTATTTTCAAATTAAATGTTTCATTTCTTATTCTCAAAGAAATTTGAAGATAAATCTAAAAATAACATCAATTTTAATTTTTTTACTAGACTAACCGATTTCTTTTTTTCATGTCATTTACTAAGATTTTAGGGCTCATCATTTTTTTAAAATGTTCTTATAGGGTCTAAGGATGGGTAAGAGAAAAGAATAAGTTAAAATGAATGTCATGAATATTTATCATAAAAACAAAAATTGTTTTATTTTAAAAAAATTATATTGTGAAAAAATGGATATGGAGTAGAATTGAATACTTTGTAATATATAAGTTGTTATGTATGATTTTGGAAATAATACTCCAAAACTATAAACCAAAAATACCATCAAGATTATTTGATTGTAAATTATAGTTCAAAAATTCTATAATATTTAATGCTTAAGTTTGGGTCCTTACAACATATCATTTTTTGTGTGCAGGCATGACCATGAGTCTATATGATTATTTTCCTCTAAATTCATTATTCATCATTGGTGGCTATTTTATATTTAATTTTCATAAATTTTTGGATGATTATTTATTTTTGATGTCGTTTGGTTATTTTTATTTGATATGTTTTACTCTGATATAAGGGTATAGTTTTCCCATGGTAACACCCTAGACCATTGTTTTTAGTCAACAATATCAAGTGTATGGAAATGAACGCATGAGTTCTAGTAGCATCATCTATCCAGAAACTAAGAAGTGGTCATGATCTAGGTAGATTACATTTCTCATGATATTTGGTTTCATGATATCTCTAGTAAACAAACTGAATTTTTTTCCTTAAGAATCAATCAAAGAATTATTTAAAATATTTAATTTGAAATCACCAAAACAACCACATTATCATTATCATTAAAAATCATCAACAAAGTTCTCATGAAATTTTGAATATTATGATGAAATTCGCTATTATTAAAAAATATAAAAATCTTCACATGTTCATGAGGTTGTAGCACTACCACATAGTACAGTTCATGTAGTATAAAACACATCTATTATTAACAAAAACACCTTTATTTTGATGATTAGATCTCATATATAATAAAAATCCTTGTGTAATGTTTGATTAATGAGAAAAAAACATGAATAATAATATAATTTATACAAATATTCTCCATCTATTTAGAATTAATGTTTTGAATTTCTCCTCAAATTCCTCCTAAAAATAACATTTCATTTTTCCTTGGAATATGAATTTTATATTCTCAACATACCATTACATAGGTCATAAATTACGTTTACATGGACAACATGTACTCATATCACACATATTCTCCATGAGACCACACCTATATTAATCTCCTTCACACATGCACTACAACCTAATAAAACATATCCAAGATCAACTGACACATACATGTATTGAAATGACACATATGTTTTTTTTCCTTCCTTCTCACATAACTATAAATTCACTCAAAAAAATATAGAATGACTTGTACACACATCCCTTTACCACTAAAATGAAAAAATATATGGATGCTTAAAAACTAATTGACAACCAGGGAGTTTTCCATTTGGATTAAACTTCCAAATTTCATCCTTAATTCAAGTATCCTCAAAACCTCCTTAACTCACCTCTCACATAGGGTTGAAAATAAAGACAACATATTTAAAAGTTCAAAGAGAACTTCAATCTACCCATTTGGATTTATTGTAAATCCTTTCAAATAGTTATTAAAATCATCTAGAAACTAAACCTCTCTTTCAAGAGACACCCAATATTATCGTCTTCCAAAAGAAGAACTTCTTGACACCAAACCCTAGGTTAGAGAAATGATTTTGAGAGAAAATCATCCCTCGGTGATAAGAAATTGTTTTGACATGTGATAAAGTTATATCCCCTCAATCCATGTAATCATCACTTAAAAAACTATCCCTTTTCACAATAAACACAACCATTGGATAATAATTAAAATGATATAAATGCACCTACCCCTAATTGAAAAGCTAAATTTCAAGCCCAGAGTAGTGCACTTACTTATCTCCCTTTGAAAATAAAATCCAAATCTATGTGGAGGAACCTCCCAAATCCTTTTAATTATGTGGGACAGGCTGAACACTTGTGTTTATCCTTAATAACTCAAATATTTACTTAGAGATATCCTTGGTGAAAATACCAGAAAATAAATCTTAAGTGGGAATAAATTATTGCTTGATATCTCCATTGACTACCCTCTCTTTAATAAAATGAAATCTTATATCAATATACTTGGACCTAGTGTATTGAACTAGACTTTTAGAAATGTTTGTAAAACATTTATTATCACAAATAATCATTAGAGTAGTTTCAAATTTCACATTAAATAATCTAGATGCTCCTTTATCTAAATTATTTGATCACAAGCACTAGTAGAAAAAATATATTTAGTTTTAGTTGTGATCACTATGACTGATTATTATTTATTATAGGGCCAACTCACACAGCTACCTTCCATGAAAAAAATTTCACTTGATGTAGAACTTATATCCTCATAGTCACATGTACAATCAACTTATATAAATCCATACATATTCATTTTTTCCAATCATTTAAATCATACCACAGCCTATAGTCACATTGATATATATGAGAACTCATTTGGAAGCAATAGGATTTAAATCATTCGGTTCACTCTCATATCTAGCATAGAGACTCACCGTATGCACAATATATAATCTAGGATCCATGAGATAATGCAGAATCTCATTCAACCTTTCAAAATCTATTTGATTCACACTCTCACCTTCAGTATCTTTAGACAAATTTAGTCCCACTTGAATGGGTGTAGACACTAGATTTGATTCTTCTATTTAAAACTTCTTCAAAAACTATCTTCAGTGCATCACTTAGGATAAAAAAACAAAACATTCCCTATGAATGACTTATAACCCCAAGAAATATCTCAACTCATATAACATATAAATATAAAATTTTCACTTAATTTTATTGGTAAATTCTTGAGAATAATTCTCATGATAACCTGGAAAAATGATATCATCAACATATACAATTATAGCAAGTGTACTTGTATCAATTTATTTGATAAATAGTCTATTGTATACTTTTCCTTCGAAGAATTTTAATTCCTTAAATCATTCATAAATCCTTGAATTCTAGGATCTTGGTTCTTTTTTAACCCATAAAAATCCTTCTTCAATTTTCATACAATTATATTATCATTCTCAAGAAAAAACCATCAAGTTACTTAATATATACCTCTTCTTCAAGATCAATATTTAAAAAAGAATACTTGACATCCATTTGATAAATTTTACAATTTATATAGGATACCATAAGAAAGGAGAATCCTAATATATTCCCACATTACAACTAAAGTAAAGGATTCTTCAAAATCAGCACCTTCTACTTGGGAGTATCCCTTGAATAAAAGTCTGCCTTTTCTCCTGATAACTTTTCCCTAATCATTCAACTTGTTTCTAAAAACCCACTTGGTAATAATGAAGTTTTTATACTTCGGTCTTGGGAAAAGATACCATATGTTATTATTTTCTATTTGTACTAGTTCATCATTAATATCCTCAATCCACTCCTCATGTTTAAAGGTTACTTTCACTAATTTAGGCTCAACTTAAGAGATAAGTGAGGTATTATTTTAAAAATCCAAACTTTTTTATGAACAATTTCAGACTATTATACAATGATATTATTTGTCTCCACATGTTTATTTGACCTTTGGTAATTCTATTTTCTATTATAAGTATCCTTCTCCTCATCATTGATCTGATTTGAATAAACTCAACTATTTATGGCTCAGATTATTCTTGTACAACACCTTCTTGCATCTAATCCTACTTGTT
The DNA here is from genome assembly GCA_963277665.1 of Viscum album. Classification (NCBI taxonomy): domain Eukaryota; kingdom Viridiplantae; phylum Streptophyta; class Magnoliopsida; order Santalales; family Viscaceae; genus Viscum; species Viscum album. The sequence continues at coordinate 870,513,037 of OY728147.1, read as the reverse complement.
GTTTTCATCTTTATAATAAATATTTATTGCAAATATATCTTTAATTATAGTCATTTTCAATTATTATTAAAGCAGAGCATTAAACTACCTTTTCAGTCTTTGATTTTGACACTTTTCTCATTTACCACATGATAGATATATCGAAAATATCCTCATTAGCCTTTTCATCAAACTTTCTGAGTGTTGATTTTTTAATATTAATAACACATGGACAAACAAACACTCATAATTAGTCCACAACAGTATTCCTTTTATATAAAATTTCATGGGAAGTCATATTGGAATTTGGTCTGACTAAACATATTTTTTGAGTATAGACTACTATGAATACAACTTCTATCCATTTTTTTGGGATTCTATATTCTAGAAAAATGGATCTTCTCATTTAGACTAAGGTATTATTCTTCCTCTCATTAATTCATTTTTTTGGTATGTATACAGATTGTTATAATGGTATTTTATTCATTGTTTTTCAATATAAGATTCAAATACTCTACTAGTAAATCCCTTCCCATTATCAAATCTGAATTTCTTGATGCACATCCCCAAATCTTTCTCAATTGTTCTTATGAATGTTTTAAACAATTCCATTACCTCAGAAATATACTTTATAAACATCACATTGGTCATTCTAGTGTAGTCATTAGTAAATGTGATGACATAATTGTTACCTTCAGTTGAATTATTTCTCATGGTTCTATATAAATTTGAGTATACTCAAAAGGCTTAGTGATCAGAATTTAAACTCTTTTATAACTCCCTTGAGTGATTTTTTCTTTTAGCACATCCCAATATCTTCTCCCCTTTACCTTTTAAGGTGAGGAAAGTCTCTCACAATGTCACCCTTGAAAATATTTCTCATTATTCTCAAAAAAATATGACCCAAAATTTTATGCCACAGTTTATTTTAATATTTTAAACTCAAATAGCAAGAAATTTTTGAGTCTCCAAGATAATAAATATTTCCATTGGCTCTCTAACCTAAAGTAATAATCTCTCCATATTTTATTCTCTTGATAAGATAAAGGTTTCTCATAAAATTACCTCATTTCCATTATCACACAGATGAATCACACTTAACATATTATGTTTGATCCCATCAATAAATAATCTATCTTTTGATTTTAATTTTTGAGACTTAGTGGCCATTAATTTTCAAAAGAGATTTCATTTCTAAAATCAGCCACACCACTATTATGTTTTTCATTATTTTAAAATATTTTTATATATCCAATAATGTATGATTCATCCACTTTAAAGAAATCCATGTCTTTCTCCCCTACTGTTGGGCCCATCCTCACCGATCTTATTCAGCAGGCTCTGTCATTGGCCCATCAATAAAAGAAATATATTTACTATAATTATATAATTATTTAAATAAATATAATTATTTATAATTATAATTATGAATAGATATATTTAAAAATATTTTTACATATTAATAAATATATTTATAAAACTATATATATATATTAATATAATTATATCAATATAATAATATAATAATATATAATTATAAACATAATAAATATATTTATTATTTTTATATATTAATTATAATTTTATAATTATATAAATATTTTTGTTTATTTTATAATTACTTTTTTAAAAATATTATATATATTTAAAATTTTATAATTAACTATTTAAGTCTATGCCACACATACACATATTCACATGTTATATATATATGTACATCCCACATTCATGTGTGTATTTATACATACACATATATACATATGTACACGTACAATATCTATATGTACACATAAACAAAATACATACGCACAAAACATAATGCATACACATAAACATTTATATAAATATATAAGTTTAAATATCACATATAAACAATACATCATTTATATTTATATGATTATTTAAGTTATTAAAAAGTATATCTATCAATATATCATATTTATATTAATTATATACATGCATTTTGAAATTAATGTATATAAATAACCATTAATTTCTTAATATAAATATGATAATATTATATAATGAATAAATATATGTATAAATAAATATTACAAAATGGTTAAATATATTTTTAATATTATTAAATAATATATAATAATATATAAATAAATAAAATTTAGTAAATTAAAAAAATATTAAAAAGTGAATTCGTAATATTTTCACATACATGTACACATGATAGACATACATATGTACACATACACATCCACAAACACACACAAACAGTTATACATGTACATATATTTTAAAATATTTAATATAAATATAAATATATATTTAAATTAATATAGTAATTTATATATTATATAATTGTTTAAATAAAATATTAATATGTCATATTTTTTTTAATTATATACACATTTTGTAATTAATGCATATAAAGAAACTAGTAAACAGTTTACCTAATATAAATTTGATATTTTTTTTATATAAATTATGAATATAAGCATCATTTTTTATTAAAAGTTATATAAATCATATTTATATATTATATTTACATATATATACTTATTATAATATAAATATTACTGAAAATATATAAATATTTATATATAAATTAAATTACTCATTATGACCTTTATCAGTGCCATAAAAAAGCACTGACAAAGGGAACCCTTTTATCCATGTTTTCTGCAAGCACTGATAAAAGTACCTAATTTATCAGTTCTTTTTGTCTAGAGTTGTTAAAGTCTAGTGATGCATAATGAATGATTCGTGGTGGTGAAAACAACATCATAAACATTTCATAATGAAATAACAATAAAAATTTACAAAGAATGACATACAGGAAAAAACAATAACCATAGAAACCATTCAAAAGTATGTTTTTGTCACTTAAGGAACTCATTATCAACCAAAATTTGAGAAATTTATAATCTCATTCGTGAGTGTCATCGGGAATTTCTATCAATGAGCGTGTATTGTTCTATCGACTTGATAGCTTTATCAATGTGCATAATTCATAAAGTGAGTTGAGTTGAGGACACAAGTTTGATTTCATGGGTGGAGGTCTCCGAGTTTCCAGGCCTAAGGACACATGGAAGAATAAAGACTTATCATGACACAATGAGTTCTCATCTCACTACATTAAAGGACTAAGACTTATCACCAAGTATATATTGATCAAATGAGGTCATAGTATCATTTATTCAATTCTATATATAGTGTATCAAGTCCACGGAAAGTTGTTGAATTTTTTTGGAATCATAGCCAATGTAAAGAATCTATAAACTTGTGATTGGCGAGAACAAAGTTAATGTAATATTCCTTGGCAAAGGAGAAATCAAAGGAAAATGTAAAGGAAGATTCAAAGCCAAATTCAACTAAAAAAAATTCAAATTAGCATTAGAGTTGGTTCCCTTGAACCAACTAAATAGTATTTTTGATTACCTGTATATTCATTGTAATTGATATCTATAATCTTATGATCACATCATGATTATTCTTATTTCTGACATTTTATATGATAATTTCATAAGGTTACTTGTTGTACTGGAAGGTTATAGTATTTTCCCACTATATTGTGAACATTTAATTATTATAAATATATCTTTAAATGTGTGATCTATGATCGAATAATATCATCAATTGAGACATATATGATAAAGACTATCTGGTATAGGAGACTTAAAAGACATTGAACATTATTCTCATGAAGTATTCCCTAGGTAATCTCAAAGAGATTAAGTTATGAGAAAAACCTACCAAAAAGAAATATATATGTTATATGTGTCATTGAATATTTCTATCTGTAGATGCATGTATTGAAACTTAGACTTGAGGATATTACTAATTCATATCTCGAGACACATATTTTGATGTATTAATGAGAACTATAAAGATATATTCTTACAATGATATAGGATATGTTGGCTGCATCACAATTGATATGAAATTAATGAACAAGTCAATAAAGGATTTTTTCCTTCTGTGTTTAATGGAATTAGATATCTTAGGCCACTTGATGGGAATTGAATATCTTGATTAAGTCCATGACCATGAAAATTTAAAATTATAAATTTCACTTAGGAAATTTTAAAGAAATATATTTAATCGTACAGATTAAGGACTCGTGTGACACAACTTGCTTGATGAAATACCGAGATATTGGATTATACTACATTGTGAGTGTTCCTATGATATTTCAGTTATTGTGTCATTAAAATATTTCTCTATGGGTTTGTTAACATATTTATAAACACAAATCTTGAATTTTAGGCGTGTTCGACCTGGTGAAAATGAGAAAGGGGCCTAGAGCGACACATATAGAGTGCAACAAAAATCTCAGTTAAATCATATATGAATTTTAGAATAAATTTTATTCTCAAGTTTTGAGGGCTAATAATTATTCCGTTTTGGTTGATCATATATATTTAGTCACCAGTTATTCAAGAGAATAAAAAATTGAGTTAAATATTATATAAATACTTATTCACAAGATAATTATTATTTTATTTATACAAATATATGATATTTTTGTATCTTTGGTTAGTTTAAAAGATATAAAATATTAATTTCCAATTTAGTGAATATAATATTTATTTATTTATTTATTTAATAATTCTATGATATTTATTTATTTAAATAAATAATAATTATTCAATGTCCAATAAATATCTATGAGGAAAGACAAACCAAGTTAAGGGTTTATTGGAAATGATATATTAAATATCATTTAAATAAATATTCATTAATTTATTTAATAAATGATATTTATTTTATCCACATGTATTGCGTGTGCCAAGGAAATAATAATAATAATCAAAATAATAATCAATGTGGGGTTTGAAAAGGATTAAGATAATTATAAAGGGGCCATGATAAATTATTTATTCTCTAACCTAGCTCTATAAATACAGGGTTATGTCATTTACTAAGTTTAGAAAAAAGAGACATCATTGTGAACAATGAATCATCTCTAAAAGAATTACCTCAAAACTAGAGATAAAATCCTCTAGAACTTTAATTCCTAGCATTTTTAAGAGATTTTGAAATTCAAGATAAGTTTTAATTTTGGAATTAGTCGATGTACCGAATTTTGAACCGGGATTCAAAATAACGTTCCAAGAGATTGAACTCCTACAAGGATGTGTTTTAGACATGGTTGAGTTCTCGAGTACATTTTAGGGGCTTGGAGGAGTCTCAGGTGAGGTTTGGTGGATCATGCAACATGAATTATTGAAAAACAACATGTTGGTCGGTGGTGTCTGGTATCAGTAGAATCTATTACTAGTGGCCACTAGCCAGTGGATGGGTCATTAATGGGGTAAGAATAATGATTCATCCCCCTAAAACATAATACATGGCATCCCCCTCTTGTCCTCATTCTTTTGCTTGCACAGCTAGGGGTCAGACCCCCTCTTATTCCATTATCTCCCTTGGTTTGGGGAGCTCCTTGATGTTTTTTTCTTGGCATTTATACTAACATATATTGATATTACCCTCCCTCCTACATTGATGCCCCTTCTCTGGTTATATATTTAGTTCCAATTCCACTGGATCATGGTAGAATCAGCTGAATGCTATAATTCTTTCACTCTACCTAGAAAGAGTGACCTACATCACCGTCTACATATACATCTCATAATTTTAGCTAAGGAACATTAAAAAGTAAATTTATTTTACATTTTTGATTAAAATTAAATTTAAATTCCTATTGAATTGGTGTTCCTTGTTGAGGTTTTCACTTGAAGTAGGGATAAGAATTTGAGATAGACCCTTGGGTAATCATTGGGTGTAGTTTTGGTACAACAACAATATTCAGTGAGAAATTGGGAATTATTCATATTTTGATAAAATGGGTAAAATGATTTTAAATGGTTATAATTTTTTGTGCATAATGCTTTAGTGTGGCTTAGGTGTTGGGAGTGTGAGTGATGACTATTTGATCTAATGGTGGGATTTGGAGAGGGAAAGCAATGAGTTTTTGGGTAGTCTATAAATGGATAAAGGTTTTTAAATGAGGTAAGTGGTATTATGTATTTTCCTCATGGTTTTTATGCTTTTGATATGTGTCTAGTGAGTTGTGGTCTCACCACTTTAGGCATCTCTATTTTTTTGATTTTGGTTTTTGAGTTAAATTAAAAGTTTAAATTGAAATTTTTGATCAAATTGAACCCCTTGATCTAAGTGAATAAGTGCCTAGGAAAAAATGGTCCTAAGACACTGACTTGATGCCTTAATAATCTATGGAAGAGGATTTGATTGAGTATTTCCTTGATATGTGTTAACCCTCCCTGAGGGGTTCGACCTAAGTGGATGAAACAAGTTGAACTAAGTCAATAGGTCCTTGTTTTAGAACCCTGGATTCCCCTAGTTTGGATATATAAAAACCATGACATACTCAACCCTAGAAGTCCTAGGGTATCTTCATGGATTCCTTGGAGTCGTTGGGCTCATAATTCTGACCTAGGGAAAGTGACCCTCTCATATTTGTTGTGACTAGGTGAAAGACATTAGACAGACCAGACATGAGTTGGGTGAGTGGGACAACTACGTAAAACCATGGGTTGAAGTTGGGCCATGAGACATTTACCTAGACTAAAAAATTATGACCTCCCTTGGAGTTCATGTGGTTGATCACGTGTTGACCGTACTGGGAATCATGTTTTCTCTAAGATATAGGTGTTTTCCTAAAAATATAATTATGAACTAGTGTATCCCAAGAGGGATTCCCTAAATTGTATGTTATACTAGAGGACCATGTCGATGTCATTGATAGAATGACCCTAAATGGTTGTTTGGGTTGGATAGTGATGTTTTTATATGTCACATAGAACCTAGTCCAATGTGTGAGCCTAAAGGGATTTGGATAACAGTGTTGGGTATGGGATTTCAACCATCCCCTATGTTTTATTTTATTTATGGTTGGTTATGTAATTTTACCCTGGGGAAGACATGATATAGATGGGATTCCATGGATTAGATCCAGATATACCAATAGGGGTTGCATGGATATGGATTTAGGTTATGTGATTGGAGTTTCCACATATTTAGAGCTTGGTAAATTGGGTTTCCATGGTTTTGGATCCCCGATATGGATGGGAGTTACCATGGACTTGGATCTTGGAAGTTTGGACTGTTGTGGGATGGGTCCCTAACGTCTTCAGGATATGGATGGGCGATGGTATGGATTTAGTGGTTAATGATGAGGATACCATGTATTTGGAGCCCAGATATTTATGAGTTCCATCATGGACTTAAATATCATATGTTCTTTCTATAGTGTTATAGATCCCCATATTCACGAGGATATGGATTGGAGAGACCTTTTATCTAGAGCTATGTGTTGCGGTTTCCATGGATTTAGAGCCTGAAATTTGGAATGTCATAAGATGGGACCCCATATTCATGAAGAAAATTTATGGAAATCATGGATTTTTATTTCACATGTACATTTGTTAGCATGACCATTGTGATGTGCTTAATAACACCCTAATACGAGTATATGTAGGAATGGTCGGTTGAGGTCATAAACCTAAGGATCAAAAATGGTTATTTATTGGTTTATTTAACTGTAGTATAATTATATATTATGATCATGTCACATACACACATCACAAAATTTTAAGTATTATACGAAACCATTTTGATGGTTACCTACTGAGTTTTGTACTCACACCCAGCTCAGACCACCATTTCCCTTGGGTACCTGAGTACACTCTCAGTTGGTTGAAAGAATAAGTTGGGATGAAGCTCGGGTGTGACTGATTGAGATAAATGAAATGATTAAATGTTGATTTGTATGAGACATGGATCATAGTTATAGTGGAGGTTAATATATTTTATTTATTTTTATTCTGTACTAGTATATGTGATTGACTCAATGGGTGATTAGTCTTTTATGACAACATGTACTGTGTGTTATTTTTTATCAGTCTTGTTTATTTATTTCTTCTACTCATAGTTTTTTTGTGATGGTTGATATTTTTTAATTCTATATGATATTTCAAATAATGTAATAGGGGGTGTATCCTCTCCATAATAACCCCTTAGACCCCCACCACTAGTAGAAATCCTCTAGTGTTCGGGGAGGTGCAACTGAGGCCATGTGGTGAACCAGTCTTGTTACTGTTCATGGAGTGATATGGGTTGGGATATTACAATGTGGTATCAATGATTGTTTTTATTTTATTTTACTAGTTTTGGATATGGTATATATGAGATATTATAATGTTTCAAAACTTGTGATGGTACCCAAATTGGTTCATTACAAATACCTTTTCTAGTGGAAGTCCAGGTTACCATGGGTATGAGATTAGTTTTATTGGATTTTGATGTAATAATTGTTTTGATTTTCAACCAGTGTGATACAAATGATTTTTGAGATTTATGTTATATTATTTATTAGTTTTTTGGATCCTTGACCATTTGAAAGAATCCAATAGTAGATTTGTCCCTTAGCATGTTGTGGAAAGAGGTGTCTTATGAATCATATCAATAAAGTAGGATTCACATGACATGTAGGGGCCTTCTATTATGACGTTTATCACTAAATAATTAGAGGATAATTTGTTTAATGTTTCATCAATTTTTCATATTATGTTTTCCCATATATGTATTTAGTGGCATTCTACATAGTTGGGTCAACTGGTATACCTATTTATCTCTGATGGAAGGACATTTGTACGGATGGTTGGATTCTCATTAATTAAGATGATGGTATAGAATTGTATGCACAAGAGGTTTAATAACCCTAATAGGTCAACATAGGGATTTGATGCCTTAGTGATGAACCACTAGTGGGTTTTGTTATTTAGTTTTAATTACTTAAATTTGTATTGGAAACCTATATCTTATCCTCCCATATAACATGGAATGTAATTCTATTTGATCAAACCTCGTGACTTTGAATTGTTGGGTACAAGTTTTCTAGGATGATGGAGTTGGCTGAGATGGTGGTGACTGAAGAGGTGCTGATTCTCACGGGGTTAGTCCATGTTGAGATGCTCGTGAGAGTCAATTCCGTTGTGTGCGATGAGTTGGAATGTGATTCCTTTTTTATGTGATCCCTTAGAGATGGGTGTTCTGACTTGATTTATGCAAAAATGATTTGATATAGGGTCATGAATAATGCCTCATGAGTTAATACCTTCATAATGTTTTGTCCTTGGGCTAGGTGGGATACCTAGAGACACTCAGTTCATTTATGAACCATTATTGATCCATGTTTTATTACTAGTTAGGGGAAACCTGTGAGAGGGGTTGACCTAGTCATTATTGATGCCTTTGAGTAAGGAAGTCATTCATTCAGGTTTTTGTTTGAAATAAGTGAAATTGAAGTGTGACTAAGTGTGTGACATATGTATGGTGATATATTATAGGATTCTTGATGAAATATCACCTTGAGTGTTAGTGCTCGGTTTTGATTTTGGAAAATCAAGGGCAAGAACGGTTGGGTTTCTAGACCTATTAAATTTGGAAACACTTCAAACAACATGGTTATAACATGAATGGGTTCTTTTGGTTTGAAAAAACATCAGTGGAATGGTTTTGTGATGAATCTTGGAACTGGTAAGGTGCCAAATTTTGAATAAGAGTTCCATAGAAGCTTCGAGTTGGATGGGGTTGTCATGTTGTGTATCATGGTGAACCTAATTGGATGGAATTTGAATAATAGGATTGTGAATTGAGATTTAGAGATCAGGTGGTATGTTAATGGTATGTTCCATTGTAGGGGATACCTGTTTAAGTTCTATATCATTGAATTTTTGTTTGAGAGATGAGGGATGAAAAGTTTTGATGTGACCCTTATAGGCATGATGGACCTGGGCACTGATGAGTGTTTTTGAAATGTTTCTCTATCTTAGAGGATACATTTGAAATGGATTGGGTGTAGTGACATGGATTATTCTAGATTAGTTTAATGTATATGTTATCTAGGATGAAATGATCTTGGTTTAGATGGAGTGACACACACCCAATGATATAACTGTTTAGGTGGTGATCAAGGAGCCTGTAAGGGAAAACATATGGTTGGGCGTGTAACATTATCCATTTATGGGTGTGACCCTCATTATCATTGAAAATTCAGATGGTTCCAAGGATTTTATTTTTCTGATTTAGGAATTGGAAGAAAATGATGGTTGTGTTGACACACATAAACATGTGAGATAGTCACATTGAGTCATGACATCTTGTCATGGACGATACATATACTATGGAGATGAGAAATTGAACAGATGATTTGATGAGTGTGATGCTGGTCTTGAAAATATAATCCTCTCACTAGAGGGATCATGGATATATTGAATGGGTCATTGGATAGTAGTTTGGGCTTGGAGATGATAATGACTGACTATATTTGGATTTAACTGAAATCCATGGGGAATGTCGAGTGGAGATCAAAATGTGACCTTAGATAGAGATTCAACATTGGTATTAATAACATGATGATTTAAGGTGATTCAAACCTGATTGTATTGGGGATACATCAATGCTCATGGTATGTTAGAGCACCACAAATCATTAGAGTTGGTTGATGGTGTAACAATAGAATGTCACCAGAAGATGTGTATGATCTTTGGTGGGAATATTTTGATTATTGTGGGATGCCTTTTAGGATAAGGCATCATGATTGGTTGTTTTCGGAATTTTTCCATAGAGGTGGTCTAGTGTTTTTCTATAGGTTGGTAAGAGGATGCCCAACGAGTAGTTAGTGTGTTATTTTTCATAGTGAATTGAAAATGACATCAAGCATGTCGTAATGGTAATGAAAAGTGTAATCTGGATTTTTTTGGATTTTCATAGAAATCCAGCATGTTTAGGGCCATCATGTATGGGTAGAGAGACCTCTTAGTTTTTATTCTTAATTGATAATGGGAGATTATACTAGTTTAGACCAGTGTTTTCCTAAGTGTTCGGGCTCAGTTAGTTGGAAGTCATGTTTGGAACATCTTTAGAACATGGTAATTGAGTTATTAATGGGAATTATAATGGTGGAAAGCACCATGAGTTTAAATTAATCTTCTGAGTTAAGACTTATGGGGGAGAATGATATGCCTAAAGACGAATTATAAGAGGATGTGGTTGTATCTCAGGATGGATGGTCTCGGTTAAGCACCATCTTGGTGTTTCAATCATAAATTAGATCACGGGATCATGTTTAAAAAGTTTAGCATATTATGTTTAATGATGCGATTTAGTAATTCCTTGTTTGTTATAGGATGAATTGTTGAAACTTGGAAGGTAACTGAATACCCAAGAAAGTACCAACCAATGGTGGGGTTCTTATGGGACTTCTAGAAGATGAGAAGTGTTATGGTGGGGAGTTTATGATGCCTCATGTCTATATAGGATTGGGAAATCCAAGAAAATATTAAATTTTCAAATTAGTGGATGAAATAAATTTTGAACTGGGATTTATAATTGAGTTCCAAAAGGTTTAATTTCTTAAATTATTTTTTTAGATATGGTTCGAGGCTCAAGAGACATCTCAGGAGCTTGGAAGAGCCTTGGGTGAGGCTAGGTGGCTACTATAGTATAGTTACCAGCTCATTGGTGGTGTCTAAAAGTGGTAGAAGCTATTATTAATATCCATTGGTCATCTAGTGGTCCTTTAATGAAGAAGAATAATGATTATTTCCCCTCAAAATTAAGAGGGTGACACCTCCTCTTGTCCCCTTTCATTGGATCATGCATCTAGAGGTCATATCCCTATTCTTGCCTTACCCCCTTGGTTTGGGGTTCCCCTTAAAGGGGTTTTATTGGTACTTTGTGGTATATCTCCCCCTAAACTAAACCCTCTTGATCTTCTCCTCCCACTGACTCTGATTTCTCTTTCCTGGGTTAGGGATTAAGCTCTAATTCCACTAGAGCATAATGGAATTGGCCGAACATGGTAGGTTTTCCCCTCTTCCTAGGAAGAGGGTGACTTTTAACAGCATCTAGACATGGAGAATCATCATTTAGGTTAGGGTACATTACACTATCAATTTATTTTAGGTTTTATTATTAAATTTAAAATGAAATTCCTATTTATTTGTAATTCTATTTTTGCGATTTCACCCAACGTAGGGTCATAAAATTTAGACATGCACTTGAGGATATTTTTGGTTTGGTTTTAGAATGATGAATACATGTAGTAATAAATTAAGAATTTTAAATATTTGGATAAAATTGGTAACAAGATTGTAAATGGTTATAATGATTTGTTCATGATTCCATTGTAACACCCCAAGAATTTATGAGATATATTATTTTTAAATTATTTGATGTATTCTATTGTACACTACACCAAGATTAGCTAGTACTATACACAAAACCATATTAGCTTGTAGTATATGAAACACTATTCTTGGCTCGTGTTACACACAATTTCAAGTTCGTTTTGTATAAATTATTCTACGTAACATTAAGTATAGATTTTGTTTAATGTGTAAATGAAATAAGTTTTGATTATGTTATACGCAACACCAAATGGAGATTTCACTACACGCAACCCTGACTTGGCTTGAATTACACACAATCACGATGTTCCTCGACAGTGTGTGTAGTACGCAATACCAGGTTTTACTAAACAACGATATATTATTAAAATATTATATAAGCTAGCCGTTATGAATAGTAATACCAACTTTTTTAATTTTTATAAATTTTATATTTCCAAATGGAATTCATTTTTGGATTCAGAATATCAAAATTATCCTAGGGTGAATTTTTGGTATTTTTCTGACAACTTTCAATTTTTGATGAATAGTGAAAACACAGAGTTATTGGTTAAACCAAATTTTTATTTAAATAATAATTTATTATATTTAAATTTATTTTAGGTCAAAATAGATACATAATACTTATATAAGTTCAATGTAATTAATTGGAGTCATTTTATAATAATTCTATATACATAAATATTTTATTAAACTTTTCACCGTCTTTTACCCACCTCCTAGGAGAATTTGAAAATTTACATAAAACTTAATTTTACCACTTCTGTGAGTGGAATTTAAAAAATTCAAGAGACAGAGTTGATATCAATAAGTAAAATGTCGTTCAATATGATAAAAATAATTTTTGGTGAATAGTAACTTTTTACTTTTATTTATCACGGTTAAAAGTAAATAGGGGAATTAAGGTTAAAAATGATATTATTATTACCCTAAGACATGTCATAATTCTATTGGATAAGTTTAATTATACCAAAAAAAACCTTAGGAATAAAATATTACCCTTTAGGTCTACTTGGATTAGATTAGGACATTTAATATTATTTTATTTAAAGAAGAGTTAAAATAGTTAAAATCAAAGTTTAATAACTAAAACATTTTTAATATAAGGTTATACATAAGATAAATTCGACTATAAATATTCATTAGAAATATAAAATTATTTAATACATAATGGTATTTTATTTATATTTTTAGACAATAAATAATTTAATTTATTTATGACACAATGATGATGCAGTAATTACCCTATTAATGAAATATTAACATAATTGATATTATAAATACCAAAATAAATGTAATTTGAGACTCTTTATGAATAAAAATAATTTTACAGGTTAATATAACATATTCTGGTTGGTTAGATTTTTTTTTGAAGTAATAATGCTGTTATAAATTTAGAAAAAACAAAATACCAAATAGTGTCAAAATTGACATAAAAGAGTTTTATAACAAATATAAAATTATTAATTGATATTCTATTCCTAAATTTCCCAGGTTAGGCCAAAAAACTTTTATAATAATATATATGACATTAATGAACCAATTGGGGTTCTATTGATAGTTTTTAGTAACTTTATTAACCATATACTCTAAGAATACAAGAAGACACAGAAAAAGTCAAATTTTTTAACTTTGAGTTAAATATAAATGATAAGGTTAAAATGGTAACCTAAACTTTTCTAAAACCTAATTTTTGATATTATTTAGACCCATACCCACCCTAGACTCGACATAAATCACTTTGGATCCATTATAAACTGAATATGACTTTATTATAAAATAATATTTTAAGTTTTTCCTAAGGTGCCCCTCACCTCTCTTATAAAAGGGAACACCATCTTCTCTCAAATTCACTCCTCCCAAGCCATTTGGCTCGGAAAATACCTTCCCAAATACCCTCTAAACTATAATAACTTGATCCTAGAGGAATTTGTTTAGTTATAGAGCCAACCTAAGGAGCCCTTTTGATCAAATCAAAAGGAAGAACCCGAAGAAGAGGTAAATGTCTCACCACCTATTTCAAGTTCCATTCTTCTTCCACTTCATCCTTCTTTGTTGTTTCCATTATAAAATAATAACTCCAGTATATTCTATATAATGTGATGTTATTATAAAAATGGTACAACTATATTAGTTATTTTATCCATCCTTTGAATGGAAAAGTCACCACACGTGCGTACATACGACTTACCGTCTCCATGTCGTGGTGTAGTTTGTTATTCAAACATTTAATCATTTGGATGGGTATAATAATGAGTATAAATGATATAAATAATAAATATAACATTATTATTATTCTTCATATATTATATAACATCCAATTATGTACGATTTTAATATCAAAAGAATGATATCGTCGCTCGTGCGTACTTACGAACTACCATCTCCACGAACGCGATGAGATTCATTCTCCATGTTAGCCATTCAAGAATGATTATAAAGTATATATATATAATAAGTAGTCTTAAAAAATATGAAATAATAATTCTACTAGACTTATGTATATATATATTTCATTTACTTCCATTCGATTCAATAAGGAAATGAAAACAACATTCATGCGTACGTATGACCTACCGTCTCCATGAACGATGTATTTCATTCCATTTATCGATATGTTATATATATATATATATATATATTATATTCTGAAAATATATTATATATAAATTATGTTTTACATTCTGGAAGTAATTAAATCATTATATAAGTAATGATATCAAGAACAAAAAGTCGAAACACTTACGATAAATGAAACGATTTTACCCAAAATGTTGCTTTAACATGGAATTCACCAAAGAACGGGTAATATAAAGTCATAAGTGAATCATATATGATATCATAAATATTATTATGGTTATGTTACAATTTAATAATATGTTTAAACCCACTATACAGGAGTCTCAGACACATACGGAAGAAAATTGGACCTAGGGTAAGGGATAATTTTGCAATCTCATTTTTATCCAAGATTGCTTATACGTAAGTATTTACTGGGGTTATATTTATCATCCATGTACGTGTTTTATAAAAATGTTTTCATAAAGTGTTTAATATTATTCCATGTATGTTTAAAGTCATGTTTACCCCTTTTTTACTTTTACTATGTAGTATGGAATGAATCTTTCTTTTTTTACCTTACGAGGTACTTTTTGACTTTTCCGGTAAAAAGTACGAGGAGAATATTTTTTTAACTTATACAGCGTGAATTGATTTTTATAGTTTCATAATTCCTAATTTTCATAAAGCTTATTTTACAAGATTTCATGATTATTTTCAAAAAAGTTATTTTCTTTTAAAATTATATGGCATTTTGTGAAAAGAAACTGATTTTGAAAAGAAAGGATATTTTCTTAAGAATTCATTTCAAGTGTTTTGTCAAAACTATTTTACATATAAGATGAAATTATTTAGTATTATTATGTTTCAAGTATAATGTATCTATTATTTAAAATGGTTTGATTCTTCTTATGATGAAATTATATCCATTTGTTTTGTATGGATTGCATTTTTATGGGATGATGTTTATGAAACCCATTTTATTATTTAGGTTATGATGAACGATTTATGTTTATTTTGTTGCACAAGTAAGATTGATTTCATTATGATATGGGTGGGACATATATCTACCTCCAATTAATTTGGTAAAGATTTATATCTCATGAGATATACATGGATGGAATGACAAGTTAAATCGGTTCAGTGATACAGGACTGGAACGAGGAGTGAACTTGATTCAGTAAGGGACTTTGTCCACTATGATGGTCTTGGCAGCAATGCCTTGGCTACTATGGAAATCATAACATGTAATTAATGGATTCCAAAATTAAATATTTTATTACCATGCTATTTTATCATGATTAATGTTTCTTTATGATCTATGTCTTACGTACTGCCATGTTTTATGTCATTGCTCAAGATTTTGATGTTTAAACATTATGTTCATGTTTTCAAGTTCAAATGTATATGGTTTGCTTTATTTTCTCCATGATTACCCTTAATGAGCATTTGAGCTCACCCTTTTTATGTTTTCTTTTCCCCAGGATATAAATAAAGGTTTTAGTGAAGAAAACAAAAGGAGAAGATATTTATGGGAGATGTTGAAGATATTTCACCATGATTAGAAGAATATGTTCTGAGTTTCCAAAGACAATAAACTATTACGGTCCTTGACTTTTGTTTCTTGTTATATATAAAGTATTCCGCAAAATTAATGTAATGTCCATGTACATCATGTATGGGTCTCTACAGTTGGTATCAGAGGGAGGCTTAGTTAACCTTTGGAAACTAGTATACGAAAACTTTAGTGAGATCCCTATAGATATTTCTAAGGGATGTCTAGGTATGTACCTAAGGTTAAGTATAAGTATAGGTTATAGTCCTAGAATTACAGTAACAATATTATAATTAAAACCTAAGATGTTAGATATTGAAGGTACTCACCATTTATTATGTTGTTTTTTTAGAATGATTTTTGCCTCTAACACTATTCTTTCTGGGTTTTAGACGATGGATGGAACCCGAAGGAACCATGATGATCAATGTAATGGATGATGCAATGCTTTTCCTCCTGAACAAACCAATGTTATGGGAGATGGAGTGAAAAATATTATTTCTATACTTACACAAGCTATGAATCATTCTGGACTTCTAAATTAACAGAGAAGGGAACAATATTCTATTGAGTCCTTCATGAGGCAACACACAACTTCTTTTAATGGGTCTTCTGATCCACTTGTTTTTGAACAATGGATCAGTACCATTGAAAAGATATTTTCCAAACTTCGCTGCTCGGAACATGAAAAAGTCATTCTGGATATTTACC
This sequence comes from Viscum album, assembly GCA_963277665.1. Lineage (NCBI taxonomy): Eukaryota > Viridiplantae > Streptophyta > Magnoliopsida > Santalales > Viscaceae > Viscum > Viscum album. The sequence continues at coordinate 870,496,063 of OY728147.1, read as the reverse complement.
ATTTAGAATGTGAAGTAGATCAGTGGTGGACTCTAATTAAGAATACAAGCCCCCAAGATGAAATTGAATCCATGGAATGGGATGAGTTCAAGAACATGTTTTTCAAAAAGTATTTTACTCATATTCTTCAAAAAAAGATGTAAAAGGAGTTCCTTGAGCTTAAGCAAAAGGATTATGAATCTATTGGTATATACGAGGCTAATTTTACGAGGCTTGCATGGTATGCATCTGGCTTTATCATCCAACCTGAAAGTGAAGTTGATCGATTCTTTAGTGGATTAAAACCAAGTATTCTAAGGGTATTATCTATAAGATACTTCAGTAGCTATGAAGAAATTTTATGTTGTGCTATCAAGGTAGAACTAGAAGTTGGTGTTACATATCCATCTCATGGTTTTGACAAGAAACAAAAGATGGATTTCAAGGAGAAATCTCAGAACAATGGTGAAAAGAAGATGAATGTTTATTTATGCTCAAAGTGTGGAAAGAAGTATGGTGGAGATTGTCTAAAAGGAACTAGAAAATGTATTAAGTGTGGAAAAGAAGGTCATAGAGCAGTTGAGTGTCAAAGTAATGGGAACAAGGTAGCTAATGATGTGAATATAGAAAAGACTATAGAGAACGCACCACCAACGATTCAGTGCTACAATTACAAGGAAATGGGGCATTATGATAACCAATTCCCAAATCCAAGGGTTAATGATGATAGACATCAACAACCTCTTAAGGAAAAGGACAAAGGGAAGTCACATGCGATCACTATTTGTGATGTTGAGTATGCCAATGATGTAGTGGAATGATTAAGTGTTTATTTAATGGGATTTCAAAATAGTATCATGAAATATCATTTATAGTATTGTGGAATATTTGAATACCCATGTATTGGTTTATTCTAGTTTTCAATAATTATATTGAAATACTTTTGTAAAGAATATTATATGTGCATAATGAATGGATAAGGAGAAAATAATATGTTTGGTAGTATTCATGAGCTCATGATTGATATAAGGAAAAAGTGATATCATGGTTTGAGTATATAGAAAATTTGGGATTTTGGTATGTGGAAAGAGTTAACTTTTGACATAATTCATGTTTTCACTAAGTTTCTATGATAATTAATGTTTCAAGAGAATACATGATTAAGGCATTCACATGTTTCGAATGTGATAAAAAAGATATATATTATGATATACGGGGGATAAATGATGGTATTCACATGCTTGGTTGATGACATTTCTAGTAATAGTTTTCTTTATACTATGAGCTTGGATAGAAGTATTTTGGATAATTCTAAAGATTTGAAATGGATTGTGTTAGACATAAGATAATATTGTTTAAGGATAGAACCTATTTTTGATATTATTTCAGGAATGTTATAATGGTGTAGTTTTAGAAAAAGGACAACCTGCAGGACGGGTGACAACCCATTGCGTCAGACAAGGTTGAGGGAATCGAACCCACAACCGAAGTGCGACAAGCCTTTATCACCTACTACTGGCCTATAGAAATTCCCTGGTTAGTATAAATTAGTTTTAATTTATTAAGTGGTATGATATATGAAATATAAGTTCATTTTAGAAACCATATACAATTAATCTCACCATAGATGGACTTATGTATATTTAATAACTTTTGCTAACCTTTTGTTTGAGACAAAAAGAATGACCTTTCATTCTGTCGCATGATCTGCTAATACTTTAGAAATGACAAATTTGACTTTATTTCTTTAAGAGATGAAGTGGAAATTATTCAAGGAATGACCAACGGTGAGATTGTACCAAAAATCAATTAAGTATTTCTTCTAATTCCAATTTTTTTTCAACTTTAGGGAAATGATCTTGAAAACCAAAAATGTTGTCCTAGATATTACCTTAGATCATCACAAATTTATGGCTTTGTGACTGTTGGCTTTTTCATAGCCATGTTCTCTACCACTCTCCATCAGAACTTGATGGTTAAATTTTTCTTCCATATCCATATTTTCACCTATGTTCTCCTATGCAGAAACCCAGTATTGAGTTACTTTGGGTAATTGTTACATTTCATACTTTAGTTTTTAAAATTAAGTTTTTGTATTCCTTTTTACGATGTGGGTTTCTATGAAAGAAACTTTCAAGTAGTAAACAATATATAACCCCGATGAATTTCGAGGGCGAAATTCATTTTAAGTGGGGTAGAATGTAACACCCAGAGATTTTATGAGATATATTCTTTTTAATTTCTTTGATGCCTTCTATTGTACACTACAACAAGATTATCTTGTACTATATGCAACACCGTATTAGCTTGCAGTATATGCAACACTATTCTTGGCTTGTGTTACACACTATTTCAAGTTCGTTTTGTAGAAATTATTCTACGCAACATTAAGTATAAATTTTGTTTAATTCATAAATAAAATAAGTTTTTATTATGTTATACACAAAACTAAAGGGATATTTCACTACACGCATCCCTGACTTGGCTTGCATTACATGCAATTGCGACCTTCCTCGATAGCGTGTGTAGTACGTAATACCGGGTTTCACTAAACAACAATATATTTTTAAAATATTATATAAACTAGCCGTTATGAATATTAATACCCACTTTTTGAGATTTTATAAATTTTATATTTCAAAATGGACTTCATTTTTGGATTCAGAATATCGAAATTAGGCTAGGGTGAATTTTTGGTATTTTTCTGACAACTTTCAATTTTTGATGAATAGTGAAAACAATGAGTTATTGGTTAAAACTGAATTTTTATTTAAATAATAATTTATTTTATTTAAATTTATTTTAGGTCAAAATAGATGCATAATACTTATATAAGTTCAATGTAATTCATTGGAGTCATTTTTTAATAATTCTAGATATATAAAAATTTTATTGAACTTTTCACCATCTTTTACCCACCTCCTAGGAGAATTTGAAAATTTACATAAAACATAATTTTACTACCTGTGTGAGTGGAATTTCAAAAATATGAAAGACACGGTTGATATCAGTAAGTAAAATGTGGTTCAATAAGATAAAAATAATTTTTGGTGAATAGTAACTTTTTTACTTTTATTTACCACGGTTAAAAGTAAATAGGGTAATTAAGTGTAAAAATGATGTTATTATTACCCTAACACATGTAATAATTCTATTGGATAAGTGTAATTAGACCAAAAACAACCTTAGGAATAAAATATTACCCTTTACGTCCACTTGGATTAGATTAGGACATTTATTATTATTTTATTTAAAGAAGAGTTAAAATAGTTAAAATCAAAGTTTAATAACTAAAACATTTTTAACATAGGGATATAAATAAGATAAATTAGACTATAAATATTAATTATAAAGATAAAAATAACATAATGGTATTTTATATACATTTTTTAGACATTAAATAATTTTTATTTTTATGACACAATGATGATGCAGTAATTACCTTATTAATGAAATATTAACACAATTGATATTATAAATACCAAAATAAATGTAATTTGAGAATTTTTATGAATTAAACTATTTTTATAGGTTAATATAACATATTATGGCTGGTTAGATAAATTTTTTTTCGAAGTAATAATGCTGTTATAAATTTAGAAAAAACAAAATACCAAATAGTGTCAAAATTGACATAAAAGAGTTTTTAAAAAAAATATTAAATTATTAATTGATATTATATTCCTAAAAATATAAGGTTCGGCTAAAAGACTTATATAATAATATATATGACATTAATTAACCAATTGGGTTTTGATTGTTAGTTTAAAGTATGTTTATTAACCATATAGTGTAATAATACAAGAAGACACGGTAAAAGTTAAATTATTTAACTTTGAGTTAAATATAAATGATAAGGTTAAAATGGTAACCTAAACTTGTCTAAAACCTATTGGTTGAGAGTATTTAGACCCATAAACACCCTAGACTCTAAATAAGTCACTTTTGAGCCATTATAAACCGAATATGACTTTATTATAAATTAATATTTTAACTTTTTCCTAAGGTTCTCCTCACCTCTCTTATAAAAGGGCACTCCCTCTTCTCTCAAATTCACCCCTCCCAAGACATTTGGCTCGTCCAAACACTGACCAAATACCCTCTAAACTATACTCTCTTCATCCTAGAGGAATTTATTTAGTCATAAAGCTAATCTAAGGAGCCGTTTTGATCAAATCAAAAGGAAGAACCCAAAGAAGAGGTAAATGTCTCACCGCCTATTTCAAGTTCCATTCTTCTTCCACTTCCTCCTTATTTGTTGTTTCCATTATAAAATAATAAATCCAGTATATTATATACACTATTATGTTATTATAAAAATGGTACAATCATATTAGTTATTTTATCCATCCTATGAATGAAAAAGTCACCACACGTGCGTACGTACGGCTTACCGTCTCCACGTCGTGGTGTAGTTTGTTATTGAAACATTTCATCATTTGGATGGGTATAATAATGAGTATAAATGATATAAATAATAGATATAAAATTATTATTATTCTTTATATATGATATAAAATCCAATTATATATTATTTTAATATCAAAAGAATGATATCGTCACTCGTGCGTACGTACACACTACCGTCTCCACGAACGCGATGAGATTCATTTTCCATGTTAGCCATTCAAGAATGATTATAAAGTATATATATATCTATATATTAAGTAATCATGAAACATATGACATAATAATGATACTGGATTTATGTATATATATATGTCATTTACTTCCATTCAATTCAATAAGGAAACGAAAACAGCGTTCTTGCGTACGTACGACCTACCCTCTCCATGAACGGTGTATTTAATTACATTTATCGATCTATTATATATATTATATTCAGAATATATATTATATATAAATTATGTTTTACATTCTAGAAGTAAGTAAATCATGATATAAGTAATGATATCAAGAACAAAAAGTCTAAACACGTACGATAAATGAAATGATTTTACCCAAAACGTTGCTTTAACATGGAATTTACAAAAGAATGGGTAATATAAAGTCATAAGTGAATCATATATGATATAATAAATATTATTATGGTTATGTTATAGGTTAATAATATGTTTAAACCCACTATACAGGAGTCTTGGACACATATGGAATAAAATTGGACCTAAGGTAAGGGATAATTTTGCAATCTCATTTTTATCCAAGATTGCTTATACGTAAGTATTTACTGGGGTTATATTGATCATCCATGTCCGTGTTTTATAAAAATGTTTTCATAAAGTGTTTAATATTCTTACATGTATGTTTAAATTCATGTTTACCCCTTTTTGACTTTTACTACGTATTATGGAAGGAATCTTTTTTTTACCATATGAGGTACATTTTGACTTTTTCGGTAAAAAGTAAGAGGATAATGTTTTTTTAACTTATACGGCATGAACTGATTTTTATAGTCTCATAACGCCTAATTTTCATAAAGATTCCTTTACAAGATTTCATGATTATTTTCAATAAAATTCCTTTTCTTTTAAAATTACATGGAATTTTGTGAAAAGAAAATGATTTTGAAAAGAAAGGATATTTTCCTCAAGAATTCATTTCAAGTGTTTTGCCAAAACTATTTTACATCTAAGATGACATTATTTATTATTATTATGTTTCAAGTATAATGTCTCTATTATTTAAAATGGTTTGATTCTTATTATGATTAAATGATATCCATTTTTTTTATATGGATTACATTTTTATGGGTTGATGTTTATGAAACCCATTTTATTCTTTGGGTTATGATGAATGATTTATGTTTATTTTTTGGCACAAGTAAGAATGATTTCATTATGAGATGGGTGGGACCTATATCTCCCTCAAATTAATTGGGTAAATATTTATATCTCATGATATAGAAAAGGCTGGAATGGAAAGTTAATCTGGTTCAGTGATACAGGACTGGAATGGGGAGTGAACTCGATTCAGTAAGGGACTTTGTCCACTATGATGGTCTTGGGAGCAATGCCTTGGCTACTATGGAAATCATAACATGTGCTTAATGGATTCCATAATTACATGTTTTATTCCCATGATATTTTATCATGATTAATGTTACTTTATTATCTATTCCTTACGTACTACCATATTTTATGTCATTACTCAATATTTTGATGTTTAAACATTATGTTCATGTTTTTATGTTAAAATGTATATGTTTTGATTTATTTTCTCCATGCTTACCCTTACTGAGCATCTGAGATCACCCTTTTTTTGTTTTATTTTCCCCAGGATATAAATAAATGTTTTAGTTAAGAAAACAAAAGGGGAAGATCTTTATGGGAGATGTTGAAGATCTTTCACCATGATTAGAAGAATATGTTCCGAGTTTCTGAAGACACTAAACTATTACGGTCCTTGAGTGTTGGTTCTTGTTATGTATTAAGTATTCCAAAAAAGTAATGTAATGTTCATGTACGTCAAGTATGGGTCTCTACATCCATGGCGTGGAATATGAATCCGGAATGTGGGGGGTGATTGGTTGAGCTAAGGGTGAGATTGGGAGTGGTCGGGTAGTGAGTCACAAGAAAATATAAAAATGGATAAAGTTAATAAAATGAGGTAGGTGGTTTTGCGTAAAATCCATTTGGGTTTTAGGCTTTTGAAATATGGATAGAGAGGCGCAGGATCACCATTATAGTTTGTTAAGTTTTGTTTATTTGAGTTACTGAGTTAAATTAAATGTTTAAATTTAAATGGTTAATGATATTTAATTCCTTGGAATATGTGAATAAGTACCCAAGCCACATTTATCCTAGAATGTTGACTTATCACCTCATCTGACAATGATGGACACCTTGTATTGAGGATTTATTGAATATATGTGATCCCCCCACTGAGGGATGTGACCTATATGGATGAAAAGAGTTGAAAAATACTATGTGTATGTTATTTAGGAAACCTAGATGCCCCTAGTTGGTGTCTATAGAGACCTCAACATAATAATCCCTAGAGGTCCTTGGGTATCTTCATGGATTCCTTAGAGCCTTTGGGATAATAGTGTTGAACTAGGGTGAGTGACCCTTACATGTTTGATGTGACTAGGACTATGTGAAATGTCCTTGGGCAGACCAGGTTTGGGTTGGGTGAGCGAAACAACCAACTGAAAAAATTTGATGGAGATGGGTCATGGGCCATCTCCCTAGACCGATGAGTTATGTCCTCCTTTAGAGGTACGGAGGATAATATTTATTTGACCCTAATAGGAAGAATATTTTCCTCATGATATGGGCATTTCCCCATAGGGCAAGTTATAACACAGAGGTTCCCAATATAGATGCCTTCATTTTCATGCTAACCCATAGAACCATGTGGGTGCAGTTGATGGTGCTACCTAGTTAAGGAACCTGGGTCACAACATAAGTGGGGAAAATTTGTAATATAAAATTTTGGATTTTACTTCATGTTAAAAACAACAAATCCAAAAAAACACCTTGCCCGTATTTCACAAAAGATCACGTGTAATTCAATTTAATCTTGATAAAGATGATTGAATGAATCTCTGAACAATATCTTATTTAGTTGAAACCACAGATTTGATTTTCTCTTTTTTGAGGTTTCATATATCAAAAAAATCATGATAGGTATCCACTATATCATCCAAAAATGAAACAAGGATCTTTAGTCATTGTTCTCAATTCTTGGGTGTTATCATAGGAAGTCAAAGTGATTTACAATGTCACTTTGATTTTTTGAAGAACATAGACTCAATTAAGGAATCTTAATCAATCCTACATGGTTATTCCTTCAGTTTATCACTATAGAACTTGATAGATAATGGTATAGAACTAAAAATTCTTGAAAATGGTGGTGATCATTATTATTGAGTATAAAATTTACTTATATACTTATGTTGTACTTTGAAAAATTACACTTTGGTCCCTGTAAAGTTATAATATTTATTTTATACCCTTATTCACACTTATGAATTAATTTAAAATTTAATAAATGTCATAAATATATCACCCACTTGTTACAATTTAAAATGTTACATGAGAAAGTATGAGCCATTAACATGGATCTATGATACCACAATAATTTGATGAATCTTAAACTTATTAGGCTCATTCAAAAAATTAAATATTCTCATATCCAATTTTGTAATTAGAAAAATTGTGAATACCATGAGAAATAAATTAAATCCTAATTATTATAAAAATGAATAATATAATTGAATTATTTTTTACTTTAAATCATTTACACTCAAACATTCAACAACCCCAGAATATAGGGCCCACTTTATTCTAAACTCTTATTCATTTGAATGGGTAGAGCTTATGGATAATCTTCATGTGTACCCCTATAGTCTCTTATATTGATATATTTTGGTGTAACTCAAAGACCAAGAGTAGAGTATATAAATCCATCAGGGCCTCTATTTAGATAATAAATGTCATAGCTACGATAACATCCTTTGACCACACTCTATATAATATAATATATTTTTCTCATGATATCTCATAGATCTCGATGCACTCCTGTGTAATCATCCTTTTTATAATTTATATATTTAATGACCTTATTGGAGGAACTTTCATTATTGTATCATGTCCATGGAATTAGTTATGGTACTACCATCCTGGTCAACAAGGGCCCATGAGATGTCTCTTCCTCAACTCAGAATAAACAAATTATATCTTGATAATTCAATCAATGCAAGAACACCAATGATGCACACAATAAAATATACCTCACCATGACATCAATGCCATAGTTTTTTTCCTATCATCAAAGTACATGATCAAATGGAAAAAAATATAACAATATCAAATCAGGATATAAATTCACATGTTTGAATATAGGAACAACCAATGACACCCAAAACACGTGGTGTTTCTATTGGAGTGTAAGTCCTCATGATCTTATCCACTCAAGATCACCAAATGTGGACTTCATGAGAGTAATTATCAATGATTATGATCCCCCAACACTTGATAGTGAGATCTCATCTATGTCCTATCAGTATGATGTATCTAGACTATAAGACACTTGTTTAATATTAAAATCATAGTATTTCAAGGTTCTCTCTATAGCAGGAAACAACTCTAAACTTTTTATAAGACATGTAAACTAAGGAAATTACCATGTAAATAATGGATGAAAAATTATCAAAAACTATTATTACAAGAATAAACACATTTATATATCAACTATACCCATGTAATGCTAATCGAAGTACAAAAATGAGTTGGGTATAGGGAACCCACTCCCAAAAATCCAAAATAAAATAGATCCAACAAATAATGACTCTCAACCATCTAGTTGTCACATGAAAATAATTATTTTTTTAATAGATGGATTCAGGTTGGGGGTATACCATATCATATTCTATGACTACTCTATTATCTACTACATCTCATCTCTATGTAAAATCCCTCAAGAGATGAAATTTGAAAAGTATATTCTTTTTTCCTTTGGTGTGACCTGGGCTCTTTATATAGAACCATTATTGCATTATTATCATGGTAAATTGTAACAGGGTTTTAAATACTAGGTACAAAACCAAGGATTGAAAAAAAGATTCATATCTAAACTACATTTATAACTACATTAGAGGAAAATATATACAAAGATTCTATTGTAGAATTGAAAACCATAGATTAATTTGAGCTTCTCTATCTCATTGTACCACCATTATGGGAAAAGACATAGCCTGAATAAAATTTAAAATCATCTTGATCTGTCTTGAAGCTACCATAATTGTATCCCCTCATCTCCTCCATACACTTGGGACATATCCTTTATTCATCTTACGTACTTTAGGATTTTTTTACAGCTACCCATTACAATTCTCATGGACTGTAATGATATCCTCCTACCATGCTTAAAGTAAAGGAAACATCAAAAATATTATATAACATGTCATTAATGATAGATCTCACTGCTTAAGAATAAGTGATTCTACTCATTCATTCAATCTTCTCCTCTGAACGTGGACACATTTTCTTAGAGAGATTACTGCCATGTAACACTAGAAACAATACTCTCTTGTATAATTCCATATTATACTATTTGAGAACCTCATTAATATATATATTTTGGATTAACACAAGTACCCTCTAAGGTATATCTCAATAGATCTTGATCATTAGAATATTTTCCACTTTAGCTAATCCTTCCATGGAGAATCATTCATCTAACCAAGTATTCACTGATAGTAATACTTGAACTTTTTTTACAATTATTAATATTCCATAAACATATAATAATAAAAAAATAATGAAACTCCTAATAACATTTTTATAAACACATTTCCATATTTCATTCTTATTAAAACCAAATTATCTTATGTCCCCATAGAAAAAACATTCCATGACCGTGATGCCTTCTTTAATCCATTAAATTATCTCTACATATTGCATAATTTATTCTCACACTTTTACTTAATAAAATATTTGGGTCCTCTCATATATAAATATTCAAAAAAATCCCCATTTTTAAAATAAGTTTTGGAATCCATTTTCCAAAGTTCCTAATCATGTAAGGATACAATTTCATGTAATATTTTTGATGGATTTCCATATTGTGATCAAATATAATGTTTCATCACATTCGATGTGTTGGTATTGCCCGAAACACTTCACTACTAGTCATGCCTTACATGTTCCCACTTTACCATTCATTTATATATTTTTCTTGAATATATATTTAAACCCAATAGTTTTTACAATATTTGGTTGGTCACCAATATCCAAAAATTATTTTTGTGCATGTACTCAATCAAATAATGTATTTATTTTTTCTAATTAAAAACATTATTGTTATCTACTAATTACTTGTAAGTCAGAGGTTAATTATCCTCAAGTAGAATTTTTTTACCTAAATTTGTGATAAAAAACAATATCTTTATGGTTCCATAACCTCTTTAGTAGACCTATGAAATACTTGTGTCTTAGGAACTTCATATTCTCCCACCATCTCTTGTGGTGTCTGTTACCATACCAAATATTGTGCATATAGAGCATTAAATTCATAAAATTCAATATTTATCCCACTATTTACATTGGTAATGTGTTACCTTTATGAAAATACATCATTTAATTCTACAATCACTATTCTATATGAATGTTTATATAGGCAATGTCCTTTAGTTTCCTTAGGATAGCCTATAAATATTCACTTAGTGCTATGATATGTTAATTTGTCACTAGGTATAATCTTTAAAAATACTCACATACCCATAAATTTATCTGTGATAGATTGGGATTCGTTTCATACCACAACTCATATAGAATACAATATTATGCTTTATTTATTACTCAGTTTAGTTTATATACCACTGTTTGTGATGCATATCCCCAAAATAATTAAGTTAGTGTTGTACAACTCATCGTTGATCTAGCCATGTCAAGAAGTGTCTAATTCCTCCTTTCACTAATACCATTACATTGAGGTTTATAAGGATTATTAAGTTAGTAATATCTCCCACACTCTTTTAAATGATTGATGAATGTTTGGTTATGATATTCCCATCCTTCGTCAGAGTAGACCTTCTTAATAATTTTAATAAATTGATTCTCTACATTATTTTGATATTCCTAAAAGAATTATAATGGAATATATCATATAACTCATTAATTAAATATTTTCTTATAAAATATATTCATTGGTAAATTTAATTAATTAATAAATACCATCCATTTACTCTACTATAAATGGATAACATTCTTTAATATAGACGTGTTCTAGTTGTTCTTTGTTTCTTTTTCAAGTGTTTTAACTCAATATATTCTAAATACCCTTCTCAATGTAGTTTTACTAAACTCTTATCATTACATGACCTAGTATTAAGTTCTATAGGTTGTTAGGATGTTATTTATTCTCATTTTATTTTTCATTGAATGCAAAAACTAGATTTTCTAGTTCATGTATATACTATCTATTATTAAGATGTTCTATACAATAACATATTTTTTCCTTAAACACAAGAAACAATTTACTTCCAAACTTGAAATAAAATCCCATAGTGTCTAAACTCTACACTAAGATTATGTTTCTATAAATGTATAGTACATAATAATAATTATTTAGTACAATAACCAAACCACTAGGAAATGTAAGGTGATAATCTCCCATTGCCAAAGCTGTAATTATTGCACCATTTGTAGCCAAATAATCCACTTCACATTTTATAATTTTTCATTAAAATAAAACAAACTATAAAATAATTTTTTTTCCTTTTATTATGATATTTTATCCTTTACCAGAAGATAGATATCTTAAAAATTACCCACATAATCATTTTCATCAATCTTTTCCTGTATTTAATTTTTAATATTAATAACATAGGGACTACCAAAAACTCTGATGTAGTCTATAATGGTATTCCTTTTATTTAAATTTAATCAGAAGTCATATAAGAATCTATTTTAAACAAGCATATATTCTTAATATAGACAACTATGAACACAAATTATCTCCAATATGATTATAAGATTCTGTATTCTGGAAATATAGTTCTTCTTATTTAAAATAATCTCTTATTCTTCCTTTTGTTATCTCTATTTTATTGAGTTGTATATAGAGTGTTATAATAGTGTTTTATGACATATTTTCAACATAAGATTCAAATAATTTACTAGTAAATTCCTTCCCATTAATAATTTTTAATCTCTTTATGCACATCCCTAAGTCTTTCTAATATGTTCTTATGAAAATTTTAAAATTCTCCACTACCTTATAGTTTTTTATTATAAACATCACATTGGTCATTATAGTTTATTAATTAGTAAATGTGATGAAATTAATATCTCCTTGAGTGTGTTTATTTCCCACTGTTCTATATAAATCCGAGTATATCATCCAACAAGGCTTGGTGATATGAATTTCAACTCTTTTATGCCTACCATGAGTGATTTTTTCCTTTTTGGCATGTCTCAAAAACTTATTCCTTTTCTCTTTTAAGGTGGGGAAAGTATCTAACCACATCACCCTTGGAAATATTTCTCAAGACTCTCTAATAATAATTACTCAACATTTTATGCCGGAATTTTTGTTATATTTTTAACTTAAGTAGAAATGATTTTTTGAGTCTCCGATCTAAAAAATATTTCCACCAGTTCACTCACGTGAAGTGATACATTCCATCTTTGAATCTCTTAATGATAAAAAGTTTTCTTAATTTTTTCCTCATTTAAATTATCACACAACTAAATCAAACTTTTCATATTATGTATGGGACCATCAATAAATAACACATTTTTTATTTCAATTTGTGAGCCTCAATTTTTTCAATCCTAATGAAATTAATCATTAAAAAACATTCATTTCAAAAAGTAACTGAAACACCCTTATGTTATTCAATATTTTTAAATATATTTTTATATCTTCTCATGTTTTATGATCATCCAATTTCAAAAACCCATTCCTTTCCCACCCTACTAGATTTGAGAGGCACTTCAACAATGAGTGACTTTTTAGACTTGATTTCTCATTGTTTCTTTATTTCCTTAGTCATATATTAATTTTGACCTAAAATAATGATGAAACATACCTTTTCATGATAAAAATATGGATAAAATATTCCATTGATCTCCTCGAGATAATCAAACACCTTTTTGATATACATCACATATGAGTCTTCATTCACTATCTATTTTCTCACAGATCTTCCAATTAATTTATTTTCATATCTCCCCCTATATTCAAGACCTTAATAATTCCATGTTATAGATATATTATACTAAAAAACACATAATATTTTATCATATGAACCAAAACATCAATATTATCTCTTAATTTTGTTTAATCCACGAAATTGTTGACTTTATCTTTGAAAACATACAAATTTTATAGTGAAAAATCAGTATTCCTTCTCATAGGTTTTAAATATTTCTTACTCTTTATATTACTTTATACATACTTATTTTATTAAAATTATTCTAAATATTTATAATAACCTATGTTTTCCAATATTTATATTTATAACCCAGTGTTAGATGACATATATTTTATATTTTTGGAAATAACAGGTGGAGATTTTATATGAGATGATTCATAAGGATCTCAACATGGTGATATGATTCATATTTTACTTGAAAAATTTTCAGAAAAGAATTTTTCATTATAAAAGATACTTTTCATATTTAAAACAACTTTAATTAACTTGATTAAAATCTTCTTCTTTATCACTCACATTATTCTCAATTTCATTGTTGGTTTTTTCATACTAAACTACTTTAACCATGTGAATCTTAATGTCTACAATGTAATCATTATCTATACATTAAATATCATGTTCATATTAATTCATATTACTCACATCCTTAATTAGAGATTATAATTCCTTCTTGAGTTAAGTAATTTTATCAATAAATACATTAAGTTCAATTTTTGTCATGTGTAACATATATATCATATCATATCCTTCTTCATAGTTTCTTGAGTTGTCTTTCCTTTTCTCAATACATGCCACAAAATTAGAATCCCTTCTTTCACATTACTTCTCATAATCACTACTTGGGTAAGTGTAATAATCTTCTTCCCTATATAGAATATTCCTTTTCTTTCTTCTATGTGGTCTCAATCTACCGTCATCTGACTTCTTATTTTCTTTGAAATACCTTTATTTTTACATTAGTTAATATTTCTCTGCATCTTATTCTGTGAAAAAATCCATATTTTTCTTCTAAGAAAATCATAAAAAAATCCTATTCCTCCACACCTAATGTAGTGTATTGGAATATTTCATTTTTAATTATCTTTTCATACTTTCAAATTTTTTGATAAAAAAGTCTTAACATTCTTATGAAATTCATCACACTCTTCATCTTAATATGAGTCACTTGGGGAATCATCTTCCTTCTCTTTGATCATAAATTTATTTGTAGATTTATATAAAATATCCTCCTTATCTTTCTTCTTAAAAATAAGTTCTTTTATCATATCAAAATTCAAGATAGTATTTTGTATATTATAAAAGGATATAACATGAATTTCTAATAAATCTGAGATCTTTGGGTTAGATCTATCTAGAATGTTTGAAATTAGTTTTTTATCCATAATTGAATTATCTAAAATGTCCCCAAATCCTTATATGTGACTAAATATCTCATTCACCCTAGTAAAATTGTAATAAAAATTGTATTCTTCATTAATTCTTATATCCTAAAATTTTTCCATCTAGATCTAGAAATTTTATTATTTTATCTCGATGTACCCCTAATACTTGTTCTTAAGCTTGTCTCACATTTTCTTAGTTATTTCTATCCCCTTATCCTTTTTGTACACTTTTTTATACAAATGAGATATTCTCGATTTTTTCGTCTTCCAATCTATATCAATATTTCTATTCTTTGAAAATTTCATAGAAACACCCCATTCAATTGGTGGATAAACTATAGTGAAAAAATATCTAACATCAAGTCCTTATGATGGAATAAATGGCAACATATTATTTTTCCAACAATTTTTCTTACCATTGATGAAGGTGGTCCCATTTCTATTCCCAAAATTATATCCTTCCATAAATTACTTTAAAAGCGTAGGATCTCAAGGGGGTTATGTGTAATGGATCGGACCTCTACGACCCATTCCTTTATAAAAAAGAAGGTCACAATGTGTTCTGGAGGGTAAAATGGACTTTTCCCACACCTTCCAGAATTTTGTAAGTACACGCCGTATAGTGTGAGTACACGTCGTGTAGCCCCTCGCCAGGTATACCCCGTGTTGAAGGACTTTTCCTTGCCACGTGAAATAACTGGGTACACGCCGTGTATCCCATACTACACGCCGTGTAGTCCCTCCCTTCGTATGCATTACCCTCAAACCGTGTGTTGAACAGTCAACGGCCGCGTTCCGCGTTGAAGGCCGTGTTGGAAGCCGCATGGTGACCATGTGAAATGGCCGAGTACACACCGTGTACTATAAAGTACACGCTGTGTACTTTAGTATTTCTCACCTATAAAAGTATGGGTCCCCTCCTCCTTTTCAACTCACTCCTCTCCTCCCCATTCCCTCGAGTAGAGCTCTCCCAAGAGACTCAAAGGCTCTTTTCTTCCATAACTTCTTTGTCTGAGCTCTGATTTATGATCCGTTAGCGGCCACGGGGTTGTAACGACGAGGAGGAACTTTTGAGATTGGATCTGTTGCTTTCCCTTCGGCCTTTCCTTCCCATCTTCCACCCGAGGAGGTTTTTCCGGGTTTTTCCAGAAGCAACGGACGCCGACGGATGTCTTCTAAGTTGATCCGGGGGAGCGTTGTGACTAGAACCTGTTGAGGTAGGGATCTTACCTTTGTCTCTCTAGATTGTGCATCATGCGGGGTGGGTGTCCTCTTGTTTACATGAAACACATTTGAACCGGTTTAATAAAGATAATAATTGTCTTATATAACGGAGATGGGAAGTTTGTGATTGCAGTTACATTATTTATATCCTGTGATATTATGTTGTGAATTGAATAGGATTATGCATACTGAAAATCACAGTCTTTGGGAGCCTTTGCTTGCGCAATTAAATGTTTCCCTATCTTTCTAGACTGTTTATGGATAGGAACTTTGTGGAATGTGGAAGTTGGTTAATCGCGTAAAGTTGGATGATTAAATGAAAATCTGGGACCCTTGTGTGATCACCCCGGTTGAAGAAAACTGAAATAATAAACATGTGGGTGATTTTTGGGTTTAATTTTATGTGAAGGGAGTGTTTTCTGGGATTTTTGTGGATCGGGTGAGCAGCAGGGCTGCGGTTGGCTTGGTTGTGGGTTGGTATGAATGCTATGTTGGTGCTGGGCAGTGGTGCTGCGATAAGTTGTATCAAGGGATGATGATGTACGGTGTGGTTGTGGTTATGGCAGTTAGCAGCGGAGATGCAGGGATGGGTTTGAATGTGATGAAACTATGGGTTTTGAATAATAAATGAAAGTGGGGGGGGGGGTTAATGAATGGTGGGTCATAGTAATGGAATGGAAATAATAATCAATGGGGTTGGTTGGTTAATAAGAAGGACCTGGTTGTGCTGCTTGTGTTTTCCTAACTTGATTTGTGGATGGCAAGGATATGTTTTACAAACGATCGATGTGGTTGGTTGTGGATAGTTTCCCAGTAGTTAAGGAACTAATAAAATAATTTTGTTGAAACATGAAAACCTAAAGGGGGTTGGGGTTGTTTGTTGTATGCATGCTTCATAGTAGCAGTGCCGAGGCACATGCTCAGTTCTCTGTTTAGAAGCCATAGGTTGGGCTGAGTGTTTGGTATATATATATATATATATATCTGTATCTTTGTGTTTTGTCGCACCCCACCCATGTTGAGCACTTAGTGCCGAACACTCCCATTTCATGGGAGAAGGTGTTTTCCCCATAGTTACTAGCTCCTTCCAGCTCTTTCTTCCATAGGTTGTGATGGCTTGAGGCAACCTTACACCCAAGACTCTTCAGGTAGGTTTCTATTGGGGTGGTTTTATCCCAATACTCTTTGGGCAGGTTTTACTATTTCTCAAGAACCTTTGGGATGAGGCCCAGGTGTGTGCAGTCGGGATACGTGGTTGTGAGGCCCAGGTGTGTGCGGGCAGGAAGAGTGTGGTAGTGTCAGGACGTTCGCCATTAGGAAGAGCAGCTAACTAGTGGGAAATGGTGCGGGGTACCCAATACTCTTGTTCTTATATATTACTACCTATTGTGTTTGTGTTTTTTGGTGAGTGTGGCTGGTGAGGTTGGGTGGATAGATTTCCTTACTAGGTTTCTTCTGTTGTTCTAATGAGATATTAGGATGTCTGCCCACCCATGCACGAGATCATTAGGTTTCCCTACTAAGTATACTTGTATGCTCACCCTACGTTTATATTCAGGTTTCCTGGAGGACTACCAGGGCCGTGCGGGACCCTACTAGTCGGACAGTTGGAGTTGTTGCAGTTTCTGTACTCTTGTTTTCTTTTGGTATTGTACATTGAGCTTTCTTGTAGTTGCACCTTGTTATAAAATTGTTTAAACATGCATGTGGGATTGGTTTGGGTTTATTTTTCCTTTACTTGTTCGTTTTTCTTTTGGTGTTTGACTCATCCTATTTTCCGATCTTAAAATAATAAAAGGGTAATGCCTCCCATATTTTTGAAAACTCATACCCTTGGTGCTAGTTTCCACTCCGGGGCCTACTGGAGGCGGGAATCGGGGTTCATTATCTCCCTTTCCCCATTGACAGCTCAGGAGGGGCATCTTTGGTGGGAGGGGGTCGTGACAGAATGGTATCAGAGGGAGGTTGAGTGATAGGATGAAGTTTGGAGTTAGACACAGTGAGAATTTCATGGGATGGTAGGGCAACAGTGTTGTCTGATCCTGGTGCGTGACATAGGCCATGGAAGACAAGCTAGGACATGGGATTTTAGGGCCCCTGTGATCCGATGCAAGGACTCTGAGCCTACCGAACAACCAAGTGAGACTACATTGATTGAAGGGTAGAGACCATAGGGATGGTACATGCATCATCATGATTGTGTTTTACTTTATTTGGGTGTTATGGGAAAGAAAATGTAAATAAAATGATAAAATAAAACCTTGAGAATATTTCCTTACTACCTGGGCTTAGGCGATCCCTGTTTACCATACAGCTATGACACCTGGACGACGTCCCCTGGTGACTCAGACGGCTGAGGCCCAACAGATTCATGCGGTCGATCAGTTGAGGATTGACCGATAGGAGGAAGATAGCCAGTGGTAGAAGACTCTTCGTTCTTTCCAGTGGAAAACCCTCAAGAAGTACGAGGGTATTACTTCGGATATGGAGACAGAGGGGTGGCTTGAGGAGCTAGGGATCATTTTTACTTTGATCCATGCCCCAAGGGAGTACTGGGTTCCCCTAGCAGTCAATCAGCTGAGAGGTGCGGCGCGACAGTGGTGGACGCTCTACCTCGGAGAGAGGACGGAGGCAGAGGTTCCGTGGGCTGACTTTGAGAAAGAATTCTGAGAGGAATTCCATTCTTCAATGATCAAGGCAGAGAAGCGGCAGGAGTTAATCTCCCTACAACAGGGGAGTATGTCAGTATGAGAGTTGGGGATCAAGTTCAAAGATCTCCTACACTTTTCTCTGGACCTCTTTCCGGATGAGGAGTCTCGGGGGAGACGATTGGAGGAGGCGCTTCGTCCTTCGCTCCAGTATGTTGTCACCCCCTTCACCCTTCTGACGTACTTGGCAGTATAGAAGAAGGAAGAGGTTGTAGAGAGGATGCACTCGCAGGGAGGTGCACCACATGAGGGGATCCAGCTAGGTTCATCGAAGGGGAAGGCAGTCAGCAGCAGGTCTCCTACGACGGGACCTTCCAGGTTCAGGCCAGTGGGGAGCAGGCCCCAGAAGTTTCAGTTCAGATCTTCAGGTCCTCGTCCCCTTTTCACGTGGCTAGGACCGAACTGTTTTTCTTGTGGAGGTTTTGGGCACATTCAGAGTCGGTGCCCGACCCGAACTCAGTGCGGTGGAGGTGGGAAGGTTCAGCACCCACCTCAGCAGCACCAGTTTCCAGCGAGGCCCTTCCAGCAGTAGCATGACCATGCTCCTCTGAGGGTAGACTTTGCAGGAGGAGGCCGACCTCAGGGTTCTCCTCAGGGACCTCAACCAGGGCATGGTTGGGGATGTGGTCGACATGAGAGAGGCAGAGGAGCTAGGCCTGGACAGTTGCATGCAATAGAGCTGACAACTCCGACAGGACCAGAGGTGGTGTGAGGTACGATTTGTTTGTTTAGCACTCTCGTTTCTGCCTTGTTTGATTCGGGAGTTTCGCACTCCTTTGTTGCACCCAGTCTAGCCCATGCTTTGGGTATAGACGTAGAGAGACTTTCTGTACCACTGGTGCTGAGTACACCAGTTGGAGGCCAGACCAATGTGTCTTGTGTATTTTGGGTATGTGGGCTGATTTTGGGACTGCATCGATATAGTGGGGACCTTCTTCTATTACAGATGCAGCCATACGATGTCATCCTAGGCATCGATTGGTTGTTTTCTGTTAGTGCTATTATCGACTGCTTCCAAAGAAGGGTCATGTTCTCCGACGTGGATGGACAACGTGTAGCTTTTGTTGGTGAGAGGAGATATCAGGTGGGAAGCTGGCGTGTGAATCCTCTACTTTCCTTATTAGACAGGTTATCGGTGGTTCCAGCTGATACATAGATGAGGGATGTCCCAGAAGTTTTTGGGGAGTTCCTTGATGTTTTTCCCAAGGAGGTTGTGAATCTACCCCCCAACGTGACATTGAGTTCAGGATATACTTATAGCCAGGTGCCCGTCCGATTTCGATGGCCCCTTATCGGATGGCACCTTCGGAGTTGCAGGAGTTACAGATTTAGATTGATGATCTGATGGAGGAGAGTTTTGTTCGACCCAGCGTGTCTCCATGGGGTGCTCTAGTTTTGTTCGTGAAGAAGGCAGATGGTGGTCTCAAGCTATTCATAGACTACCAAAGGTTGAATCAGGTAACAGTCAAGAACTATTATCCCCTTCCAAGGTTAGATGATCTCTTCGACCAGCTGAGGGAGCATGTTGGTTTTCTAAGATTGATCTATGATCCGGATATCATCAGCTGAGGTTAAAGGACAATGACATCTCGAAGACATCTTTCAGGTGCAGGTATGGGCACTTCGAGTTTGTAGTGATGCATTTTGGAGTTACGAATGCACAGTCTGTGTTCATGGTACTTATGAACTTTGTCTTCCGAGAGTTTCTGGACTGGTTTGTCGTTGTGTTTATCGATGACATCCTGATCTACTCAAGATCAGAGGAGGAGCACGTTGAGCATCTCAGGGAAGTCTTGGAAGTCCTTCGACACCACCAGCTTTATGGGAAATTGTTGAAGTGTAAGTTCTTAATGTAATAAGTACACTTCCTTGGGCACGTGGTGTCTCAGCATGGAGTGTCAGTGGACCCATCAAAGGTGGAGGAAGTTGTTTCTTGGGTGGAACCCAAGACCGTGGCAGAAGTTCTTAGTTTCCTGGGGTTGGCGGGTTATTATCGGAGGTTCGTAGTTTCCTGGCATGGTAGTCTTGGAGGTTCGTTTCAGAGGTTCATAGTTTCCAGAGGAAGGGTTATTGTATGAGGTGTTTTTTGATGCTTCTGGCCTTGGTTTGGGGTGCGTGCTGATGCAGAAGAAGGGAGTGATCTATTATGGGTCTAGACAGTTGCGCCCTCACGAGCGTAACTATGACACCCACGACCTAGATCTTGCAGCAGTAGTGTTCGCACTGAAGTTGTGATGACATTACCTCTTTGGGGAGACCTTTTTTGTCTTCTAAGATCACAAGAGATTACGTTATATCTTCTCTTAGCGTGACCTGAACTTACGGCAGCATAGATGGGTCGAGTTTCTCCAAGACTATGACATTGAGATCTCTTACACTGAAGGTAAGGCCAACATTGTGGCTGATTCCCTGAGCAGGAAGTCACATAAGGAAGTTGTTCGAGAATCCGATGATGCTTGGAAAGTGATGGGAGAGTTGTCTTCCTTGCACTTGGATGAAAGGGTAGAAGGTGATAGAGGATGTTTGTTTCAGATGGCAGTGCGGTCCTCCTTGTTGTAGCAAGTGGAAGAGTCTCAGTGGGGGGACTCCGAGGCGGAAGTAATGCGGGATCGTGTCGATCAGGGAAACGCTCCAGAAGGATGGTCAAATGACAGCCGGCATTGGATGCTTTTCCATGGGAGGTTGTTTGTTCCGGAGGCGATGCGTGAGGGAGTTCTCAGTGAGTTCCATAGCTCAGCCTTGGCGGTACATCCGGGAGTTTCAAAAATGTACCAAGGCCTGAAGGAACAGTTTTGGTGGGCTGGGGTGAAACGGGCAGTGGCAGAGTTTGTGGCTAAGTTCCTAGTGTGTCAGTAAGTAAAAGCTGAACACCATGTTCCCAGTGGGTTGTTGAATCCTTTATATGTCCCCAAGTGGAAGTGGGATGACATCTCAATGGACTTCGTCACAGGACTACCCAGAGCTCAGGGTGGTTATGATGCTATCTGGGTAGTGGTGGATCAACTGACAAAGTCATCTCACTTCTTAGCAGTTAAGGAATCGGGCCCGGTGAGTACCTTAGAAAAAAGGTACATAGACGAGGTGGTTCATTTTCATGGAGTTCCAAAGACTATCGTCTCAGATCAGGATACTCAGTTTACCTCACGAGTCTGGAGGGGGTTGCAACATGCTTTTGGCACCTAGCTACGCCTGAGCACTGCTTTCCACCCTCAGACTGATGGGTAGACAGAGCGGAATATCCAGACGTTGGAAGACATGCTGCGAGCATGCGTTCTGGATTTCGGAGGATCATGGATGCGACACTTGCCTTTAGTAGAGTTTTCCTACAACAATAGTTTCCACTCTACTATTGGCATGGCACCGTTTGAGGCTTTGTATGGAATACCATGTCGTTCACCCATTTGCTGGGCAGAGGTTGGTGAGACAGGTGCTCTTGGGCCAGAGGTAGTACAGAGCACCACAGAGAAAGTCCAGCTTGTGTGTGAAAGGATGAAAGCGGCTCAGGATCGACAGAAGTCTTATGCTGATCATCGAAGGATGCCCTTAGAGTTCGAGGTGGGAGATCATGTGTTTTGAAGGTTTACCCTCAACGGGGGCAGCGGAGGTTTGGGAAGTGGAGTAAGCTCTCCCCTAGGTTCATCAGACCTTTAGAGGTGCTGAGGCAGGTCAGCGAGGTGGCATATCAGCTGGCCCTACCACCTCAGTTGGAGAAGGTTCATGACATCTTCCACGTCTCCCAGCTTCGTTGGTACTTACACGATGACTCTCACGTTATCGAATAGGGATTGTTAGATATGGGAGACTACACGACCTTCGAGTAACGACCAGTCAGAATTGAGGATCGTAAAGAGAAGGTGCTCCGTGGACGAACCATTCCGTTGGTTCGTGTGTTGTGGAGGCATGGCGGCCTCAAGGAGAGAACTTGGGAGCGGGAGACCCAGATGCACGCTCAGTACCCAGAGTTGTTTTAACTTGTGTTTTTAATTGTTCATATGAGCTTTGTTTTGATGTTATACTTTGTACCTTTGATTTATGGAATGTTTGGCTTGTCGGTTGTGAGACCTTTTTGTTTCCTTGTTCTCTGGAAGTGTGTAACATGTCCGGGTGTGTGGGGAAGGAAAAAAAAACCTGATCCTTAATAGAGATGCATTAATGCGGATGTGATTGAACCTGTGTGGGAGAGTTAGTGCCGCCTAAAGTGGATAATATCTTGACATAGGAAAAGTAATTTTCCCCAAACCACGTGTTCGGGTAGTGTGTGGGTTGTGCGGTGTTGGGGACAGTGCGAGTAGAAAAATCCTAATGTATGGAAGTGGGAAGACCCAATTCTTAATCAATACGCATTAATGAGGATGCGGTTAAACCCATGCAGGTGATTTAGTGCAGCCTAAAGTGGATAATATCTCGACATAGGAGAAGGAATTCCTAACACCAATGATTAGGGTTGTTGGTTGGGTTCCTGTTATAACGAGAGCCCTAAGAGGTATCTTCTTGGGTTCCTCTGGGTTGGTTTTGAATTCTTAGGGACGAAAAAGTTTTAATAGGTATTTGATGTAATGGCCTGGACCTCTCCGGGCCATTCCTTTATCAAAAAGAAGGTTCCAAAGTGTTCTGGAGGGTAAAATGGACTTTTCCCACACTTTCCAGAATTTTGTAAGTACACGCCATGTAGTGTGAGTACACGCCGTGTACCCCCTCACCGGGTATACCCTGTGTTGAATTCCATGTCCTTGCCGCGTGAAATAAATGGGTACACACCGTGTATCCCATACTACACACCGTGTAGTCCCTCCCCGCGTACGCGTTACCCTCAAACCGTGTGTTGACCAGTCAACGGCTGCGTTCTGCGTTGAAGGCCGTGTTGGAAGCCGCATGGTGACCGTGTGAAATGGCTGAGTACATGCCGTGTACTATAAAGTACACGCCGTGTACTTTATTTTTTCTCACCTATAAAATGAGGGGTCCCCTCCTCCTTTTCAACTCCCTCCACTCCTCCCCATTCCCTCGAGCAGAGCTCTCCCAAGAGACTCGAAGGCTCTTTTCTTCCATAACTTCTTCATCCGAGCTCTGATTTATGATCCGTCAGCGGCCACGGGGTCGTAACGATGAGGCAGAACTTTTGAGATTAGATCTATTTATTTTCCTTCAGACTTTCCTTCCCAGATTCCACCCAAAGAGGTTTTTCTGGGTTTTTCCAGAAGCAAAGGACACCGACAGACATATTCTAAGTTGATCTGGGGGAGCGTTGTGACCAGAACCTGTTGAGGTAGGGATCTTACCTTCGTCTCTCTAGATTGTGCATCATGCAGGGTGGGTGTACTCTTGTTTACGTGAAACACATTTGAACCGGTTTAATAAAGATAATAATTGGCTTATATAATGGGGATGGGAAGTTTGTGATTGTGGTTACATTATTTATATCATGTGATATTATATTGTGAATTGAATAGGCTTATGCCTATTGAAAATCACAGTCGTTGGGGGCCTTTGCTTGTGCAATTAAATGTTTCCCTATATTTCTAAACTGTTTATGGATATGAACTTTTTGGAATGTGGAAATTGGTTAATCACGTAAAGCTGGCTGATTAAATGAAAATCTGGGACCCTTGTGTGATCACCCCGATTGAACAAAACTATAATAATAAACATTTGGGTGCTTTTTGGGGTTAATTTTATGTGAAGGGAGTGTTTTGTGGGATTTATGTGGATCGGGTGAGCAGCGGGGCTGCGGTTGGCTTGGTTGTGGGTTGGTATGAATGCTATTTTGGTGTTGGGCAGAAGGGCTGTGATAAGTTGTATCAAGGGATGATGATGTA
Organism: Viscum album; assembly: GCA_963277665.1. Taxonomy (NCBI): domain Eukaryota; kingdom Viridiplantae; phylum Streptophyta; class Magnoliopsida; order Santalales; family Viscaceae; genus Viscum; species Viscum album. Next base: position 870,471,330 of record OY728147.1, on the reverse strand, counting down.
TGGTGTGGTTGTGGTTATGGCGATTGGCAGCAGGGCTGCAGGGATGGGTTTTAATGTGATCAAACTATGGGTTGTGAATAATAAATGAAAGTGTGGGGGGGGGGGGGGTTAATTAATGGTGGGGTACGGTAATGGAATAGAAATAATAATCAATGGGGTTGGTTGGTTAATAAGAAGGACTTGGATGTGTTGCTTGTGTTTTCCTAAATTGATTTGTGGATGGCAGGGATATGTTTTACGAATGATCAATGTGGTTGGTTGTGGATAGTTTCCAAGCAGTTAAGGAACTAATAAACTAATTCTATTGAAACATGAAAACCTAAATGGGGTTGGGGTTGTTTGTTGTATGCATGCTTCGTAGTAGCAGTGCCGAGGCACGTGCTCAATTATCTATTTAGAATCCATAGGTTGGTCTGAGTGTTTGGTATATATATATCTGTATCTTTTTGTTTTGTCGCACCCCACCCATGTTGAGCACTTAGTACCAAACACTCACATTTCATGGGAGAGGGTGTTTTCCCCATAGTTACTAGCTCCTTCCTGCTCCTTCTTCCATAGGCTGTGATGGCTTGAGGCGACCTTACACCCAAGACTCTTTGGTAAGTTTCGATTGGGGTGGTTTTAGCCTAAGACTCTTTGGGCATGTTTTACTATTTCCCAAGAACCTTCAGGATGAGACCCAGGTGCGTGCGGGCGGGGTACGTGGTTGTGAGGCCCAGGTGTGTGCGGGTGGGATATGTGGTTGTGAGGCCCAGGTGTGTGTGGGTGGGATGTGTGGTTCTTGAGGCCCAAGTGTGTGCGGGTGGGAAGATTGTGGTAGCGTCAGGACGTTCTCCATTAGTAAGAGTAGCTATCTAGTGGGAAATGGTGTGGGGTACCCAATACTCTTGTTCTTATATATTACCACCTGTTGTGTTTGTGTTTTTTGGTGAGTGTGGTTGGTGAGGTTGGGTGGATAGATTTCCTTGCTAGGTTTCTTCTGTTGTTCTCATGGGACATTAGGATGTCTCCCCACCTATGCATGAGAGCTTTAGGTTTCCCTACTGAGTATACTTGTATGCTCACCCTATGTTTACTTTTAGGTTTCTAGGAGGACTAATAGGGCCATGCGGGACCCTACTAGTCGGACAGTTGGAGATGTTGCAATTTCTGTACTCTTGTTTTCTTTTGGTATTGTACTTTGAGCTTTCTTGTACTTTCACCTTGTTATAAAATTGTTTAAACATTCATGTGGGCTTGGTTTGGATTTATTTTTCCTTTACTTGTTTCTTTTTCTTTTGGTGTTTGACTCATCCTATTTCCTGATCTTAAAATAATAAAAGGGCAATGCCTCCCATATTTGTGAAAACCCATACCCTTGGTGCTAATCACCACTTCGGGGCCTACTGGAGGCGGGACTCGAGGGTCATTATCTCCCTTTCACCATTTCCAGCTCAATAGGGGAATATTTGGTGGGAGGGGGTCATGACATTATGGATTTTATACAACTTGAGGTGTCTTGATCCGTAAATGTACCACTAAGAGTGGGGTGAATTAGTGGAGGTTAATTTTTTAATAAAAATCTCTTTAAATTAAATCCTTATAACCTATTAACAACATGATCCACTACCAATGGCACTCCCTCACCCATATGAAAGTATATGAAGAAAAAATTATCATATAAGAATATCTTCAATGCTCAACCTCAACATGAGGTCCTAATACATTCTAGGTATGGTTAAATTCAAAAAACATGGATTATCACTAACATAATAGTGATTACTAGAGAGGTGTATTTTATATCCTTAACTCTTTATGAGATATTAATTGGCTAGTAAAAATTAAGGGTATTTGACATCCTTGAACATATGTAGAAATATAAAATTAATGGATTTGTTTATCCTAGTACCACCAACATTGAAAATTTCATCATCACTATTTGATGGATCAAATATATAGATATATTTGGGATTACTTTGCAAAAAAAAAATCAAATATGACTCTAAAAGATACTTGATGGCTTGAATGAAACAATGTCAAAAAATGAATTCCAACAACTTCTCACCTTCTTCAGGATGATCAATTCATGAATGAGAGTATCCATGCATAATCCAAACTCATCCAAAATCAGTATAAATCTATTAAATGATCAATGACATATTAACATTTCCATATATTCCTTATCTATCTCAATTGACTTTAATAAAATAAAATTCTTTTGTATAGTAGAGTATCAACATCTCTTAGTTCTTGAACTAGACTATATTCTTCATCTATTATTTTTATATACTCGAGAAAATACTCAAAAAAATATATTTCCATAATTGACATATAAATTTCCTCTAAATCCCCACTTATTTAAAATTATGAATTTTAGAGAGAATTTGAATTTTTGTATTTATAGAGTAGGGGTGATATTATATTTTGAGATTCTTATTAGAATTTTGAGATTTTCATCATCTCAAGTTAATGTTTTTTATATATTTTGAGGATAGAGATGTGCCTAATGTGATTAGGTAAGTCAAAATATCTTTGAGTTATGCTTCATAGGTTTTGGAGGACTTATTACCTGGTGCATGGTTTGGTGTGAACAATTTAGGGGAAACCATGCAACAACTTGATCGTGAGGATGTTTCTAGTTTATTTTCAAGAATGAACAAATGGTGTATATGGTTAAAACATAGTGAAGGGTTAATAGTGTGGATTACTATAACGCCCTGACCCCATTTACCCATAGTCAGTGCATTATTACATAATATTGGCATGATCACAAGGGATAAACTCCCAAAAGACTGATCACTTTAGTAGCCTTGGAAACACTATATATATTCATAAGTCATACATTACATCATAAATAAAAAAACTACAACAACATATTTTCTTCATATCCTCTCATACTATCCTTGCAGTTCATTCATAAAATACCTCTTCATATCCTGGGAAAAATAAAACATTGAAAGGGGTGAGCTCAGATGCTCAGTAAGGATAACAATATAGTAGAAACTTGCATAAATAAACATAAACATTTAAGGCAATGTATAACTAAAAAAGCCTTTTAAACTTGAACTTCATCATAATATGGAAAAGATGAAATGAAATAATTCCATTTAATAATTCCCATGGATATTCTACTAATTGAATAATCACATGCAATATCAATAACCACTTTCATAACAAGGGAATACATAATTCCGAATTTTAATTTCTATGTCAAGGACTCGTGCCAAGACCTAAGGGATAACTGTAACCGGAACCCAACCCGGAGAGCCTCTGTAACCAGACTCCATCTTGGAGAGCCTCTGTAACCGGACTCCAACCCGGAGTATCTCTAATAACCGTACACCAAACTGGAGTGCCTCTAATAACCAGACACCAACCCGGAGTGCCTCTAATAACCGGACACCAACCCAAAGTTCCTCTAATAACCAGACACCAACCCGGAGGGTCTGCTATAACCGGACCCCAACCCGGAACATACTAGTCCAACACATTCATCTTAAGAAGAGGATGAAATATAACATAAACAATCGTATTTAAGCTAGTATACGAAATGAGAAAACATTAATCATAAACCATTAATGGAATAAAAATAACTCATCCATATTCAAACATATCACAAAAATTTTAATACAATATAGAGGATTTGTATCATAATAAATCAATGTCAAACAAGTGTAAAATTTATCAGAGGATGTTGACATAGAAGAAATCAAAACTATTTGAGAGAAAAATATCTAATTTTGAAATCATTTAAAAGTCACATAATTATAAAAGAAAACATTTACTTTGAAAATATTCTTATAATCTTGTAAGGGAAGCTTCAAATATTTTATAATGACGGAAAATAGCCACACCCGCCGTATAAAAAAAATACCTTCTTACCTTAATTCTGTCGAAAAGGTTAAAAAGGACCTTGTTTGGAAAATGATGGAAAGATTTGTTTATAAACTTCTTATAAAAAGTCAAACAAGGGTATAAATGACTTTAAACCATGTTCTGTAAACTAGTAATAATTTTTTGAAATACATTTTTAAGATACACGGATGTGGATGATAAAGAGGTCCCAGTAGATAATTACGTATAAACAACCTTGAATAATGAAGAGATTGTAAATAAACCCTTTTCAATTTGGCAACTTACGAAACATACACCCCATGAAAGAGGTATAATACAATGAATATGTAGATACACATAAATTAAAGTGTATTACACAAAGAATACAATTATGGGCAGTACATACACCACACAAAAGGTAATATGGTCAATATAGTACAAATCTCACGGGAATAAGGATTGAGATGAAAACCACTTACCTTGTACTTTTCCTTGGTTGAGGGTAGGTTAACATCATGTATAATGGTGAAATAATTGTTATTAAATTATACAAGAATAATATACATTAATATGATATCATATATGATCTTTTAACATTGCATTGTTAATAATATTTAGTATTATCGTCGTTTCAGGTGTTAACTTACTCATTTTCCTTTATAGGTTTTGTTACATAAGTCATGTCTGTTATGGATAGGTTGTATCTTATTCATATACAGAATGATATCAAGTCCTTAAAAATTATTTTTAATCATCAAATGAGAATTATACTTGAATGAATATGATGGGGAATGAATCTCATCACGTTCGTTATGGATAGGTTTTACTCATTGATATTAACTGTGTCTCTCGGATCTTCGAAATTCCACTCACAGAAGCGTTAAAATTAAGTTTTATGTGAATTTCCAAATTTTTATAGGAGGTGGGTAAAAGACGGTGAAAAGTTCAATAAAATTTTTATATATCTAAAATTATTCTAAACTAACTTCAATGAATTACATTGAAATTATATAGGTATTATGTATCTATTTTGACCTTAATTAAATTTAAATAAAATAAATAATTATTTAAATAAAAATTCGTTTCTAAACCATAACTCAGTGTTTTTTTACTATTCATCAAAAATTGAATGTTTTCAGAAAAATACCAAAAATTCACCCTAGGCTAATTTTGATATTCTGAATCCAAATATAAAGTCCATTTTGAAAGATAAAATTTATAAAATTTCAAAAAGCAGGTATTACTATTCATAACGGTTGCTTTGATTAGTCGCAGTGTGTTAGAGTCTCGAAGTTGCGTACAATGCAAGCTATTGCATTATTCAAAGGGAAACGTATTGTTGAAGCTTGGGGTGTTACATTCTCGCCTACTTCAAATAATTGCGTCCTCGCAATTGGAAATTGTTCTTTGAAAATAAATGGTCGAAAATAGAGAATACCTTTGTGGAAAACCCATATCGGAAATAGGGTTAATAAAATTTAGTTTTAATAAGAGGGAAAGTGAAATGAGAATGTCACCAAAAAATTAGGGTTTCGAATAGGAGAACATTAGTGGAAATTATAGACACGTAATTAGAAGAAAAACGTAAATATTTATAGGGAGTGATTGAGGTCATCAATCACAAACAAGTGTAGAATTGAGAGCCTCAAAGCCATCAATCTATGATGATTTAAAATATCATCAGTTCAACAAAACATATGGTATTAGGATAACACATTTTTGGTCTTAATATCCCTTCCCTAAAGTTCAAGAATTAATTTCTTTATAGAATAAGATAAATATATATATATATATACATCTTGACAAGTAGAGTTTTCATCCTTCAACTAATTTCTACCAGAAACTCATCTTTCACTCCAAAAGATAATAGAACTCAAAAATATTATATTTATCCTAATAGTATAAGGTTCCAATCATTAACACATACCATTATAATGAAAAAATATTTTGTAATAACCAGGGACTTCCTGTAGGCTAGTGGTAGGTAATAAAGGCCTGTCACACTATGGTTGTCGGTTCGATTCCTACAGTTTTGTTCGACGCAACGGGTTATCGCCCGACCTCCAGGTTGTTGTTTTCCTAAAACTATAGTATCATAATATTCCAAAAATAATCATAAGAAATGTTTTAACCTTGAACAATACTATCCAAAGTTCAACTTAATCCATTCCAAAACATTATAGTTATCCAAAGTAACTCTGTCGAGACTCTCTGTAAAATGTATCTAAATTCCAAAATCAATTGCAACGTCAGATTGTTCAAATAGAGTAAAGTTTATCTTATTGTCACATACTGAAAATATGATTACCTTAGTCATATTAAAACCTTAATGAAAACAAAAAGTAAAGCAGTAAAATACTTATATATATCACGTTATTCTCATAACCAAAATATAATCCTTTAGTCCAAAAACACAAATACATTAATTCTTCTTCTTCAACTGTAGTAACAACATAAGCTTGGCCTTGATCCCTTGGCCTTTTCTAAGTTATGTTTCCCTGATGCTTAGGACATTCATTCACATAATGCCCCATTTATCTACAAATTTAGCATTCAACATTGATAGCCTCCTTCTTTCCCTTGCAATCACGAGTCTGGTGATCTTTTTCTCCACATTTGTAACAAACTCCCATTCCTTTTAGGCAAGTACAAGGGTGTTTCTTCCCACAATTTTCACATAATAGAAAATCCTTCTTTTCCTTTTTCCCTTTATCTATCTCTTGCTCCATCATTCTATTCTTCTCTTGCTTTACTTTATTGTCATAAGATTTAGAGAATTCCTTTTCCGTATTGATAGCACATGAGACTATATCTTTGTACATTGAGAAATATTGTGAGACTAATGCTCGATGAAGAAATGGTTTTAACCCATCAAAGAAATGATCAATATTACTTCTTGGGTTACGTATATAATCTGCAGCATGCCTCACTAACCTTGTAAAGTTAGCCTCATACTTTGCGACATTTTAATCCTCCTTTTCTCTCAGACTCAAAATTTGTCTTTCCATATCTGCTCGATGGTCACGAGGAAATTATTTTTCTAAGAAAATCTCTTTGAACTCCCTCCATTCCATATTTGATACTTTATCATCTTCCTTCATGTTTTGAATCAACGACTACCATTGATCAGCATCTCCAGTGAGGCGGTAAACTACCATGACAACTTTTTCCATTTCGCTACTTCCCAAGGTGTGGAATATTTTCTCTAAGTAATTTATCCATTGCTCAGATACTAATGGATTTATACTCCCATTGAATGTTGGTGGTTCCTGCCTCATGAAGAGATCTAACATTGATCCTCCACGCTGCGGATCAGGGTGTTCCATATGGGTAAGGTTATTATTCATAACCTGAGTGAGTTTTCCCAGTATGGTGATTAGCTGATTGGCACCAGTTGCATCACCAGCTCCACTATAATTATCTTGAGCAGGAGGTAAATCTCTACATGGAGTGCGTGCATTGGTACGGTTTCCATTTCTTCCACTAGCCGCCATTTCTAAGAAATCGCATAAACTAGGTCAATTTGTGACTCAAAATACATAATTCCATACTTGTAAAACACATTACATAAATTGAAATTTGTATGGATATAATCCATAATCATAAAAAAAAATCATCGAGGAAGTGTATACTCATAAACCCTTCATAATGATTTGTAAAGAAATTGAGAATTGTCCTAAGAATATCCCCCTGGAGTTTCATAACCAAGAGTGCAGTAAGGCCCGTTGTCGTGCACCAGTTCCTATTCGAGTCTAGTTCAAAGTGGTGTTTTCAAGTTTTACCCCTAGTTACATCTGTGACAGATCCACCTCTACCTGCTCATATCCAGACAGGGATGTATTGCTCAGAAAACTCAAAAAATCTCTATAATACCAAAATTCTAGGAAGTTCTTCTATACTAATCCTCAAAGTCTATCTTAAGGATATGTGCTCTAATCAGAGTTTATCTAAATCTAGCTTCCAAGGTTTTTACTAAACTTCCTCTGATACCAACTGTAACGCCTCGACCCTAGTTACCCAGAGTCGGTGCATTATTACATAATATTAGCATGATCACAAGGGATCAACTCCCAAAAGACCGACCAATTTAGTAGCCTTGGAAACACTAGATATATTCATAAGTCATACATTACATCATAAATAAAAAAACTACAACAACATATTTTATTCATATCTTCTCATACTATCCTTGCAGGTCATTCATAAAATACTTCTTCACATCCTGGGAAAAATAAAACATTGAAATGGGTGAGATCATATGCTCAGTAAGGATAACAATATAGCATAAACTTGCATAAATAAAAATAAATATTTAAGGCAATGTATAACTAAAATAAAATCCTTCTAAACTTGAACTTCATTATAATATGGAAAAGATAAAATGAAATAATTCCATTTAATTATTCCCATGGATATTCTACTAATAGAATAATCACATGAAATATCAATAACCAATTTCATAACAAGGGAATTCATAATTCTGAACTTTAATTTCTGTGTCAAGGCCTTCTGCCAAGACCTAAGGGATAACTGTAACCAGAACCCAACCCGAAGATCCTCTTTAACCGGACTCCATCCTGGAGAGCCTCTGTAACTGGACTCCAACCTCGAGTGCCTCTAATAACCGGACACCAACCCAGAGTGCCTCTAATAACCGGACAACAACCCTGAGTGCCTCTAATAACCAGACACCAACCCGGAGTGCCTCTAATAACCGGACACCAGCCCAGAGGGTCTGCTGTAACCGGACCCCAACCCAGAATATACTAGTCCAACACATTCATCTTAAGAAGAGGACGAAATATAACATAAACATTCATATTAAAACTAGCATACAAAATTACAAAACATTATTAATAAACCATTAATGGCATAAAAATAACTCATCAATAGTCAAACATATCAAAAAACCTTAAATAGAATATGGAGGATTTGTATCATAATAAATCAAATTCAAACAAGTGTAAAATTTATCAAAGGATGTTGACATAGATGAAATCAAAACTATTTGAGAGAAAAATATCTAATTTTGAAATAATTTAAAAGTCACATATTTATAAAAGAAAACATTTACTTTGAAAATATTCTTATAAGCCTATAAGGGAAGCTTCAAAGATTTTATAACAGTGGAAAATAGCCGCACCCGCCATATAGAAAAAAGACATTCTTACCTTAATTATGTCGAAAAGGTTAAAAAGGACCTTGTTTGGAAAACGATGGAAAGATTCCTTTATAAAATTATTATAAAAAGTCAAAAAAGGGTATAAATGACTTTAACCCATGTTCTGTAAAATAGTAATAATTTTTTGAAATACATTTTTAAGAAACATGGATGTGGATGATAAAGATTTCCCAGTAGATAATTACGTATAAACAACCTCGGATAATGAAGAGATTATGAAATAAAACCTTACCAATTTGGTAACTTACGAAACATACACCCCATGAAAGAGGTATCATACAATGAATATGTAGATACACATAAATTAAAGTTTATTACACAAAGAATACAATTATGGGTAGTACATACACCACACAAAAGGTAATAGTGGCAATATGGTACGAATCTCACGGGAATAAGGAGTGAGATGAAAACCCCTTACCTTGTACTTTTCCTTGGTTGAGGGTAGGTTAACCTCCTTTATAATGGTGAAATAATTGTTATTAAATTATACAATAATCATATACATTAATATGATATCATATATGATCTTTTAACATTGCTTTGTTAATAATATTTTAGTATTATCATCGTTTCAGGTGTTAACTTACTCGTTTTCTTTTATATGTTTTGTTACATAAGCCGTGTTTGTTATGGATAGATTGTATCTTATTAATATACAGAATTATATCAAGTCCTTAAACATTATTTTTAATCATCAAATGAGAATTAGACTTTAATGGATACGATGGGGAATGAATCTCATCGCGTTCGTGGAGACGGTAGTCCGTACGTACGCATGTGCGACAATATCATTCCTTTGAAATTAAAATAATATATAATTGGATGTTTTGTCATATATAAAGAATAATTATCATGTTATATTTATTATTTAAATGAAATAAAAATCATTATTATACCCATCCAAATAATAATGTATTGAATGACAATTACAACATGAGGTGGAGACGGTAAGCCGTACGTACGCACGTATGGTGACATGTCATTCAAGGGATGGATATAATACTGAATATGGTTGTACCATATTTATAATAACATAAAATTATATAGGAGATACTGGAGTTATTATTTTATAATGTAAATAACAAAGAAAGCAGAAGTTGAAGAAGAAAAGAACTTGAAAGAGGGCGGTGAAAACATTACATCTTCTTCGAGTTCTTCCTTTTGATTTGATCAAAAGGGCTCCTTAGGTTGGATTTATGATCAAAATAAGGCCTATAGGTTGAAGTGAGGGAAGTTGAGAGAATATTTGGGTAGGGGTTTCTGATCCAAAAGGCTTTGAAGGTGTGAAGAATTGCTTAGAAGTGGTGTCCTTTTATAAGGGGGAGGATGGGATCTTTAGGAAAAACTTAAAGTATTAATTTATAATAAATTCATATTGGGTTTATAATGGCTCCAAAGTGGATTATTCAAAGTCTAATGTGGGTATGGGTCTAAAGCCTTTCAACCAATAGATTTTAGATAGATTTGTGTCATTATATTAACCTTATCTTTTAGTTTTAACTTTTAGTTAATTAGATTGACATTTACCACGTCACTTTGTATTTTTATATTATATAGTTAATAAACTTACCATATACATCCAAGAGACCTCCAAGTTGTCCATTAATTATACACATATCATGATATAAGTCTCTTGGATGAACCATATATTTTTATAAATAGAATATGAATTAATAATATAATATTTGTTTTAAAAACTCTTTTATGTCAATTTTGATACTATTTGGAATTTGATTTTTGTGAAAATCACAACAGCATGATTACTTATAAAAAAGTTAATTAAATAAATCCTAACATGTAATAATATCCTATATAATTAGTTCAATTCATAAAAAGTCTCAAATTACATTTATTTGGATATTTATAATATCAATTATTTTAATATTTCGTTAATTAGTTAATTACTGCATCACCATTGTATCATAAATAAATTAAATTATTTAATGTCTAAAAATTATAAATAAAATACCATTATGTAGAAAATATTTTTATCTTTATAAGGAATATTTATAATCGAATTTATCTTATGTATAACCCTATATTAAAAATGTTTTAGTAATTAAACCTTGATTTTAACTCTTTTAACTCTTCTTTGAATTACATAATAATAAATGTCATAATCTAATCCAAGTGGACCGAAATGATAATATTTTATTCCTAAGGTTTTTTTTTCGACATACACTTGTCCAATAGAATTAGGACATGAGTTAGGGTAATATTAATATCATTTTTACCCTTAATTTCCCTATTTACTTTTAACCGTCGTAAATAAATTAAAAGTTACTATTCACCAAAAATTATTTTTATCTTATTGAACCACATTTTACTCCTTGATATTAATTGTTTCTCTCATATTTTCGAAATTAAACTCACAGAAGCGGTAAAATTATGTTTTATGCGAATTTTCAAATTCTCCTAGGAGGTGGGTAAAAGAAGGTGAAAAGTTCAATAAAATTTTTATATATTTAAAATTATTCTAAACTAACTTCAATGAATTACATTGAAATTATATAGGTATTATGTATCTATTTTGACCTTAATTAAATATAAATAAAATAAATAATTATTTAAATAAAAATTCATTTTTAAACCATAACTCTGTGTTTTTTCACTATTCATCAAAAATTGAATGTTTTCAGAAAAATACCAAAAATTTACCCTAGGATAATTTTGATATTCTAAATCCAAATATGAAGTACATTTTAAAAGATAAAATTTATAAAATTTCAAAAAGTGGGTATTACTATTCATAATGGCTGCTTTGATTAGTCGCGGTGTGTTAGAGTCTTGAAGTTGCGTACAACGCAAGCTATTGCATTATTCAAAGGGAAACGTACTGTGGAAGCTTGGGGTGTTACATTCTCCCATCCTTCAAATAATTGTGTCCTCACAATTGGAAATTTTTCATTGAAAATAAAAGGTTGAAAATAGAGAATACCTTTGTGGAAAACCCATATCGGAAATAGGGTTAATAAAATTTAGTTTTAATAAGAGGGAATGTGAAATGAGAATGTCACCACCAAATTAGGGTTTCGAAATGGATAACATTGGTGAAAATTATAGACATGTAATTAGAAGAAAAATGTAAATATTTATAGGGAGTGATTGAGGTCATCAATCACAAACAAGTGTAGAATTGAGGGCCTCAAAGCCATCAATCTATGATGATTTAAAATATCATCTGTTCAACAAAACATAAGGTATTAGGATAACACATTTTTGGTCTTAATATACCTTCCCTAAAGTTCAAGAATTAATTTCTTCATAGAATAAGATAAATATATATATATACATCTTGACAAGTAGAGTTTTCATCCTTCAACTAATTTCTACCAGAAACTCATCTTTCACTCCAAAAGATAATAGAACTCAAAAATATTATATTTATCCTAATAGTATAAGGTTCCAATCATTAACACATACCATTATAATGAAAAAATATTTTGTAATAACCAGGGACTTCCTGTAGGCTAGTGATAGGTAATGAAGGCCTGTCGCACTATGGTTGTTGGTTCGATTCCTACATCTTTGTCCGACGCGACGGGTTATCTCCCCACCTACAGGTTGTTATTTTCCTAAAACTATAGTATCATAATATTCCAAAAATAATCATAAGAAATGTGTTAACCTTGAACAATACTATCCAAAGTTCAACTTAATCCATTCCAAAACATTATAGTTATCCATAGTACCTCTGTCCAGACTCTTTGTAAAAGGTATCTAAATTCCAAAATCAATCGCAACGTTATATTCTCCAAACAGAGTAAAGTTTATCTTATTGTCACATACTGAAAATATGATTACCTTAGTCATATTAAAACCTTAATGAAAACAAAAAGTACTACAGTACAATCCTTATATATATCACGTTATTATCATAACCAGAATATAATCCTTGAGTCCAAAAACACAAATACATTAATTATTCCTCTTCAACTGTAGTAACAAAATATGTTTTTCCTTGATCCCTTGGCCTTTTCTGAGGTAAGTTTCCCTGAAGCTTAGGAAATTCATTCGCATAATGCCCCATTTCTCTATAATTGTAGCATTCAACATTGATAGCCTCCTTCTTTCCCTTGCAATCACAAGTCTGTTGACCTTTTGATCCACATTTATAACAAACTCGCATTCCTTTTAGGCAAGTACCAGGGTGTTTCTTCCCACAATTTTTACATAATGGAAAATCCTTCTTTCCCTTTTCCCTTTATCTGCCTCTTTCTCCATCGTTCTCTTCTTCTCTTGCTTTACATTATTGTCATAAGATTTAGAGAATTCCTTTTCTGTCTTGATATCACATGAGACTATATCTTCGTACGTTGAGAAATATTGTGAGACTAATTCTCGATGAAGAAATGGTTTTAAACCATCAAATAAATGATCAATATTACTTCTTGGGTTACATATATAATCTGCAGCATGCCTCGCTAACCTTGTAAAGTTAGCCTCATACTTTGCGACATTTTCATCATCCTTTTGTCTCAGACTCAGAAATTGCCTTTCCATATCTGCTCGATGGTCATGAGGAAAGTATTTTTCTAAGAAAATCTCTTTGAAATCCCCCCATTCCATATTTGATACCTCATCATCTTCCTTCATGTTTTGAATCAACGACCACCATTGATCAACATCTCTAGTGAGGCGGTAAACTTCCATGACAACTTTTTCCCTTTCGATACTCCCCAAGGCGTGGAATATTTTCTCTATGGAATTTATCCATTGCTCAACTACTAATGGATTTGTACTCCCATTGAATGTTGGTGGTTGCTGCCTCATGAAGTGATCTAACATTGATCCTCCATGATGCGGATCAGGGTGCTCCATACGGGTAAGTTTATTATTCATAACCTTAGTGAGTTGTCCTAGTATGGTGATTAGCTGATCAGCAGCAGTTGCATCACCAGCTCTACTATAATTATCTTTAGCAGGAGGGAAATACCTACATGGAGTACGTGCATTGATACAGTTTCCATTTCTTCCACTAGGCGTCATTTCTAAATGATTGCATAAACTAGATCTGTTTATGAATCAAAATACATAATTCCATACTTGTAAAACACTTTACATAAATTGAACTATTTGTGGATATAATCCATAATCATAAAAAGATATTTTCTTCAAGGAAGTGTACACTCATAAACCCTTCATAATGATTCTTAAAGAAAATGAGAATTATCCTAAGCATATCCTCTGGGAGTGTTGTAATCAAGGGTGCATCAAGGCCCATTGTCGTGCACCAGTTCCCATTCGAGTCTAGTTCAAAGCGGTGTTTTTGGGTTTTACCCCTAGGTACATCTGTTCTAGAGCCACCTCTACCTGCTCATATCCAGACAGGGATGTATTGCTCGTAAAACTCACAAAATCTCTATAATACCAAAATTCTAGGAAGTCCTTCTATACTAATCCTCAAAGTCTATCTTAGGTCTATGTGCTCTAATCAGAGTTTATCTAAATCTAGATTCCAAGGTTTTTACTAAACTTCTTCTGATACCAACTATAACGCCCTGACCCCAGTTACCAAGAGTCGGTGCATTATTACATAATATTGGCATGATCACAAGGGATCAACTCCCGAAAGACCGATCAGTTTAGTAGCCTTGGAAACACTGGATATATTCATAAGTCATACATTACATCATAAATAAAAAAACTACAACAACATCGTTTCTTCATATCCTCTCATACTATCCTTGAAGGTCATTCATAAAATACTTCTTCACATCCTGGGAAAAATAAAACATTGAAAGGGGTGAGCTCAGATTCTCAATAAGGATAACAATATAGCAGAAACTTGCATAAATAAACATAAACATTTAAGGCAATGTATAACTAAAAAAAAGCCTTTTAAACTTGAACTTCATCATAATATGGAAAGATAAAATTAAATAATTCCATTTAATTATTCCCATCGATATTCTATTAATTGAATAATCACATGCAATATCAATAGCCACTTTCATAACAAGGGAATGCATAATACCGAACTTTAATTTCTGTGTCAAGGCCTTGTGACAATACCTAAGGGATAACTGTAACTGGAACCCAACTTGGAGAGCCTCTGTAACCGGACTCCATCCCGGAGAGACTCTGTAACGTGACTCCAACCCGGAGTGCCTCTCATAACCGGACACCAACCCGGAGTGCCTCTAATAACCAAACACCAATCACGAGTTCCTCTAATAACCGGACACCAACCCGGAGTGCCTCTAATAACCGAACACTAACCCGGAGGGTCTGCTATAACCGGACCCCAACCCAGAACATACAAGTCCAACACATTTATCTTAAGATGAGAATGAAATATAACATAAACATTCGTATTAAAACTAGCATACGAAATGCCAAAACATTAATCATAAACCATTAATGGAATAAAAATAACTCATCCATAGTCAATCATATCACAAAACCTTAAATACAATATGGTGGATTTGTATCATAATAAATCAACTTCAAACAAGTGTAAAATTTATCAAAGGATGTTGACATAGATGAAATCAAAACTATTTGAGAGAAAAATCTCTAATTTTGAAATCATTTAAAAGTCACATAATTATAAAAGAAAACATTTACTTTGAAAATATTCTTAGAAGATTGTAAGGGAAACTTCAAAGATTTTATAATGGCAGAAAAAAGCCGCACCCACCGTATAAAAAAAGACATTCTTACCTTAATTCTGTCGAAAAGGTTAAAAAGGACCTTGTTTGGAAAACGACGGAAAGATTCCTTTATAAACTTCTTATAAAAAGTCAAACAAGGGTATAAATGATTTTAACCCATGTTTTGTAAATTATTAATAATGTTTTGAAATACATTTTTAAGAAACATGGATGTGAATGATAAAGAGGTCCCAGTAGATAATTACGTATAAACAACCTCGGATAATGAAGATATTGTGAAATAAACCCATACCAATTTGGTAACTTACGAAACATACACCCCATGAAAGAGGTATCATAAAATTAATATATAGATACACATAAATTAAAGTTTATTACACAAATAATACAATTATGGGTAGTACATACACCACACAAAAGGTAATCGTGGCAATATGGTACGAATCTCACGGGAATAAGGAGTGAGATGAAAACCCCTTACCTTGTACTTTTCCTTGGTTGAGGGAAGGTTAAACTCCTTTATAATGGTGAAATAATTGTTATTAAATTATAAAATAATTGTATATATTAATATGATATCATATATGATCTTTTAACATTTCTTTGTTAATAATATTTTAGTATTATCGTCGTTTCGGGTGTTAACTTACTCATTTTCTTTTATATGTTTTGTTACATAAGTCGTGTTTATTATGGATAAGTTTTATCTTATTCATATATAGAATGGTATCAAGTCCTTAAATATTATTTTTAATCATCAAATGAGAATTATACTTGAATGGATACGATGGGAATGAATCTCATCGCATTCGTGGAGACGGTAGTCCGTACGTACGCACGAGCGACAATATCATTCCTTTGATATTAAAATAATATATAATTGGATGGTGTATCATATATATAGAATAATTATCATGTTATATTTATTACTTACATGAAATACAAATCGTTATTATACCCATCCAAATAATAATGTATTGAAAAACAATTACACCATGACGTGGAGACGGTAAGCCGCACGTACGCACGTATGGTGACATGTCATTCAAGGGATGGATAGAATACTGAATATGGTTGTACCATATTTATAATAACATCACAGTATATAGGATATACTGGAGTTATTATTTTAGAATGGAAATAATAAAGAATGAAGATGTTGAAGAAGAATGGAACTTGAAAGAGGGTGGTGAAAACATTACCTCTTTTCCGGGTTATTTCTTTTGATTTGATCAAAACGGATCCTTAGGTTGGCTTTATGATCAAACTAAGGCCTCTAAATCGAAGTGAGGGAAGTGGAGAGAATATTTGGGCAGGGTTTGGCCCAGCCAAAAGGCTTTTAAGGTGTAAATAATTGGTTATAAGTAGTGTCCTTTTATAAGGGGGATGAGTGGCTCTTTAGAAAAAACATAAAGTATTAATTTATAATAAATTCATATTCGGTTTCTAATGGCTAAAAAGTGGATTATTCAAATTATAATGTAGGTATGGGTCTAAATCCTTTCAACCAATAGATTTTAGACAGTTTTGAGTCATTATATTAACCTTATCTTTTAGTTTTAACTCTTAGTTAATTAGATTGACATTTACCATGTCACTTTGAATTTTTATATTATATAGTTAATAAACTTACCATATACATTCAAGAGGCCCCCAAGTGGTCCATTAATGATACACCTATCATTATATATGTCTCTTGGACGAAATTTAGATTTTTAGGAATACAATATGAATTAATAATATAATATTTGTTTTAAAAACTCTTTTATGTCAATTTTGACACTATTTGGAATTTGATTTTTGAGAAAATCACAAAAGCATTATTACTTCAAAAAACGTTAATTAAATAAATCCTAACATGTCTTATTATCCTATAAAATTAGTGTAATTCATAAAAAGTCTCAAATTAAATTTATTTGGATATTTATAATATCAATTATTTTAATATTTCATTAATTAGGTAATTACTGCATCACCATTGTTTCATAAATAAATTAAGTTATTTAATGTCTAAAAATTATAAATAAAATACCATTATGTAGGAAATATTTTTATCTTTCTAATAAATATTTAAAATAGAATTTATATTATGTATAACCCTATATTAAAATTGTTTTAGTAATTAAACCTTGATTTTAACCCTTTTAACTCTTCTTTGAATTAAATAATAATAAATGTCCTAATCTAATCCAAGTGGACCTAAATGATAATATTTTATTACTGAGGTTGTTTTTGGTCAAGATACACTTGTCCAATAGAATTAGGACATGTTTTATGGTAATATTAATATCATGTTTACCCTTAATTACCTTATTTACTTTTAACTGTGGTAAATAAAAGTAAAAAGTTACTATTCACTAAAAATTAATTTTATCTTATTGAACCAAATTTTACTCCTTGATATTAACCGTGTCTCTTGGATTTTCTAAATTCCACTCACAAAAGCGGTAAAATTATGTTTTATGTGAATATCCAAATTCTCGTAGGAGGTGGGTAAAAGATGGTGAAAAGTTCAATAAAATTTTTACATATCTAAAATTATTCTAAACTAACTTCAATGAATTAAATTGAACTTATATAGGTATTATGTATCTATTTTTACCTAATTAAATTTAAATAAAATAAATAATTATTTAAATAAAAATTTGTTTTTAAACCATAACTCAGTTTTTTTTCACTATTCATCAAAAATTGAAATTTTTTCAGAAAAATACCAAAAATTTACCCTAGGCTAATTTCAATATTCTGAATCCAAATATGAAGTCCATTTTAAAATATAAAATTTATAAAATTTTAAAAAGTGGTTATTACTATTCATAACAGCTGCTTTGATTAGTCGCGGTGTGTTAGAGTCTCGAAGTTGCGTACAATGCAAGCTATTGCATTATTCAAAGGGAAAAGTACCATGGAAGGTTGGGGTGTTACAATTAGAAATTAAATAGTTCATGTTGATTTTTTCTTGGGTCTTAGTGTATGGTATGCATACATTTGTAAAAAATCCACGTGAAATCTAAAATTTGAGTTATAGAGGGTTTTATATACTTGGAGCATGGTTTTCCTAAATTTTAGACCCAAACATGTGAGAGAGGTGGACTTGGAGAGTGAAGGATGCATGGTTAGAATTTGTTTTGGCTAAACATGTTACCCTTTAATATAGGGAAAATTACTTTTTTCGCTCTCGAATTCTTAATTGGGAAGCCCCACTTCTTTCTCCCCCTTAGATGTGATGGGATAACTAACCCCCTCCCATTCTCTTCATTGACCCCCCTCAGTTTGTTTTGATTTGAATATTTTATTGGGTTATTCTTGTTGGGTATTAACTTATGTTTACCTATATTATTGGATTCTATCTAATTTTTTTTCTCTGGGTTATGGTTTTTTTATTATTCTAATGATGCATGGTAGAATTTTCCAATATTAATGGGGATTTTATATGGTCCAGCTAGAGAATATCTTAATATGTTGCTTGCATGTCATAATATTAAATTTAATTTGAGGTATGTCTTGGTATGAATTTTTTTAGGGATCCATCTTAAATTAAATTACATTTACTATGTAATTGATGCCAGTTATTAGGTATTTTGAGTGGGGATGTTCCATAAGAATTCCATATGATAATGACATACAATTAGTCATTGTTTCAACATGAGGATATGAATCAGTGATTAATTAGAAAATTATAACAGTTTGATTAATTTGTTGAATTAATATTAAAAATCAATGGGATAATTTGGAATAGGTAAGGGTGACTATCAGGAGTGGCCTGCACACATTAGTTTGATATTTTAAAAAAAATTATGTTTCTATGAGTTATTAAGTGGCTATGAATTTTTAATTAAATTTAATTTTTAATTATAAATTTTAATAATGGAATTGAATAATTAATTATAAATTGTTTATTATAGACTATTGTACAATTTTCGTTGAGATCGGTGCTAGAGATGTTGATGTGAGCTTGGATGGGTGTCAACAAGGATGTTTGAGCATGATTTTAAAAAGGGAATGTATTCATACATGAGGTTGGTGGTCCTTATGAATTTCCCTTTGGTTTATGCTTTTGATATATGGAATTTGATGTATGGTATTTCCACCAAGGGTGATTGAAAATTTTTACTAAATGAATTACATTAATTAAAATTAAATTCCCTTTTATGAAATAAACCATGCACCAAGTCCATGATGGAACTTTCATACTAGCATGATTACTCTATCAATGATAGTCAAGGCCTTGTTTACAATTATATTCCATGAGTTGTTTACACTCTAAGGGATGTGAACCAAATAAAATGGGAAGAAAGATATGTATTGGACCTAGTGATAGGTTCCATTAATGTCCTCCTAGTAGAGGTGGGTAATGAATTAAGAGGAATGGTGTCAGGATGAACCATGTAAGAACCATGAGATTCTTTAATTCCTTCAGGTTAGATGAGATGATTTTGGGGAGAGTATTCCACGCTTGATGAGATGTGATTACTCTAGGTAGGTGAAACCTGTGGAGATTGGTGGTTAGATTGGGTGTGATGACCAACCTAGTAATGGATTGGGAGGTGAGATAATATTTTTTCCAACTTATGATATTAAGATAAGAGAGCCTAGGTAGGTTTTCTATAATATGATGTGACCTAGGGGACCCTGATGAGTGCTCCTGTGACATTTTTACCCAAGGTGTGTGTGAGAATGAATGGTTAGAGATGGTTGTGGGTGTCACCATAGAACTTGAATCAACTGTGTGATATTTTTATGTCTATATTTGATGATGATAGGTTATGCAATTGAGAGGTTAACCTCAGATTATGGGCAGAGTTTAGGTAGAAGGGAAAACTTTTCAAGATATGATGTATGAGATGATTTTTTTGGGACATACAACCTTACAATATATATTTAGATACATGGTACTCCTTGGATTTTAACATTATATCTATCCTTTTTGCCTCATATGAATTTTTAATGACTTGTAAAAGGTCGTTGGATTCATATGAGACATGATTTTTAATTCATTGGTCATTATACTTAGATTGAGATGTGATATAGTTTGGAATGCCTTTTAGGTGGTCATTATTCAAATGATACATGTTTTTTAATTTCATTGACATTATCCTTGGATTCAGATGTGATATGGTTAGTCTTCTCTTAAACCTTCTCCTTGGAATTGTGGGTAGGAGATGTGACCCTCCCATGTGGCCACCATGATTAATATGGATTTCCTATGACATGCTCTATGAAATCAGATGTTGAGAATGATACTATAGGATTTCATAGTACTTTATCTTATAAAATGTTCATGGGTCTAATATTTGTTGGTACAATTGTGTGAAATGATTGGAGATACTCTTACACTAGTTGCAGTAGGTTTGGTTCAATCCCAAATTTCCAATTAGAACCCGAGGACCAATAGTGGGTATTAATTTATGCTTCCTCACTGTATTTATTTATTCAGCTAAACATATCACATCTGCACATTTAATTTTCTGGATATATACGATATTGTGTTCTTCATTCACTACTAAGTTGTATTCATAACCTAATCAAGCATCCAAAACACTTTAGTACCTAAGAATCCTTCATTTTTTATAGATTCAGGTGGGGTAGAGGCCTGTATTGTATTATTGAGCAATATATATCATAGAGTATTAGAGGATGGTATGAGTTGAGGCTTGAGGATGTTAATATATTTTCAATGTCTTTTATTATAATAATTTTATTTCATATTTTATATTTAACATTGGATATCAGTTGTTGTGTGATGACATATTATGAGCCATTAATACCATTTTCTTCAATGTTCATTACTTATTATTTATGGTTTTTTATCATTTTCACATACTCTTTTGGGTGATTATTTATTTTTTATTACATTTGGTTATTATTCATTGATATTACACACTCTAATATGGGGTATACTATCCTCATGGTAACAACCTAGACCCCCTATGCAATTTAGTAGGCTCTACTGTATGGGGAGGTGTGATTGGGGTCCAATACCATCATTGTTCTAGTCATTGACAAGTGTTCATGATTCATTGATGTTAGTTTGGATTCATGAGATCTATCGTCAAAAACCTCTTTATGTTATGATCAAAGAAGATGCACTGAGAGGGGCATGCCTAACTTGAATTTTTATTATAATCTATGACTAATTATAGATGTACATCGATGTTGAACATCATTATCAGTGGAATTGAATCAAATATTAATTGATATGAGAACATTATAACCAAACATAATATTATGACATAATGATTTATAATTAATTTATGTGGATAAATAATTACCTTGGGGTGATATATTATATTGTTGATGAATCTTACAATATCTCTAAATCATACCATATTAGTGTTATATGAATAAATTATATATTTTATCCAGCAATGAACCCCATGAGTGCCACAATCCTTTGAGAATCACTATAGGAATCTTCGAGTGATAGTGTGGAAGATCTTAATTCCTGCATCATTCATCTATGATCTCCATGAGAGTCATTTACAAGATGGATTCTCCTTGATCTATCTATAATTGAGAGGGGTGATAGAGGAGACTCACTATTCATTCATGGGATTGTTCTTCGAGAAGTTATCTCTAGGACTTGAGAGGATTTTCCAAAGTCATTGTGTATAACTAACACAATAGTTATTGTTAGGGTTGGAAACCATATAATTGGGTATAAATAGTGATAGTGATAGAAAATAATAATTTCACATGCACCATTATTATTACTTAATCCCTGGGTACCTCTGGTCTATATTATTATTATTATTATTATTATTATTATTTCTTGTCTTGTGAAAAATAATGGAATTAATTAAATATTATTTCTTGAATACAATATTTAAAATTCATTCAAATAATATTTAATATATTTTATTTCTCAATGGAAATTTAAAATTGGTCCACCATTCCTCCGTAATATTAACCAGGCCATAATAATGACTATTTTTTTAATAAATAAACATCAGTTCATTATTCCCCAATAAATTAAAAAAATATTATAATCACTAAATAAAAAATAAATATTTATTAAAAATTCTTCTCACAAAATATTCTCTCAAATAACTAGTGACTGAATATTTGTGATCAAGATATTCACGAATAATTATTAAACCACATAAAGTAATAATATTTATCGACACGATAATGATAAGTAAAATTATTATATAATTGAGATTTTAGATACTATTATTGTGTAACATTCTAGGCCTATTTCTTAATGAAATTTGGTAGATCCTCTCGAAGTACAAGGTTAGCATATAACAACACACCGATGAAACCATAGAGAAGTAATTTTATATTTCAACAACATAAAACCTCATATGTATTCATACTATGTATTATAATCCCTTTATCATGATATCTTTAATCAATAAGGTTGCATACTGGTGTCATTAACCAATGTGCTTGATGTGTCTTTCTATGAATTTCCAAAAATAAACCTGCCCATAGAAAACCATGGCATTATATTTACTTAGGATGATTCATTCTGATCAAAGTAATTGAGATATCAAATTTCATTAAAGAATATAAGGGAAAATACTTTATTATATGATTCATTAATATAACATTACTCCTGACGTGACCAACTTATCTTGATTTTCCACAAACATATGACATCATGATTTTCATCAATACATCAAAGTACATGGATAATAATATCCATTAATGATAATATTAAATTCAAATGATCAATAGACTTGTCTATATATAGGGGCATATGATGATACATATAAATATGGATTTACTACTGGAGGGTCTCGTTCTCATAATCTAATGCACTATAAATTTCCAAGGTCACACACCAAGAGAAGGTGCATAAAAAACAAATGAGTCTCCACCCTTGATGGAATGCATCATTTTTCTTCCATAAAATGATATCTTTCGCCTATAGAACATTTATAT
The DNA here is from genome assembly GCA_963277665.1 of Viscum album. Taxonomy (NCBI): domain Eukaryota; kingdom Viridiplantae; phylum Streptophyta; class Magnoliopsida; order Santalales; family Viscaceae; genus Viscum; species Viscum album. Next base: position 870,447,825 of record OY728147.1, on the reverse strand, counting down.
TTTAGAACATTATCATGGCAGTTATAGGTTCTCATCATAATTGGGTAATGATATGACCATTTATTTTAAAAATTACTCTTAGGGCATTATCAAATACTATGTAAAATATAAGAACACTCATACTGTTATAAGATGTTTATTGATATTCAAAAACAATGAATATATGTAATCATGAAGTACATATACTTTGGCTCTAGGGAACCAAATCCAATTGACTCCAACTTTCTCTATATTCAACTTCCAACAACCTTCAGTCTACAAGCTCTCACATGATACTCATTGTTATACTAAGTTAAGTATTTAGTAAAGAGATCTGCCATATTTTCTTCCATGTAAACTTTACTCACCGCAACTTCACCCTTCTGAGAAAAATACCGCAAAAGATGATACTTATAGAGTAGTTGTTTCATTCATCAGTGTGAATATTGATACATTGTGATAGAATCCACTTCAGTATTATCATAATATAATTTGATAGAGTCTTACTGATAAGAACCATATCAAGATCATGAGAAAATTTGTGAATCCAAATAGCTTCTTTGGATACATCAGAAGTCTATATATTTTGAATCCATTGTAGAATCTGTGATAACTTGATACTTTGAACTCTTATAGATCACTAATAATCCATTGATATTGATGACATATCATGATTTTGATTTTATATTATTATCAATTATTTAAAAACTATCATTAGTATAACCCCTGATGGCTATCTCCTCATCCCCTCCATTCACTAGGAACATTTACTTAGTTTTTCTTAGATACATAAGGATAGACTTAATAAAAATATAATTATGTTCACCTATTTCATCTTTATGACTTCCTATCATACTCAAGGCATAGGAAAAATGAATACTAGTACATGAAATTTCATACATGATTAATATTATCAAAAATGTGTATGAGATCTTACTCATTTTTTTCTCTCTTCTTGTGACATATGACACATTTTCTGGGAGAGATGTATACCACATAAATATGGAACCAATCCCCTCTTGGATTATTCCACACAGAATATTTTCAGTATTTAGCCAATGTATGTACCTTTTCTTATTCCAGGATGCCTCTTGGATCTATCAAAAACGATCTTGATCCCTAAAATATAGCATGCTTCAACTATGTCTTTCATGGAGATGCACTTGTTTAATCAGTCCTTAAATAACTATAATATTGAAACATCATTTCCAATAAGAAATATTTTGACGACATATATTACAAGGATAATGAACACACTCCCAAAAAACCTGTAAACAAATGGCTTAGATTCATTCTTAATGAAACCAAATTATTATATAACTTCATCGAACGGAATGTTCCATGACCTAAAATGATTTCTTCAATACATAAATGGATCTCTATAACTAAAATATCTTTTTTACATTACCAGGATTACAAACATATGTAGTTATATCATATAGAAATATTTATAAAGATCAATGTTATGGAAAGAAGTTTTGATGACCATCTTCCAAATTTCATAGTCATGGTAAAATAATATATAAAGTAGAACTATGTTGTACTTAAACACATAAAACAGATAAAAGGTTTTTTCATACTCAATGTCTTGATGTTTTTTAACACATTTATCCATTATCCATTCCTTTTTTGTATGTACTTTACCTCCAATGTATATTTTTCTCTTAAATGGTCATTTACACCAAATAGGATTTCAATAAACTAGTGGATCGATTAAAATCTAGATAGGGTTCTCATACATGGAATCAATCTCAAAATTCATGTCTTATTTTAATATTTTAGATTTTGAGATCTCTTCTACCTCTTTATAGGATTGAGGTTCATTATTTTAAATCAATAATGATTCACCTTATTTAGTGACTAGAAAACAATGTCTTTTTGGTTCTTTTTCCTCTACATATCTCATATATAGTATTTGTTTTTCAAGAATAAATTTTTCATGGGGAATAATGGAATACATTTCTATACCAAGTCTTGTATATATTGAGAATCAACTTCATCAGATTCAACCTTTCTCTCACTATCCTTCTTTTGGATGTTATCCCTCTCAAGAATGACAGTTTTTCTTATGATAGTCACTTTCCTTTTGGAGGGATTGTATAGACGGTATCCAATTTTTCCCTTAGAATACCCTATAAAGACACAATTCATACCTCAAGTTGTTAGTTTGTTTCTTCAGATGGACTTAACAAACACCTCACATCCACATACATAAGTGTATGAAAACACATATTTCTTTCCACACATTAACTCATATGGGATTCTATTTTCCACCTCAGTTGGTACTTGATTTAGAATGTGTGATGTAGCATGTGATTAATATCCCCAAAACGATAATGGATAATATACATGACTCATCTTTGAACTTACCATGTATTGAAAGGAATGGTTCTTCCTTTCACTAAAACAATCCCACTACGGTGTATAAGACAATGTAATTTGTGATAGTATCTCAGACTCTCATATAAATACAATAAACTCTTAGTTTAGTTATTCACCTCCTCAATTGAATAAAATATTCGTTATCTTCTAATTAGTTTTATATTTACTTTATTCTTGAATTATTTGAATTTCTTAAAGGACTCGTACATATACCACATCAAGTAGATAAAGACACATCCACTTAAGTCATTAGTAAATTTTATGATGTAAGAATACCCACCTAAATGTTCTATAGTAAATGGACCACATGTTAGGACCCAAATGATGATGAAGGTGATGGTTTTCATGTGTTGTCTTTTGTTGTTTAAGAAGGTTGGAAGAAAGGAAATCACCTCTCATTGTTTTGGAAAGAATCGTTATGAGGTTTGGTTTCCAAAGGAATCGAAACTTGTTTTTTTGAGAGAATTAGAACCTATTTTTGATGGAATCTGAACCTGTTGTTTTAGTGAATTAGAACCTATTTTTTGATGGAATTGGAACCTATTTTTTATGGAATTGAAACCTATTTTTTGAAGGAATCCGAATATTATTTTTGAGATAATCATAGGTTTATTTTCAGAATAATTAGATTCTTATTTTTAGATGAATTGGAGTCTGGTTTTTAGATGAATCAAGCCTAATTTTTAGAAGAATCAGAGTCTAATTTTCAGAAGAATAATAGTATAGTTTTCAGAAGAATCAGAGCCTGATTTTCAGAAGAATTATAGTCTGATTTTTATAATAATCGGTTCTTGATTTTCAGGTGAATCATTGTTACTATGACTATGATGTTCTAAATGTGATGATTATTTACTGATGTTTATTTCTCATAGATCATGAGTTAAAGTGATAAATCTTGATACAATATTGATGGAAAAAAGGAATAATTGATTAGTAGTGGTATCGATGACCGATTGAAAGTAACACCAATGAAAGCAGTGCTGACAGAAAATAAGTACTGATGGAAGAGTGGTATCGATAATGAAAGTGATGCTGAGAAGAGTGATATTGATGTGAAAGCGGTGTCGAGGAAATGTTATGATGCTAGGGGCAGTGTTGATGATGATAGTGGTACCGATGGATGATGAAAAAGTTATACTGATGGTCAATGAAATGCGATGCTGATAAATAGTAGTGCTGATAAAAGAAGGTGGAAATGAATTTAGTGAAGATGGGAAAGGTTATGTCGAGAGAAAGGTTATCCAACAACAAGATGATCATAATAATAATTACTTATACCCAAGATGATCAGAACTAGAGTTTATCGTGTACTTAAAGACTCTTGATCTGGTTGGTCTTCAAATTCCTTCATTAGGTGGGTCAAGATAAGTGAAGAAGAAGCATGTATTTCGCAAGTGGGTTAAGAGAAGTAAATAAGAAGTATGATTTTCGTCAAGTAGGTCAAGAGAAGTGAAAAAGAAGTGTGTCTTCTCCAATGGGTCAAGAGAGAAGAAAAGGATACAGATATTGATGAATTCTTTGTTGGGGGGGGGGGGTGAGTTGAACCTTCAAATACAATATTTTGATTCAAAAATGGTTCTAAAGAATAAAATTGAAAAATTGGAGTTAGAGAATCAGAATCTGATGTTCAGACCATTGTTTTCCTGATGATCATAATCATTCTCAGCAATTGGAGTCTAAATAAGATGTAATGAAGTTTTAAGAAGTTTCTAGAATAATCGATAAGTGTTGATGAAGTCAAATTTTTTTCTATGTTTTTAGGTGAAATGATGATTAGAGGGAATTTAGGTTAGTGGAAATTATTTTTAGAATTATAGAATAACCCATTTTGGGTCACCAATAAAAGGTGAGAAAGTACCTTATACTTTGTGATGCTTGACACCAGAGTATTGTTCATCATGGAAGAGAGAGAATCTTTGAAGGCATAGTGAGAAAAATTGATACTAGTTGTCTTGTATTAAATATATTGAAACGAGGAGAATGGTGAGTTTAGTTGAATTTGGTAGCATGCTGATCTAATCAGAACATGATTGTCATTCTGGAATGAACAAATCAGAATGAGATTTCAGAACTAGTTATCACCGTACTAGGATTATCAGACTAAGGAAGAATCAGAATGGGGTTTTTTGTACTGAGTTTTACTGTACTAAAAATTTATAGACTAAAGAAGAATCGTACTAAGTTTTAACGTACTCAAGGATTGAAGTGGTTCCAATTCAGTTGTATTAGGATGAATTGGATTCAAAGAACCAAAATAGGAAATTGGACTCTGAGTTTCATAACTTAAGTCTAGGAAGTTCTTACATTTCTTCTGGGTAAGGAATTGATGAATTTTTTTACACTAGTATACACTTATTTAATTTAAAAGAAGTGTAGGAAACATGAGTTATTACAAAAGAAGTTGTATTACGTTATTGTACTAAGTGGGTGCACACACACTAGTGGGATTGTTTCATAGTTCTACACAAGTCTAAGAGTATATCCTACTCATTTTAATCCAAGAATTTTTTTTCTAGTGGATTTTATGGTATTGGATTACTTCCATCCATACCAAGGACATAGCTATTATTATTGAATAGTTAACCTTGTAAATACCTGTGTTCCTATGGATGTGTGTTTGTTTTGTTTTTAGTAGGGAATTTAATCCTTAATAGGAGGTGAAGGTTGTTTCAACTGAAAGGGAACTTAAAAGAAAATAATTATCACATATTCAACCCTCCTCCTCTCAGTGGTACATTACACTAACTGGGCACTTATAAGTGGTATCAGAGCCACATGTTTCTTTCACTATTATTTGCTGATTGAGATTTTGAATTATGTAAACAGTAAAGGTAATACTATATTTTATGGAATAAATTATCATATATGGAATGATATAATGCTACCATATCTTATGACTATCAGTTTTTATGTTCTTGAAAATGAAATAGTTGGGTTTCAACCCTTTAATGATAAAGCTACACTTACACCTATTGAAAAGAGGTTTCTTGAAAATGATGTAAGGGATAAGAATACTATATTATCATCACTTTATGAAAGTGAATTCTTGATATTGAAAGGTGTTTCCAGAACCAAATGTATATGGGATAAACTGAAAAACATATACGAAGGCAGTACAAATGTCAAGTAGGAAAAACTTAAAATATGGAGGTTGAAGTATGAATACTTAAAGATGGTTGAACATGAATCTGTTGGGGATTTCTTTACTAGGGTGAATGAAATTTTAAGTACTATTATATTCCTTGTTGAAAAGATGTATGAGTCTATAGTGTTTGAAAATATCTTAAGAATCTTACATGCAAAATTTGATGCAAAATACTCTTCATTAGAATATATAGACTCCGAGACATTATCTCTTGATGACTTTCATAGCACTCTTATTACTTATGAAATGAGAATAGAGAAAGCTATGGAGATTAAGACAAAAGTTGATAGTGAAATTTCTTTCAAGGATATGAATAAGGAGAATTCTAATAAGATTATATTCAATGAAGAATTTGGTGATTCTGAATATTAAAACGAGGTATGCAAAATTATTAATGATATTTTATCCTTTTTTTCTAAAAATGTGAAAATAGGTACATGGAAATACAAAGGGAAATATCCCTTAATCTATTTTGAATGTGGAGGCATTGGTCACTTTGTGGATAATTTTCCTTGAAGAAAAAATAAATAGGATAATGATGAATAATGAAAAATTATAAGAAGATCATGGAAGGAATAGGGTGATAAAGGAAAGTTAGGGAATGAGAATAAATTCTTCAAGTACAAAAGAAGAATTTCCATATCTAAAAATGAAGAAGAGGATGTAAGTGGTGTTGAATCTAAAAATTCAGTTGAGTATGGTATTGAAAATACTTTCTTTGCAATAGAGAATGATGAAGAATACCGAAGTAGCAGTTTTGAAGAAGAAGAAGAAACTAAACTTGAAATGCATTTGAAAGAAGAGTTCAATTAATTTTTAAGAAAGATTAGAAGGCTTCAAAAATCAAAAAAAAATGGAAGATGAATGTTCTTCAATGTGAAATAAATAATATCTTAAAGAAAATATTGTGAATGAGATTGATGATTTGGAGAAGTCTCTTGAATATGAGAAGAATCATAATAAGAATCTAGAAGTAAAGATGAAGTCAAAAGAATAAGAATTGGGACTTGTTCAACAAGAACTTTCAGAAGCTTGAATGAGAAATAAAAGTTTTCAAAACTCAATCATTGAGACTGGTGAATATTATCGACAATTGAATCTAAAGAAGGTTCAAAAAAATTTACCCTTAAATAGTGATAAGAATAATGAAGGTGTTTCCCTAAAGTAGAATACTGGGAAATCTATTTTTATGGTGAATACAAAAAATGATGGAAATTATGAAGTATTAAGGAAACCTAAGTCTGAAAATGTTTTGAAATAATATGAATCCGAGAAGGTTTCAAATACTTATGAATCCAATAAAGTAAAAAAGAAGTATAATAACCATGATGGTAACAAAAAGGTTGGTGTTTTTGGAAGAAAAGAGAAGAAAGTGGCTGAGAAACATAATAATTATTCCGATCTGTACAAAGGTTTTAGAGGAAAATACTATTTCTATGGGTATTTCTGGTATTATGGTGGATTCAGGCATAAAAAAGTATGTGTTGGTTCAAAAAACAACATTACTATTATCCCATAGGTTTTAAAAGGCATATATTGAGGGGGAGTCAATTTACTCTTAGAAATAAGAATGAGAAGGTTTTTGAAAAGAAGTTTGAAAAGAACAAAATGAAGATTGAAAATAGGATCCAGCCCATGGAAACTATCTAAGTGAGATGTGAAAAAATCTAGATATCCTGAAAAGGATGTCTTATTTTGTTTCCAGATAAATAAAAGATTCTTAATTCTTAGAATATGAAGGTGAAGAAGGAAATGAAAGAAGATAAATCTCTTATTGTTGAAACTACCTTGAAAGAAACAAAAGGTGAATGACCCTCGATACATGATAGTGGGTGTTCTTCACACATGACAAGAGACTTGAAATTGTTGAAGGCTGTGAAATTTTTTGAATAAGGCACTAGGAAATTTGGAAATTATGAAACATTGAAAATAAAAGATGTTGGGTCAGCCATCATTGGGGAAGAAAAGATAAAATCTAAGAAAACATTTTATGTTGATGGACTGAAGAAAAATCTACTAAGTGTTTCTCAATTGTGTGATAATGGTAAAAAAGTTATCATTATGAATGATGTTTTTTTTGTGAAAAGTGAAGAAGATGAGAATATTGTTCCAGAGGACAACATACAAAAGGGAATTTGTTTCAGGATTTTGATACACAAAACTCTTATTACATGAGCATAGTGGAAGAGAATCAGCTGTGGCATAAAAAGCTTGGACACATGTTTCAGAAATACTTGAGAAAGATATCTAAAAGGGACAATCCTCAAGATATCCTTAATTTTACTAGGATAAGATATTAGTGTTTTACTATCTTTTATAGAGGAAAAATTATGAATGATGTGCATAAGAAAGTTGATATTTTTTCAAAGAAACCCCTAGAGCTGATTCATTCTGATATATGTGGGCCAACAAGAAGACAATCAATAAATAAAGATAATTACTTCATCACTTTCCTTAATGAATTTACTCACATTACCTATGTCATGTATATGAAAAATAAATCAAATACTTTGGAAATGTTTAAAAGTTTTAGAAGGAAATTAAGAAATAATGTGAGTATCCTGTGAAGAATTAGAGAACTGATAATGGTGGTGAGTACAGAAGTAAAGAATTTAAAGACTATCTTGAGAAGCATGGAATTAGGCATGAATATAGTTCCCCATATAACCCCAAAAAATGGGGTTTTTAAAAGAAGGAATAGAATCTTGTTGAAAATTGGAAGAACCATGTTACATGAACATATAATTTCTCATTACTTTTAGAGGCAAGACATAAGTACCACTGTTTACATTTAGAACCAGTGGTTCTACAGATTTCAATTAGATATGACTCCATTTGAATTATTTTATGGAATATCTCTAGGTCTAAATCATGTTAATGTTTTCGAGAGTCCATGAATTATGATGAAGAAAGGTGGAAACAATTGTATGTTTGATCAGAAAGGTGAAGATATAATATTTCTTGACTATGTTCTGGAAGGAAAAGGTTATTGATTTTTCAAAAAAGAAACAAAAATAATTGTTGATTCTATTGATGTAATGGTTATCAAAATAAATGGGATAGAATAACCTGGTGATGTTTAAGAGGAATTTGAGAAAGTTGAATAAAATGATTTTGATAAGAATACAGAAAATTGTATCCCTTCTCAAGAAGAATAATTGGACTAAGCCATTTTTAGTTATGATGAATATTATTGGAAGTCTCATCCTAATATAAGGAAATAGGTGGAATATAGGAATATAATTGGTGATCAACATCCGAAGGTTCAAACTAGAAGAAAAACAAAAGCCATTACAAATAATTAATTATATTCAAAAGTGGAACCAAATGATGTGAAAGAAGCTTTTGAGCATCCAAAATGGGTTTAAGCCACAAATGCAGAATTGAATCAAATTGAAAAGAACAATACATGGTAACTCATACCGAACCCATAAAATAAAAATATTATTGGAACAAAATGGGTGTTCTAGAACAAGATGAATTAAGAAGGTGAAGTTATTAGAAACAAAGAAAGATATGATTGAAAATGGTATTCTCATATTGAAGGAATTTATTTCGATGAAACCTTTTTTCTAGTGGCCATATTGGAAACTATATGAATATTTATTCCTATTGATACACAACGAGGATACAAGATATTTCAAATGGGTTTCAAATCTGAATTCTTGAACGGTGATCTTGAAGAGGAATTTTATATTGAAAATCCTTAAGGATTTGTTGTTGGGAAAGATGAGAGTTATGTATTCCAATTAAAGAAAGCCTTGTATGGGATAAAACAAGATCCAAGGGCATGTTATTACAAATTGGATACTTTCTTAAGGAAGATGAACTTCAATATAGGAAGAGTGGATATCAATATGTACTCAGATAAATTCAAGAGTTTTCCCTCATTGTAATAGTTTATTTTGATGATATTATCTTATCTGGGAATAATGAATGAAGTTTTGAAAGATTTTATAAACTGATGAAGAAGGTTTTTGAAATTTCCATGTTGGGGGAAATGAAATACATTCTTAGGTTACAAATCTTGCAAAATAAAGAATACAATTTTCATTCGCAAGGAATGTATGCTAAGTAACCTCTCAAGAAGTTTGGCATAGAAAACTGAAAACCTGTCTCCACACCAATTTCAGTGGGAAAAAATATTAGTAAAGATGGTGAAGGAAAAGAAGTTGAACAAAAATAGTATTGAAAGATGATTGGAAGTCTGTTATATTTGACTACCTCAAGACCCGACATTGTGTATGCTGTAACTTTATGTGCAAGATTTTAGAGTGCTCCTAAGGAATCACATCTTATGATTGGAAAGAGAATTTTCTGATACATTAAAGGCACAATAAAATTCAGAATCAAATATTTCATCTTGGATATTACTGACTTGTTTGGGTATTTAGATGAAGATTGGATAGGAAATGTTGATGATAGAAGATCCATATCTGGTGGAGTGTTTTTATGGGAAAGAATTGTGTTAGTTGGAATTTAAAGAAACAAAATTCAGTTACTCTAAGTACGGATGAAGATAAGTATTTTTTTCCACTCAAGAAACTATTCAACTTATGTGGATGATGGCGCGATTGGAATATTTTCTTGTTAAAGTGAAGTTACCCTTGCTCTTGGGGTATGATAATCAAAGTGTAATCAACATCACCAGGCATATAGTTCCACATTATCATTCAAAGCAAATTGATATTAAATATCATTTCATCAAAGATCATGTGTAGTAGGTTGAATTAAATCTTGAATAGTTTTCAACATTGGAACAAGGGGCTGACATTTTCACAATACCGTTGACAAATGAATCATTCTCAAAATTGTGGTTGAACATGGGTGTCCATCCACTTTATCTTCAAGGATAAGGTATTTTGTTCTACCCCATATCTCTTCTTATCTTTGTATTGTTTTTTTGAGGTGGAGATTCTAATTATTTTATAAATCTATTTCTTAAAAGAGAGAGTAGTGGGTAAGCTGTGAATTCATCATTGTTTAGTGTGTGAACTATTCTAACAATTTGATGGTGTGGTTGTAGGAAAGAAATTGTTTTGGGTTCTAGAAAGGGTGAAGAAGATTTGTGAATGGAAAAAAGAAAGATAAATTCATGATCACTAATTTTGGACAACATTGTTTTTATATCACTGATTCTTGTTTCCTACAATGAGTTAGATCACATTGTCTTATAGCTGTTGATAAGTAATCCATTTCTTGAGGATACAAAGTTCGGTGATTTATGAAAACATGGTTGAAAACAAAATCCAAAGGAGATATTTTTAGGACCAATATTATGGTGATGGTGATGGTTTCCATGTATTTTATTTTGTTCTACAATAATGTTAGAAGAAATGAAATCACCTCTCTTGGTTTTGGAAATAATCGTTATGAGATTTGGTTTTCAGAGGAATCAGAACCAATATTTGATGGAATCGGAACCTATTTTTCGACCGAATAGAAACATGTTTTTTGATGGAATCAGAACCTATTATTTTGAAGGAATCAGAAACTATTTTTCTAAGAAATCAATATACTCTTTTTGAGAGAATCATAGGCTTATTCTTAGAAGAATAAAAGTCCGATTTTTAGAAGAATCAGAGTCTAGTTTTCAAAATAATTAGAGACTAATTTTCAGATGAATTAGAGACTTATTTTTAGTAGAATTAGAGTTTGGTTTTTAGAAGAATCATATCCTGATTTTCAAAAGAGTAAGAGTTTTATTTTTAGAATAATTGGTGCTTGATTTTCAGGTGAATTGAAGTCACTATGATTACGATGTTCTAAATGTGACAATGCTTTGCTGATGCATATTTCTCATAGATCATGAGTTAAAGTGAGAAATCATAATTCATGCTTGATGGATGAAAGGATGAATTGATAAGTAACATTATTGATGGAAGATTGAAAATGACACCAATGAAAGAGGTTCTGATAGAAAAGAAGTATTGATAGAAGATCGATATCAATAATGAAAGCAGTTCCGAGAAGAGTGATGCCAATGTGAAAGCAATGCCAAGAAAATGTGTTGCCGACAGGGGAGGTGCTAATGATGTATGTGGTACCAATGGATGATGAAAAGGTGATACTTATGGTTAATGAAAGTCCATGCTGATGAAGATCAGTGTTGATAAAAGAAGGTGATGATAAAAGTAGTGCATATGGGAAAGGTGATGCTGATAGAAAGGTTTTCTGACATCAAGATGATCATAATGAGAAAGAATCAAACCCAAGATAATCAAATCCAAAGTGGAACATATAATAAAATACTTTTTATTTTTTTTGGTCTTCAAATTCCGTCATCAAATGGGTCAAGAAAAGTGAAGAAGAAGTGTGTCTTTCCCAAGTGAGTCAAGAGAAGTGAAGAAGAAGTATTATTTTCATCAAGTAGGTCAAGAGAAGTGAAGAAGAAGTGTTTTGTATCAAGTGGTTCAAGAGAGAATAAAAATAGATGGTGATTGTTTAATTCTTTGTCGAGGGGGATCTGAAAATTCAAATACAACATTTTGATTCAAATCGGTTCTAAATAATCAAATTGAGAATTCGGAATTGGAGAATCAAAATCTGATGTTTTGACACTTGTTTTTCTGATGATCGTAATCATTCTCAGTAATAAAAGTCTGAATAAGAAGTAATGAAGGCTGAATAAGCTTCGAGAAAAATCAAGAAGAGGTGAAGAAGTCAAAATTTCCTTAATATTTCAGTGGAAATTATTATTAGAGTGAATTTATGTGAGCGGGAAATATTTTTGGGATGCCCGCCTAACCTATTATGGACCACCTCTAAAAGGAGAGAAAGTACCTTATACTTTGTGATGTATGAAAGTGGAGTATTGTTCATCATAGAAGAGAGAGAAGCTACAAAGGCTCAATGAGATAAATTGATATTGGTTGTCTTGTATTGAATATATTATAATAAGGAGAATGATGTGTTTGGATAACTGTGGTACCATGATGATCTAATCAGAATGTGGTTTTCATACTGGGCTGAACTAATTGGAATGGTATTTCTGTACTGGGTATCACCATACTAGGATTCTCAGACTGAGGAATAATTAAAACAAGGTTTTTCACACTGGATTTTACCATACTAAAGATTTTTGGGCAGAGGAATAATCATACTGAGTTTTAGAATACTCAGGGATTGAAGTGGTGCCAATTCAACTGTATCAGAAAGAATTGGATTCAGAGAACTAGACTGGGGAATCAGACTCTAAGGTTTTGAACATAAGTCTAAGAAGTTATTACCTATCTTCAGGGTAAGGAAGTGAAGAATTTTGTTACACTTGTATACACCTCTTTAATTGAAATGAAGTGCAGGTAACATGAGTTGTTACAAAACAAGTGGTATTACCCTATTATGATAATAGGGTGAACTTGCACCAGTGGGATTGTTTCATAGTTCTACATGAGTGTAAGGGTATATCCTACTTGTTGTCATCCAAGGAATATTTTCAAGTGGATTATATGGTATTGGATTACTTCCAACTGTACCAAGGATGTATCTATTCTTATTGAATAGTGAACCTTTAAATATATATGTTCATGTGGATGTATTTTTGTTTTATTTTAAGTTGAGAATTGAATATTTAATAGGAAGAAAATGTTGTTTCAAATGAAAGGGAACTTAAAAGAAATAAAGTTTCACTGATTCACCCCTCCCCCTCTCAGTGATACATTACACTGATTGGGCACTTACACCGCGTTCCTTAGTGTGTATAAATACTATAAGCTTTGTTGTCGTTTCACCATATCCATTGAATTTTAGTTTTGTCATTATTACCTACAAACAATAATATCATCTTTCATGTGATCTTAGATAGAAAGAGTATTAATAACTATCTTGATAGAGATTTTTCATGCACCTATCATTTACATGAACAATACTGTGATACCACAAATAGGTTTTATATGAATCAAGGAAACTTGATTTTTTATCAATTTCTAATACATATTTTTCATAATTTAGAACATAAATAACATCATATAGTTGTGACATACAATAAAAAATTATTCCTTTTCCAAAGAATCATTATTTATTTCCAAATTTAAAAATAATTCCATAAATATCATGTAAATAAATAAAGATGTTGTTATTAGTAACACTAGGATTAAAATAAAAGTTCATTAAATCCAATATCATTCCATTTGATAATCGATGGTGGTAGTCTCCTATAGCCAAAGTAGCGAGTCATGGTCCATTTGATGCTAAAATATCCACCTCTCCTCTATAAATGTTTTGATATATACTTTTATCCTATATTTGGATATAGATTTTACAACTAATATATATATATATAATAACTAATCTATAGATATAGAAAAATTACAATTGATAATGACTACAACATTAGCTTACCCTTACTTTTGAGTGTAGTTATTTTTCTAGTGGTCTAGATTTCCACAAAAAAAACATGCTTTTTTTATCTATCTTTGGATGTTTTTATTCTTGGAAGTATTATGTCTAAGATATTTTGAATTATTATGAGTCATGGTCCCCTTATCCCATTTCTTCCATTTCTTAATCACTATAAGGACTATGTGTTTTTCAGGCCCCATGCCATTTTCATCTTGGAGAATGAGAGTACGAAGTTTCATAATAGTCCTCTCACAATTTCTCATGTTGTAACTAATAATAAAATTGGAGTATGATATAGGCAGGGAGGATAGAATGATATTTGTGTACAGATCATTAGTGAATTTAATTCCCAAGATGTATAATCACTATTATAGCCAATCATATTATCTACATGGGGGCCAGTGGGTGGTGACTCTCTAATCCTACACAAGAATAGTTAATTGGAGATCACTTATCTCATATTCTCTTGATATATAATATGATGTTGAGACATCATGTTATACAAATCCATATCCTAATTTTTCTTTAAATTCTCATTATACATGGAAGATGGAATGAAAAATTGTATAGCATGGTAAGAATCCAAATTTTTCTCCTAGAGTGATCATTCTTCTTCACTATCCTCATTGCCAAGAACATCAACAATATTTTTTTATAGAACATATAATTTACTTTCACGACATAGAATAACATGTAAGCACCATTTCCATTCTTAGAAACTATTGGTGGTGATAAGGTTATCCTTCTCAAGTATGTATCACAGTGATATGGTTGAAGCAGTAGTTTTCCCTTCTAAAATTAAGAATATAATAATTTTATTACTTTATCTAATAAAATTATATAATATATATTAAATTCATTAATCTCTCAATATTTTATCAAAACCTAATATCCCTCACCACTTGTTTCAAAATATCAGTTTTCTTTAATATTTTAGGGAAAAGGATCCATATTCTATTTCTCAAAACCCATACAGATGTATGTTGAGCTATTCAAAGGTATTTAGATATGAGTAACTTCACAACTTCATTAAGTCACAATTCAATGATATTTTGAGCAGGCTCTCCAATCCTAAAATCCTTAATTTTTATTTCCTCAATACTTTTCCTATTTTTTCATTATGTCTTTTATTGGTGGTCAACCCTTAATGGAAAAATGGATTGGTTGACCTTAAAATCAAGATATAAATTCCTTGATAATTGAAATCATCCCAACGAAGGTTGGTCAAGAACATTGAACTATTGTTTGATTCCTATGAAAATGGTGGAAGGACATACCGACTTAATATATATAGTTTAGGGAATTTAGTTTTTTTCATAATTAATCCATTTCCATTTTTATTACATCCTTGTTAATATTAACTAGATTTATTTAAGTGATTAACCATATATTATATTATGTTTATGAATAATCCAATTTATTTATGTTCTGTCTTTCTTGATTGTTAATTCTTTAATTCATGTGATTTCAAATAAAACATTTATAATGAAATTAACCATGAAACCTAACAGAAACAAAATAATTTGAGTGGTATGATCATTAGCTTTTCTGAGTGATTTATTTTTCTTTAGGATGATAAATTAACTATCGACCTGGGGAAACACCTTAAAACCTATCATGATTAATGTTATTACCTTCTACATTCCCACCAATGTATCTCTTAGATTAATATCACCTTGGATCCAAACATAAACCCCATCCAATCACCTCTGAGATCCATCCATTACATTATCTTTAAATCAGGCATAGGTGGGGGGAATCAAATAGGTTATTGAGGGGGTTTACATAAAAGGAAACCATGGGAATGCATACCCTTACATAATGAGAGGAGGGATGATGTGCATGCCATTAATTTAATTTCATAATAAATTAAAAGGAAACCAATCACATAAAAACTCCCTCTTTATGCTCATGAGGATATACATACATGCAACGAATTATGAATTTAATAAAATAACATTCAATCCAAATTGATCTTTTTGAAGATAATTCATTCTCAAATCAGTTAAATGTATTAATTAATTAATCAATTTTATTATCTTAACTGTCATCCAAAAATTCTTGATATTTTCATCGATCATAATTTTAATCAAACTAAATAAATTTATTTACAATTGGATATTTAAAAAAAATGTTCCTTGGAGGAAACAAAACCTGTATTATATCTTTATATTATTTACTCATGTGACATATAACATACACATTTTATCAATTGACTTCATGTAATGTGTGAGTGAACTGAATAACACATGAAACACATTTTATTTAAATAACGCCTTATGTTTTAATGTGAATATATTAATTTATGTGTCATGAATTATATATGATATAGAGTTTCAAATATTACAAAAAAAAAATCATAAATTTAATATATATCAATCCCATCACATTGCATGTATGAGTTAACAAAATGTGACATAGATGAAATGTTGAAAATGTTTAAAAAACACAATAAATTAATTTTAAATTATATGTAAACAAGTAATATACAAGGCATGTACAATCCAACAACATGTCATCTACAGATCTTCATCATCTATCCATGGAACACACTTAGGGAATGGGAATGTTGTGTTATCGAGGACATTAATGGATTACATTGTGTGTATAAGTGTCACACGTTATGTGGTATATGAGTTACATGGTTACTAGTCACATGTTCTATATAGAAAACCACATAGTATTTCATTGACTAATGGACTACACGTCATGTACA
Organism: Viscum album; assembly: GCA_963277665.1. NCBI lineage: Eukaryota > Viridiplantae > Streptophyta > Magnoliopsida > Santalales > Viscaceae > Viscum > Viscum album. The sequence continues at coordinate 870,431,263 of OY728147.1, read as the reverse complement.
CTTGTTTCACGCTATGTAGTTTGGCTAACCGTGCATCAGGATAGCTTAGTGAACATGTGGTGTGATAAATATACACTACATGAAATTAAATGCACAAGATTCGAATTAATATTTGAGTGCTCCAAGAGAATTAAACATGGATACACTGTGTTTATTAATGTGCTACGTTCCATGTACTCTTTTTCTATCTCGACAGAATCCTCAACACCTCCTAATGAGATCTTTAAATTCTCTTCATTCATAATCAATCCACTTTTTTATTAAATTTTCACGAATGAAAGGTAAGAAGATAATATATCAATATTTGTATTAAGAAAAATTAATCCAAAATTAAAAATCTAATGAAAAAAATGAGTAAATAAATCAATGATCATTAAATAATTATAAATAATTATGTGACTACTCTGATACCACATGTAGGTTTTGGGTGTATTAGAATCACTAAGAGGGGAATGGCAGGCTCAATTTATTTTTCATAATTAATGATTAATCTGAGATGTACATTGATGAAGCACATTGTAACCATTTAAATTGAATAAAATATTAATTTACATGAGTATTCCAGAACCAAATTTCATATTATCACATAATGATTTATAATTAATTTAAGTAGTTAAAGAATTAACCTGCAAAGGATTATTTCATGATTGATGAATTTGAAAACACCTCTATGATGTACCATCATTGTTTCAAAAGAATAAAGTGTAGATTCACACTAGTGGTGATCCACATGTGTACCATGAACCTTCAAGAATTTCCATAAGAATCTCCAAGTGTTGGCATGGAATATCCTAATTATTGAATCATAAACCTTGATCTCTATGAGATATCTTCCAAGAAGGATTCTATTTTATCTCACTAGAATCTATAAGGGTGGTGGAGTATTGCAATTTGTTCATGAGAGTGTTCTTTGAGAGGATTCCTCTATGGATTAAAGGGATTTTCAGTAGTCATTATGCACAACCAACACAATGTCTAGCATTAGGGTTGGAAGTAATATAATTGGGTTTAAATAGTTCTAGAGTTAGACAATAATAATTTCATATGCATCCTAATTATTTCCTTAATCCCAACAGAACCTCATGTCTATAATAAAAATAATACTATTATTATTTCTTGACATGAATAAAACCATCGAATTAATTAAATATCAATTTTTGAATATATTTTTTAAATTTTTTTCAAATAATATTTAATAAATATTTTTTCTCATCAGACCTTTAAACTTGATTGTTCATTCCTCTTCAATATTTATTGGACCTTAAATAATGACTATTTATTTTTTATTTAAATATCACTACATTAATTGCAAATAAAAAAATAAATATCATATTCACTAAATAGAAAATCAATATTTAGTTAATATTTTACTAATATTATCATAATTAAAAACATAATGAATATAAGAGATCAATAAAATCATAGATAATTATTAAACCATGTAAAGAAATAATATATATTTTTGATGTTAAATAATAAATAAAATTATTATTTAACTGATGTTCTGGATACACTTAGTGTGTGATCCTCCAGGCATTGTTCTTAGTGGAATTAGGTGGAGCCGCCCAAAGTCCAATATTAGAGTTTATCAAAATGAAAGGAAACCATATAGAATCAAGCGAATGTAATAATAACATAAAACCACACAAATATTCTTACAGTGTAATATAATCTCTTGATCATGTTATCTCTAATTATGTAGGTTGCATGTCGGTATCATCTACATATGTATTTAATGTCTATTTCATTAAATTTTTTAAAATGAACCTTCCCAATGAACACCATAGTCATGGATTTATTTAGGTTATTTAATTCCAATCAATGGTTATAAGATATTATGTTTCCTTAAAGATCATAAGATACATATCCTTTCTCACATTATTCATTAATTTGATATTACTCATGACATACATAATATATCCTACTTCTTCGCGAACATATGTCACCATGATTTTTCATCAATACATCATTATTAGTGAATAATAACATATATTAATAATAATATTAAAGTCTAAGGATAAATACACACATTAGAAAATAGTAACATCCAATGAAACATATAAATATCAATTTCCTATTGGAATTTCTCATTCTCATAATCACCTAAAACGAAAATTACTATGGGCATACACCATGAGGAATTTTCTAAAATTCATTTAAGTATCCACACCTTCTAGCTTGTATAATTTGTATCTAATAAAATGATATCATTCATATTTAGAACATATATATTTAATTGTACTATTGTGGCACTTCTGGGTTCTCATCTTAATGGGGAACTGCTATGACATTTTAGTGAGACATATACTATTAGAACATTATCACATACTATATCATGAAAAATAACAATATTTATGTGATAAGAAGTTTATTCATATTAAAAATAACGAATACTGATAATCATAGTGTATAAAGAATTTGGTTCAAGGAAACCAAATCTAATGACCTCAACATTCATTCCATAAGAATTGGTCAAAGAGTGATTTAAAATATTTGATTTAAAATCACTAAGAATACCACCTGACCTTTCTCATAAAAACTATGCTTCATAGTTCCCAATTTTTTTGAATATTATGTTGAAATTTTCCAAGTGTGCATGAGGTTGAAACTCTTTCACTTGGAACTGGTTATAACAGCTTGAAACTCACATCTTCTTCACAACATCACCTTTGGTTTGATATAGATATCTTAGATATAATCATAATATCTTTGTGATATTTGATCAATAATGAATGTTACCTAAAGCGTCATCCTATTTATCCAAATATTATCCATCTATTCAGATTAAATATTATGAATTCCCCATAGAATTTATTCTAAAATAAAGTATTCATTTTTTCCTCATAATTTAAATTGTGGATTCTTGATATACCTTAATATAGGTACTAAATTAAGTTTACATGTCCAGCATGTATCTCAGATAACACATACACTAAATGGATTTACAAGTATGTTGAGACCCTTATCATGTACAATACAACCTAATGAAAAGTAAGAATGGTCTAATGAAACACACACAACTACAAAGGATACATACACAACTAAGATGACACATATGTAGCATGCCTTCACTCATACATAGATTTTGATTCACTCATACACATAGAAATAGTGACTCATATGCAGATTCCTTTTCCACTGAAATGAACCATAGGAAAATGGTCAAAAAATCATACATAGGTTTAATTCACTCATACATATATATCAATTCGCTTTTATTAATAGATATAATGACTCACACATATATCCATTTGCTGCTGAAATGATACATATACAGATGCTCAAACACTCATACCCACCCAATGAATTTTTTATTTTATCTTCAAATTACATATTTAAACCTTAACTAAAATATATTCATAACTTTATTAACTCACCTCTCACATAGGATTGACAAAAAAGACCACTTATTCAACAATTCAAATGGAATTTTAATATTCTTAAGGAATTCATGAAGTTCACAACATCTACTTTATGAAAAAAATTGAAGGACTATTTCAAGATCACTAATTTTTGAATATTTCAGAGTAGACACACAAATGGTTAAATTACTATATCTATAAATTGGGATTAAATATCAAGCTCATGGAATAGTGTTAATATATTAAATTGTGATTTCTGTTGAGTTCACTTTTTCTTCTGATTTTCACATCTAATTTCAAGCTAATCATTTGATCATTGTAATTTCATATAAGTCATAAATATGGAATAGTTTACAAAAGTGATAAATACATGCACTTAGTGTTGAGATATTTATATTTGAAGTTATATTCTCCAATCATTTTGAGTTGAATGTAAATAATTTAGAGGTTTTAGGAACTTGTGCCTCTAACTAGTTGAGAAATTGGGACCTATAGATTGTTTAAACTAAATCCCTTTAACAAATTTCATTGTTTTCAATTTACTAAAACTATATAATATTATTTTTATTTTATTTTAATTTAAATTTTCTATAACTACTAAGGTTTACCTTATGTTTTGAATTGTGTTTATATTTTCCACTACATTATAAAGTTTAGAATTTTAAAAAATTTAATTTTTATTTACAACATTTGATTATTTAGAGCGGATTTGTATTAAAAGTTGTTGAAATATTAAATTCAACCCTTCTTTAAATAGTAATACCAAAATAAAAATAATTTCATTAAAATAATGAAGAATATGTAGAGAGAGAGATCATCATAGCTTTTGGTACATTTATCCTGAGTTTTCTTTATTTTTACATTAAGTAATGAAATCTATCAACTCAAACTATTGTTTCCTTGATATGACATAATACATATTTAAGGTTTCTACATAACGATAGATTGAAGTGGAGGGAAATTGTTATAAGACTTAATTCCATCACTAATATAAAAAAATCATATTCCATTTGTTTTTGCATGAGTATTAATACATGTAAATGATAAATCTTTAACTAACTACTCAATTGGACATTATTGTAAAGGCAAATAGAAAGGAATGGCTATGAATTCTTGTACTATAGAATAAACATACTAAATTAAAGTTTTATTCAGATTTTCACATCAAATAACTATCAAAATTGATTCAAGACCATGAATATGATTAAAGTTCTCAATTAGAAAAGACAATGTAATTTCATATGAGGGTCGCTCTGGAATAGTTATAGGATTAAATGTTTAGGATCCATGCCTCACCAGTTCTGGGGGCACCAAATTGTTTCTTTGGATGAGAATATTCTTGAAATCATAGAACACATTCATGTCATGCATCATCAAATACAGGAGGGAAGCCTTAGTCTTCCTAGAACAACCCATATGCCCAATTCGATGCATTCACATATCTATGTTTTCTAGAATGTAATATTCAATCACATGGGAGACTTAAGGTATATCAATCCCATGATCTAGAATGTCAATGGAAACCATCACATTATTTATCTTGGTTATGAACCCCTCTAGGAAGATCTCATTTAGATCCCACAACTTCCCTTGGGGACATAGTAACGTGATGTGATTGGAATTACTGAGACTGGTTCTGGAAGGACTACTAATTTTTTTTTCTAATGATGTTGACCTACATCTCAAGGCTCCCCAAAATGTTAGAGGAATACGAGGCTCATGGACCTTTTTTTTGTGTTCATGGATCCTACCAGGGAACACACATAGTATATTGAAGATGATACTATAAAATTTCACAAAATTTGGGGATCAATGTTTTCTACATCATTAGCATGAAGTTTATCAAAGAGTAGTGATTCAAGATCCAATAAGGGTTTGAGGTGGTGATATTCACCCCCAGCTATCTGATTTACTTTCTCAAGAAGAGATACATAGTATTGAAATAGTGAAATTATGTAGTTCTTGATGATCATTGAGAGGATCATAGGGCTTGGTGGTGTCCAAATAGATGGATGGGTGACCGGGCTATTCAGAGTAAAGATTTTTGTTAGTAACTTCTTCATGGAGGAACTATAGGGCTAACTAATCTTGACCAAATCTGGAAAGGAAGACAAGATTAGTGACTCAGGTAGTGGAGATGGTTCCATTGGCATCATCTATGGACCATTTCATGGAGACAAGCACTGGAAATTTCAAGCAATGGAATGATTGATTGATCGGGCTAGGGTTTGTGTTATGGGGGCTTATATTAATGCGATGCCATTGGTCATAGTAATTTTTCAATAAAAATGGAATATTGATGGTTTATTTAATTGGGTTTTAATTATTTTTTCTAAAAATGGGATGGGGTTTCAAGTATTTTAGAAAATTGGTTCAGAGAAGCATGAACCCCAGTCACGCTTCTACTTCTTGGCCAAAGAGTCGTGAACCCAGATCAGGCCTCTTTATATATATATATATTTTCTTAATAATTTATTTATCTTATAAATAATATAATATTTATTATTTATATTAATTTATATGAATATTACTTATAAATATTTTTTATTTTTTTGATATAACATATTACCAATTTTTTGATAAATAATATATTTATAAATAATCATTTGTTTTATTAATTATTTAGAAAATTATATTATTATTTTATTAATAAATTAATATTATAAAAAATAATATTTATAAAACTTTAATTATAAATCATTTTTTTTAATTTTTTTGATGATATATTTATGAGTAATATTTTAATATGTAAAATATTTAGTAATTATAAATTATATTATTTTTTATTAAATAATAATAAATGATTATTTTATGGATATGATTAATATAATTATTGTTAATAATTGTTGTATAATGATGTAAATAAAATGGTTTTTAATTGGAAAAAGATTTACTAGTTAATAAATATGTTATTCTTATAAGGTTTTAGTTATGAATAATTATTAAATTTTTTGTAGATATAATTATTAGTAATTTTTTATACGTAAATTATTTATTAATTATCAATTGTATTATTTGTTATAAATTAATATTATATTAATACGGTAGTAATATAATAAATATAATTATAGGTAATATTTATTATATAATAATGTAAATAAAATAAATTTATTTAGTAAAACATTTACTCGTTAATAAATATATTATACTTAATACATTTTGTTGTTTTATTAATTAAATACTTATATAAGAAAAAATATAATATTTATTATTGATATTAATTATATTTATTATATTAAAAACAATAATATTATTAATATTTAATAATTAATTTATGAGGATTATTTATTATATTATTACATTGTATTATTATTAATATTATGTATAATAAATAATCATATTAAATTATCTATTAAATTTTGATATTATTTATTGAATTCTAAATAGTATTATTAATATTATTAAATAAGTAATTTAATATTATTATTTATTATACATAATATGTATAATAATACTAAGAAGTATTAATATAAATAACAAATAGTAATTATTATTACTACTAATGTAGTTATTAATATTAATGTTTCTTATTCATTCAAAATTATTTGTATGAATATCCAAATATATCAATTAATTTATTTATGTGACATTATGTAATATATTAGTATGTTTTTAAATAATTTATAAATAACGATTTAAAAAAATATTACATGTATCAATCTAATCCATATTTGTGGTGTGGATGATCCTCTATGTCAAAACCAGGGGTATATATAATGCATCCACATCATGTCTGTCTATGTCAATGTTCTATAATACATAGCTCCTATGTATCATCTCTGGAACCCACCTCCACATCATCATGTGTGATAAGTGGTGGATATATAGTCTCACCACCTGTACCATGTCTTACCTCTAAGGATAGTGGTTGGTGACTGGAACTCTCCCCAACATATAACAAGATGGATGTTGTGTAGTAGATATCTATGAATTAGAAAATAATATAGAATGAAGCACAAAAAAATCAACATTTATCTCTACAATAAGATATAACATTCTGACAAACCCTTTCTATACTTGTGCCTTTGGCAATTTCTATGGCTCAAAATAAATTGGAGATGGAGGAGTATATGGATGATAATAATGAACACCCCCTTCTATGCCACATCTGCATCCATAATAGGGTCATCACCCCTAGCGCATCTATATTAGGCGTAGAAGCTGCAAAATTTCCCAACACATCAAACAAAATATCATGATAAATCTCATCCATGGTAGGAAGAAACTCTATCAAATCACTATGAAAATATGACTGGTCAAATATGCCTCCCTCTATCGAATCATAGATTTTATGGAGAAGATTCGTATGAGAATCCTATAAAAATAAATTATCCAGTTAACAAATGGTAAGAAAAAACTATTCAATAGTGGAAGGAAGAACTATTACTAAGTCATGATATCCCCATACATGTCATGTAAGAAATATCTCTGGGGATATGTGGTACAAGGATGTATAATACAACTAATTAAAAAAAATTCATATGTATTGTGCCTACCCCTCGTAATTAGGACTCATGTCATCTGTCCCAAAACTAAATTTATATTTCATGATATCTCTTATAGTCAAAGTCCCGCTTCCCTTACATATTTAGGGAATGAAGTGAAGGTAACTATCTAGGTAGTGCACAAATGGGAAGATAGAATCCAACCTACCTCATAACCCTATGAGTCTGATGCCACTCAACAATATGAAAAAGAATCAATGGAATGATGCATGATCCAACAAGAGGAGGCGTCGTAAAATATTGTGGGAGACTCTAGATGATAGCCTCAATATATGAAATCTATGAAATCTAAAAAAAAGAATTAATAAACGAAGACTTGTACAACAATAAACAATGATTTAACTATATCATTAATAAATAATTATGAAATATGGTCAAAGATTGTCGAGTGTAAGTCTGGATGCATGGACATCGTGTCTAGATGTATCTAAATGTCATTGTTCTTGACTCCACCTATTGATAACATTATTATAGTTATATTTCATAATATAAAGATATAAATTTGATTTTGACGTTAGAGGAAAGTAATAACATACCAAAATCCATGAAGAGACTCTTCTAAAATATTAGTAAGAAATAACACGAGTTCATGTGAAACTAAGAAGGGGATGTGATCCCATATTCACATTTGTATAAGAATAAAAAAAATTCTATACTACAAATCATATCGATGTGACATGCACTACATAGCACCAAGTATGTATATGCAAGACATAGATACCCCCATCTATACCAGACTACATGGTCTAAGTCCTCCAATAAAGGTAAATATATCAAATGTACAAATATAGTCAAATAGTAAATGAATATACTTCCATCGATCAGACTCATAATGTATGCATGTGAAAATCACAACACGATTTTCTTGTCGTCATCATCAGCGAGATGAGAAAGTTTTGGTCTCTATTGGCATGTGTAATCTAATACCAATAATGAAACTTACATCATCAAGGACCTAAAATCCTAGTAATATGTAAACTATCTCAAACCAATCTGCACCCACTCAGCCTATGACAACCACACCGTTGGTATGGAGGCCCAAGAAAATGGACACATACTCGAGTGTAATACTAATCTTCCCCTCTATAAAATGGAATATATGTGTCTTTGAACTTCATCTCTCTATGAGTATAATAATGAGATAATGATCGATAAATGTGATGTCACACATCTTTACACTATAGAACCCAACATGATGAAGATTAGGGATAGTAACAAGAGGTGGAATAATATGATGGAAACAATGATATTGTTGAACACTCAAAGAAGGCATTGGATGTCCCTCTAAATCTAGTCATGAAACATGACTATCGTATAATGTGGGAAATGGAGGGCCTACCATATGTATATTTAATATCATTGTTACTTTTCTATATTTAATTCAAAAAAATTTTTAAACTATTTAAAAAACAAAAATGAAAAATAAGGTAGACAATTAACATGTATAATTCTGCATTATGATAAAAAATGAGGTAGAAAAATATATGTAACTGATATTGGCTTAGTATATTAGTTTCTAATTTAAATTATCTTCAATCATGATTAATTTATTTATCAATATTTTTATGTATATCATTCATGATAAAAACCTCACATAAGAAATATGGTTTCTTGATATATTTAATCAACCGTGTGACTTTATGGATAGATTTTAAGATAATTACATTAGAGGTTGAACCTCTATTTTATTAATTTTTATTGTCTATTTATTTTTTTAATAGTTAAATTATCACAAAATTATTTCTGATTGAATCCAAAAAAGAGACAAAAAATAGTTGAAATAGGTTTGAATAAAGCATATTAGAAATATAAGGGTTTATTAATGAAATTTATGCATATGAAATAAATGTAAACAATATAGTAAAATACATATAATTGATCAAGGATGATGGTAAGTGGGTCTCTGTCAAGCCACATGGGAACATCTCATATGCGAATTCAATTCTACATGAAAAATGTTGTATCATAGCCACCTCCTCATTTCATAGTACAATACATCTCATTTATGATATGAGTAGACTTTGGTCATACCCAGGTGTGAAACCTAGTAATATCAACATATTAATTGAAAAATTATATAAATGAAACAATATCAAAAATTAAAATCCAAAATATGAATCCTATAAATATCAAAGATGATAGGAGTCTAATCAACATTAATGGTAGTAGAATGAGTGTCCTCAATAGGAATCCATGGTGCACTATAACAGTTAACTAGAGTGTTCACGTGATACACTAGGTCAACATAGGGCTCCTAGAATACGTTAATTGATGTAAAAGCTACAACAACACGTGCACAGGTATATCCCAATGATAGGAAGTTACTGTAATCATAGTACCTATTATCCAACATTCCCACTAGCACTCGACCACTATTTCCTATAACCAAGTGATGAAAATATCTTACTTAAAATCATTCTTGTTCCTATTCAAATGTTAAATCACACAATGCAGATGCATCATGTAGTATATTATCCATGGAACTATATAAATTATGGTCAAAATTAATTCCTTATTGCCTCCTCTGATAGGCCAGTTGGGACTGCTCAATAAGTACCTCACACATTTATAAAACGTATCTTTTTCTAACCCTCTGATCGGTAGTTTTCACACACCCTTTAAGAACCCATTTATGTACTCCAATATATTTTTGGTTATATGGACATATCTCTTAAAAATATCATATGATAACTACCATTTTTTCTTTTAAATTCACATTATATAATCATACAAATATTTATTATCCGTTATAATTTATTCAAGATGTTGATAAAACCTTTCTTGTTTGGGATCATTTACTAAAACCAAAATAGAATAGTACATTTAAAATGATATGGAATTTTCTTTACAAAAAAATAAATTCATAAATACAGAACCAACTTGATGATCGCCTTATTTAATGCCTCATATCTAAAATTTTTATGCACATTAATGTCAACATGTCTAATGAAATATCAATGCTAATAATTTTGTTTTCTCTGTGAGACCCCATCATAATTAACAAACATTATAATTGCATGATGATGATCAGATATCAGACACAATACCTAGTGTTGTGTGACATGAATGAATATAAATGAAAAAAAATAACTCTAGGTGTAACACCCCAAGATTCCATGATACGTTTCTCTTTGAATAATACAATATATTTCATTGTATGCAACTTAGAGTTCTAGTACACCACGACCAATCAAACTAGATGTTTAAAAAAGCAGTTATGAATAGTAATACCCTGTTTTTAAAATTTTATAAATTTTATATTTCATAATGGACATAATTTTTGTATTTGGAATATCAAAATTTGGTTAGGGTGAATTTTTGGTATTTTTATGATAACTTTTATATTTTGATTTATAGTGAAAAATACTAAAATTTAATTAAAAACAACTTTTTTAATCGAAATAATTTATTGTGTTAAATTATAAATTTAAGTAGTTTAAAGTATCATTAGATTATATTTATATCATTTAATATAATTTAAGTCATTGTATGTAATTTCACATTTAAAATGTACATAAACACACGTCTATCTTTTGATAGTTTTCATATCTTAAAAACCCGCTTTTTTGGTTTTGACAACAAGATTTAATTTTAAATTATTTTCTAAAACTACTGTGTATTGAATTTGGAAAAATGGATTATATATTTGGAATCATGAGGTCCAAAATTTTTAAATAGTTGACTCTTATTTTTAGACATTATGAATAGTAATTTCAGTAAATATTTTATTTACCATGGTTAAAGGGTAAATCTGGTAAATAAGCTTAAAAAAATATTATAATAATATTAAATTAACCTAACATGTGTCCTAACCCTATTGTATGATACATGTCCGACTATGGGAATCATGGGTCGATTTTGGGACCCCATGGAGTCACTTGTAAGTGAAAATGACACATTATAAAAATTAATTTAAAGATAAGGAAAATGTAACATAAACATATAACTTTTAGTAAAACACTTTTTATATGGGGTTATAAAAGTGATATTTTCTAATATAAATATTCATTAGAAATATAAAACTATTTCCTAAATCAGGTTATTTTCTTTATAATTTTTAGGCATAAAATAAATATATTTATTTAGGACCCAATAATGATATAATATTTCTCTTATTAATGAAAGAATCAAATAAATAATATTATAAATATTAAAATAAATATAATTTGAAAGTTTTTATTCCATACATGAATTTTATAGGTTAATATAAAATTTTAGGGTTTATTAATTTTTTTTGAAGTAATCAAGTTTTTATGACTTAAAAAAAACCAAATACTAAATAGTGTCAAAATTGTCATAAATGAGTTTTGAAAAAAAAATACTATTTTATTAAGTGATATAATATTCCTAAAAATATAATATTTGGAAAAAGTACTTATATAAGGTTTCAAATTTTATTAAATAACCACTTTAGTTTATATTTTAATTGTACAGTAAGTTTATTAACTGTGTAATATAAAAATACAAGGAGACATGGTAAATGTTAAATTATTTAACCAAGAGTTAAATATAAAAGACAATGTTAATATGGTGACCTAAAATTATCTAAAACTTATTATTTGAGAGTATTTAGAACCATAACCACATTATCCTAAAAATAATTCCATTTTGTGCTATTAGAAACTTAAAATGATTTTATAATAAATTAATATATCAAGCTTTTCCTAAAGTTCCTCTCACCTCTCTAATAAAAGGGTACTTCCCCTTATCTCAAAATCACACCACAAAATCCATTTGGATCAGTCAAAACCTACCCAAATATCCTTCCAAATACCCTCAATTTATCTTAGATGCCTTAATTTGATCATAAATCTAACCTATGAATCCCTTTTGTTCAAATCAAGAGGAAGTACCCGAAGAAGTGGTAATTATTTTATCACTTCTTTCAAAGTTATTTTCTTCTTCCACTTCCTATTTATTTGTTTTTTCCATACCAAAATATTAACTCTTGTATATTCTACATACTGTGATGTTATTTTAAATATGGTATAACAATATTCATTATTCTATCCATCCTATGAATGACAAAGTCACCATATGCGCGTACGTACGGCTTACAGTCTCTATGTCGTGGTGTAGTTTTTTATTCAACACTTTATTATTTTTATGGGTATAAAAATGAGTATAATTGATTTAAATAATAATTATAACATGTTAATATAATATAAAATCCAACTACATCTTATTTCACCATCAATAGAATGATATTGTCCCATGTGCGAACGTATGACTTACTGTCTCCACAACACGATAAGATTCCATTCCCCATCATAACCATCCAAGAATAATTTTCATTTTATGATTAAAAATAATGTTTATGAACTTAATATCATTATATATATAAATTAAATACATCCTATCCTTAACAAACATAACTTATGTAACAAAACATATAAAGGAAAACAAATCAGTTAACACCCGAAACCGTGATACTACTGAAATATTATTAACAAAGCAATATTATAGGATCATATATGATATCATATTTATGTATGTGGTTATTGTATAATTTAATAACAATGATTTAACCTTTATATAGGAAGTTAACTTACCCTTGACTATGGAAAAGTTCAAGTTAAGGGTTAATTTTACAATCTCTTTATTATCCGAGGTTGTTTATACGAAAGTGTCTACTGGGACTTCTTTATCATCCAAATCAAGGTTTATTAAAAATGTATTTCAAAACATTTTTACTATTTCCTATAATATGGGTTAACGTCATTTTTAACCTTTTTTTACATTTTATATAATTTCTTTAAAGGAATCATTCTGTTGTTTTCCAAACAAGGTAATTTATGACCTTTTTGAAAAATCAAGGAAAGAATGTTTTTTTAACTTATACGGTAGCTGCGACTATTTTCTGAATTTATAACACCTTCGAATATTACATTACAAGCTTATAAGAATATTTTCAAAATAAATGTTTTCTTTTATAATTAAATTACTTTTAAATGATTTCAAAATAGAAAGAGATATTTCTCTCGAATAGTTTGGATTTCATCTATGTCAACATCCTTTGTTGGATTTTACTCTGGTTTGAAGTTGATTTATTATGATAAAATATTACATATTGTATTGAAGGTTTTGTGATATGTTTGACTATGGATGTTCTATTTTTATACCATTCATGTATTATGGTTAAATTATTGACATTTAGTATGCTAGTTTTAATACAAATGTTTACGTTACGTTTCAACCTTTTCATATGAGGAATGCATTGGACTTAGTAAGTGATGGGAAGGGCCTACTATATCCCCTTGATGAATTGGTAGGTATCATGAGATAAATTAGTTTCTTGTCACAAGGCCTTGAAAAAAAATTTATTTGTAGTCCCGGCACGAGGCCTTGACTATGTGGTTATGATATTTGACATTATGCATTCCATCATTATGAAATTAGATATTGATAATACATATGATTATTCGACTAGTAGATTATCCATGTGAATAAGTAAATGGAATTATCTGATTTATCTTTTCCATGTTATACAGAATTTTAAGCTTAAAAGTATTGTGTTTTAGTCTCATACATTTCCTTAAATGTTTATGCTTATTTATGATAGTTTTTTCTATATTGTTAACCTTACTGAGCTTCTGATCTCACCCCTTTCCTATGTTTTATTTTTCCCAGGGTGGGAAAAAAATATTATGATTGACCTATAGGGATAGGATAAGGGATATGAGTGTGTCAAAAGGAGACAGAATTTTGTTTTTTTTTTCATTTCATACTGTAATGTAAAACTTATGTATGTATCTAGTGCTTCTAAGGATACTAAATTGATCGGCCTTTTGGGACTTGATCTCTTGTGATCATTCTAATGTTATGTAATAATTCACCGACTATGGGTAACTAGGGTCGGAGTGTTATATTTGGTATCCGAGGAAGTTTAGTACAAACCTTGGTAACTAGATTTAGAAAAAACTATGATTAGAGAAAATTATCCTAAGATATACTTTGAGGATTAGTATAAAAGAACATCCAAAAATTTTGGTAATGTAGATATTATGTGGGTTTTAAAAGAAATACATACTTGTCTGGATACTATAAGTTGGTGTGGTTCTGGAATAGATGTACCTAGGAGTGAAAACTCGGACAAGGATTTCAGGCATGACCCAGGATATCCTAGTACACAACAATAGGCCTTACTGCGCACTTGGTTTGACACTCCCGGGGGATATGCTTTGGATAATTCAAATTTTAGTTTAAAAACATTATAAAGTATTTATGAGTAAATACTTCCCCAAATAAATCATCTTTATGATTATGTATTATATTCATAAATTGTTCAATTTATGTTACGTATTTTACTAGTTTGGAATTATGAATTGCGATTCATAAACTAATCTAGTGTATACCATTGTTTAGAAATGGCACCTAGTGGAAGGAATGAAAATCGTATCAACACACGCAATCCATGTAGGTATTTCCCTCCTAATCAAGATAACTATAGTGGATCTGGTGTTGCAACTGATGCTAAACAACTTATAACTATACTGGCACTACTGGAAAACTAACCTTTACCAACGGTTTGGAACCGTTGGTATAGGCCTCCAAACCGTTGGTATAGCCTATACCAACGGTTTGGAGAACCGTAGCCAAGTAAGCCATTGGGATAGGTCTATACCAAAGGTTTTCCAAAAACCGTTGGTATAGACCTATACCAACGGTTTTGGAAACCTTTGGTATAGGTAATATGAAATCTATACCAACGGTAATGTAACCGTTGGTATATAAATTCCAAAAATAAAACATCCGCTGGGATTTGATCCCAGGACCCCTCATTTATAATCGAACGACTTAACCACTAAGATAACATCACTTTTGTAAACATAATTTCATAAATATATATATGTATTATCATAATTATTTAAAATTTTGATTTATATAATGTTCTCGGTTAGTGGATCTGGAAAAAAAATTAAAGAACCTATCCCAACGGTTTTCAAAACCGTTGGGATAGGTTCTGGTTGGGTGTATTTTAGTTGGCCGAATGTTGGATTTTTTTGATGATTTTTTCCAACGGTTCTTGAGAACTGTTGGGAAAGAGTGACCTTTCCCAACGGTTCACCAAAACCGTTGGGAAAGGGGCTCAAAACACACCCTTTCCCAACGGTTCACCAAAACCGTTGGGAAAGGGCCTGAAAAACACACCCTTTCCCAACGGTTTTGGTGAACCGTTGGGAAAGGTCACTCTTTCCCAACGGTTCACCAAAACTGTTGGGAAAGGGCCTCAAAAACACACCCTTTCCCAATGGTTTTGGTGAACCGTTGGGAAAGGTCACTCTTTCCCAACGGTTCACCAAAACCGTTGGGAAAGGGTGTGTTTTTGAGGCCCTTTCCCAACGGTTTTGGTGAACCATTGGGAAATGGTAGCTATACCAACGGTTTGTAAAAACCGTTGGTATAGAAGTGTTGGGAAAGATCATGTTTCCAGTAGTGTGGGACAACTCACTCAGGTTATGAATAATAACCTTACTCTTATGGAGCACCCTGATCCACAACGTGGAGGATAAATGTTAGACCGATTCATAAGGTATAAACCACCAACATTCAATAGGACTACAAATACATTTTTAGCTAAGCAATGGATAAGTTTCTTAGAGAAAATATTACATGCTTTGGGAAGTAGTGAAAGGGAAAAAGTTGTCATGG
Organism: Viscum album; assembly: GCA_963277665.1. NCBI lineage: Eukaryota > Viridiplantae > Streptophyta > Magnoliopsida > Santalales > Viscaceae > Viscum > Viscum album. The sequence goes on along the minus strand of OY728147.1, from coordinate 870,414,744 downwards.
CAATTTATCAACTCACATGTGATATAGATCAATGGTGGTCATTAATTCAAAACCCAAATGAGGATGAAGAAGTATCAAATATGGAATGGAGGGTGTTTAAAGAGATTTTATTAGAAAAATACTTTCCTCATGAACATCGAGCAGATATGGAAATTCAATTTCTGAGTCTAAGGCAAAAGGAGGATGAGAATGTCGCAAAGTATGAGGCTAAGTTTACAAGGTTAGCAAGGCATTCTGTAGATTATATATGTAACCCAAGAAGTAATATTGAATGATTATTTTATGGGTTAAAACTATTTATTCATCGATCATTAGTATCTCAATCCTTCTCATCATATAAAGATATAGTATCATGTGCTATCAAGACAAAAAAATAATTCTCTAAGTTTTATGAATTTAAAGAAAAGAAAGAGAAGAAGGGATCTGCTGAACACACAGAAAAATGAAATAATGGGAATAAGGGAAAAGTTTACTTTCCACCTGGTAGTAAATGTGGGAAGAAACACCCCAGTACTTGCCTAAAGGGGATGGGAGATTGTTACAAGTGTTGAGAAAAAAGGCCACCAAGCTCGTGATTACAAGGGAAAAAAAGAGGCTGTCAATGTTGAATGATATTTGTATAGAAATGGGGAATTATAAAAATGAATTTCCTAAGCACCAAAGAAACATACTTAAGAAAAGGGAAAGAGAGAAAGTCCAAGATTATGTGATAATAACTGCAGAGGTTGAAGTTCTGAATGACATGGTGGTAGGTATATTAATCATTTCCTCAAATTTATCCAATTATTTATTTGATTATGGATCATCGTATTATTTCATATCTTCCTAGTTTTCCAAGAAATTTAGATATTTCCAATTTGATTTAACATGGTAGTTTTCAGAAAAAACTCCATAGGGAAGTATCATTGCAACAAAGTTCTGTCAATCAATTACAAATATGGCATATAAACATGCTTTATATACGGATCTCATCATCATACCCATGATTGAATTTTATATAATCCTTGGTATGGATTGGTTTTCAGACCATGATGTGAAAATTTATTGTAAGAATAAGGAGGATACAATTTTTTATGATGATAAGAAATCCCTTATCTTTAGAGCAGAAACATTACCATCTGATTCTCATCTATATCAAACCCTAGTATCTCTACTAAATTCAATTATTGGGGAGGAAGATAGTGAAATATCTATGGGTGAGGAATGTAATGCTCAAATATAGGATGTGCCTATTATGCAAGAATATGTTGATGTGTTTCCAGAGGATTTACCTAGACATCCTCTAGAATGAGAAATTGAGTTTTCAATTGACTTAATTCTTGGTTCAAGGCCCATATAAAAGACCCCTTATAGAATAGCCACTGTGGAATTAGTAGAACTAAAGAAACAATTATAGGAATTGATTAATAAAGGATTTATTCTCCCTAGTGTTTCTCCATGGGGACCCCCTATTCTTTTTGTTAAGAAGAAATATGGATCTATGAGGTTGTGGATTGACTTTAGGGAGATCAATGCTAAAATAATAAAGAACTAGTATCTCCAACCTCACATTGATGATTTATTTGATCAACTTCATAGGGATCAATATTTTTCAAAGATTGACCATTGATATGGATATCATCAGTTGTGCGTGAAGAAGGAAGACATTCCAAAGACAACATTTTGATCCAAGTATGAGCATTACAATTTTACATAAATTCCTTTTGGACTGACTAATGCACCCTCTATTTTCATGGATCTAATGAATAAAGTTTTCAAGGAATATCTTGATTACTTTTTAGTGGTATTTATTGATGATATATTGGTATACTCTAAAAGCTATGAAGATCATAAAAATCACTTGTGCACTATTCTAAATACTCTTAGAAGAAATAAATTACATGGGAAGTTTAGCAAATGTGAATTCATGATTCAAGAGATTTCTTTTCTTGGTCATATTGTCTCTAAGGATGGAATCTCTGTTGATCCTTCAAATACAAGGGCAATCCAAGAATGGCCAGCACTGATGAGTATAACTGAGGTACACATTTTTAATGGTTTAGTAGGTTATTATTGGCGTTTCATCCAAAAGTTTTCCGGAGTGGCTAACCCATTAACCACGATAACACGTAAAGGGGTCAAATTTTTTTGGAGAAAAGAGTATGAAGAATGTTTTGAATAATTTAAGAAAATATTATTCAATTCTCTTATATTGACCCTACCATCGGGGAATGTCGGGTTTGTTATTTATAGTGATTCTTCTAATAAAGGACATGGTTGTGTTCTTATGTATGATGATAGAGTTATTTCTTATGCATCACAGTAGCTAAAAATTCATGAACAAAACTATCCTACTCATGATATTGAGTTAGTAGCTGTAATATTTTCTTTTAAGATTTGGAGACACTATGTATATGATGAAAATGTGAGATACATACCTATCACAATAGTTTGAAGTATATTTTCTCATAAAAAAACTCAAAACGAGGAAAAGATGATGGATTGAACTGTTGAAGGATTATAATTGCACCATATACTACCACCCATGAAGGGAAAATAATGTGGAAGATGCTTTGAGAAGAAAGGATCATGGAGTTCTGAATAAGATGACATTTGAAAGAGATCCTATGTTCATGGATCTAGTGAATATGGATATGGGAATAATCATGGAAGGTGAAACATTTATACTTTTTCCAATGGTTTCCAATCTATCTTTACTAGAAAGGATAAAAAGTTCTTAGACTGAGGAGGAGGAGTTTCAAAAGAAAATTAGAGCTGTGAATGATGGGAGATTGATCAACTTCGTATATGAAGATGGAATTTTGAAATTTGGGAAGAGACTTTGTGTTCCCGATATACCTAATCTAAAAATTTCATTGCAGGATGATGCTTATAGCTCCAATTTCTCTATACACCCTGGTAGCACTATGATTTATAGAGATTTGAAGGAACATTTTTGATGGGACAACATGAAGAGGGAGATTTCTGATTATGTGTCAAGATGTATGGTTTTTCAACATGTGAAGGCTAGAAGACAACATCCTAGAAGATTCATGCAACCTCTTACCATACCTGAGTGTAAATGGGATGATATTGTGATGGACAATTTCTTAGGAGTACCAAAGATTCCTAGAAGGAATGATGCAATATGGATCATTATTGATCGTCTTACTAAGTTAACATGTTTTTTTGCTATAAGAGAAGATTTACCACTTGATAATTTAGAAATACTATATATTAATGATGTTGTAAGACTTGATGGTGTACCCCTATCAATTTATTATAACCACAATCCCTATTTTACATCAAGATTTTTGAAGTCTTCAGAAATCCCTAGATACTAAATTTTATTTGAGCACTGCCTACCACCATCACACTGATGGAAAATCAAAATGAACTATTAAAACCTTATAATACATGTTGAGATCTTGCTCACTTGACTTTCATGGTATGTGGAATTAGTATTTACCTCTGGTAGAATTTTCCTATAATAATAGATTCCATTCAAGTATTCAGATGCTACTATATAAAGCATTATATGAAAAGAGATGTCGCACACCAACTTGTTGGGATGATGTTGGTGAAAAAAACTCGTAATCCCAAAACATGTTGGGGAAAAAATGGAAAAGGTGAAGATTATCCAAACCCACAACAAATCAGCTCAGAGTAGTCAAAATATCTATGCTGATAACCGAAGGAATTATTTAGAATTTCAAGTAGGTGATCATGTTTTCTTGAAGGTTTCTCCATGGAAGGGTGTTAAACGATTCAGAAAGAAGGTGAAATTAAGACCCAGGTACATTAGACCTTTCGAAATTTTAGAAAGAATTGGAGTTGTAGCATACCATTGGGAACTGATGCCAATCTCTTCAAAGTTCATGATGTGTTCTACATATCACTACTGAGAAAATACACGCCTGACCCAATGCATGTACTCACCTATGAAGAAATAGAACTGGAACCTGATCTATCTTATTGTGAAGAGACTATCAGTACTCTTTATACCTTAAAAAAAGTTTTGAGAAACTGGATGACCCGTATGGTAAAATTTCTTTGGAGAAACCATAAAATAGAAGAGACAACGTGGGAACCAGAAGAAATTATGATGAATAACCACCCAAATCTATTTATATAGTAATATTAGAGAAATTTCTAGGATGAAATTATTTTAAGGATAGAAGAATGTAACACCCCAAGCTTCCATGATACGTTTCTCTTTAAACAATACAATAGCTTGCGTTGTATGCAACTTCGAGTTCTACCATACCACGATCAATCAAACTAGCCATTTAAAAAAGCAGTTATGAATAATAATACCCATATTTTGAAATTTTATAAATTTTATTTTTCATAATGGAATTAATTTTGGGATTTGTAATATTAAAATTTGCTTAGGGTAAATATTTATTATTTTTCTGATAACTTTTATATTTTGATGAATAGTGAAAAATACTAAATTTTAATTAAAAAGAACTTTTTTAATCAAAAAAGTTTAAAGTGATAAATTATAAATTTGAGTAGTTTTAAAGTTTGATTAGATTATATTTTAATCATTTAATATAATTTTAGTCATTTTATGTAATTTCACATTTAAATTTTACATAAACACATTTCAATCATTTGATAGTTTTTACTTCTTAAAAACCCGCTTTTTGGTTTTGACAATGCGAATTAATTTTAAATTAATTTCTACAACTACTATGTTTTGAATTTGGAAAAATGGATTCCATATTTTTAATTAGGAGGTACAAATTGTGTAAATAGTTAACTTTTATTTTTAGACATTATGAATAGTAACTTCAGTAAATATTTTATTTACAATTGTTAAAGGGTAAATCTGGTAAATAATCATAAAAAATAATAATATAATAATAAAAAATTACCCTAACACATGTCATAACCCTATTGGATGATACATTTCTTGACCATGGTCATCCTCGGGTTGATTTTGGAACTCCATTGATCCACTTTTAATTGAAAATGACACTTTATAAAATTTAATTTAAAGATAAGAAAAATGTAACATAAACATATATCTTTTAGTAAAAAAACTTTTATATGGGGTTATATAAGTGATATTTTCGACTATAAATATTAATTAAAAAGATAAAAATATTTCCTAAATCATGGTATTTTATTTATAATTTTTTTACATAAAATAAATATATTTATTTATGATACAATAATGATGCAATATTTCTGTTATTAATGAAAGAGTCAAATAAATGATATTTTAAATATTAAATTAAATATAATTTGAAAGTTTTTATGCCATAAAAGAATTTTATAGGTAAATATGAAATATTATGGTTTATTCAATATATTTTTTCTAAGTAATCAAGTTTTTATGACTTCCACAAAAACCAAATAGAAAATAGTGTCAAAATTGACATAAATGACTTTTTTAAAACAAATACAATTTTATTAAATGATATAATACTCCTAAAAATATAATATTTTGATAAAGGTCTTAGATAAGGTTATATATGTCATTAATTAACCACTTGAGGTTCTCTTGTAATTTTATAGTAAGTTTATTAACCATGTAATAGAAAAATACAAGGAGACATGGTAAATGTTAAACTATTTAACTAAGAGTTAAATCTCAAACATAAGGTTAATATGGTGACCTCAACATGTCTAAAACTTATTTTTTGAGAGTATTTCTACCCATATCCACCTTATTCTATAAATAAATCCATTTTGATCTATTATAAACTGAAAATAATTTTATAATAAATTAATATTTCAAGCTTTTCCTAAGGTGCCCCTCACCCCTCTTATAAAAGGGTACTTCCCCTTCTCTCAAATTCACACCTCTAAAGCCATTTGGATAGTACGAACCCTACTCAAATATCCTCCCAACTACCCTCAATTAATTTTATAGACTTTAATTCGATCATAAATCCACCCTAAGGATCCCTTTTTTTCAAATCAAAAGGAAGCACCTGAAGAAGAGGTAATTATTTCATCACCTCTTTCAAAGTTCTTTTCTTCTTCCATTTCTGCTTTCATTTTAGTTTCTATAACAAAATAATAACTCTATTAATTTATAAATACTTTGATGTTATTATAAATTGGGTACAACCATATTTATTATTCTATCCATCCTATGAATGACAAAGTCACCATATGTGCGTACGTACGGCTTACCGTCTCCACATCGTGGTGTAGTTTGTTATTCAACACTTCATTATTTGGATGGGTATAATAATGATTATAATTGATTTAAATAATAAATATAACATGTTAATATAATACAACATCCAACTACATATGATTTCACCATCAATAAAATGATATTTTCACTTACGTGTATGTACGGCTTACCATCTCCACTACACGATAAGATTTCATTCCACATCGTAACCATTAAAGAATAATTTTCATTTGGTGATTAAAAATAATGTTTAAGAAATTAATATAATTATAGATATGAATCAAATACATCCTATCTATAGAAAATGACCTATGTAAAACAACATATAAAGGAAAACGAATTAGTTAACACCCAAAACAATGATACTATTGAAATATTATTAACATAGCAATTTTATAGGATCATATATAATATCATATTTAGGTATGAGGTTATTGTATAATTTAATAAAAATTATTTAACCACTATAAAAGAGTTTAAGGTACCCTTGACGAAGGAAAAGTATAAGGTAAGTATTAATTTTACAATCTCTTTATTATCCGAGGTTGTTTATATGTAAGTACCTACTAAGACTTCTTTATCATCCCCATCCATGTTTTTTAAAAATGTATTTGAAAACATTTTTACTGTTTCCTAGACTATGGTTTAAAGTCATCTATACACTTGTTTTACTTTTTATAAATTTTTTTGAAAGGAATCCTTCTGTCTTTTTCCAAACAAGGTACTTTATGACCATTTTGAAAAATTAAGGAAAGAATGTTTTTAACTTATACGGAAGGTGCAACTATTTTCCGCCGTTATAACACATTTGAAGATTCCATCACAAGCTTATAATAATATTTTAAAAATAAATTATTTCTTTTATAATTACATGTCTTTTAAATTATTTCAAAATAGAAAGTTATATTTCTCTCAAATAGTTTTGATTTCATCTATGTCAACATCCTTTGTTGGATTTTATGCTTGTCTGAAGTTGATTTATTATGATACAATATTTCATATTGTATTGAATGTTTTGTGATATGTTTGAATTTGGATGTGATATTTTTATACCATTCATGGTTTATGATTAAATTATTGACATTTTGTATGCTAGTTTTAATACAAATGTTTATGTTACATTTCAAACCTTTCAAATGAAGAATGCATTAGACTTAGTAAGTGATGGGTGAGGCCCACTATAGCACCTCGAAGCATCGGTAGGTCTCATGAGAAAAATTAGTGTCTTGGAACAAGGCCTTGATAAAATTTTTATATGTATTCTTGGCATGCAGCCTTGACTATGTGGTTATGATGTCCGTAATTATGCATTCCATCATTATAAATTTAGATATTGATATTACACGTTATTATTAGAATAGTAGAATATCCATGTGAATAAGTAAATGAAATTATTTGATTTATCTTTTCCATATTATGCTGATGTTTAAGTTTGAAAGGATTTTTTTTAGTCTTATACATTTATATAAATGTTTATGATTATTTATCATAGTTTCTACTATATTTTTATCCTTACCGAGCATCTGAGATCACCCCTTTCCTATGTTTTATTTTTTACAGGATGTGAAGAAGTATATTATGATTTACCTGTAGGGATAGGCTATGGGATATGAGTTCATCCAAAGGAGAAACAATGTTGTTTTTTAATTCATAATGTAATGTAAAACTTATGTATATATCTATTGCTTCCAAGGATACTAAACTGGTCGGTCTTTCGGGACATGATCTCTTATGATCATTCCAATGTTATGTAATAATACACCGACTCTAGGTTACTAGGGTTGTGAAATTACACCAGGAATAAAAATTAACCCTTTCAAAAATAGTGAATGAAAGTGGTACAAGTGAATGATTACCATATTTTGTAGAAGTAATTAGTAATACATCTATATACATACCATAAAGATAAGTTTCATCAAATTGAATTAGTTTTTTTATAATACGGTAAAGTAGTGATACATGGTATGAAATCCCAAAATATCCTATTGAACTTTAGCTTTTATTTATCTACTAAGTGATTTGGGGAGACATAGTCAACAATTTCTAAATGATAAATAATCTCATTGTTCAGAGACAACAATCCCATATACTATGACAACATTGAATATGATTCATCCCAATATATATACAGATTCAAAATTGACTTTTGTTTTTCATTCCATAATTTTCCATAGGATATATTATAGTTAAATAACTGTTGTACTCATTCATGGATAAGGGACACATGAAGATCCTAATACATTTGTATCATCTATACCAAAATAGTTGATATAAGATATGCATCAATTTAAGAGTGATCCCATAACAATCCTAGGTTTACAAATGTGTTTGGGAATTCTAATTTGGTTATCTTACAACATTAAAAAAATTATCATATACTTCCCTCATTCAAAACATACATTATAGCCCTTATTTTTCACATCTAATGAGATATTATTCCTTCTTCGACTCATAAACTAAAAAAGAAAATTCCACTTTATGTGTTATTGTTTTATCAAATTGTTCAAGGAAAGATTATTTTCCATATTTTTACTGATACAGATGGTTTTATCAATTGATTCAGAACTATTACCTACAATTCTAGGGAATTCAGTAGTAGGTGTCATGAAATAATAATAAAATTGTTATTCATGCAACATTTCAATGACTAAGGAAGTCAATAGTGTTGGATGATTACCACTAACTGGTGGATTCCTATCTATCATAGGAACCTCAGATTGATCATTCCCCACATCACCCTCACCCACATCATCACCTAATGCCTTAGAAGATATTTCCTCATCAGATAAACTATCATTTATTAAATCAAGAATACTGTTTCCGACGCTTTCACCGGGGATGCGTGCATCTGTCACGAAGAGGAAGTGCTACTGTAACCCCGCATTCCTGGTTTCCAAAGGCAGGCGGCATCCGCTCCTTATCCAGGGACGTCTACTACTTGATTGAAATGGGATGATGGGATTTTGGTTATTCATTCCATGGATTCCTCATCGAAACTCGTCACATAGTCCGGTCTCCCTCATAGATTTAAGATGTAGTTCGTGAAGATCTTCCCGGTGCCATATCTTCATGGAAACCAGTTAATTACGCTTCTTGTGTCAGGACCTTCCAAGGGGTCCGGTCAAGGAAGCAACCTTCGATTAGAAGATTAGTCACATTGGGCATCTCTGGCGTGTCTTAACGCTGAGGAATTGGCATTCTGTCTTATGTCCCTTATTATAGGGCTTCTTGAGGGTGCAGAATCCTGAGGCATCCCACATTGAACGTGGGGATTTGTATACTATAAGAATTTATTTGAGGTTTTCCTCATCTTCCCACGTGTAACACGGGGTATGCCGCAAGTTTAACGTCCAGCAGAGACGGATCAGACTGATCGGAACACTAGCTAGAGTGGATAAGATTGAAGAACCCCCTAGAGGGAACACCAATGTTGGGGCCAGCATGTGGGCAGCTTCCTGGATGCTGTTGAGGGGAATGGGGAATGAAGTGGCATGATCCCACTGGGATGTGGCAGCCCAGGTAGGAATCAGGATGGACGATGGATTTGGGCTTGGGTATTGAAGAGACTTCCTACGTATCCCCATGGCACGGAATCAAAGTCCGCGTAGTTCGATGGATCGATGAGACACCTGAAGAGGCGACCCATGAGAATGGAAATATGGATAGGACCCAGAGGAAATGGAACCTCCAGGTTAGGGAATGAGCTTCCTGAGACATGTGGGATCAAGGGAGAGATCAGGATGAGACATGAGTGATGTTTTTGAACCTCATGGAGGATTCCTACGTATCCATGTGGTTGGGAATCAAAGACCATGTAGTTCAGGTGGCGAATATAGTTTAACGTCATGCGAGACGGGGGCATTTAGGGCTTAAGCTCTCAGATGAACCAAGGATATTGGGTCGGTGAACTGACGTGAAGAGGGACCTGTGGTCCAGATGGATTGGGGACTCATGCTCTGAGGTGGCCCAAGGTGGAAATGGGGCCTGGAACATCGACAAAGAAATGGTAGGGGAAAATGGATTGTGGGGATTGAACCTCGTGGAGGCTTCCTACATACCATGCCTTAGCATAGATCAATGTCCATGTAGTTCGGGTTGGTTGGGGATTATGCTCTAAGACAGCCCAAGGTGTGGGGCTCGAACCTCCTGGAGGCTTCCTATGTACCATGCCTTAGCATAGATCAAAGTCCCTGTAGTTCGGGATGGTTGGGGCTTACGCTCTGAGGCGGCCTAAGGTGTGGGTCTTGAACCTCGTGGAGGCTTCCTACGTACCATGCCTTAGCACGGATCAAAGTCCTTGTAGTTTGGGATGGTTGGTGCTTACGCTCGGAGGTGGCACAAGGTGGTGGGGATTATGCTCTGAGGTGGCCCATGGTGGTATGGGGTTACGCTCTGAGGCGGACCAAGGTTGTGGTGAACCGACGTGAATGGGGTCGGAATGACCGGGTGGTGGGCTTGAACCACGTGGAGGCTTTCTACGTACCATGAATTAGCACGGATCAAAGTCCCCGTAGTTTGGGATGGTTGGGGCTTACGATCTGAGGCGGCCCTAGGTGGTGGGGCTTACACTCTGAGGTGGCCCATGGTGGTATGGGGCTTACGCTCTGAGCAGCCCAAGGTTGTGGTGAACCGACGTGAATTGGGTCAGAATTATCGTGTGGTGGTCTTGAACCACATAGAGGCTTCCTACATACCATGCCTTAGCACAGATCAAAGTCCCCATAGTTCAAGATAGAATGGGGATTACACTATGAGGTGGCCCAAGGTGGTGGGGCTTATGATCTGAGGCGGCCCAAGGTTGTGGAAAACCGACGTGAATGGAGTCAGAACGACCAGGTGATGGTCTTGAACCTCGTAGAGTCTTCCTACGTACCATGTCGTATCACAGATCAAAGTCCCCGTAGTTTGGGATGGAATGGGGATTACACTCTGAGGTGGCCCAAGGTGTGTCATGGTTGATGCTTTCTCTAATCCCACGTGATTCATGGTCGGTGTGAGAAACAAGAGATATCATAGACCTGACGATAACATCGCAAAGGGTGCGTCTGTGAGAAGTAAGGAGGGGCTTATGCATGGAGCGGCCCATGTTTCCGGGACTTACTCCATGATGGAGACCCGAGGGTGACAAAGCACAGTGGGAGAGGGACTTGGGACCAAAGAAAGGTGGGTCCCTGTTCCATATCACACCCTCCACTAGCTTTGGGACCGAAGAAAGGAGGAGCAGAGATGCTCCCTCCTTGAAGGAAGGTTAGGGGCTTACACCAAGGTGGCTTCCCTTCCCCGCGGACAAACGCCATTCCGATAAGGAGGATATCATCCCCTTTGAGGGGTGATCCCATCCCCATGGTGACAAGTGGGCGTGGAGAATTTCCAAGGTGGAGGACCCTGCGTGCGAGGCATGGGGCCAGGTCACAGTTTAATGTCATGTGTTTAGGATGAGGTGCTCGTCAGTTTAATGTCTTGCATCTCGGACGAGGTGGGTTCGCTCCGTACCCCTATGACTAACATAACCAGTTCCCTCTACCCCTTGTGGAAGGGAAGGCATCGACAATGTCGTAGAGAGGGGGTATCGTAGGGTGAACCATCTAGGGGTCCACATTATCCTGGCTATACGAAGAAGCAAAAGCCATTAGCGTGCCTATGCAAAGAAGCATGAGGCAAAGTAACGCAATGGGGAGGATTGTCCAAGGAACATTGAAGTTACTTTGTATGATTCTAGAAGGTCTCACGAGAAAACCATGTATGATACAGATGCCCGGGGTATACAAGACACCTATGACTGGCACCCTGAAGGAGGACATTGGGCGCTCGTGCAAGGGGGGGCGCCCGGGAAGTACTGTGGTGAAGGCCCTTGGGGGATTGCACGCAACTCTTGAGGCTTGCGCGAAATAAAGGGGCCCGACGCAAAAAGTCCAGGGTTGGCACGAAATCAGTGTTTCTTGCGCAGAATAGGAGGGATGAGGTTTTGCACGTGACTCGAAGGGGTCGCACGAAATGGGGGGTGCCTGCGCGGAAAGGAAAGAGTTTTCACGCGACTCTAGGGATTGCGTGCAATGGAAGGGATTACGCGGAAAGGAAGGGGTGTGTGCGCAAAGGAAGAATTACAGACAACTTGGCTGGCCTGCGTGCGAAGTAAGGACTTGTGCACAAGGGGAGGACCCCGAAGGGGTTGGAATTTAGTCTAAGCCATGGGGGTCTCACGCGAAGGCAGACCTTGAGGCGACATGGAGTGAAAAAGAACCATACCTGAAGGCCATATTGCACGTGCGCAGAATTCAAATTACGCTCATGAGAGGTGGTTTGAATTCTTCAGCCCTAAAATGGAAGGGGGTTGCCTTCTATTTATAGGCACCCAATGGTGCGGAATTCGGGACTGCGCGAAATTATTACGCGAGAGAGGCGGCAGTGCGAAAGGTCAACCGAACGGGGTGCGGGTGCAAAATTATTTCACACCGGCGCTGGGAATCTTCACGAATCCTAGTACTTTCCGTGCGGGACAATTTTTTTCCACGCACTTCACCCTTTTTTTCGCACAACACTTCCGGGCCCTCCGGACCGGGCTTCCAGGTCTGAATATGACTTTTCTTTTTTCTTTTCAGAACATTCTCCAATACATAAGCAATTTTTGGTGTCTACAAATGCCCCCTTGGTATTGGATCAGTGAGGGGTCACAACGATTGGACTTTGAGGGAAACACCAAAATTCAGGGCTTCATGGCCCCCCTGTGTGCAAACGTTTTGAGCAGCGCGCAAAAATTGGCCAGGCGTGGAATCTGCCTTTCGCATGGCACAGAATGCATTTTTTGAGCAACACGGAACCCATGATTAGCCTATAAAAGAAGTCGAGGGTCCCATGCTCCGTATGAATTTTCTCATGAGATAATATCTGAGCTCTCGTGCATGAAATTTCTTCCGCTCCTGTGTGAAAAACCGCTTGGCAACGCGTAATTCCTCCCAGATTTGGCGAGATTTTACGCACAAACCCATGACTTTTCGCGCCATGCTCTGAAATTTCGCGCAACCCACAGATTTTACACGCCGTACTCCCAGATTTCACGCCAACCTTCCAGTTTTCATTCCACCTCCTGAAACACATGGTCGGAAGAAGATGGCCGCAAACCGGGCTGATGAGGGGGAGGCCGCTGCTCACAGAGTTAAGATGGCTGTGAATCCGGAGGTTTATGGCTCAAAGAGGGTTGTTTCCAATAACCACACCCTTTTAAACATTCTCACCCACCCAGAAAGAGTACGTCTTGTCTGAAAATCTTCCATTATGGGACTTTGACATTCTGGAGGAGTTTCCCCTGTCGGGTTTTGAGGATGATACCCCGCGGTCATGGGTGACCCATGAAGACGACCTTCCTCGATACAACATCACCAATAACAGTCATACTACTAGAGAGAACAGGAAAATTTACATCTATGTCCTCAATCCCAGGACCAGGACCATCGCTGGGGGTGACACTATTGCGGAGTGCTCACCGACCCTCTATGCGAGCACTTTCCGTCAGAGCATCACTGACAAGACCAAAGGTTGGCTGCAGGACTGGGACTTGCGATCCGGAGGCAACTTCAACAGCGAGTGGTCCTAGGTATACTAGGTTTTCCAAACATGCGACTAATTTGGGGCCGATCTGTGGCACATTGGGTTGTTCGAGGTGGTGTGGACATCGCAGTTCCACTTCTACCGGCAGCCAGATCTTCGACCGGAGTTGTTCACCCGGTGGTCCCCTAATACCAACACATTCCATATTCACCATGGGGAAGTCAGAATCATTCTCTGGGACTTCCACTACATTGCGGGCATTCCTCTAGAGGTCCATCAATATGATGATTTCCTGCTACCGATGAACATCTGGGGTGACAGGTATCGAACCCCCATACTGGCGTGGCATCTGCGGGAGATGGCCAAGGAGAATCTGAGGGTCAAGGACTTCTTGAAGGATATTGCCTACAAGGATTGGTTCAGCCTATTTTTGGAGAGGGATCCAGAAGTTGAGATGTCAGGTCGGGGAAGACGTTGTCCCACCGCAGCTCAGAGGAGCAAGAGAGGATCCTACTGGAGGATCCTGGAGGCAGGGCAATATCAATAAAGGGGATACAACATCAATGAGGCCTGATACCTGAATATCCGTTACACCGGGTTCCTCGCCGCATTCTTGAGAGGATGGATCCTACTGGTGTGGGATGTAAGGATGGGCATCCGTCCAGTGACCCTAGTAATGGATGGCATCATGGCTTCCAACAAGAGGTTCAACCTGGGGGTCCCCATGTTGGCTCAGTTCTACGTCATCTTAGGATGCATCTCAAGAGGGGGATTGCCTTGGAGAGTATGTGGTCCCTTCTAGATATTCCATGGCTGGGTAGTGGCTCACTGTGGCAGCTACACTTTCCCAAATGTCATTCGTCCTCTGGGCAATAGCCTGCGACCCTCTCTATTGAATATCACCGGGGTACTTCCAGAGCATCAGAGGTGGGGTGATTGTCGCCTGAATTGATGGGAAGGTCTTCTGTGAGCCTTACGTGCTATCAAGGTTCTCCAGGCAGTTCTAATGCCTCCAGTGAATGTCGAAGAAGGTTTAAACCGACGTCTGGGAGGATAGGCATCCCTGTGTTCTTCGTCAGATGTGGCTGATGTTCACGACTTATGGATCTAGCGATATCATCACATTCCCTCCCACCGGAGTCGACGCAAGACTCTCAACTAAGTATGCTTAACATTGGACCATATCATACCCTGAGGGGATTCTCAGAAGTGAGTTCGGCAGCTCAAAGTCGCCAGCCCGGAACCTCAGCGACGAGAGGGTAGGCAGGGTTCCGCTAGAGGGGGAGGATCAGAAGCGCCTCTAGCAACAGGGCCCACACAGGTCGGAACCTCAATAGTAGGGGTGTTGCATGGCGTGGCCACACCCACATCGCCTGGAGGAGGGGGGTCCCATAGAGCAGCTAGAGAACTTCCTGGGAAGAAAATAAGATACCTACTTCAACCTTCCCAGGATGCAGTTTTCCCCACGCTGTGGTCAGCTTGGATAACCCTACGGCAGTCACTGAGTACTGAATCCCTCTGGCAGAAGATAATGTGAGATGGGATCCAGTTTCCAGAAGTCGGGCTAGTCCGGGTTGTCAAAAAAGCGAACTTCCACCGACGACATGCATACCTAATGACCATGGACATGTATGCACATCAACAGGGTCGGAGTGTGGAGCCACCTCTCCTGGTGAAGGTGATGCTCGACCCGGACCATGATCCGAAAAGTATGCTGCCGGGGGAAGATGATAGTGATAAAGAGTCAGAGCGTGGTGAAACAGAAGAGGAAGCATAAGGAGAAGGGGAAGGTGAAGGAGAAGGGGAGCCTAAAGGAGAGCCCGAAGGGGAAGGGTCGCTGGGGGCGTCCTACCAAGGGAGTCTTCGGGAGAGTGGTGAGATCATCAGCTCTGAAGTATACGTGACTGATCTGCTCGAGGTATTCTTCGACCCTTGCCTATCCTTTTCCTTTCATTCACTTTCCTTGCAACCCTTAATCTTCACTTTCTCTCTCTGGCACAGGAGCATACTTGTGATAGGACTGATCAGGAGTCCCCAATCGGAGGAGGAGGAGCTCCAATGGAATAAGGTGGGGCACTGACGCTCGTTATCGAGCTAACAAGTGCTGAGGGATCCCCTGCCACAATGGCTACTGTAGCGGCCAGAGTACTAGAGGATTATGCCTTGGGTTCCTGTAAGTCCCTTGCTTCGATACCGGTACTCACTATTGGGGGACCCAACTGATCTGGTTGTTCCTTGTCTATATAGTGATCATGACACTAGAGGCTCATCGGGATATTGAACCCGAACCATCTGTGAGCGTGCCAATGGAAAACGTGCCACCTCATCCAGAACATGCCTCCCGAACTGAGTGGGCCCCCGCGATTGGCAGGGAAGGAGCAGCGGACACCAGTGGCGCTGCTGATGAGGCAGGGTTGGAGGTTGACGAGTGTGCCACCAGGATCTAGGGGAGAGAGGAAGGTCACCCAGATGCTGAGCAGCCCATTCCCCTGGGAGGAATCTCTAAGGAAGACCCTGCCACCACCCTATTGGCTATCTTCCCTATATATCGGCCCGCCGATCCCAAATAATTTGACGATTCAGATTCGGAAGCGGCCGAGGAGATCCGGATGATGTGACACAAGGGATATAAGTGCATTCGACATTTTCTCAATCATCCTCACGCAGAATGGAAAAAGTATATGGGGTCACTCCACACCTAGATGTGCTTCCTATGCATAGGAGGGAAAGATGCTCAATGCCTTCACCTGATGGTCCGTGACTACATGGCCGAGAAGATGCGTGATAGCAGCCAGAGCGCTGACGTCAACTGGTGCTAGGAGGAGTGGGGAGTACCCGAGAATTTCTAAGGGTGAAGTAGGAGGTCCAACACCTTGAGGAACAAGCAAAAGAGTATGAGGTGTTCATTGCAAACTGCATTGAGATCCTGGAGCAGTTGAGGGCCTAGCTAGCATATTCTCAAGATCAACTCATAGAAGCGAGTCGCCAAATAACTGAGCTCCAGGATGAACAGGCATGGTCATGGGCTAGGGTCATCATGCTACGCTCCATGACCGCCGATGAGGAGAGGGTCCTCAGGGGATGATAGGCAGTCCTGGAGGCCACCAGACAAAAGGTGGCAGCGTTGGAGAGATCTATCC
This sequence comes from Viscum album, assembly GCA_963277665.1. Classification (NCBI taxonomy): domain Eukaryota; kingdom Viridiplantae; phylum Streptophyta; class Magnoliopsida; order Santalales; family Viscaceae; genus Viscum; species Viscum album. The sequence continues at coordinate 870,397,920 of OY728147.1, read as the reverse complement.
AAGAATCTGACCCTTAGGGGCCCTGTTTTGGCCAAACCCAACTTATCCCAATTTACTGCTTTCTGTTGATTTATTGAACTATATGTATGGAAAAATTTACTTGCATTCCCCTATTCATAACATACTTGTCCCTTTGGATTAACATGCTCAACCATAATCCTGAATTAAATAGCAATACATCCCTAAGCTCACATGGGCTGTGAAAAGCAAAGGAGGCTCGTATTATCCCTCTGTTTGACCGTGGGAGCATTAACCAAGATTCGGGCATTCGAAATTCGAACCTGGATTCCTAAGGAGAAGAGGGAGTCCCAACCAAAGACAGAGGACCTTAGAACAATCGATGTATCGTCTTCCCAATGTGCTCTAGCGCACGAACAGGGCAATTCTAGGGGCATTGGAATCAGTCCGAACATAGGGGAATGAAAAATGAGAATCATGTTACCCAAATTTGGAACACTATGGGAGGGGCATGGCAATAATGGATGACTGTTGACCGTGTTTGAAACATATCATCCCCATTGCACTATCCTGGAATGGAGACAACAAATGAGGGCCGACCCCTAACCATGTTCACAACACAGGGCCTAACTCAAATATCTTCAATCAGTCTTCCAGAATGGTGGCCCAGTACAACAGAAATACCATAGTTTGATCATCCATACTATTAGGGGGTCCCTCCAAACATGATCAGTCTTCCGGAACATTGGCCCAGGATAGCAGGCAGACCATAGGTCGAGCATCCATACTGTTAGGGGGTCCCTTCAAACATGAAAGAGGATGAACATCCAAATAAATGGGAACACAAAGCGTGGAAAGTGAAGTGGTGGTTTGTTCGAACAGAATCCAACACTTCCAAGATTACGCCACCATGGAAGAGGCACATTAGGCGGATGCATTAACTTGATCACGAATTATCACTACTTTTAGACAGGACCTCTCTGGTGAAGGAACTATCGCTTCCCAATGTCATAATGGGGCATCCCAAACTTATTCGGGGAGAATGCTGCAGTTACACAACTCTCAGAGATGTCAGGCCAAAGGGTCGATAGTTAGGAGGGATGGGATTTGGTGATCCCCAGGGCTGGACCTGAGACGAAATGTCTGGGCGTCCCTACATATCTCATAAGGATGAGAATCAAGCCGCATGTAGTTCTAGAAAGGGTCTTAGTTTAAGGTATTAGAACTCAGACAAAGGATTGGTGAGGAGGGCAGGAGATACATGGTAAGGGGATTACGAAACCCAACGTGAATGAGGACATGGTCCAGATTACCATGTGTTCCTTGGAAAAGTGTTTAAGTCAAGAGATCGAACACGAAAGTTAGGTCGGGCCTCTGGGGAAGGGCCTAGGAGTTCCTACGTATCTCATAAGGATGATAATCAAGCCGCACATAGTTATTGGTGGGTGGTATAGCAAGGGAAGTTACCTATGTAAGGGATGAAAGGAGCACGTGGGTCTAGCCCTCGCACCAAAAGAAGCCACATTTGATGTATCTTGTGTGTCCTTTAAGGTGAATGGTTTTTCTTTTGTGGAACCGGCCTAGGGTAGACACTCTTGGCATCTCCACAATATCAAGTTTTATAAAGGCATTGACAAATGGTATGGTAAATGACTGATACCCAACATGATGTCCTCTTATGATGAGGTCACCACAATATAGTGTCGTTTTTCATCGTGCGACCAAGATGATTTCATCACAGTTTAGGGTCATGTGGTAGGACCAACCTGAACAGCTTAAGGTCATATGGCTTGGACTTGGGGGGACGCGCATGAAATGATAAAGCATACCCAATGTGAATGAGGACGAGGTCCACGTCATCACCGTGCACAATTCCAGGAGAGGAGCCTCGGGCCAGGAGGCCAGGGAGGGTCAGAGGATACGGGGTAGAAGACGCTAGCTTCCAGCTGAGCTGGACCCAAAATGCAATGTCCGGGTGACCCCACGTATCCCATGGGGATGGGGGTAAAGCTGCGCATGGATCATATAGAAGATCTCAGCCTATAGTCTTAGTTCTTGGATCGCTAGAACCTCGAGAGACGCCGTATTGCAGCTTTGTTTTCCTGACGTGCGGAGGTGCAATGATGGTTAGTGTAAAGAGTGTCGAGATTCCACCTGGACACAATGGGGGTGGAACATAATATGAATCATGCAACCAACATTCAAGGTATGAAGGGGCTGGTGTGATGACGAAGGATTACTGCTGACCACATTCACAACACATCATCCTGTCGCATTATCCGGAAATGGGGAAAAACAAATGAGCATCGACCGCTGACCATGTTCGCAACGCGGTATTTGTATCAATTTGTTGTTCGAAAACCTTGGGGGAATTGGCCCATAATGGTAGGAGAGCCCTTAGGTGTTGTATCCATGCCATTTTTGGGGGTCCCTTCAGGTGTGAAGGATAACGAGGGCCCAAATGAAGGGGAACACAAAGCTTGACAAGTGGAAGGAACTTGCTTAAGTTTAATCTGACACTCTAAGTCCTAGACCAGAGTACTCTGAACATGTTGGTGGACCACTGAAAAGGGTCGATAGGCTCAATTTGAGAGCATCCAAGAGATGGAGGATTCCCGAGAGAAGGGAGGCATGGTGCCCAAAACCCTATACCACACCTTTATATCCCCCTCATGGAGAGGGACAGGCTAAGGGGCCAAGGTGACTAGGAGATCATGGGATCTCTACAAGATGGGACTGAACCTGAAATATAGATGTTCATGAGTTTCTATGTATCCCATAAGGATGGGAATCTAGCCACATGTAGTTCTATAAGCACAATTTAACATCATGTAGGACGATTAGAGGAATCTCATCCAGGGACATATACGGCACAGCGAGTAACCCGACGTGAATGATGAAATAATCCCACACAACACCATACAATCCCACAAGAGAGAGCCTGGGCTGGGGGCCCGAAAAGGCCAAGGGGCTTGAGGCTGGGCCTCGGCCAGGAAGGCCTGACCAGTTTGCAGTTCACCATCTTGTAGTGAGGACGAGCATTCAGTTTAAGGTCGTGCGGGACCATAGTCCATTTTAAGGTCACGGGGGACCGTTATCCAGTTTAAGGTCATGGAGGACCAAATGAGGCCCTAATGTAAGACCCAATACAGTTTTAGGTCGTGAAATACCACAATCTAGTTTAAGGTCATGGAGGACCAAAGGCCAGTTTAAGGTCATGGGGGGCCATAGGGGCCCATATATAGGACCAAATTCAGTTTAAGGTCATGCAGTACCGATCAATCAGGAAAAGTATTGCTTGAGTGGTGGGAGGAGTTATACGCTCACCATACATAGTCACGAGGGAGTACACTCCATTTGGATAAAACTTATGAACAATGAAATGTCCTTCCCATTTGGGCTCAAACTTGGGTGGTTTCCTTACGGGAATCATTGGTGCCCTGAGAGATAATACCAAATCGCTTTGTAGGAAATAAGGGAGGAGAACCTTCTTGTTGAAAGCTCAAGCCATCCTACTCTGATGCCTTTCCAGGTTGTGCAAGGCATGAAGCCTATTCTCGTCTAGTGCTTCCAATTCAACTAGACGGATCTCAGTCACTCTATACAATGCTTTTTAGTCATAGACCGCTGGGCGCAATGAGATAAATTGAATCTTAATGGGCAGGAAGGCCTCTGTTTCGTACACCAGGGAATACGAGGTCACCTAGGTAGAATTACGGGTCATCATACGATAAGCCTAGAGGGTGTTGGGGAGCTTATCCGGCCAACTCTTCTTGTTCTGACCAACCATTTTCAGCAAAATGTTAGATAGGGTTTTGTTAAATGCCTCAATCTATCCATTTTCTAGCGCGTGATAGCGAGAGGTATGGTTGGAGCGAATGTTGTACTTGGCGTACAATTTCTTCATCTCGGCTGCTCGAAAGTTGGTGTCGTTATCGGTGAGGATAGCATGAGGAAACCCAAACTGATGGATGATGTTGGAACTCATGAAGTCAATGATACAACATTCCTTGAATTCCTTGAGAGGATCTGCCTTTTCCCACTTGGAAAAGAAATCCGTAGAGGTCACAATGAATCGACATTGGCGAGCCATTGCCGGTGGGTATGGTCCCATGACATCTAATCCCTAGACTGCAAAGGTCCAAGAGTACTTGGTAGTGTGGATAGGCTCCGTTGGCTGATGCACAAGTTAGCATGAACTTGGAATGCATGGAAACTTTCGGCAAACTCGATGCAGTCATGCATAATGGAGGGCCAAAAATACGCTAGTCTCCGAATCTGGTGAGACAGTTTTGGCCCCACCTGATGGGAACCACAAAAACCGGCATGAACCTCTTGCATGAACTATGGAATCTCAACCCCTTGAATGAAATAGAAGATAATACCATCAAATCTGCAATTATAGAGGATATGATCAAGGCTGGGACCACTCTGGAGAGTAAACTGCAGCTCACGATGTCGAATTCTCTCGCACTCGGCCCTATCAGCTGGGAGGCAACCATTTTGGTGATAATCAACAAAAGGGGCTATCCAGTCATAAGTTACTTCAACCACTACATCTGAGGAACCTGGGGTTCCTAACGTGGAAGCTCTGGTGGTAATATGGATTACCCGTAGGCCATCGTCATCATCTGGGGCGACATGAGAAATGACTCTCTGGGGTGCCACGTGGATGATTAGACTATCTTGTTCGGGATTTTCAAGTGATACAGCCAGGCTAGACAAAGCATTTGCTTGATCGATCTGTGACCGAGGGACATAGGTGACTTCTGGCCGAGAAGGGAACTGAGCCATTATATAGAGAGTGATTTATAATAACGGTATGAGCTCTAGCTTCCTGATAACATAATATCCATTGACCTGCTTAATGACCAGCTTGGAATCCCCTTTCACATGAAAATGGGGCACGTCGATCTCAAGGGCCAGCTCGAGACCAGTAATGAGGGCCTGATACTCTGCATCATTGTTGGTGCAACCCTCTTATAATTGAAATGAGTAAGGCAAAGAGGCTTGCGCTAGGGTGATAAAGATGATACCCATGCCTACTCTGTTGAGCCTAGGATCATTGAGCCTCCTACCGATGGGGCTCCAGGAGGCACCGTCGAAGCGCATAAGCTAACATGGGGTGGCTTGACCAACTGAGAGGATCGCATCATCGGGAAAATCCAAGTCGAGGGACTGGTTCACAGAGGTTGGATGTGCGGATAGAAAGTCCTCCAATGTCTACCCCTTGATAGCCTTCTGCGGAACGAACCTGATGTTGAACTGCTCGAGGATTACCGCCCACCGTGCTAGTCGTCCAGTCAACATGGGATGACTCAGAATGTACTTTAGCGGGTCCACCCAGGAGACCAACTATACCTCATGGTGCTGCAGGTGATGACACAACTTCTGCACAGTAAACACGAGCACAAGGAAGCTTTTCTCGATGGGGGAGTACCAGGTCTCTATATCGAGGAGCATACGACTAAGATAGTAGAGGCTGTTCTCCATCCCCTCATTGTTCTTCTGGGAAAGAAGGGCACTACGGGACCATTCTAGGGTGGTCACGTACAAGATTAGTGGCTTCCCAAAGATGGGTGGCATCAAGACCGGAGGCTAGAGAAAATATTTCTTGATCTCCTCAAAGGCAATCTGGAATTCTTCGTCCCACTAATAAGTGGTGCCTTTCTTCTTGAGTTGAGAAAAGGGATTGCACTTGCCAGAAATAATCGCAATGAATCGGCGTATGTAGGCAAAGTGGCCTTGGAAGCCTCGAAGCTCCCGAAAATTGATCGGGGGAGGCATCTGGCTGATGGCCTTGATCTTTTTTGGGTAAATCTCTAAGCCTCAGTACCAGACAACAAATCCAAGGAACTTCACGAAGGTGACCCCGAAGTCAAACTTCAATGGGTTCATCTTCAGGTGGCAGGAACGGAGGAAAATGAACACTTTCCCAAGGTCCTTGAGATGGTCCTGGTGCTAGCGAGATTTGACCACCAGGTCGTCCACATAGAATTCCACCAATGTTCCTAGGATCAGTTTGAATATGCGATGCATGGCCCGTTGATAGGTGGAACATGCATTCTTCAGGCTGAAGGGCATAACCTGGTAACAGAAAATACCTGGAGGTGCTCTGAAAGCTGTAGACTCCTCGTCCTCGGGGGCCATCTAGATCTGATTATATCCAGAGTAACCATCCATGAAGAAGAGGGATTGGAACCCCGCTGTGGAGTTGTTCAACAACTATGCCACTAGAAGAGGAAAATCATCCTTTAGAAAATGGCGGTTGAGATCTCGGAAGTCGATACAGACTCTGATATGTTCATTCTTCTTCCTGACTGGCACGATATTAGCTAACCAATTGGGGGTATTGGACCTCCTTGACAATTTTGGCTCTGATGATTTTGTCAAATTCGGCCTCGACCATGGAACCGTGAGACAAATTCATCTTTCTAGGAGGCTATTTGAACCTACGATGGTTTGTCGGGAGACCGAGGCGGTGGATGGCTACCTAAGGATATAGTCCTAGAATCTCATCGTAACTCCAGGAGAATACATCACGGTGCTATTTGAGGAAGCCCACATACCGCTGTTTCTCTTCGAGGGACATAGCGACACTGATCATTGTAGGTCTCAGATCCACCTCACTACCAATGTTCACCTATACCAGTTCATCGACCATGGCATAGACGCCTTCCTCAAAGGTAGGGTGAGAATCCTCTATATCTTCTCCTCTACTTATGGAGGAATCCTTTGTGGGGGACGTTGCTTTTGAGCTACCACATCCCGATGGGAGGATGGTGCTAGCATGAGCAGTCGTGGTCATTGTATTGAGGCACTCCGTCATTGCCGAGACCATGACTATGATGGTTGTTGACCTGATCCCATCTGGTCTCTGGCCTAAGGGGCTATGCTTGACGATATCAGAGTAGTAGTAGCGCGTCGGCCGGAGCTGACTTATTCCAGCCTGGTGAAACAGACAGGTATGACGCACTGCAGTAGCCATGAGCCGGACGTCCCGATACCTAATGAGAGTGGGAGGATCCAGGATCACTGGATCCTGGTTCGTATAAGAATATGAAGTGATCTTTCGACGCCGCCTGGATTTGGGAGTATGGCTCCCTCTTTTCCTGAAAATTACAAAACACTACCCCATATCAGGGGTTGTGGCCTCCAACCGATGGATTGGGAAGACGTAGGTGTCATTCATGCCTGTCCAAGGGTCGGTCATAGTGGCGATGAGCTCAACTTCGCTTACCTGGACTTGTTTATCCTTGATCTTGTAATAGTTAGTGTCCAAGTAGCGGGCTTCACAAGAGGTGAAAGGAGATGCATCATCTTGGATTATGCCTACTCGACCATTAAGGGGGTACTTGAGGCATTGGTGATACGAAGAGGGGACTGCCGCGTGCAGGTGGAGGCATGGTCTACCCATCAATGCATTATACGCGGTGTCCTGAGAGACAACCATGAATTCGGTGCTAGCAACTAGGCTGCCGAACTAGGTCTTCAGGTAGATCTTGCTGACTGGGGTATGCTCTATCCTGTCATATCCTAGGATCCTTAAATCAGAGGGAGTCAGGTCATCCTCGGATAACCCTAGCTTCCACAATGTCCATTTTAGGATAAGGTTGATCCCAGAGCCAGTGTCAATGAGACAGCGGCGAACCTCCACACCTTTGAACTGGCTGGTGATGTACAACGAGCAGATGTGCCCTTGTATGGGGGAGCCTTCATCTTCTCCTGAGAACAAAATGATGGCCTGACATTCGGCATTCTCAATTGCTTTAGCATGGAAGGATTCTACAGCTGCTACCTCTGTTTAAAACTGAAGGGGGCTTCTTAAAGCCTCAATGAGTGCTTCGCGCATATCTAGAAAATAATGAATGGCTTCAAGGATGGAGAGCCTCGCTGGGATGCCGGTGAGGTGATTCAGAACATCATATTTCCGTGCCAGGCATGAACGTCTACTTATAGGAGGCCGCTCTGCGACTGGAGGCATGGCGGGCCCTACCGGCTGGACCGGCGGCTGACTGGTATTGGGTACATCCCACTGCTCACTGGTCAAAGCTTGGAGAGTAGCTTCCAGATGAGGACCGGACGGCTGGTATCGGCCTGTGGCAGGGAAAAGTTGGTCGCGACCTGGACGAAGTGGCTCTGCCTGATTCAGTAGCACAAACGGTGGCGGAGGTGGGCCTGTCGATGCCGGATGAAGAGGCTGCGCGTACTGAGTTCTGCACTGGGCCTACAGTCTGGTCTCAGCGGCATGCATGACTTGGATGTAGGTTCCAACTGACGTGCCTTGATGAGTCATATATCCACGGTTCCGCCGACGTTGTCATCGGCTGGGGACATTGAGGAGGTTTGCTTGGCACTCCCCCTCATCAGGAGGCATATAGGGATTTACCAACCTGACAATGTTAACCGAAGCATACCCCTGACTGTCACTTGACGAATCATCCACCACTGGGAGGATTCTGGGGGGGGATGCCCATCTCTGGGGGCATGAAGTCGTCGAGAGTGCGGGACGACGATGACATTGGCAGTGCACGTTGCTTCTTCTTGCACCACCAATGCTTTCCTTTCTGGGAAGAGGCCAGTTGAGATGATGAGGCAAAAGTGGTATCCGCAACTTCTAGAGGCTCTGGATGATTTAGGCATGCCCGAATGATTCCATGGGCATGGGCGACCATTTTTCAGGCCATCTTACTTCTGGGATCCACAGTTAGAAACATGCTGCCACTCGCCCTCATCATTACTTCCGCTATATGATCTCACAAAGTTACCTACCACTTGTTCTAGGGCTGGGCCCAACCTGACTATGTTGTTTTCAATCTGGTCTTGGAGCCAGTCCTTGAACACATAACATTTCTTGATGGTGTTCCCCAGGATCCAATGATAAGGGAAGTAGTCGGGGCGGTCAATGAGGTGTGCCTCTTCTAGCTTATAACACTCTGGTAAGTGCACAATTCTCTACTCTAAGGTGCTACGGAAGTATATGGGTACCTGAGACTTGTCGAATGAGTAAGCCTGATTCATTCTGTTTGGAAAGGGAGCTCTAGGGGCCTGACCCTGACGAGGGGGCGGAGGAGCCTACTAAGGAGGCAAAACTTGATTATATCTCTTAGGTGGTGGTGGTGAGTTATGTGGGGGCGCCTATCGATTCTGAGGCAGGTGATGCTGGGCTGGAAACTGCGCCTACGGTGGTGGACCTCTGCGGGGCTGTGGGGCCGGTGCTACTGGCAGCAACTCCAGCTACATAGGGGCCTCTACCTGAGCTACAATGACAGGATCATCTCTGGAATCTCTCCTTGCTTGGATTGCAGGGGGCAACGGTCATGACCTTCTGGCCTGTTTTAGGGCTTATTTGAGGTGCTGGGCCTTATCTGAGAAGTCTCGGAATCCTTTGGGATAATTATGAGTGATGAGTGAGGTAACCAGTTCCGTCTTGACATTCCCCATGCACATCATCAGTAATTTATCCTAAGTTAGTGGCATGTCAAGGGAGTACGTGAGTCCGTTCCACTGGGTGATGAAGTTCGTGACTCGCTCATCTGGCCTTTGCTTGCACCTGAAGAGGTTTTTGATGTTCGTATTCCGGGTGGTAGAGTTGAACTGGTACAGGAACTACCTGCGAAGGTCCTCCCATCTTGTCACAGATCCAACAGGGAGCTGGCTGTACCAAACGAATGTCGGCCCCTCCAGTGTCTGAACAACGAAATGGAGCTTGGCAGCCTCCTACTACGCTGGGGTCCCTAACATAGGCCCACACCTCGAATTGAAGTGGGCCAAGTGATGTGGCGGGTCCCCCGTCCCGTTGAAGGGGGAGAAGGTGGGATTTCCGAATCCCGGGTGTGCCGACATGTCATCCACCAACACCGGGTATGACTTTCAATCAGGTGGGGCGACGACCTGCCACGTCTCCAATGATTCTAGGCGGGAATTGAGTGCCGCCATTGGATCATTTGGATGGGGGTCCCAGTTCTGATGGGGATCCCGAATCACGAGTGCATTGTCGGGATCTTCAATGTGACAGGCAATCTCAGCGGCTCGTGGAGCAGCTGGTGGAGCGACCCTTGGGGTGGCTGGAGGAGCCCGGATGGGGTTCTCTGGGTGGTCGCGAAGTTCATGAGGGTTCAGCGAGACATACCGAGCCCTCTTTCCATGGGCTCCAGCTTCTGCTCTGTCAGCGAATATGGCATGATCAGGGTTGCCTGGGGGAATCTCACTGAGGGGTAGCTGTTCTTATCCCTACTGAACCGGCCTAGGATCACCGTAGTTAGTTTGCTGCTCTGCAATGTGCTCATCCAGAAGTTCATTGACTAACTTCTTCTTCTCAGCAAGTTTTTGGCGTAGTGTGGCCTTCTTAGGGTCCTCTTCCATCTTTTTCACCGAGGTAGATGGGTCGAAATTCTTGGAAGCTCCAATGTTCTCTTTACCCTTACTAACATTCTGGCTCAGTACCAATGCCTCGGTGGGTGGAGAGAGACCTAGGAGGTTCCTCTGTTGACGGGTAACCCTTCCCGATGGGTCCAGTGGGGGAACGTCCTCCGGGGGGACCTTCCCATCAAGAAGTCCCAACTCATTCTCTTCTCCCAAAAGATTGGTCATGTTGACCACCACTCTTCTCAGGGGCATGTCCTAAATGTCACCTAGCGAGTCGGGCTGCCGACAAATTGCAGTGAAGAGGAGGGAAGCATACTGTCCCCAACCACAAAATTGTGCATGGGGGGTAGCCTCCTCGATAACTTTGCGGAGTACTTGAAAACTCGGAATGCATTGCTCTTGGAGGGCCCTTTGGTGGCCAGGTGACTCAGGGTGCCGGACTGTAGGAAGTGTGGCCAGGTCAACCAGATTGCATTGTTCATCGATATATCCAAGGTGCACTTGGATCCTAGGATAAGTCACTCATCGGTGGCGAAGAAATAAGTGAGTCGGCCAGAGGGTTCGGCGGAAACATTCAAAATCCTTCGTGGTGAGAGATTCTGGCGTACAAAAACTCGATCCTGCGACTGGCGAAAACTTCTCTGGGAAGTGGCCTACTATGAGGATGGTCCAGAAGTTTCTCGGCTCAAATCTAGATTCTAGCCCTTGATTTCCCCACTCTTCAACTGAGGGTGGTTTAGAGACTGGTGGTGGCACTGAGGAAGACCGCTGTGATGGCAGGCTGGCTGGTGGAGAATACGGCGAGCGGGCCGATTGGCCGCCGAACCTTGGGCTGTCCTCTGAAGGTTGCAGCGACCTAGTTGTTATATCACAATAGGATGGACCAGAGACCAGGGCTCCTGAAGCAACATCACTGTCTGATGAGGGGGTTTATGTCGCGACTCTTCCACCATTGACCCCCCAAAATAGATCTATGGCAGAGGGCGCTTCCAGCGATGATGGCGACTGCGCGGTCGGTTCCTGGGAACATGTCGGGGTCTCATCCTCCTGAATATACCTTCATAGGGAGACAGGGATCCTACCGATCTCGGATTCCGGGAGCATGAGGATGATGCGACTCATTCCTTCCCTAGCCCTTGACTCGGAGGACTATGGGGAGGGCTCCTGTGATGAATCGTAATCCATCTCAGAGTCTGAGAATTGGACTAGTCTGATTCCTACCCGGCCTTTCCCAGAATTCCTCTTGCAACAGTAGTGACCTGCTCTCCTGCCCCTGGGTGGTTCTTCAGGGCAGGACTAATTTATCGCATGGGGTCCTCCAGCTACACTAGTGCTGGGGCGGAGATGGTTTCCACCTGAGTAGGCCAGGGTGTGAGGATCACCATGAAAAATGTTGAAAGAAACATGGGGAGGACGTCCATGCTGGGCATTGGTGAAGTGGAGTTGGCTTTCACCTCTCTGATTGTTGGGGAAGGAGTACCTTAGACGATCAACATGATGACATGGGGAGGACCTCCATGTTGGCGAGTGACTGGACATGAAATGTATCCATGCTCACGGTCTGCGGTAGGGGGAGTGACCCCATACCAAGTGTAGTGGGCATGGGAGAGGCCCCCATACGGATTGTTGCTGTCACGGGGAAGAACCACGCCTAGGTTGAAGGTGGAACAGGTCAGACCTCCAGGACAAGTTTGGAAGCAGGGAAGACCCGCACCTTCCATAGTGGTGGTGCGGGGTGAGCCTCCACGTTGGGTGTCACTACTACGGATTGATTTGCAGTGGAAATCGCTTGTGTCGGCGACTGGGAGAGTTGACCCAACCTGCCCATGGGGAGGTTGGGGCCTCGATCTAGGTTGGGCATGAAACTGCCCCTGCTCAATGTATGTAGGGAGTTAGAGGTATGAGACAGCGGTGGATCGAGCCACAGTAGCTGTTGATGCTGACGCCCCATGGCGAGCGTCTTCTTCTACTCATGCCTGACGCTGGCATTGGGTCAGACGAACTGGACCCGGTGATGCAGGCGCGTGGACTACCTACTCCTTGGCCTGGGAAACCAGGCGGCGGCGTTGATGCGGCCTAGCGGGGGCCCTCACCGGGAGCCCTTGAAGCAGGGCTCCGATCGGGCCGGCCCAGATATCCCCTACTTCATCGGTGTAGGAAAGGGAGCTATCAAGGCGCCCCGAGGACAAGCTCCCTAAGTGATTGAATGTTGGGGTGGGGAGTAGTGGATCCCTACGTGGCCCTCGGGGGCGGCGTTGACGTCGAGGCACAGATTCCTCGAGATCCAAGCGAGCCATATCCCTGGTGGGGATGACCCCCTCCTCCTCATACCTACGTACAAGGTCATTGATTACCCTTCACTGGATAATTTCTGATGGAGAGAGGGGGTGTTGGCGCCCAGTAGTTGTGGAGGTTGAGGCCGTCATGGAAGAGGTAGTACCACAAGGGGTAGCCTCATCGATATTTCCCCTACTCCTACGTCGGTGGGTAGGTGAATGAGCTCCAGATGCAATGACTTGATTCCTGAAGCAGGGAGATGAACTCATTAATACTTCTAGGAAAAGGAATCGACAACCATCCCCCAACGCCATTCAATATTCCATGGTCGGCAAGAGGGATCCATGCAGACAACGTCGTAGAATGGAATGCTCAACATCCTGAATATCCCAACTTCTGGTGAGTTTCACACCAGACCTTTTTGGTGAGACCTGGTACCGGATGACGGGGCCGGATTACATGCTAAACCACCGATGCCCCAAACGTTACTAGCCTCCATGCTGAGGAGAAGCGATTCACACCGGATTCACCATTTTTCTATTTCGCATGCTTTTGTTGGGGATGCGCGCATCCATTATGCAGAGGACACACTGATATAGCCCCGCATTCCCGCTCTCCAAAGGCTGCGGCATCCACTCCTTATCCAGGGACGTCTGCTCCTTGATCGAAACAAGATGATGGGATTTCGGTTCTTCCTTCCATGGATTCCTCCTCAGAACTCACCACCTAGTCTAGGTCTCCCTCATAGATTTAAGATGTAGTTCGTGAAGCTCTTCCTGGCGCCATATCTTCATGGAAACCAGTTAATTACGCTACTTATATCAGGACCTTACAAGGGGTCTGGTCAGGGCAACAACCTTTGGTTAAGAGATTAGTCACATTGGGAATCTATGGCGTGTCTTGACGCTGAGGAATTGGCATGTCCGTCTTCTGTCCCTTATTATAGGGCTTCTCAAGGGAGAGGAATCCCAAAGAATCTCACATCAAATGTGGGGATTTGTATGCCATAGGAATGTATCTTAGGTTTTCCTCAGCTTCCCATGTGTAACACATGGTATTCCAAAAGTTTAACGTCCAACAGAGATGGATCGGACTGATCTTAACAGTAGCTAGAGTGGATCAGATTGAATAACCCCCTGGATGGATCACCGATGTTGGGGCCAGCATGTGGGTGGCTTCCTATATGCTGTTGAGGGGAATGGGGAATGAAGTGTCATCATCCCACCAGGATGTGGTGGCCCGAGTCGGAATCAGGATAGACGATTTCTTTAGGCTTGGGTCTCGAAGAGACTTCTTACGTATCCCTATGGAAGGGAATCAAAGTCTGCGTTGTTCGATGGATCGATGGGATACCAGAAGAGGTGACCCGTGAGAATGGATGCATGGATAGGACCTAGATGAAGTGGAACCTCTGTGTTTGGGAATGAGCTTCCCGAGACACGTGGGCTCAAGGGAGAGATCAGGATGAGACCTGAGTGATGGGCTTGAACCTCATGGAGGCTTCCTACATATCGCAATGATAGGGAATCAAAGACCACATAGTTCATGTGGTGAATAGAGTTTAACGTCTTACAGGACGGGGGAATTTGGGGCTTATGCTCTGAGATGACCCAAGGATATGGGGTCGGTGAACCGAGGTGATGAGGGACCGAGGGTCCAAATAGATTGGGGCTCACACTCTGAGGTGGCCCATGGTGGAAATGGGGCCTGGCACACCGACACGGAGATGGTCGGGGCCAATGGCTTATGGGGATTGAACCTCATGGAGGCTTCCCACATACCATGCCTTAGCAAGGATCAAATTTCCCGTAGTTCGGGTTGGTTGGGGATTATGCTCTAAGACGTCCCAAGGTGTGGGGCTTGAACCTCGTGGATGCTTCCCACATACCATGACTTAGCATGGATCAAAGTCCCCTTAGTTCATGATGGTTGGGACTTACGCTCTAAGACGACCCAAGGTGTGGGGATTGAACCTCGTGTAGGCTTCCTACCTACCATGCCTTAACACAGATCAATGTCCCCGTAGTTCGGGATGGTTGGGGCTTATGCTATGAGGCGTCCCAATGTGATGGGGATTACGCTCTGAGGGGAACCATGGTGGTATGGGGATTACACTTTGAGGCAGTCCAAGGTTGTGGAGAACTGACGTGAATGGGGTTGGAATGACCGGGTGGCGGGCTTGATCCTCGTAGAGGCTTACTACTTACCATGTTTTAGCACAGATCAAACTCCCCGTAGTTCGGGATGGTTGGGGCTTACGTTTTTAGGAGGCCCAAGGTGGTGGGGCTTATGCTCTAAGCCGACTCATGGTGGTATGGGGCTTACTCTCTGAGGCGGCCCAAGGTTGTGGTGATCCGACGTGAATGGGGTCAGAATGGTCGGGTGGTAGTCTTGAACCTCGTAGAGGCTTCCTACGTACCATGCCTTAGCATAGATCAAAGTCCCCGTAGTTCGGGATGTAATGATTCTTACACTCTGACACGGCCCAAGGTGGTGGGTTTTACTCTCTGAGGTGGCCCAAGGTTTTGGCGAACCAACGTGAATGGGTTCCGAACGACCGGGTGGTGGGCCTGAACCTCGTAGAGGCTTCCTACGTACCATGCCTTAGCATGTATCAAAGTCCCCGTAGTTTTGGATAGAGTGGGGCTTACACTCTGAGGCGGCCCAAGGTGTGTCATCGTCGATGCTTATTCTAATCCCACGTGAGTCATTCTTGGTGTGAGAAACAAAAGATAGCATAGACCTGATGATCACATCATGAAGGGTGCGTCCGTGAGAAGTGAGGAGGGGCTTACGCGTTGAGCGGCCCACAGTGCTGGGACTTACTCCAGGATGGAGGCTTGAGGGAAACCAAGCGCAGTGGGAGAGGGACTTGGGACCGAAGAAAGGAGGGGCCCCATTCCCTATCATTCCCACCGTTGGCTTTGGGAACGAAGAAAGGAGGAGCAGAGATGCTTCCTCCTCGAAGGAAGGTTGGGGGCTCACACCAAGGTGGTTGCCCTTCCCTGTGGAAAAACGCCACTCCAATATGGAGGATATCATCCCCTGTGAGGGGTGATCCTATCACCATGGAGATGAGTGGGTGTGGAGAATTTCCAAGGTAGGGGGCCCTGCGTGTGAGGCATGGGGTCGTGTCACAGTTTAAGGTCATGTGTTGAGGACGAGGTGCTCGACAGTTTAAAGTCCAATAGCTTGGACGAGGAGGGTTTACTCCGCACCCCTAGAAATTACATAACTGGTTCCCTCTGCCCCTTTTAGAAGGGAAGGCATTAGTAAGGCCATAGCGAGGGGGTGTCATAGGGTGAACCATTGAGGTGTCCATGTTATCGTGGCTATGAAAAGAAGAAATATCCATTAACGTGCCTATGTGAAGAAGCATGAGGAAAAGCAACGCAACAGGGAGGATTGTCGAAGGGACTTTGAAGTTACTTTGTACGATCCTAGAAGTTCTCACGGGAAAACCATGTATGATGCGGATGCCCGAGGTGCACAAGAGAGCTGCGACTGGCACCCGGAAGGAGGGAATCAGGCGCTCGCACAAGGGGGGGGGGGGGGGGGCGCTCGGGAAGCACCGCGGAGAAAGCCCCCGAGGGATTGCATGAAACTTTTGAGGTTTGCGCGAAATAAAGGAGCCCAACGCGAAAAGCCCTGGGTTGGTTCAAAATCAGTGTTTCTTGCGTGGAATAAGAGGGCTGAGGTTTTTTGTGCGACTCGAAGGGGTTGCGCGAAATGGGGGGGTGCCTGCATGGATAGGAAAGAGTTTCCGCGCGACTCGAAGGATTGTGCGCAATGGAAGGGATTGCGCGCAAAGGAAGGGGTGTGCGCACAAAAAAAGAATTGCACGCAACTTGGTTGGCCTTTGAGCGAAGGAAGGACTTACATGCAAGAGGCGGACCCTGAAGGGGTTGAAATTTAGTCTAAGCCATGGGTGTCTCACGTGAAGGCGGAACCCAGGGTGACTTGGCACGAAAAAGAACCATACCTGAAGGCCATATTGTGCACGCACAGAATACCAATTACGTACACTAGAGGAGATTCAAATTATTCATACCTTAAACGGAAGGGGTTCGACTTCTATTTATAAGCACCTGGCGGCGCAGAATTTGGGGATGCATGAAATTATTACGCGACAGAAGCGGCGGTGTGAAAGGTCAACCGCGCGGGGCGTGGGTGCCAAATTACTATCCGCACGAGACAACTTTTTCCGCGCACTTCACCATTTTTTTGTGCGACACTTCTGGGCCCTCCGGACCGGGCCTCCGGGTCAGAATATGACTTCACTTTTTCATTTTGGAACTTTCTTTAATACGTAAGTGCTTTTCGTCATCTACAAATACACATAAGTATGTCCCCTAAATTTCCTTCCAAATGATGATCATCTACTTCATAATATGTTTTTATCACATGAGTCATATGAGGAGGTAATGAATGAGTGTTTTGTGAATGAAAAACTTCTATAAAGACCACAAAACATGGTTCTCTAGTAGTAGGTTTCACATCAACAATATCAGAAATCACACAATATGATTCCATTAGACCATTACTACACTGATTAATGAATAACAATGATCCATCCATCCAATCCAAATCATTAACTAGAGGATAATAAATGTGCCAAAAATGTTCAGAATATTGAAGATATAAATATGTAATTGAATCAATTGATTGATCATCCATCAGTTTTAACCAACAATGAATCTCCTTGTGACCTTCATTTAATGTCACACAATTATAAATATTTTCCATTTTTTTGGAGGAAAATTATTGTTAAAACCAAGTTTGGTATTAAATTCCTCAATGTTGTAATATATTTTTGCAGACATGAATACCTAGAAAAAACAATTAATGAAAAATTATATACTAAATCATGAAATTTGTAATTTTTTTTAAATTGGTTATGATTAAATAATTGACCCGATCTTAAGCCTTTTTCTATGGATTGGTTTATCATAATTTGATAATCTAACCAAAACCTAGTGGGGATCCTTGTGCCTATATTATCCAAGATGTCAACAACCATCAGTATCCTCTTAAAAATGGGGTAAAAATATAACTTCAGACAATAAAAATTCTTGTCAAATTACCTTTTATTACATTGATACTCACATTCATGTGAGGGGGTCTAGAGGTTTGAGATACATCACATTTTTTAAGAAGACATGAAGATCCCAAGATACATAGAGAGAGGTATGACACACATGTCTTCAATGAGGAAAATAAAATGAAATTATTACAAACTATATAACTGAAAAAACTTGTCATGTAATTTCAATTATACATTGGTAAGTAATATCAAGATCATCCAATTATTAAAAATTAAATAATCAGATACAAAAAAATATAACATGAAATTTCAATCAAATATTAGGAGGTCATCTCAAGATCAGTCAACATTCTAAATTGCTAACATGTTTGTTTGAGATATTTATTATGTTATAAATCTTGTAACATTACTTAAAACTATATTTAATAAATAATATATATACATATTTACATAAAAATCTATTTATATCCAAACTTTCATGATGATTTGTTACTTTTACATGTGAAAAACTATTACTAAAACCTTTATCAATACAAATAACCTCACTATTGAACTATATTGATGGTGATATGATTACCAATGAAAATTTAATAAAACATTATATATTTTCATACCACATCTTGAATATGTTTAACATATTTTAATTACTTATCAATAAATAAATATGAATTGATCTTGAGACTTTTTCTATGGAGCAGTTTATCTTTATTTGATTAAAAAACCAAAACCTAGGGGTGAACTCTTAGAATATATATTATCACATATTTCATAAACCATAAGCCTCATTTCAAACATCAAAACCTCTTATAGAATTTCTCTAGTTGAATGACTTTTTATCACAAAGTTTCTCACATGAAAGTGAGGGGGTCTAGGGGTTTGAAATACATAACATTTTTATCCAGAAACACAAGTCCTTACATACTTTGAGAGGGATGACGCGTAGGTCATCAATGAGGAAAGTAAAATGAAATTATTACAAATTATATGATGATATACAGAAAAATACATGCAATTTCACTTATGCATTGGTTGGTCATCCCAATATCAGTTATCAAACAATACTCTTAACTTTTTTTTTGGTACAATTATTATATTATACATATTATATAACTTTACCTATAACTAGATCTAATATATAATAAATATCTGCACTATCTTCCCAAAATTTTAACTTTTTAATGTGTGTATGTATATATATATATATTGGTAGATTCACTTTATTTACCGATGTGTATCGAATAATATAATTTTTTTCTTTAGATATAATTTAAAATAATATATAGATATAAATATAGTTAAAATATATAACATAAATATATAAAAATTTAAAGATATTCAACTTTATTTTTTATTATTTTAAAATATAATCACATATATTTTTATAAAATATAGATTTATAAATATAAGTATTATTAACTTATACATAAATACTATAAATATTATTAATAATTTTTTTTATTAAATTTAATTAATAAAAGTAATATAATTTTCATATACATAATAACAGTTACGATACTCTAAAATTATGTAATTTATAATTTTATAAAATTGCATATGTATATATAATTTCTTTGGCATACTTATACTTTAAAAAATTTGAAAAATTATATTTTATACTTTATTACCTAGAATAATAATTATTTATACTTAATATAATTTAATAATATTATTTAATAATAATTATTATATTAAATAAAAGTAAGAAAATTTATACTTACATAATAACCATTAAAATAATGTAAAATAATGTTATTTTAAATTTTATAAAATTAGATATATGTATATATATATATTTTTCTTACTTCTACTTTCCAAATTTATGGTAATTATATTTTATAATTTATTACATGGAATAATAATTATTTATACTAAATATTATTTAAAATTATTATTTATAGTATATAAAATTAATATAATTTACAGTTACATAATAACCCTTAAAATACTATAAACCTATGTTTTTTTTTCAATTTTATATAATTAAAAATGTTTATATAATTTTTTTTCGTATTTCTACATTCCAAAATTTATGTAATTATATTTTTTACTTTATTACATGGAATAATTATTATTTATATTTAATATAATTTAAAATTATTTTGTAAAAATTATTATTTATAGTATTTTTTATATCATTAACAAAAATACTGTTATATATATTTAAATAAATTTAAAAAAGAAACTTAATATAACTAGTATATTATTAATTGAATAGCTTTTATAAAATATTAAGATAATTACCTATGTGTATAGAATATTATTATTTACATTTATGTTACTTTAAATATAATATATATTATATACATATAAATATATTGAAATTTAATTACTCACCATATATATTACAAAAAAATATTTTTTTTAAAATAATAATATTTCCCTAAATATAAATTATATTTTACAGATAAATTTATAATCACATATACACCGTATTTCAATTTCTTAAAATCATTAAATATTTATTAAATCATACAAAAAAAAATAAACCATTCATAAATAAAAATAATTTATACATACATACATTCATTCATTCATAAATATTAAATAAATAAATCATTCAAACAAAATAAAAAAAAATCAGACAACTGAAAATTTAAATATAAATTTTACCTTCTTAAAAACCATAAATATATATTGAGAAGAATTTCTATTAGAGATTCACAACAAAATATAGAGGAGAATAATGTAAAATGAAGGGAGGGGGAGCACTTTCTATAGATTGGTGCGGCAATGAGGCATGTACCCCATTCACACCTCCATTTTAAAAACTACGAAGGAAGTATAAATGGGGTTCATGCTTCCTTTTCCATGCCGAAGAAATATGAATGGGGCTTATGCTTCCTTAGTGGTAGAGGGAGAAGCGTGAACCCCATCCATACTTCTCTATCAAAACAGAGAATCATGAATGTGGGATATGCTTATATGAACCCATCTTTTCAATTACTCTAAACACCATCCCATTGTTTGAAAAAAATTATAAACCCATTAAAAAACACAATTTCAATAAGTTTATAAAAAAAATTAATTTTTTTGAAAAAATATAATAAAATAATTGGATTTACCATTCGATATAAAAAATTCCAATATAATATAGATAATAATTGAAAATAAACTATTTATTTTACGTTGGTTTGGGGAGGGAGATACACGAAAAAAATATTCATTAAATTTCCATGAGGGTTCTTGAATATGAGACATCCCAAACACTGTCATAGGGTTGAAACCCTTAGACTATTCCTCTTAGGGATTTAAAATAAACTATTGGATAAACAAAAAAATTACCATTCAAAACATAAATACCATAGCAACAGTCCATAAAATGTGTTCAACGCAATATAATAGATTCAAGGTCTAGCATGATTATTCCATTATTAATTATTCTTAAAAAATATATAACAATTTAAAATTATGAATTCCAATATAAATTGTTCAATACAAGAGAAAAAATTGAAACACCGCCTGAAATTCAGAATTCAAACATGATGAGATAGGAATGAAACTGATAAAATAACCTAAGGATTTGTTTGATTCATACTAATTGGACTTACATAAACAATAATATCCTCATAAACATTTCAAAATTCAAGAAAAATAAAAAATATACAAGATATGCCATGCATGAGAAAACAATAAATAGAGAAACTATTCAAGAGTAAGTTCTTATCACTCGAGGAACTCATAGTCAACCCGAATTTGAGAGCCGTATACTCTCATTCATGGGTGTCATTGAACAGTCCCATATATGATTTTGTATTTGTATCTTTACTTGAGATCATTATAAATATGTATCATTCATAAAGTTAGTTGAGATGAAGACACAAGTTTGATTACATGGGTGGAGAAATCTTAGTTGAAAGGCCCAATGTCATGTTGAAGAATAAAGAGGTTAAATGACATAATGAGTGATCATCTCACTGCATTAAATTCCCAAGTCATCTCAATAAGTATAAATGGATCAAATGAGCTTATGATATCACTTATTTGAGCCTAGATATGATGTATCAAGTCCATGGAAAGTGGTTATATGAATTTTGGAATTATATCCCAAGTGAAGAATCTAAAAACTTATGGTTGGTGGGAAAAAAATTCAATGTTAATTTCCTAGTCAAAATAGAAGTTAAAGGAGAACATAAATGAAGAGTCAAAGTCAAATTCATAAGTCAAAATTCAATATAACATTGGTGTTGGTTCCCTAAAACCAACTACTTTTTATTTTTAATTGCCTTCATATTCACGGTTTTTAATATTAATAAATTTATTATCACAGCATGATTATTCTTTTGTGTGTAATTGTATATGATAATGTCATAAGTTTACATTTTTCCCTGAAAGGTTATAATAGTTTCCTGCTATCATGATATCTTTAAATTTTTATGATAATATCCTTAAATTCATGCTCTATGACCAAATGACATAATCTTATGAGACACATAATATTATTTCCATCAGGGAAGGGAGGATCATAAAACATTGATACTTCTTCTCTTGAAGTATTCCCTCTGTAATCTCTAATAGAAGAAGTTATGAGAATAAACCATCCAATAAGAAATTGGTTTGTTATATGTGTAATTGGATATTTCTATCTACGGATGTGTGTATTAGCACGTAGACATTAGATTATTATTAATGAATATCTTGAGTCACATACTTTGATATATTGATGAAAACTATGAAGAAATATTATTACAATGAGATAGTATATGTTGGGTGTGTCACAATTGATTTGAAATTAATTAAAAGTTCAATAAAGGATTTTTCTCCTCTGATTTTAATAGAATTAGATATTTTAGGACATTTTATGGGAATGGAATAACTTGATTATTTCCATGACAATGATAGTTTATAATCATAAAGTCCATTTATAAAAAGTTAAATAATGATATTCAATCATATAGATTGATGACACATGATATTTAGCTTCCTTTATGAGATATCAAGATAAAGAGATTATATTACATAGTGAGAGTTCATATGACATTATCCTTATTATGAGATTAATGTATTTCTATATGTGCGTATTAACATTTTTCTAGGCACTAATCTAGAAATCTAGGCTAGTTTGATCTAATTCCAATGAGAAAGGGGCTTAGTAGATCACACTCTAACTGTAACTATTTCCGACGCTTTCGTCGGGGCGCGCGCGCATCCGTCCATCCGCGGAGGAGGACCCACGGTGCTTTGTTTCCCCGCATTCCCACTTTCCAAAGGTAGGCGGAATTCGATCCTTATTCAGGGACGTCTGCTCCTTGATCGAAACGGGATGATGGGATGTCGGTTCTTCCTTCTAGGGATTCCTCCTCAGAACTCGTCACCTAGTCCGGGTCTCCCTCATAGATTTAATACGTAGTTCGTGAAACTCTTCCCAGTGCCATGTTTCCATGGACACCAGTTAATTACACTGCTTCTGTCGGGACATTCCAAAGGGTCCGGTCAGGGCAGCAACCTTCAGTCGGGGGAGTAGTCACGTTGAGGCATCAGTAGCGTTTCTGGATGCTGGGGATCCTGGCATGTCTGTCTGTTATCCCTTGTCATAGGGATTCTCGAGGGCGTGGAAGCCCGAGGCATCCCACATCAAGTGCGGGGAATTATATGCCATAGACACATATCTGAGGTTTTCCTGAGCTTCCCGTGTTTAACACAGGGTACGCCGCGAGTTTAATGTCTAGTGGAGACGGATCAACCCAACAGAAGCATTAGCTAGGATAGATCGGATTGAGGGATTCCCCTTGAAGGGATGCCGATACCGGGGCCAGCCCATGGGCGGCTATGAAGAGGAGCGCACCGACATGGTCTCACCGAGATATGACGGTCCGGGCGAGAATCGGGATGGGTGATAGGTGGATGAATGGAGTGGAGGGGGAGTGAAATGGGACCATCACAGGGGGCGACGGTGAAGTTGGGCTTGAGCCTTGGAGAGTATTCCTACGTATCCCCGTGGTAGGGAATCAAAGACCGCGTAGTTTGGGAGGGTGCCGGTAAACCAACGTGAATGTGGACCTTGGTCCAATGAATGTCGTCAGCGAACTAACGTGAAGGTGGACCTTGGTCTAATGGGCATCCTCAGCGTACCGACGTGAAGGTGGACCTTGGTCCGATGAGAGATGGGCTTGAACCTCGGAGAGGCTTCCTACGTACCATGCCTTGACATGGATCAAAGACCTCGTAGTTCAAAGGGTTTAATCGGTGAACCGACGTGAAAGTAGACCCGTGGGTCCACTGGTGGTGGGCTTGAACCTTGGGAAGGTTTCCTACGTACCATGCCTTGACATGGATCAAAGTCCTCGT
The DNA here is from genome assembly GCA_963277665.1 of Viscum album. Classification (NCBI taxonomy): domain Eukaryota; kingdom Viridiplantae; phylum Streptophyta; class Magnoliopsida; order Santalales; family Viscaceae; genus Viscum; species Viscum album. The sequence continues at coordinate 870,373,988 of OY728147.1, read as the reverse complement.
AGTTCAAAGGATTGATGGAATACAGTTTAACGTCATGCGGGACGATAGTGAACCCTGACGTGAATAAACGACGGGTGGTGGGTGTCGGCGAACCGACGTAAATGAGGGACCTTGGTCCGATGGGAGATGGGATTAAACCTCAGGGGGGCTTCCTACGTACCATGCCTTGACATGGATCAAAGTCCTCGTAGTTCGGATTGAAAATGGGGGCTTGGCACACCGACTAGGAGATGGTTTGGGCCAATGATTGTTGGGCTTGAACCTCGGGGAGGCTTCCTACGTACCATGCCTTGACACGGATCAAAGTCCTTGTAGTTTGGGTTGTGGAGTACAATTTAATGTCATGCGGGATGGGGGTGAACCGACGTGAATGAGGTCGGAACGATCAGAAGGTGGGTTTTAACCTCATAGAGGCTTCCTACGTACCATGCCTTGACATGGATCAAAGACCTCGTAGTTCATATGGGGCTTTGTCGGCGGACCGACGTGATGGTGGACCTTGGTCCAATGAGTGGTGGGCTTGAACCTCTGGAAGGCTTCCTACGTACCATGCCTTGACATGGATCAAATACCTCATAGTTCAGGTGGGAATGGGTGTGCATTTTAATGTAATGCGGGATAAAGGGGGGAATACAGTTTAACGTCATGCTAGATGAGGGCATGCAGTTTACGTCATGCGGGACGGGGCGTGCAGTTTAAAGTCATGCTGGACGAGGGCGAAACTCGACGTGAATGAACGACCGAGCAATGTGGCTTGAACCTCATGGAGGCTTCCTATATACCATGCCTTGACATGGATCAAAGTCATCGTAGTTTGCTAGGGATGGGGGTCAGGGTCGGTGCTCACTCTAAGCCCACGTGAGTCATGCTCGGTGTGAGAAACAAGAGGTTGCAAGGACCTGACGATCACGTCGCGAAGGATGCGTCCGTGAGAAGCGAAGAGGGACTTACGCGTTAGGCGGCCCATAGTGCTGGGACTTATTCCATGATGGAGGCCCGAAGTGCGACAAAGCGCAACGAAAGAGGGATTTGGGACCAATGATGGGAGGTGCCTCGTTCCCTATCACGCCCTCCACTGACCTTGGTAGTGGGGAAGTACGGAGATGCAGAGGTGCAGTCATCCGTTGGGGAACTAGGGTCGCCCTTCTTTTATGAACATACGCCACTCCAATAAGGAGGATATCATCCCTTGTGGACGGGTGATTCCATTCCTGTGGAGACGAGTGGTGTAAAAAATGTTCGAGTTGGGGGGACCCTTCGTGAGAGGCACGAGGTCGGGTCACAGTTTAACGTCATGTGTTGAGGACGTGGTGCTTGGCAGTTTAACATCCTGCATCTCGGACGAGGTGGGTTCAGTCCACACCACTAGGACTTACATAACCGGTACCCTCTGGTCCTTGGGGAAGGGAAGGTACCAGTAAGGTTGTGGTCAAGGGGGGTTGTGGAACGAACCATCAAGGGGTCCACGTTAGCATGGCTATGCAAAGAAGCAATAGCCATTAGCGTTCCTATGCGAAGAAGCATTAGGCGAAGCAACGCTATGGGTGGTACTGTACATGGGACTTTGAAATCACATCGTGCAAACCTGGAGGGTCGCACGGGAAGAGGAATTGCTAAGCAAAGGAGTGTGCTTCGCAAAATGGAGTGCCTTGGCCTTAGCATGGGGCATAGGTGTGATTGGAAGGTGCTTCGCGAAGTGGAACAGTGTTCGCGGAGCACTGCCTCTCGAAGAAGGGGTGCCTCACGAAGCAGGGTCCTGCGAAGCAGTGTGCTTCGTGATGTGTAGTGATCCTGCCTCAGCATAGGAATCACTAGTACAGGTTGGGTGTTTCGCAAAGCATAAATGCTCCGCGGCTGCCCGAGTTCCCTTGGGAATCCCCTTCCTTCGCGAATTCCCTTGAGCTTCACGAAGGGCATCCCTCTCGGAAGAGGGGCTCAAAAAGAGACAAAGCATAGGCGTCTCGCGAAGTAGAAGTACCTCGTGGAGCTCATGATTCCCAGGTTAAAGAGTGCTTCGCGATTCGGGAGAGGAGAAGCCTAAAGGTCGGATTGTCCGTACCCGGGACTCAGGGGGAGTCCAGTATTTATAGGGAAGGGGCGCTGTGAAGCAGAACTCGTGCGCCGCCTCAGGTGCTCCGCAACGCGCTCACAAACATCAACGTCGTCCGCGGAGGGTACCGCCTCTGGAGCTTCACGGCGGGTCGCGAACTTCAAATGCGTTCGCGGAGCATTACCGCCTCTGGAGCTTCGCGGCGGGCTCGCAAACGTCAAAGTGTTCGCAGAGAATTACCGCCTCTGGAGATTTTCGGCGGGCTCGCGAATGTCAAATGCGTTCGCAGAGAATTACCACCTCTAGAGCTTCGTAAGGCCGCGATGGTCGGGGTGCTTTGCGTCGGTGCTTTGCGTCGGTGCTTCGCGTCGGTGCTTCGCGTCGGTGCTTCGCGAGGCAGCTCGCCAGCCTTCTTTTTTGTCCCTCCTTTTCGGGCCATATTTTGGCGCCAACAAATGCCCCCCCTCAGACTTGGAGCCGCGGAGGGCAAAGGGTCGAAGTCTGAGGGAAAATCGCCAAAATTTTCAGTGGTTCGCAATGCGGTTTCGCGAAGGGATCCCGCGGTGCTCACCGGGGCCACGGATCCGGACGCGCCGCGATTCTCCGCGTGGGTGAGGCCAGCCGCGATGCTCCGGGGTCGCCGCCTATAAATAGGGGGGTTGACCTCTTTTGTCTTTATGTGACTTCCTTGTCTTTTTGCGCTCTCGACTTCGCGAAGCTCCGCGTACTCCGCGACAGCCCTCCGCGAATCGAGCTTCGCGGCGAACTGCGGGTCTCCGACTCCGCGTCCGCGCCAAGCGAACCTCTGCTTGTCGGCCTTGGCCTGACTTCGCCGCTTGGTCTCACGACCGATCTTCACGATCCGGCTTCACGATTCATCTTTGTGGTCGAGCTTCACGATCCAGTCTGAAAAATTCTTTTCTGAGGGCCGGAATCAGAATGGCCCATCAAGAGGCTGTATTGGGGGTGCTTGCAGATGCTGCTCGTCGGGATGAGATGGCCAAATGTCCAGGCTTGGGGGAGATGGTCCGAAGCCACTCGGACCACACTTCTTTGACAGATCTGCTATCAGAGGGTCAAAAGGATTACCCACAGTTCAAGAAGCTGCCATTGTACGGCTTCGGGTTGAGGGATGACGTCTTCATCCCAGAAGCGAGTAGGGACGAACCAGCTTGCTGGTTCAGGAGCACACCATGCCAGCACCAATGGTTCAGGGCGGCCGATGGTCATGCGCGGGAGGACTTCACACCCATCACCGCTGACTTTCTCTACAACCATTTGAACGATATTGACGGGAAGCCACTGCAACCAAAGACGTCCCCTACCCTCTATCGTACCATGTTGAAGGCGGCTTTATAGGATTCGAAGAAGGGATGGTCCGATGAGTGGGACCTGCACCAGGGCGGAAACTTTACTGATGACTGGGCTTGGGCCTACTGGGTAGGCACCTCATGCAAGGAGTTCGGGGCCGAGCTGAGGAGAGTGGGGTTGTATGAGGCGGTATGGGCCTCCCAATTCCACATTTACCAACCAAAGAAACTGATGCCTGAACTGCTGAGAAGATGGTCGTCTAGGACCAACACTTTTCACCTGCATCACGGGGAGGTGGACATCAGCCTGTGGGATGTCCACCAGATTTCTGGGGTTCCTATCTTGGGGGCCATGTATGACGAATTCCTCCCCATCATCAGCGCGTGGGAGGATACGGAGCAAATGCCGCAACTGGCGTCAGCGCTGATGGCAGTCATCCCTGGAGAGGACAAGGAGACAGTGAGGGATGTCCGCTTTAGGAGATGGTTCAAATGCTTCCTGAATTTCCCAGAGAATTGAGAGTTCCCTCCGAGGCCTCGAACTTGTCCAAGGGCAGCCCAACGGGGCAAGGGGCACTCGTATTGGCGGGTCTTGGAGGACAGCCAATGAAATACTTGGGGGTTTAGTGTCAGCACTGAACAATGATCGATAGTCAGGCTGGTGGCGTTCATCGCGGCTCTCATCTGTCGTTGGATCCTACCGGTGAGGGATAAAAGCATGGAGGTACGACCCAGCTCGTTTATTATGGCATCGATGTTGGCCATGGGGCAGCAGATCAATCTGGGGATTCCGATGCTCACCAAATTGTACAGAATGCTGCAACACATTACCGAGGGCAAGAAGCCGCCAAGGATATGCGGGCCCTTCCACCTCCTGTATGGGTGGATCGCAGCGCATATCAGGGGGATTTATGAGTATCCAACCCCCATTTCGCCGCCGGGATCAAACTTCTGCCCCTCCATCCTGAACGCGGTTGGAAGCTTCCCATTCAAACTAGCCGTTCCGATGGTATTGAATCAGGTGTGGAGGGCGGACGAGTTTAATTTCCACCCCTTCCCCTTGCCGACGGGGATATTTACTGATGACGGGCGGGGAACGAAAGAACATCGGGCTTACCTCCTGGCCTTTCGAGGTGGAGTTTTGGTGGCACGGATAGATCGTGAGCCACTCTGCGAACCGTACACCCCACATCGGTTTGCGAGGCAGTTCTGGTGCCTCCAGCGGCTGACCCCGTAGGTCTACTGGGAGGTGTGTCATGAGGAGCACCCGTGTGTGTTGAGGCAGTTGTGGCTCATGTTCACATGGGAAGATGGGAAGATGTGCATTGTATTTCCTCCATCCATCGCCGCATTCGGATTGGTGAAGGAGTACGCCATCAGTTGGGAGGCTGCCTACCCAGGGGATATGTTGAAGCAACCAACTATCCGGGTCAGTGACGGTGGGCCTCCCCTATCCCAAGGATGGGGTCGGAGGGCATCTAGGGCCGCTCGCGGTAGCAGAGCCTCCATGGCAGCGAGACCCGCACCGACCGAGGGTATGGCAACAGCGGTGGATCCGGTGATTCCGTAAGAGCATGACCATCCGGAGGGGCGGCCGCCGAGGGGATTTTGTAGGATATCCGCTCAGGCTCCAGGGAAGCGTCTGCGTCATATCGACATGGCAGAGGATGGCGTCTTCCCGGAAGCTTGGGACATTTGGGATGTCAACCAGCAATTCCTCAGCCCACCCGAGATATGAGCACACTTGAATCGCCTCAGGATGGATTTTCGGGCATAGGCCCAGTTCGGGATGGATTCATGGCGTCTCCGGCGGAGGCAGAACAATACCTGGACGAGCTGAAGGATTACGTCCTCTCGAGTGGTGTCCCATGCCCAATGACAGACCGGGTGAGGGTAATGTTGAATCAGACGGTCCCCCCACAGTTATCAACCGCCGATTTGAGGGAGCGCTTCCCCTTGCCGGAAGAATCAGAGGACTCCTCTCGGGAGGATGAGGCTGGAGGAGGGAGCCCGTTGGAGGAGGGCGAGGTCGGAGACCAAGGCTCAGAATCCGACGATTTCGCGGATGCTCTCGAGGTAGCATTCCGAAATTTTTTCCATACGATTTATTTTTGGGTCACTATGGACTTCTCACCAATGTTTGATCCATGCAGGAGGAACTTGTTCGCAGGCCTCATTCTCGCTCCTTGACGGGTGATGATGCAGGACCTTCAGAACCTACGCCTATGGTTGCGTCCAGTTCCGCGTCTGGTGGGACCAAAGCACCTGAGGTGGCTCCTCCGGAATCTCCAGACCTTCCAACAGTATAAGGAGGGCCTCGTCTCGGGGTCCCGTTAGTACCGGCTCAAGAGCAGCGCGAGGAGGTCGATCTCCGTAAGTCTCCTTTACCAGTTCCCCTGTCGTCATATGTAGACTATGCCCGCTAACTAACGTTTATGTCCCTCTCTGTTGTACAGTTCTCCAACTGGCGTGGGATGCTGCGGCAAGACTGATCGAGATGTATGGTGGCGTCCCTCCTAGGGGCATGCCGGTGATAGTGGCGATAGTCCCCCCATCTCCTTAAGCTGCGACTCACATCACCACTGGCGGAACCACCAGCAGGGTCGTACCCGAAGTCATTGAGGTGGACTCCGAGGAAGAGGATCAACCGGTCAGTCCCAGTCTTGTCGCGCCTGCTTCGGCGCTAGGTGTCGTACTGGATTCAAAACCAGATGTAGATCTTTCCGAGGATTTCTTGCGGGCGTATCCCACGTACGAGCCTTCCAATCGCGCGGACTGTGACGAAACAGCCTCCGACGAGGAAGACAGCAGCATAGTCCACCGCCGGTTGTGGAAGCTGATCACTTGCTTTATCAAGGACACTACCCAAGCGCAATGGCTGGCCGAAATGGATAGACTCCGCTTGCGGTTGCGTGAACTGTGTGCTGGGGGAGTGGATTCCCAATGTCCTCACGCGCTCATCCGAGATCTTATGGCTGAGAAGATCCGGGAGCATGATCGTGGGCTCAGCGTGGGCTGGCAGCGGAGGAAGGCGACCAACATCAAGAAGCTCCAGGAGGCTGAAGGCGAGGTTCAACATATGCAGACCCGGGCAGACGAGCTTTCAGCCTCTCTTGATGTACAATCTGAGCTGGTCTCACGATTGAAGGCCCAGCTAGCAGAGGCATAAGAGCATATGAGGCAGACCTCTGGAAAGATGGCTGCCGTTCAAGATGGCATAGAGAGGGCCAAATCCAGGACTGACGAACTGCACCCCGCCGCTACTGAGGAGGAGCGGGAGCTAAGTCAGTGGCAGCAAGCCTTGGATTCCACAAGTCAACGGGTGGCAGAGCTGCAACGCTCTTTTGACGGGGTCAACCCGTCCATGGGGGGAGTCGACCCCCGGGTATTGTAACAAACCCAAAAACATTTTATTGGTACTTTCGTGCTTCAATTTTTCTTTCTTTATCTTGAATGTCGTAGCGCGCACGATTTCCTCTTTTTGAATTGCCTTGTTACATCCCTACAATGTTTGCAGGACGTTCGGCGACAATTCCCCAATCCCACGTGGGTCGAGCCCGATGTGAGAAACAGGAGATAGTTGCCCTCTCATACCACCTAACATAGGAGTGGGGATCATGCTCCGGGCATCCGGGATTCAGATTACCAGTCCAGATTCCCGAAAGATGGGAGAGGCTTGATCGGAGAAGGAATTTCCAGGATATCCAAATTACCATTTCTTCAGCGTGCTCTTATGCACGAACGGGGCAACGCCAGGGGTGCTGAAATCGGTCCAAACAGATGAAAATGGTAAGAGGGAATCATGATACCCAAGATTCGGAACACTGTGGGGATGGAGTGAAAATAAGGGACAACCGTTAACCTTAGAGGAGAAGCGGTATCCTTACTGCGTTAGCCTGTAATGGAGATAACAAATGAGGGTCAACTGTTGACCATGTTCGAAACATGGGACCATGTCACAAATGTTGTCGATCAATCCTTCGGGATGTTGGCCCAGGACAGTTGGCGGACCATAGGTCAAACATCCATACTGTTAGGGGGTCCTTCCAAATATGACCCGTCTTCGGGAACGTTGGCCCAGGACGGTAGGTGAGCCGATGCGGCATGAGACCAGGCCGTTAGGGGGTCCCGTGAGACATGAAAGGGGACGAGGGTCCGAATAAGGGGCACGCAAAGCGTGGAATATGGAGTGATGGTTTGTCCGAACAAAATCCAACACTTAGGTAGTTACACCACCGTGGTGGGAGTACGCCAAATGGGCGCATCGGTCTGATCATGTATCATTCCTTCTTTCAGACAGGGCCTCTCTGGCGAGGGGATCTGTCACTTCCCAATTGGATCTTGGGGCATCCTGAACTTGTTCCAGGTAGAACCGCCATTTAGTGTCATGCGTTGAGGACACATGGACTCCTGTAGTTTAACGTCATACGATAGGACGTGGAATAAAAGGGAAGATCCCAGGGGGCATGTGGTGCGGTAGATATGAAACCGACGTGAATGAGGACTTGGAGTCCAAATCATACCACATACCCCTGAAGGAAACTCTTCAGGTCGAGGGACCAAGAGTGAGGATTGGGCTGGGCCCGAAGCAGAGTGGTCGGGCATTCTTACGTACCCCATGAGGATGGGAATCAAGCCATACGTAGTTTTGGAAGCGCAGTTTAACGTCATGCGGGACTATGAGAAGCCTAGCCGTGTTGGTACACATCCCGCCAAAACTACTAAGCCCATGTGAGTCGTGCTCAGTGTGGGAAACAAGCAGTAGTGGTGGGAATTTCCCAACACAACAAGGGGCAGGTTAGGGAAAAGGGACGCTCGGTGAATACCGGCCCAATGACACTAACACGATCATTTAGCGCACCTAGATGCGCAAAGAGAAAGAGCCGAGTATGATGGAATTCCACTTGAACATGAGGAAGTGGAAATGTGTGAATCATGGCACTTGAGATTCAGATCACGATGATGGCGGCGTGACGATGGAGGATAACTGCTGACCGTATTCGCAACACAGCATCCTGTCGCGTTAGCCTATAATGGGGACAGACAAATGAGGGTTGACCATTGACCATGTTCGAAACACGGGACCATGTCACAAATGTTGTCAAATATCCGTAGGGACGTCGGCCCGAAACGATTAGAGGGCCCTTAGGTCCAGCATTTATGGAGATCCCTTAAGCCTAGTATCCATGTCGTCCGAGGGTCCTTTTGGATGTGGAAGAGGAAGAGGATCCAAATAGTGAGCTCACGAAGCTTGGTCATGGGACGAGGGGAATGTCCCTATGAAAATCCCACACTTCGGGCTCTTTGTCAAAACACATCTGAATACGGCAACGAGACATATTAGATAGAGGGAGAAGATTCCTTTCCCATAGGGAGATCTTAGTTTAGGGTCGTAGAATTCGGACCATGGATGGGAGGAGACATAAGAGGTACATGGTGGAGTAACTCAAACACCTGGCGTGAATGAGAATAGGGGGTGTGTGCGGTGAGATGAACAACCTGACGTGAATGAGGACGTAATCCCATATCACATCGCACGACCCCTTTGGGAGAGGTTTTTTGGTCAAGGGACCGAAAGAGAAAGTTAGGCTGGGCCCGCGGGGAAGTGTCCGGGCACTCCTACGTATCTCATAAGGATGAGAATCAAGCCTCACGTAGTTCTTGATGGACCTTAGACCATAAATGGGTAAAAGGAGCAGGGGACACATGACATCAAGACCCGACGTGAATGAGGACCTAAGCCCTACTTACCATGCGTTCTCTGGGGAAATGCTCGAGTCGAGGGACCGAACACAAAGGTTAGGTTGGGCCCATGGGGAAGTGCCCGGGCGCTCTTACGTATCTCATAAGGATGATAATCAAGCCTCACGTATTTCTTGATGGGTGACATGGTAAGATACCAGTGCCAGGGGAAAAGGAGAGTACGGGCATGGACCTTGCACTAAAAGAAGGAGAATTTGATAAATATTGTTTGTTCTTTAAGGTGAATGGTTTTTTTTGTGAAGCGACAAGCCTAGAATAGTAGGTCGTGATGTCACCACAAGGATCAAGCCGTGATGGGCGTTGACAAATGGCATGGCACATGACCAATACCCAACGTGATGTCCTCTACAACGAGGTCACCACAATGCAGTGTCGTTTTTTTTCGTGCGGCCAGGACGATAATGTCACAGTTTAGGGTCGTATGATAGGACCGAGCATGCATTTTATCGTCATGCAGCGCAGACGTAGCAGAGGCGATGCTAGGCGGGAAATGTGTGCAGTGTTATAAAACACAATTGATGGATACATGATCCCACATCACATTGTATGCCATTCGGAGAGGGAGACCTTAGGCCGAGGGGCCTATATAGAGGTAAGAGGTGAAACAGGGGGAGATACTGGCTCCCTAAATGGGCTGTACCCGAAGACAGGGCATCCGGGCGGTCCTACGTATCCCATGAAAATGGGAATCAAGCCACACGTAGTTATTAAGGGTGCCTTTTAATGTCATGCTGGACAAGGAATGGGAGGACTAAATCTCAGAACGGGGATGCGCGTGGTGCAGCCATTGCAAACCCGATGTGAACGAGGACATAGTCCCACACTATGCCACGCGGTTCCGTAGTCGGGGTTCTGTAGGCAGGACCAGAGAGGTGAACCTGCTGAACTCAAACTGGACCCAAAGACAAGGGGTATGGGAATTCCTACGTATCCTATCAAGATAGGAATCAAGCTGAACGTAGTTCCAGATGAGAATCTTAGTTTATGGTCTTAGAGCTCGGACCATGAATGGTGACGACTTCCCGAGTAAGAACAGATGTCAACCTGATCCCTAAGCCCACGTGAGATAAACTCGGTGTGGGAAACAAGGGGGGAAGATCCTTATCGCAATACTTGGGACGCCCATCGAAGGGGAGTCGGCAGAGAGCCCCGAAGGACACCTTTGACGTGGCTTGTTCCCCCAATGCGCAGACGTGCACGGAGGAAAAGTACCAAGAGTTCCGAGATTCTACTTGGACACGGTGAAGTGATGAAGGGTGTGAATTGTGCACCTGACATTTTGGGCCTAATGGTTTGGCATGGCGATAGAGGAAAAATGTTAACCATGGTGGAAACACAGCATCCATATCGCATTATCCTGAGGTGGGAACAACAAACGAGCATCGACCGCTGACCATATTCGCAATGCGGGATTTTATCGATTTGTTGTCCAAAACCCTCGGGGGCATTGGCCCGTAACGGTAGGAGAGCCCTTGGGCGTAGTATCCAGGCCATTCTTGGGGGTCCCTCCGAGTGTGAAAGATGATGAAAGCCCTGATGCAGGGATACACAAAGCCTGGAAAGCGGGTGCGGACGTGTCCGAGTAAAGCTTGGAATTCCGGGTAATAAACCAGAGTACTCTTAGGCACATCGGTGAAATGCCGAAAAGGGATCGACGAAACAGCTCAAGAGGGAGAGGTACATGGCGTGGTCATTACGAGACCGACATGAACGAGGACGTAATCCTACACCACACCATATAATCCCCTCATGGAGGAAGGATAGGCCAAGGGACCAAGATGGGATGAAGATTCCCGAGAGATGGGGTTGGACCCGAATCCTGGACATTCAGGTGGTCCTACGTATCCCATGAGGATGGGAATCAAGCCACACGTAGTTCTCTAAATGTATTTTTAACGTCATACGGGACGAGAAGGGGAGTAATATACCCCTAAAAAGGGAGGTGTGCGGTATGGCGAGGAAACCGACGTGAATGAGGACATAGTCCCACACCACACCGTACACTCCCATAAGAGAGGACCTGGGTCGTGGAATGGAAAGGCCAAGGGGACTGATGGTTAGCATTGGTCAGGAAGGCCTGACAGACTTGCAGTTTATCGTCTTGTAGTGAGGACGAGGGTCAGGGACCCGAGAAGGCCAAGGGGCCTGAGGCTGGGCCTCGTAAGAGGGGGCGTACGACATGGTACATGATTCTGACGTGAATGAGGATGTAGTCCTACACCACACCGTACACTCCGGGTAAGAAGTTGGGCAGAGGGGCCCAAGAAGGCCAAGGGGCCTGAGGTCAGGTATCAGTCAGGAAGGCCTGACGGGTCTGCAGTTTAACGTCTTACATGAGGACGGGGGTTGGGGACCCGAGGAGGCCATGGGGCTTGAGGCTGGGCCTCGTAAGAGGAGGCGTACGGCAGGGTACATGATCCCGACGTGAATGAGGACGTAGTACTACACCACTCCGTACACTCTGAGTAAGAAGGGACCTGGGTCGTGGGACCCGAGTAGGCCAAGGGGCCTGAGGCTGGGCTTCGTAAGAGGAGGCGTACGGTAGGGTACATGATCCTGGCGTGAATGAGGAAGTAGTCCCACACCACACCGTACACCCCTGTGGGGAATCGGGGTCGTGGGCCCGATTTCTAGCACCACCCGGGGGGAAGTTTGTCACCTCGGGATGGGGAAGAACGAATCACTACACTCGATGTCTGGGACATCTCGGGGTGGACCCGAATATCTAGGACACTGTTGACCATGTTCGAAACACAGCGTTCCTATGGTGACCTGGTATGGGAGCAACAAATGAGCGTCGACCGCTGACCAAATTCCCAACGCGGGACTTGTATCAGCTTGTTGCTTGAAAACCCTCGGGGGCGTTGGCCGGTAACGGTAGGAGAGCCTTTGGGCATTGTATCCAGGCCGTTCTTGGGGGTCCCTCTGGGTGTGAAAAATGATGGAATCCTAGTCAAGGAGTGGGTTAAGCATAGCTGTATCCATCCACGAAAGAGGCAAACATCTCCAGGGGGGATGTGCAGCCGAGTCGAGGTGTGCTCGATGTGAGTTGGGGCAAAAGTGTGCACCCTGCCATGTCTTGACCCGAGGGGAAGATTTTGACTTTTGGGCTGGGCCAACGGATGAAATTCCCGGGCGTTCCTACGTATCTCATGAAGATGAGAATAAAGCCATACGTAGTTCTTGAAGGCCATGCAGTTTAGCTTCATGTGGTGATGATGTGGGAGGATAGAAGAACAGGAGTGGGCACATGGTGCGACCCTTACAATCCTTGTGCGAGCGGGGTCGTATGAGCGGGGCCAAGAAAGCCTACTCCCTGCTACACAAAGATCCTACAAGGAAACTATTCCCAGGGGGGATAGTGGAAGAGAAAGGATTGGGGCTGGGCTCAAGACGAGGCGTCCGAGCGTTCCTAAGTATCCCATGAAGACGGGAATCAAGCCACACATAGTTCATGAAATGCAGTTTAACGCCATGCAGGACGAGAAGGAATCTCATTTGGGGATATGTACGGTACGACGAGTAATCCGACGTGAATGAGGACGTAGTCCTACACCATACTGTACAATCCCGCAAGAGGGTAAATCAGGGAAAACCAGGGGGCCTGGGGCTAGACCGCGGTCAAGGAAACCTGACCAGCTTGCTGTTTATCGTCTCGCGGTGAAGATGGGGGCCGGGGCCCGAGGAGGCCAAGGGGCCTGAGGCTGAGCCTCGGTCAAGAAGGCATGACCGTCTTGCAGTTTAACGTCTTGCAGTAAGGACGGGGGGCCATGGGCCCAAGGAGGCCAAGGGGCCTAAGGATGAGCCTTGGTCAGGAAGGCCTGACTGGCTTGCAGTTTAACGTCTTGCAGGACGAAGATGCAGTTTAAGGTCGTGCAGGACTTTACAGTTTAGAGTCGTGTTGGACCATAATGTGCAGTTTAAGGTCATGCGGGACTGTTTCGCAGTTTATCGTCTTGCAGGACGAAGATGCAGTTTAAGGTCGTGCGGGACCATAATGTGTAGTTTAAGGTCGTGCAGGACCCTAATGTGCAGTTTAAGGTCATGAAGGACCCTAATGTGCAGTTTAAGGTCGTACAGGACCCTAATGTGCAGTTTAAGGTCGTGCAGGACCCTTTTGCCCTAGGAAAAGTATTGCTTAAGGAACATGGCATTGGTAGGAGGGGTTATACGCTCTCCATCCGTGGTCACCAAGGAGTATGCTCCATTGGGGTAAACCTTATAGATGATATAAGGACCTTCCCATTTGGGTTATAATTTGGGCGGTTTCCTACCGGGAATCATTGGCGCTCGAAGGGCCAGTACTAGGTCGCCCTGTAGAAAAGAGCGGAGACGAACCTTCTTGTCGAAGGCCCTCGCTATCTTATCCTAATGCCTTTCCAGATTGTGCAGGGCACAAAGCCGGTTCTCGTCCAGTGCTTCTAATTCGGCTAGACGGATCTCGGCTACCTCATCTGATGTCCAATGATCATAAACTGCAGTGCGTAACGACGACATCTGGATCTCGATGGGTAGGACGACCTCAGCTCCATACACCAGGGAATATAGGGTCACCTGGGTAGAGTTGTGAGTCGTCATCCGGTAAGCCCAGAGGGCATTGGGGAGCTTGTCCGGCCAACTTTTCTTGTTCTGACCAACCATCTTCAGTAGAATGTTAGAGAGGGTCTTGTTGAATGCCTCGATCTGTCCATTTTCCTGTGCGTGGTAGCGGGAGGTATGGTTCGACTAGATGTCATACTTGGCGTACAATTTCTTTAGTTCATCCGCTCGGAAGTTGGTGCCGTTATCGGTGAGGACGGCATGAGGGACTCTAAACCGGTGAATAATGTTGGAGCTCACAAAGTCAACGATGAAACAGGCCTTGAACTCTTTGAGCGGAATTGCTTCTACCCACTTGGAGAAGAAATCTGTAGCAGTCAGGATGAACCTACACTGGCGGGCTGTTGCCGGTGGATACGGTCCCACTAAATCAAGTCCCCATACCGCAAATGGCCAAGAGTACTTGGTGGGGTGAAGGGGCTCCGGCGGCCGATGCAGGAAGTTGGCGTGAACTTGGCACGCGTGGCATCTCTTGGCATACCCAATACAATCGTGGTTCATAGAGGGCCAAAAGTACCCCAACCTCCGGATTTGATGGGACAGCTTCGGCCCAGCTTTATGGGCGCTACAGGAACCGACGTGAACCTCTTGCATAACTTGAGGTATCTCTATTCCTTGGATGCAACGAAGGAGGAAACCATCGAAACTCCGCTTATAAAGGATTTGTTCAAGACTGGGGCCGCTCTGGAGGGTAAATTGCAGCGCACGACGTCGAATTCGCTCGCGCTCGTCCCAGTCGTCCGGGAGGCGACCATTTTGGAGATACTCGACGAAAGGTGCCCTCCAGTCGGGAGCGGCTTCAGCCACTGTGTCTGACAAACCCGGGACCCCTGACATAGAGGGTCCGGTGGTGAGATGGCCTACCCGCAGGCCATCATTGTCCTCTTAGGTGATGGGGGCAATGACTCTCCGGTGTGCCACATGTATGATCAAATCATCTTGCTCGGGTTCTGCGAGTGACGCGGCTAAGCCAACCGAGGTGTCTGCTTGACCGTTCTGCGACCGTGGGACATGGGTAACCTCTGGTCGAGAAGAGAACTGGGCCATTAGGTGAAGGGTGTACTCCAGCAACGGTGAAAGCTCCGGCTTCCTGGCGACGTAGTCGCCATTAACCTGTTTGATTACCAGCTCGGAATCTCCCTTCACATGTAGATGGGGCACATGGATCTCAAGGGCCAACTCGAGGCCGGTGATGAGATCCTGGTACTCTGCCTCGTTGTTCGTACAGCCTTCTGACAACAGGAATGAGTATGGAAGTACGGATTGCGCCGGGGTAATGAAGACAATACCCAGACCCACTCTGTTGAGCTTGGGATCATTGAGCCTCCTACCGGTGGGGCTCCGGGAGGCGCCGTCAAAATGCATTTTCCAACACGGGACAACATGATCGACTAAGAGGATCGTCTCATCAGGGAAATCCAGGTCTAGGGATTGATCCGCGGAGGTTGGATGGGCAGCTAAAAATTCTACCAACGCATGTCCCTTAATGGACTTCTGAGGTACGAACCTAATATCAAACTGCTGGAGAATCACCGCCCACCATGCTAGTCAGCCAGTCAGCATAGGGCGGTTCAGGATGTACTTCAGTGGGTCTACCCGGGAGACCAATTTCACCTCATGGTGCTGTAGGTAATGTCGCAACTTATGCACGGCGAAGACGAGCGCAAGGCAGCTTTTTTCGATAGGGGAGTATCTGACCTTCGTATCGAGAAGCATGCAGCTGAGATAGTAGAGACTGTTCTTAGTACCCTCGTTATTCTTCTGGGCGAGCAGTGCACCGAGGGATCTTTTCAGGGCGGTCACGTAAAGGACCAGTGGCTTTTTAGAGACATGCGGCATCAAGACCGGAGGTTGGAGTAGATACTTCTTGATTTCCTCAAAAGTGGTCCGAAACTCTTCATCCCATTCGTAGGCGGCACCCTTCTTCATGAGCCGGGAAAAGGGCTTACACTTGCCAGCCAGATTCGTGATGAATCGGCGTATATAGGATAAGTGGCCTTGAAAGCCTCGAAGCTCCCGAATGTTGCTCGGGGGAGGCATTTGGCTGATGGCCTTGATCTTCTCCAAGTCGATCTTGATACCTCGGTATCTAACAACAAAGCCTAGAAACTTCCCGGAGGTGACCCCGAAGGCACACTTCAGCGGGTTCATCTTCAGGTGATGGGAACGGAGGAAACCGAACACTTTCTCAAGGTCTTTGAGATGGTCCTGGAGCTAACATGATTTGACTATGAGGTCATCCACGTATCATTCCACCAATGTCCCGAGAATCGGCTTGAATATGCGATGCATGGCCCTCTGATAAGTGGCACCTACATTTTTCAAACCGAATGGCATAACCTGGTAGCAAAAGGTACCTTGGGGAGCCCTGAAGGCGGTGGACTCCTCATCTTCGGGGGCCATCCGGATCTGGTTGTACCCGGAATACCCATCCATGAAAGAGAGGGCTTGGAACCCGGCCGTGGAGTCAATCAACAACTCCGTCACCGGGAGTGGGAAGTCATCCTTTGGGCAGTGGCGATTAAGATCACGGAAGTCGATGCAGACCCTGATCTGCCCATTCTTCTTCCTGACTGGCACGATGTTGGCAAGCCACTTGGGGTACTGGACCTCCTTGACGAAGTTGGCTTTGATTAACTTGTCAACTTCGGCCTCAACCATAGCACCATGAGAAGGGTGCATCTTCCTGGGAGGCTACTTAAATCCACGATGTTTTGCCGGGAGGCCCAGACGGTGAACGACTACCTGGGGATCTAGTCCTGGAATCTCATTGTAACTCCAAGAAAACACATCCCGATGCTGTTTGAGGAAGTCTACGTACTGCTGCCGCTCCTCGGGGGACATGGCTGCACTGATCAATGTGGGTTTCAGATCTTCCTCGCTACCAAGGTTCACCTGTACCAGTTCATCAACTGTGGTAGAGACGCCTTCTTCAAAGGCTGGGGGAGCATCCTCCAAGTCCTCCTCTCCACCCATGGGGGGATTTCCCGTGACGGGAGGTACTTCTGGGCTATCAAAGCCTGAGGGGAAGCTGGTGCCGGCTTGGGCAGCAGTGGTCATCACATCGGGAGACTCACTTGCCATTGAGACCATAGCAATGAAGGCAGTCGACCCTATCCCATCTGGCCTTCGACCTAAGGGGCCACGTTTGATGATATCAAAGTAGTAGTGACATGTCGGCCTGAGTCGGTTAATTCCAGCCCAGTGGAAGAGACACGTATGGCGCACCGCCGTTGTCATAATCTTGACGTCCCGGTACCATACAGGGGTAGGAGGTTCCGGGATGACCTGAGCCTGGTTGATGTAGGAGTACGGGGTGATTTTCCTCCGTCGCTTGGACGCGGGAACATGCCTTCCTTGTGTACCCGAAACAAAAAAACATTGCCCCATGTCGGGGGTCGTGGCTTCCAACCGGTGGATCGGGAGGATTTAGGCGTCATCCATGCTTGCCCAAGGATCACTTGTGACCGGGGCGGGTTCAACCTCACTTACTAGGATTTGCTTATCCTTACTTTTGTAATAACCCGCATCCAGATAGCGGGACTCACAAGAAGCGAAAAGGGACGCGTCTCCTTGGAGCACGCCTACTCGACCGTTGAGCGAGTACTTGAGGCACTGGTGATACGACGAAGGGACCACTGCATGTAGATGGAGCCATGGCCTGCCCATCAACGCGTTGTAGGCGGTGTCCTGAGAGACAACCATGAACTCGGTGCTGGCAATTAAGCCACCGAACTGAGTCTTCATGCGGATCTTGCCGACTGGGGTTTGCTCTGTCCTGTCGTACCCCTGAATTCTAAGGTCAGAGGGAGTTAAATCAACTTCAGACAGACCCAACTTTCGCAACGTCCGAGTCGGAATTAGATTGATTCCGGAGCCCGTGTCAACGAGGCAGCGGCGGACTTCCACACCATTGAAGTGGCCAATGATGTACAGTGGGCGAATGTGGCCCTGTATAGGAGGGTCCTCATCTTCACCGGAGAACGATATAACCGCTTGAAATTCGGAGTTTTCAATCATCTTGATATGGGAGGCTTCTACAGCTGCTACCTCCGTCTCAAACTGGAGGGGGCTCCTTAGGGCCTCGGCAAGTGTCTCGCGCATTTCGGATGACAGGAGAAGGGCCTCAAGGATAGAAAGCCTCACCGGAATTCCGGCCAGGTGCTTCAGGACATCATACTTTCATGCCAAACGTGAACCTCTGCTTACAGGAGGTCATTCGGAATTTGGAGGCATAGCGGGTCCTGCCGGTTGAACCGGTGATCGGCTAGTACTGGGTACATCTTGCTGCCTGCTAGTAGAAGCCCGGAGAGTAGTCGCCGGACTAGGACTGGGCAGCGGAGGCTGGCCTGTAGCCGGGCAAGACTGACTGTGATACGAACGAGGCATCTCTCCCTGATCTAGTAGCACGAACGGCGGTGGAGGTAGAGCCGAGAGCGTTAGATGGGGTTGCGCGTGCTGAGCTCTGCGCTGACCCTGCTGTCTGGTCTCAGTAGCGTGCACGGCTTGGCCAAAAGTGCCTGCTGACGTATCTCGATGACCGGAACGGTTACGATTCCGCTGACGTTGACGTCAGCTGGGAATGTTGGGGAGGTCTGTCTGGCGCTCCCCCTCGTCGTGAGTCATATAGGGCTTTACCAGCTCCACGGTGTTAACCGAAGCGTACTCCTGGCTGTTGCTCGAGGAGTCATCCACTGCTGGTCGGATTCTGGGAGGAATCCCCATTTCAGGGGGCATAAAGTCGCCGAGAGTGCGGGATGAAGATGGCAATGGTGGTGCACGTTGCTTCTTCTTGCATCGCCGTTGCTTGCCCTTTTGGGAAGAGGCCGATTGTGAAGACGATGCGGAGGCACCGGCTACTTCTTCTGAAGGTTCTGGCTGCTTCAGGTGCGCCCGGATAATACCATGGGCACGGACGATGGTTTTTCGAGCCATCCAGTCGTCGTATTTCAGGGATCCGTGGCTGGGGACTTGCTGCTACTCGCCTTCGTCGTCGCTACCGATCTCTGATCCTACAAAGAAACCCGCCACTTGTGCTGGTGCCGGGCCCAACTTGACTATGTTGTTATTGAGCTGGTCTTGAAGCCAGTCTTTAAACACATAGCATTTTTTGAGGGTGTGCCCCAGAATCCGATGATAAGGGCAGTAGTTGGGGTGATCGGTGAGATTCGCCTCTGCCGGCCTTCTGCACTCGGGCAGACGCACAATCCCTTGCTCTAGAGCACTTCGGAAGTAGAAAGGGACCTGATTTTCATTGAACGAATAAGTCTGATGCCTTATTTCTGGATAGGGGGCCCTGGGGGCCTGGCCCTGATGAGGGGCCGGAGGGGCCTGCCGAGGAGGCGGCGCCTGATTGTCTCGTCTAGGTGGCGGTTGCGCATTGCGTGGGGGAACCTGTCGGTTCTGAGGCGGTCGCTGCTGGGCAGGAGCCTGTGCTTGAGGTGGATGACCTCTGCGGGGTTGTGGGGATGGTGCCGCCGGCAGTAACTCCAGATGCCTCAGGGCTTCTATTTGGGCCACCGCGGTGGGTTCAGCCCTGGCGGTCCTCCTGGCCGGGATCATAGGGGGCAACAAACGTGCCTGACTAGCCTGTTTCACGGATTCCTCAAGGCACTGAGCCTTATCTGAGAAATCTCCGAACCCTCCAGGGTAGTTCTGGGTAATTAGAAAGGGTACCAGCTCCGTCTTGACGTTCCCCACACACATCATCAGTAATTGCTCCTGAGTCAGTGGCATATCGAGGGAATACGTAAGTCCCTTCCACCAGACGATGAAATCTGCAACCCGCTCATCAGGCTTTTGCTTGCACTTGAAGAGGTCTGCAATGCTGGTCTTCCACGTGGTGGAGCTGAACTGGTATAAGAACTGACAGCGAAGATCCTCCCAATCGGTCACCGATCCGATAGGGAGCTGGCTGTACCAGACGAATGCCGGACCTTCCAATGTCTGTACGAAACATCGGAGCTTGGTGGATTTTTGCTGAGCCGGGGTCCCCAGCATGGGGCCACACCTGGAAGAAAAATGAGCCAAGTGCGGCGGCAGATCCCCTGTCCCGTTGAAAGGCGAGAAAGTGGGGTTCCCAAAACCCGGAGGTGCGGGAATATCATCCACCCACGCGGGATAATGCTTTCCATCCGGTGGGACCGCTACCTGCCGCGTTTCCAACGCTTCGAGGTGGGCTGTGAGCGCCGTGATAAGATCATCCGGGTGGGGGTCCCTGTCTTGATGGGGATCCCTAACCACAAGTGCATTTCCAGGTTCTCCAACATGGTAGACGGCTTCGGCCGCTCGTGGATCAACTGGCGGAATGACCTACGGGGCGACTGGGGGAACCCGTACTAGATTCTTCAGATTGCCCCATCACTCGGGGGGGTTTGGCGAGACGTATCGCGCCCTCTTTCCATACGTTCCGGCTTCTGCCCTGTCTGCGGTAGTAACATGATCAGGGTTGCCCGGAGGCATCTCACCGGGGGGAAATTGTTCCTGCCCCTGCTGCCCCGGCCTGAGATTACCATAGTCGGGTTGCCGCTCTACGGCGCGCTCAACCAAGAGCTCGTCAACCAGCCTCTTATGCTCAGCAAGCTGCTGGCATAACATGGCCTTCTTGGGATCTTCATCCGTTTTTTTGCACAGAGGCGGACGGGTCGGAGTGCTTGACAGTTCCAATGTGCTCCTTACCCTTGCCGGTGTTTCGACCGAGTACCAGCGACTCGGTGGGTACGGGGAGGCCCAGCAGGTTCCTCTGCTGACGGGTAACTCTCTATGATGGGTCCAGTAGTGGCGGTACGCCCTCGGGGGGTAAGTCTCCATCAAGGAATTCAAGCTCGTCTTCCTTGTCCATAATGCCAGCCATGTGGACTGCGACCCCTCTCGAGGGAATGTCCTCGATGTCGCATAGAGAATCGGGTTGTCGTCAGATAGGGTCGAAGAGGAGAGCGGCATAGTGTCCCCAACCATGGACTTGCACATGGGGGG
This sequence comes from Viscum album, assembly GCA_963277665.1. Lineage (NCBI taxonomy): Eukaryota > Viridiplantae > Streptophyta > Magnoliopsida > Santalales > Viscaceae > Viscum > Viscum album. The sequence continues at coordinate 870,353,291 of OY728147.1, read as the reverse complement.
TAGCTTACCTGATGATTCTGCGGAGCGCTTTAAAACTCTGAACGCATTTCTGTTGAAGGGTGCTCTGGCGGCCTGGCGACTCAGGGTGCTGGGCCACAAGGAGTGCGGCCGCATCGATCAGGCGGCACCGCTCACCGATTTCTTCGAAGTTCTCTCGACTTATGGGGTACACCACCCGTTCGTAATGAAGGTAGAAGTGTGTCTCCCATGGGGTTCGACAAAAGCACCCCACTTCTTCAGGGGTAAGAGACTCCGGTACGTGAAACTTCAGCGCCGCCGTCGGCCAGAACTTCTCCGGGAAGTAATCCGCTACGAGAATACTCCAGAAGCTCCTGGGCTCGGACTCAGGGTCTGGCCCTGTGTTGCCCCACTCGTCAAACGGGGGTGGATGAGGGACTGGTAGCGGTACCGAGTCAGACCTCTAGGATAGTAAGCTTGACGGTGGAGAATACGGCGAACGAGCTGACTGGCCGCCAAATTCCGGACCATCCTCCGAAAAGTGAGGTGACCTGGCCACAATGTCACGATACGACGGGCTGATAGCCACAGCTTCCGGCACAGGAGTCGTGGCTACCGGCGATAGGTCGTGTCTTCGCTTTACCGCTGTTGGCCCCCAAAATAACTCTCTGTGATCTCTGGTAGAGGTAGATGGCGCTTCTGGTGACAAAGGCGGTGATTGCGCGGTCAAGACCTGCAGAATTCCCAATATTTCTTCCTCCTGGATGTACCTGCGGAGAGAGATGGGAATCTGGTGGACCTCAAATTCCGGGAGAATGAGGTTAACGCGTCTGGTTCCTGCCCCAGTCCTTGATACGGAGGAGCGGGGAGAAGGTTCCATCGCTGAATCGCATTCTGCTTCAGAGTCAGAGTAGCGGGCTGGTTTGATCTCCACTCGGGCCTTCCCAGGGTTCTTCTTGGGGCGGCGACGACCCGCTCTCCTGCCCCGGGGTGGCTCTTCGGGACAGGGTTGATCCCTATCAGGAAGTCTTGGGGTGGCACTGGTGCCGTGGCGGAGAGGTCCCCCACTCGAGATAGGTGAGGTGCGAGGGGCACCAGGGCAAATGTCGAAGGGTACATGGGGAGGACCTCCATGAACAACACCCATGTAGGCAGAGCCTTTACTGGAATCGGTAGGAGCTGGGGAGGACCTCCATGGTCGATGCGAGCGGAGCGAGGCTGAACTTCACTCCTCGAGTTCCTGGGGCTAGGAGGACCTTTTCAGGTTTCAGAGAGGACGTAGGGAGGGCCCCCACATTGGAGAAGGACCGGATGGACGGTTCCTTCAGAACAGCGGTCGGGGGCAGAATGATGGACTCCATATCCTGTATAGTGGGCGTGGGAAAGGTTTCCACGCTGAGCGTCACTGCCGCGGGGCAGGTCTTCCTTCGGGATGGGGGTATCACGAGGCATACCTCCATGAATAACTTCGGAGCGGGGAAGGCCCACGCTCTGTGGAGTAGTGGTACGGGGAGGACCTCCGTACGAGGTGACATCACCACAGGTTAGTTCGCGGCGATCTCCACTTCGGCCTGCAACCTGGAGAGTCAACCCAGCCTACCCGTGGGGAGGTTGGGGTCTTGATCCTGGTTGGGTGAAGGAGTTCCCCTACTCAGTGTATGCAGGGGCTTCATGATGCACGTCGGCAGTGGCTCGGGCCACTGTAGCTGTCGACGTCGACGTGCCTGGGCGAGCGTCCTCAGCCCGGGCCCGACACTGATGTCGGGTTAGGTGAGCCGATGTAGGTGGTGCAGGGACATAGCCTGTCTTCTCTTCCTACGGAGTCAGACGACGGTGCTGACGTGGCCGGGCGGGAGCTCTCGCCTGGAGCCCTTGGGTCGGGACCCTGAGCGGGCTGAGCCGGACGACGCCCGCCTCTTCAGCGTAAGGCGAGGAGTCATCAAGGCATTCCGGGGAAAGGCTCCCGAAATGGTTGAACGTTGGGGTGGGGAGCAGGGGCTCCCTGTGTGGCCTGTTAGGGCGACGTTAACGGTGGGGCCTGGACGCCTCCAGGTCCAGGCGGGCCATATCCCGAGTTGGGATGACCCCTTCCTCCTCGTACCTGCACACGAGGTTGTTGATCACCCTTCGTTGGATGACCTCTGATGGGGAAAGGGGACGTGGGCGTCCTGTATTCCGCGATGTGGCAGCCGTCGTGGCGGTAGCAGCGCCATGTGGGGTGGCTGTGGCGATGTTTCCCCTGCCCCTACGTAGGCGAGCGAGCGGTGATCGCGTCTCTGTAACAGCAACCTGGTTCCTGAGAAACGAAGGGATCAACTCATCAGTATTGAGAGGAAAAGGATTGACAGCCAGTGCCCCAACGTCCTTCCATTATCCATGTCTATAAGAAGGATCCACGCCAACACGCTGCAGAACGGAGTTCCCCACGTTCTCCTTCCCCGACTTCCGGTGAGTTTCACGACAGGCCCACTATTTGCTTGGTGGGACCAGGCGCCAGATATCTGGATCCGGTGACAAGTCAATCTACTAGTGTCTCAAACGCTACTAATCTATATATTGAGGATAAGAATTTCACTTCGGGTTCACCATTTCTATTTCCGACACTTTCACCGGGGCGCGCGCGCATCCATCCGTCCGCGGAGGAGGACGCACAACGCTTTGTTGCCCCGCATTCTCGCTTTCCAAAGGCAGGCAGCATTCGCTCCTTATTCAGGGACGTCTGCTCCTTGATCGAAACGGGGTGATAGGATGTCGGTTCTTCCTTCTGAGGATTCCTCCTCAGAACTCGTCACCTAGTCCGGGTCTCCCTCATAGATTTAATATGTAGTTCGTGAAACTCTTCCCAGTGCCATGTTTCCATGGACATCGGTTAATTACACTTCTTCTGTCGGGACATTCCAAAGGGTCCGGTCAGGGCAGCAACCTTCCGTCGGGGGAGTAGTCACGTTGAGGCATCAGTAGCGTGTCTGGATGCTGGGGAGCCTGGCATGTCTATCTATTATCCCTAGTCACAGGGCTTCTCGAGGGCGTGGAAGTCCAAGGCATCCCACATCGAGCGCGGGGAATTATATGCCATAGACACATATCTGAGGTTTTCCTCAGCTTCCCGTGTTTAACACAGGGTACGACACGAGTTTAACGTCTAGCGGAGACGGATCAACCCAACCGGAGCATTAGCTAGGATAGATCGGATTGAGGGATTCCCCTTAAAGGGATGCCGATACGAGGGCTAGCCCATGGGAGGCTATGAAGAGGAGCGTACGGACATGGTCTCACCGAGATATGATGGTCCGGGCAAGAATCGGGATGGGTGATAGGTGGATGAATGGAGTGGAGGGGGAGTGAAATGGGACCATCGCAGGGGGCGACGGTGAAGTTGGGCTTGAGCCTTGGAGAGGCTTCCTACGTATCCCCGTGGCAGGGAATCAAAGCCCGCGTAGTTTGGGAGGGTGCCGGTAAACCAACGTGAATGTGGACCATGGTCCAATGAATGTTGTCAGCGAACCAACGTGAAGGTGGACCTTAGTCTGATGGGCATCGTCAGCATACCGACGTGAAGGTGGACCTTGGTCCGATGAGAGATGGGCTTGAACCTTGGGGAGGCTTCCTACGTACCATGCCTTGACATGGATCAAAGACCTCGTATTTGAAAGGGTTTCATCAGTGAACTGACGTGAAAGTAGACCCGTGGGTCCACTGGTGGTGGGCTTTAACCTTGGAAAGGTTTCCTACGTACCATGACTTGACATGGATCAAATTCCTCATAGTTCAAAGGATTGATGGAATACAGTTTAACGTCATGCGGGATGATAGTGAACCCCGACGTGAAGAAACGACGGGTGGTGGGTGTCGGCGAACCGACGTAAATGAGGGACCTTGGTCCGATGGGAGATGGGCTTGAACCTCATGGGGGGCTTCCTACGTACCATGCCTTGACATGGATCAAAGTCCTCGTAGTTTGGATTGAAAATGGGGGCTTGGCACACCGACTTGGAGACGGTTTGGGCCAATGATTGTTGGGATTGAACCTCGGAGATGCTTCCTACGTACCATGCCTTGACACGGATCAAAGTCCTCGTAGTTCGGGTTGTGGAGTATAGTTTAACGTCATGCGGGACGGGGGTGAACTGACGTGAATGAGGTCGGAACGACCGGAAGGTGGGTTTGAACCTCCTAGAGGCTTCCTACGTACCATGCCTTGACACGGATCAAAGACCTCGTAGTTCATATGGGGCTTTGTCGGCGGACCAACGTGAAGGTGGACCTTGGTCCAATGAGTGGTGGGCTTGAACCTCTGGAAGGCTTCCTACGTACCATGCCTTGACATGGATCAAAGACCTCGTAGTTCAGGTGGGAATGGGTGTGCAGTTTAATGTCATGCAGGACAAAGGGGGGAATACAGTATAACGTCATGCTGGACGAGGGCATGCAGTTTAACCTCATGCGGGACGGGGCGTGCAGTTTAACGTCATGCTGGATGAGGGTGAAACTCGACGTGAATGAATGACTGAGCAATGTGGATTGAACCTCATGGAGACTTCCTACGTACCATTCCTTGACATGGATCAAAGTCCTCATAGTTCTCTAGGGATGGGGGTCAGGGTCAGTGCTCACTCTAAGCCCACGTGAGTCATGCTCGGTGTGAGAAACAAGAGGTTGCAAGGACCTGACGATCACGTCATGAAGGATGCGTCCGTGAGAAGCGAAGAGGGACTTACACATTAGGCGGCCCATGGTGCTAGGACTTACTCAAGGATGGAGGCCCGAAGTGCGACAAAGCGCATCGAAAGAGGGATTTGGGACCAATGATGGGAGGTGCCTCGTTCCCTATCAAGCCCTCCACTGACCTTGGTAGTGGGGAAGTACGGAGATGCAGAGGTGCAGTCATCCGTTGGGGAACTAGGGTCGCCCTTCTTTTATGAATATACGCCACTCCAATAAGGAGGATATCATCCCTTGTGGATGGGTGATTCCATTCCTGTGGAGAAGAGTGGTGTAAAAATGTTCAAGTTGGGGGGACCCTTCATGAGAGGCACGAGGTCGGGTCACAGTTTAACGTCATGTGTTGAGGACGTGGTGCTTGGCAGTTTAACGTCCTGCAGCTCAGACGAGGTGGGTTCACTCCGCACCCCTAGGACTTACATAACCGGTACCCTCTGGTCCTTGGGGAAGGGAAGGTACCATTAAGGTCGTGGTCAAGGGGGGTTGTGGAACGAACCATCAAGGGGTCCACATTAGCGTGGTTATGCGAAGAAGCAATAGCCGTTAGCATGCCTATGCGAAGAAGCATTCGGCGAAGCAACGCTACGGGTGGTACTGTCCATAGGACTTTGAAATCACATCGTGAAAACCTGGAGGGTCGCACAAGAAGAGGGAATGCTAAGAAAAGGAGTGTGCTTCGCGAAGTGGAGTGCCTTGGCCTTAGCATGGGGCATAGGTGTGAGTGGAAGGTGCTTCACGAAGTGGAACAGTGTTCGCAGAGCACTGCCTCACGAGGAAGGGGTGCCTCGCGAAGCAGGGTCCTGCGAAGCAGTGTGCTTCACGATGTGTAGCGATCCTGCCTTAGCATAGGAATCACTAGAACAGGTTGGGTGTTTCACGAAGCATAAACGCTCCGCGGCTGCCCGGGTTCCCTTGGGAATCCCCTTCCTTCGCGAATTCCCTTGAGCTTCGCGAAGGGCATCCCTCTCAGAATAGGGGCTCAAAACGAGACAAAGCGGAGGCGTCTCGCGAAGTAGAAGTACCTCGCGGAGCTCATGATTCCTGGGGCAAAGAGTGCTTCGCGATTCAGGAGAAGAGAAGCCGAAAGGTCGGATTGTCCGTCCCCGGGACTCAGGGGGAGTCCAATATTTATAGGGAAGGGGCGCCGCGAAGCAGAACTCGTGCGCCACCTCAGGTGCTCTGCAGCGCGCTCGCGAACGCCAACATCGTCCGCAGAGGGTACCGCCTCTGGAGCTTTATGGCGGGTCGCGAACGTCAAATGTGTTCGCAGAGCATTACTGCCTCTGGAGCTTCACGGCGGGCTCGTGAACGTCAAATGCGTTCGCGGAGAATTACCGCCTCTGGAGCTTCGTGAGCCCGCGATGGTCAGGGCGCTTTGCGGCGGTGCTTCGCGTCGGTGATTCGCGTTGGTGCTTCGCGAGGCAGCGTGCCAGCCTTCTTTTTCGTCCCTCCCTTTCGGGCCATATTTTGGCGCCAACAGTAACCATCAACTCAAATAAATCATATATAAATTTAATATTACCATAAATATTATCATCAAATTTTTAGGAATAATAATTATTGAGTTTGGTTAATCGAAAATATTTAGTTACCAGTTATTTTAGAGAATAGATATGTGGGTTGAATAATAAATTAGTATTTATTCATAAGGTAATTATTAGTTAATTTATGAAAATATATGATATTAAATTATCTTTAAATAATTAAAAAGGAAATAATGGGGGTTTAAAACCCATGGGGAGCAGGGTACTGTAGCAGTACGGTAGCGGTACTATAGCAGTGGTGGTACTATTGATCGATGAGTACTATAGCGGCGACAGGGTACTGTAGCGGCGACAGGGTACTGTAGCAGCAGAGGGAACTGTATTAGCCAGGTTACTATTCACAAAATGGTCCTTAGGCAAAACATTTGGGCCTACAAGATATGTAATGGGCTATAAGCCCACTGGGCCTTTGGGCTAAGTAATGGGTCTCCCTCTACCCAGTTAAAAGAGGTATTTTCTTTGCTTTAATAATAAAAATGAGGCTTTGGCCCCAACCTTTAAAAAAATAGTTATTTATTTAAATAAATTCTCATTATTCCAGGTTTGATTAATATTGATGAGGAAAGATGAACCAATTCAAGGGTCTGATGGAAATTATATATTAAATGTCCTTTAAATAAATATTAAATAATTGATTTAAGAAATTATATTTATTTTATCCATGTTTTATGAGTGCATTAAGGAAATATTAATAATAATATCATTATTCGAGGTGGGTTTAAGAAGGATTAATATATTTCTAAAGGACCTATGAGAAATTATTTATTCTCTACCAAAGATCTATAGAGACCTTGTTATATTATTCCCTAAGGATATTTGAAAGAGAAATCACTGTGCATAAAAAATTGTCTCTAAAATAATTCTATCAACACTAAAGAGAAAATCCTCTATTTTTGTAATTCCTCATGACCCTACAAGCTTGTGAAATTCAAGATTATTTTTGAGTTTTTGAATTAGTAGACAAACCAAATTTTGAACTGGGATTTTTGATCAAGTTCTAAGAGGTTGAAAACATTAAAATAGTTACTTTAGAGATTTATGAGATATAAGGAGACATATTAGGGGCTTAGAAGAGTCAAGGTGAGGTTGGGTGGCTCCTGTAGCCAATGATGCAGTAGAACCACCTATCAGACGATGGTGACTGGTAGCAGAAGATGTTATTCCCAGTGTCCACTTACCATCTGATGGGTCTTTCAAGGAGAATAATTATGATTATTCCCCCTCAAAATCAATATGGGGTATTAAAATCTTCTCCTCCTTCCTTGTATCTCATGGATAAGGGACATTCCCCCATATTATTCCCTTCTCCGACTAGGTTTGGGGTACCTAATGAAGGTGTTTTCGTGGAACATTGATCGATGTATCCCCCTCTACTAACCTTAGTTGAACTTATTATCCCTCCAATCCTAATTTCTCCTTATATGTCTAAATATTTGAGTATTATTCCATAGGTTCGTTGTTGAATCAATCAAACACGGTAATGATTTCACTTTTTATAGGAATATGGTGACCCAAAACACTTTCGACATGCAACAGATCATCGTTTTTAGTTGAGGTACATTTCACCACCATTTTATTTTGGGGATTTTCTTAACATTAATTTGATGTTCCTATTTATTTTGCGTTACTTTTTGAGACATTCACCTGACATTGTGCCAAAAATGTTAGACGTTCTCTTGGGGTTCCATTGGATATGCTTATGCCTATTTGGAAAAAATGGGTAATATGATTGTAAATTGTTATAATTAGTTGTGTGTAATGCCTTGATGTGGTGTTGATTCTGGGAGCATGAGAGGTGACCAAATGAGCTAAGGGAGATCTTGGGATAGTCCGAGCAGTGATTTTTCTAGTAGTATAGAAATGGATAAAGGTATTCAAATGAGGTAGGCTATCTTGTGTATGGTCCCTATGGATTTTATGTTTTTGATATGTATCATGTGATATAAGGGATCACCACTATAGTTGGCTACCTTCTATTTATTTGAGTTCATATGTTAATATAAATGTTTAGAATAAATGTTTAATTAAATTTAACCCCTTGAACCAATTGAATAAGTTTCTAGGCCACATTAGTCCTAGAACACTGATATGATAGCTATTTCACCAATGGAATAGGCCTTGAACTGAGGATCTCCCTGAGATGTGTGAATCCCCTAGAGGGTTGAGGCCTATGCGGATGAAAATTTTTAACTATGTTGTGTGGAATTTGTTTAAGAAACCTATATTCTCCTAGTTTGGGTGTATAGATACCTCAAAATACTCAACCCTGGTGGGCCTATAGTGTCTCTCCATAGATACCTTGATGATTTTAGGATGATAAATTTAACTTGGGGTGAGTGACCCTTCTCCTTTTGATGTGAACAAGACTTGGTGGATAAACCATGGGAATAAACAATTCAGAATGGATGAGTGGGAAAATCTATTGAAACCATGGTATGAAGATAGGCCATGGGCCATAGGCCATCTCCCAAAAATGATTATTTGTACGTGCATGCCAAGAGGTTGTTCATGCTTTGAAACAGTTGGGAATCATGTTTTCCTTGAGAGATGGGTGTTTCCCTGAAGGGCTATCTATGACCTAGAGAATCCTATGAGGGATTCCCTTGCTTCCATATAGGCCTATAGGACTATGTGGGTGTTATTGATACACTTAACCTAAGTGGTTGTGTTATATGGGTAATGATGGTTGTAGGTGTCACATAGATCCTAGGCCAATGTATGATCTAGAGGGGATATGGAATATATTGTTGGGAATGTGAGTTTGACTAACCCTTGTGTTTTATTTTAATAATGGTGTGTTATGGAATATTCCATTGAGGTATACATGATACAATTATGATGGAATGGATTGTATCCAGATGTGTAGAAAGGGGATTCCATGGATATGGAGCCCAATTATGTGGTTAAAGATACCACAAATTTGGAGCTTGGTGATGGGGTATTCATGGATTTAGAGTCTGGATTTAGGTGAGTGTTACCATGGACTTGGAGATCTGATGTTTGGACTATCATGGGATTGTTCCCCTAATTGAGGAAGATACATATGGGTATTTCCATGTATTTGGATCTCGGTTACGGGGATACCATGAATTTAGAGCTTGAATATAGATGAAATATTCCATGGACATAGAGATAAAATGTTTGGATTGTTGTGGGATAGATCCCCCAGAGTCATCATGATATATATTAGAGCTTCCATGGATTTGGAGATCGGTGTTATGTTTTCCATGGATTTGGAGCTTGGATATTTGTAATGTTGTGTGATGGGACCCCATAGTCCCAAGGATCAGTTAGGGATACCATTTATTTGGAGTTTTCATGTTATATAATTACCATGGTATTGGAAACAAGATCAAATACACCCCAATACTAGCTAAATCAGTTATGGTCAATTAGAGTCATGAAGTTGAGGATCCACAATGGATATTATTGGTTTATGTTTTATAGTATATTTATTTATTTTGATCATGTCAGATGAAAATATAATAACATTCCGATTATTGTATGATACCATGTTTGTAGTTCCCTGCTATGTATTGTACGTACAGCCTCATCATAGCACCATTACACTTGGGTAGTTGAGTAGAATCTCACTTGGATGCATGCAGAAGTTGGGATGAATCCCATGTTTGATCAAGCAAGAAGGCTCAGGAATGTACATGGAAATTGAGATGAGGCATGGATCAAATAGGTAGTGGTCTCTCAGTGTCTTTTATTTACTTTTTGTTCTCTATTTTTATCTATGATCGGCCTCATGGGTGATCAGTCTTGTATTCGAACATTTACTACATTTCATTTATCATAATTCCTGTTTATATTTATTATTTTCACTCTCAGTTTGTTATGATGGTTTAGTTTTTTATTATATATTTATTTATAACACTAGTACAAGGGGGTGTATCCTCTCCACAAAACCTATATAGACCACACCACATGTCTATATCCTCTGATGTTTGGGGGGGTGTTCTTGAGGTCATGTGGTGACCCGGTCCAATTATATTTCATAGATTTATCTAAATGGGAAATTACAAAGTGGTGTTTGATATTGTTTTTATTTTGTTTTACTATATTTTGAGATGGTATATATGAGATATTGGAATGTGTTATAACTTTTGATAGACTCATTCTCTATGAACACCTTTTTAGGGGATGTTTAGGTTACCATGGGTATGAGATTTATTTTCTTGGTATTCAATGTTATGGTTGTTTTTATTTTCACTTAGTGTAATGAACATTTGTTTTGAGATTTATCGTTTATGAGTTATTTTGTTTTTGGGTCTTGGAACTTACAAGAATCCATCTATAGATTTGTATGTTTTCCTATAGTGGTAAAAGGCATCTCATGAATTATATCAGAAGAGAAGGATTCACATGACATTCAGGGGCCCTCTAGTGTTATGTTTATCAATGAAGAATGAGAGTCATATTTATATAATGTGTTAGAAACTTTTCATCTATAATTTTCCCATATAATTTCATTGTTCCATTATACGCATCTATCTTGGTTGGTATAGGTAATTATATCTGATGTAAAGTCATGTGAATCAATGGTGGGATTCTCACTGATGATGATTATGGTATATCCCATGCACACAAGAGGTTCAATGACCCTAATAGGTCAACATAGGCATTTGATACCTTAGTGATGAACCCCTATTGTGTGTTTTTATTGAAGTTTGATTAAGTAAAATTCTAGTAACAACATATATGAAATTTTATCATTTAACATGGAACGCAATTTTATTTAATCCAAACATGTGATTATAACATATTTTCTACAGGTTTTCTAGGATGATTTCATTGGCTGAGATGGCGGTGACGGTTAAGGTGGTGATTCTCGAAGGGTTGTTTCATATGGGGATTCTCATGAGAATCAGTTCCCTTATGGGCGATGAGTTAGAATGCGACGATTGTTGTATATGTGACCCTAGAAATGTGTGTTTTGACATGATGTATTCTATGAGGATTTGAGATAGGATCATGGATGACAAGTCATGAGTTACGAACTTATCAAAGTTTTGTCCTTGGGCTAGGTGGGATACCTAGAGACCCTTAGATCTTCTAGTAAATATAGTATATCTGTGTTTAGTACTATTTGAGGGATGCCTATGAGAGGGGTTGACCTTAAATTTAATGGTTACATTGATGTAGGAATTCATGGGTACGTTCTTTTGTTTGAACCCAGTGTATGTGAAGTGTGACTGGGTATACAACATAGGCATGGTGAGAATTTAGAGGATTCTAGATACAAGAACACATTGAGTGTTAGTGCTTGGTTTAGAGGTTGGGAAATTGAGGGAAGGACCAGTTGAGTGTATAGACCTATTGGGATTGGTCATATTTAAAACAAAAATGTTTGTAAATGGATGGGTGTATGTGGTCTAAAGCAACATCTATGGCATATTTTGGTGATGAAACCTAGCACTGGTAAGGTTCCCAATTTTGAAGAGTATTTCCAAAGGAGATCCTAGTTGTATGAGGTTGACATTTTGTGGATCATGCTCAACCTTATTGGATCCATGTGACACATGATATTTTGAATTAGGTTTCAGTTATTTGGTGGTACCAGAATGGTTTGTATATTTGTGTGTGATGTCTAATTAAATTATAAATCATTGAATGACCATGCATGAGTTTAGGGATGATAACATTTAATGTGATGCTTATGATCATGATGTATTGAGGCTCAGATGAGGTTTTTTGAAAATTTCCATTGCGTGAGATCTGACAATGGAAATAGATCGGGTGTAGTGAAATGTTCGATCCATGGGAAGTTAAGGTTAGGTGTTTTATTGGATCAAATGAGTGTGTATCAAAAGGTGTGACACACACATTGATTGAAATATTTAGGTTGTTCTCAAGGAGAGTATAAGGTAATACATATGGTGGGGAGTGTACCATAGGACATTTGATGGAGTTACCCTTGTTATCGTCCAAAATTCAGTCGGTTCAAAGGGTGATGTTCCTTTGATTTGATAACTGAAAGCAAATGATGGTTGGGTTGATGATCCGTTACAAGTGAGATGGTAACATCTATTCATCACATGCAGTGATGGATGAGACATAAGTTGGCGAGATCAGAAATTCATCTAGTGATGCGATGAAAAGGTCACTCTTAAAGAGTGGGGTGTGATGTCGGTAGTGGGGGTATGAACCTCACACTATAGAGTTCATGGATATGTGGAACAAGTAATTGGATGATAGTTTTTGCTTGGGGATTCTCATGACTGAATGGATTTTATTTTAATTGAATTTCATAGTGAATGCTATGTAGAGATCCAATTGTAACTTTGGGAGGAGATCAAGAATCGATAATAGGCTCAAGATGATTTCATCTGATTAGAACATGATCAGACCGATGATACATAGGTACTCAAGGTATGGTAGATCATGATACCCCATTTAGAATGGTTGATGGTGTAACAATATAATGTCACCAAAAGCTGGGTAAGAAATTTAGTGGTCAAATTGGATGATTGTAGGATGACTCTAGGGATAAAGGAAACTTGATCAGTTATTTTTGGAATGTGTAGATAGAGGTAGCTAAGTGTTTTTTGATAGGTTGGTTAGAAAAGGTACAACTAATAGCTAGCATGTAATTTGGTATGGTGAGCTATAAAAACATTAGGCATGTCATTCTCGTTATGTTAGGTGTGATTCTTGAATTTTTTAGGTCGTTTCATGGGAAGATGGCATGTTCAGGGACCTCGAGTATGGGTAGCAAGATCCATTATTTTTTGTTTATAATTTATAATGGGGGTTGCAATATGTGATGAATAGTTTTTTTCATGAGTGTTCGGGTTTTTTGAGTTTGAAGACACATTGGCCACATAGTTATAACATGGGAATTGATTTATGACCATCAATTTTGATATTGGGAGGTACCATGAGTTGGAATTGACCTTGTGATCTAAGACCTATAGTGGGGAGAACCATAGACCCAATTACGAATTGGATGATGATGTGGTTGTGAACCGGGATGGATGATATTGGTTAAGCACTGTCATGGTGTTTCAGTAATAAATTACAGTGAAGTCTCTTATCATCTTATATTTAAAGATGTGATTTAGTAATTCTTTGGAAATTCAAGGATGGAATATGGGAATTTGGATGATAATTGATGACCCATGTTTTTCAAGACCAATGGTGGGATTATTGATGGGGATTCAAGAGGATGAGAAGTGTTGCGGTTGATATTTTGTAACACCTCATGTATATATGGTTTTGTGAAACTTAAGACAAGTATGAATTTTAATTTTTTTAGATGAATTTTGAATGGGGATATAGAATTGGGTTCCATGATATTTAATTCCTTCAAAGAGGAGTTTTAAACATGGTTTGGGGATTAAGATACATCTTTGAGGATCGTAGGAGCTTGAGGTAAGGCTAGGTGGCTGCCGCAATAGATCCACTATCTCATAGGTGGTGTCTAAAAGTAGTAGAAGACATTGTTAGTGGACATTGCATCTCTAGTGGGAATTTAATGGGGAATGATAATGATTATTCCCAATTTATGTTAAGATGGGAAACCTACATCTTATCATCTTTTGTTATATTAAATAGTCAGAGGTCATGCCCCCTCTTCCTCCCTTCTCTCCCATGGGATGTGGTTCCCATTAAAGGGGTTTTATTAGTGCTTTAAGGTATGTATCTCCCTCATCTGGCCTCAATTTATCCTTTCCCCACACCTACTCTAATTTATACTTCTCCAGTTAGGTATTTAGTTCTATTTCCACCATATCATAGTGGAATATATAAAATTTGGTAGGTTTTTCAATCTAAATAGGAAGAGGGAAACCAATAAAACCATATGGATGCAAAGGATCATCATTTAAGTTGAGGTATGTTACACTGTCAATTTATATTAGGGTTTTTATTCAAATTAAAATCAAATTCCTATATATTTGGAATTATGTTTTGGGGATTTTACCTGACATAGGGCCCTTAGGGTGTCATTGGGTGTGGTTTTGGAACAAAAATGACATTTAGTGAGAAATTAGGCATTATGAAAAATTGGATAAAATGGGTAAAATGATTTTAAATGGTTATAATTTTTTTTGTGATGTATTGGTGCCGTACCAGAATCAGGATTATGTGTGGTCATTGGTTAAGCTATGAGTGAGAATGGGATAGTCTGGGTAGTGAGTTTTGGGGTGGTAAAGAAAATGAATAAAGGGATTAAAATGAGGTAGTTGGTCTTGTTTATTATCCCTTTGATGTTTTTGATATCTATAATGGATAGTGAGGTGTGGGATAACTATTTTTTGTGGTTACCTTATATTTTTTTGGATTATGGAGTTAAATTAAATGTTTAAATTAAAATGTTTAATTAAATTTAACCCCTTAAACTATGTGAATAAGCGACTAGGACATATTGGTCCTCGTATATTGACTTGACACCTCGCTCGCCAATGGTTGAGGCATTAGTTTTAGGATTCCCCTAATATATGTGAACCCACCTGAGGGGTTCAACATATGTGGATAAAATTGGTTGAAATAGACCCAGTGGACTTTATTTAAGAACTATATATGTCCTCAGTTGGGGTTTATAGTGACCTTAACATACTCATACCTTGTGGGCATTGGGTATCTTCATAGATGTATTAGATACATCAGCAAAATAGTGTTAACCTGGGTTGTGCGACCCTCCATGTTTAATGGGACTGAGCCTAGGTGGAAAGAACTTTGGTAGACTGAGTTTGGGTTTGGTGGGTGGGACAACTCAGTGAAAACATGGGATGGATACGATACATGGGACATCTACCTAGAAAAATGAGTTGTATCCTCCCTTGGAGTACTAGAGGCTGATCATGCTTTGACCCTTCTAGGAATTATGTTTTCCTTGAGAGACAGGCATTACCCCCAAAGGTTTAGTTGGGACACAGAGGGTCCCAAGAGGGATGCATTCACTTGCATGCCAACGTAAAGGACCGTGTGGGTGAAGTTGTTAGACCTACATTGTGAAGGAACCCAAGGTGAAGTAGAAGTGTGGAAAATATGTAATTTAAAATTTTGTGTTTGGATTCATTTAAAAACACTGAATCCAAAAAACATCTTGCTCAGATTTCTTAAAGGATCACATGAAATTTAATTTAAACATGAAGAACAAAATTTTAAAAAAAATCTAAATTTCACATTTTTTTTGAAATAATTAATTTGATTCCCTCATAATTGAAATTCCATGGCTTGAAAGTGGTAATATAGAAATACTCTAGATCACCAACACATGAAGCATAGATGAAAGTCCATCATTCTCAATTTTTGGGAGTTATCATGGGAACTAGAAGTGATTTAAAACATCCATTAGATTTTGTGAAGAACAAATTCTTGAATGATGAAGCTTTATTGATCTTTCTTGGCTCCTCCTTCAATGTATCACTCTAGATCTCGAGAGAGAAGTGGAGATCACTCAAAATTCATGAAAATAGTTTTATTAAACCAATTTATTATATGATTAAATTTAAAAGATTAATTTTTTAATTATAGAATTTTATTTTGGAAAAATTAATTTCATTTTTAAATTCAACATTTCATAATTAGCTTAGGTGTATTGTTTAATAATTTTTTGAAAATATTGATTTTCTTAGAATAGTGAAAAATAACATTTTTATTGAATGAATTATTTTATTTGAACATATTTTTAAGGTTAATATTTTGGATTGATTTTAAATTTTCATTAGTTAATATTTATTTAAAATAATCCAACTATTGTTTTTTAAATTGATTTAATAATTGAGTTTATTATGAAAAAATTTCATTTTTAAAAGGGAATTTTTTTAAAAAATTGTATTTGTAGTGTTTTTTTAGTTTAATTTTAAATTAAATCCATAAATTTATTTGTTTTAAATTTTGAAAAATGGATTAAAAATTTCAAATCAACAGATAATGATTTAGTAAATATGACTCTTTTATTTTCAAAAAATACGAATAGTTACCTTAGTAATATTTCTTACTACAGTAAAGGGTAAATCGATTAATTCGGATGAAAAATATAATGATAAGAATTATTAAATGACCCAAAAACTTACCTAAATAATATTTGGTGAGTATACTGAAACCATACGTGTCTAGGGGTTGATATAATTACCTTTTGGGTCCACATGGATGACATTATGAATTTTATAATATTTTATTTAAAGAAATGTAAAACATTCCACACTCTTATTTTTAATAAGTGTAATATTTTTAATATGGTGTTTTATAGGGGATATGTTCAACTATAATTATTATTTTTCAATATAAAATAATTATCTTCATTAAGATAATTTATTTCTAATTTTTATTGAATAAATAATCACCATAAATACTTTCACAACACTGATGTAGTAATTATTTAATTAATAGAAAAATAAAATTATTGATTTTAAAAATTTTAAAAGAAATATGAATTAAGATAATTAATTTAATAAATGAATTTTATAAAATAACATTAAATGTTGTTTATATTTAAAAAAATTATTATAATTTTAAGTGTTATCATGATATTATTAATGTTAATTTAATTAATAGTTCTTAAAATTGACATTCTAAGTATTTTATAGTAAATAATAATTTAATAAATGATATAAAATTCTTAAAAAACAAAAATTCCATCAATTGGTTAGGATAACGTTTAAAATGTCAATAATGGTCCATTTATGGGTATTCTTTCATTTTATAGAAACTATATTTACACTCAAAGAATAAAAATCCATGTGGTCATGGTAAGAGTTAAAGGGGATAAATAAGGGCTAAAACCAACATATATGGTTATAAATATAGTAAAAAATTATCTAATTTTTATTGGATGAGGTTATTTAAACCCTAAATCATCTTATCTTAAAAATAAATAAATTTTTATCTATTTTTTATTTAAAATTATTTTATTTTAATTTAATATTTTGTGAAATTCCATGAGTCCCCCTCCCTTATCATAGAAAAGGGAATATCTTCTTTTCATTTATTTACACTTCAAAACTCATTTTGTTATGAAAAGCTCTAATAAAATCCCTTCAAAGAGTCATTAACCTGATTTTATAGGACTTTTATTAGGTAGAATAATAGTACTATAGGGCTTAATGTGTTAAGAAAATGGGGACTTCCAAAGAAGAGGAAGATAAAGAACATATGTGATGAGTCTAACTCAAGGTTAGGGACATTATTTTAAAAATTATATTTTAAATATTACCTTACAAAATATTTTTATTCCATATCCATATTTTCTCAAAATGTTTTAAAAATGGGTTTTTAATATTATTCTATGATTGTTTAATGTAATTTTTACCCATGATTGAATTTTTACAAAATGATTTGAAATGAATATTTTTCCAATTTTACAAACAAGGGACTTTATGATTTTTCAAAAAATAAATATATAACAAATTATTTTTTAACATATAAAACATGAGATTATTTTACCACCTTCATGAATTCTATTTTCTTTTTAAATTTCTTTACATGTTTTGATGGATCTTTTCCAAGAAAATTCATTCCTTTTTTTGAGAAAGATGGAGGCTGGGCCTCTTATTAAAATAAAGTAAAAGATAGTGGCTGAGAAGAGTACAAGAAAGCAAGGCAAAACTGAAAGCAGTAACTAATTACTGATATTTTTCAACATTGGTGCGCTTATCCTCCTTTCTTCTTCCTGAAGGTCATTCCAATCAACCCTTCCACAATTGTTCCCCCAACCTCACGATCGCCCCTACTTAAAGGAAGAGATTTAAGCCTTTTTAAAATCATCTCTGCATCAGTGCTTTCAGAATCAGAGCTGTCCACTTGTCATTCCTCGCATTTGTCAGGAGAAGTGTCTCTTATCATAGGCATCACCATTACCTCAATGGTTGTTACTTCCACTGGGTCCACAATCTCCTGGTGCTTTTTTCTCATTAGGATAAATCATAGTTGAATCCTGCATCTCAATGTCACCTATATGCAGCTCAGATAGAGTGGTAGTGTTTCTTGCAATCGAATGCTCAAC
This sequence comes from Viscum album, assembly GCA_963277665.1. Taxonomy (NCBI): domain Eukaryota; kingdom Viridiplantae; phylum Streptophyta; class Magnoliopsida; order Santalales; family Viscaceae; genus Viscum; species Viscum album. Next base: position 870,335,111 of record OY728147.1, on the reverse strand, counting down.
CACCACTGGAGTGGGAACCCGGGATTTTGTCTTCTTGTAGGAAACTATATGAAATCATTAACTATCTAAAACTGGATTTGAAGATTAAGAAAAGAATGTAGAGTCATATTCTAAGATATTTTTACCTTTCCGGTTACCTGAAGCAACCAACCTTTCCTATGAGAGATGGTGATCCACCTCTAACTAGACTTCTTCTTTATTAACTTGATCAGACATTAAGTCATCATCGTTATAAGGTAGACAAGAGTGAGCATGTTTCAATATTTTACCTTTTCCTATATTACAATTATCAGCGATGTAAACTTTCATCTCTTCAGAAAAGACAATAGCCAAAGATTTCGTCTTGTTTTCAGAGGTAGAGGCATTTGCATGATCTCCCGTTTCAGGAAAAACACTACACACCTCTGTCTTCTATTCAAACCCTAGTCTATCATCACTTTTACACATGATGCTACAACTGAGGAAGAAAATAAGATTTCTAAGCTGGAGTTTTCTATTTTTGATACACTTACTCACGTCGTGGCCACACAAAGCACAAGATCTGAAAACTATAGAGTTACTACAGGTAGATGATTCATGGACAATAACATTACATTCCTTATAGAATTTGGGATTTTTTTAATAAATGATCTTTAAATCAATAATATCATCATTAGTTGAAATCATTACCTTGTCAACAAGAGTGGACCCTTGTTCGACCTCAACCAAGAATCTAGCAAAGTTCTCAAAACAAGATACTTCAATTTCCTTGTCAATTTTGATCGGGATACCAATGGATAAGGAAATATCATACAAGATTTTAGGATGCTAGAGAATCCAGTTTAAACCATAAACTTGTACCCAGATTTGAGTAGTGGAGTTAATAACCCCAAAGGGATTAAACTTTTTATCACATTCACAAAAATGAATAATCCCAGATTTGAGTGCGATTGAACTGAAGCCCTAGGCTCGGACATTAAATTCTTCTGAAGGGAAGAGAATATAAAAATATACTTGTCCTAGAAATACACACTTCCAAGATGAAAAACCCCAAATTAATGAAATATACACCTTGAGATCATACATTTTTAGAGGCTGAGTACCTTTAGGTAGAAATAAGCGAGCAATAATTGAGAAATCACCCATTTTAAGTAACTTTGATACCATGTCAGGATCAGCTTTAATATGCACAATACTCCCTTTTCTTCAAATGGAAGAATCCATAACTCCTTTGAAGCTTGAAAATGAATGATTAATTGAAGAACCCTCATGCATAAAACCATGGGTACGGATCACTAGAGCTATTTGAGGTGCCTTAAGATCTACAACTTTAATAGATTAACTCCACCCATACTCACGCTGTAATCTAGTCCTTTCAGGAACATAATTAGAAACCCTTGCAGTTCGACCCGCAATATCAACATAAGTACGCCAAGATATTTCTACAAGATATTTCTATAATGCATTGTGTAATGTACATTTTATTTTCTGTCATGAAGGAGGGAGTTACAAATGGGTTTATCAGATGGATTTAATTGGGCTCTATTTATTTATAACATTGGTTTAAAATAGTTTATAAATTTGATTCTCCAATTTTTTAAGAAGGGTTTTTATTTTTTTACTATGAGTTATAATGTTTTTATTTGAGATAAAATTCTATGTTATTTTAAAATGAAATATTTTATTTCATAAACTGAATTTTTTTTGAAGATAAACATAAAAATTACATTCGTTTTAATGTGTTTTCACTCAGCTAATGGAATTATGATTTTTATGTCCTTTACTGAGATTTTTTTATCTCATCGCATATTTAAAAAAATAATTTGGTTTAATAATGTGTAAGATAAAATAATATGTAAAAATAAAACTTCATGTAGATTTTTCATAAAAACAGATCATATTTTATTTTAAAAGATTTATATTGAGAAAAAATAGACATTCAGTAAAAGTTTATACTTTGTAATATATTAGTTATTATGCCTTAGTTATAACCTAATTAACTAAAAATATAAAACAAAAATATACTTAAAATTATTAGAATGTGAATTCTAATTCAAAGACACTAGAATATGTAACACACAAGGTGAATTCTTTACAGTTGGTATTTTTGGAGGGTTCAGACAACTTGGGAGATTATGATGTTTTAATGTGAGGTTATCTTAAGAGTTATTGATATCATTATGGGATTATAATTTTAATGTTTATCATAGATTATATGTATTAGAAACAACATTTGAGGCTTAAAATTACAAAATTTTAAGGTGACTAATGGTATTTTTGGATAAATTTAATTTTAAAGTAATTGTGGGTCATTACATTTTAGAATGAAAAATTAAAATTATGTTATATCCTTTGAGGTTAGAAAATTTATTTAATGTTTAATATATTAAGTTTATTTTATGTATTTTTTCACATTTCTAGAAACCTTATAAGGGTTATATTAATATATTTTTAGAAAAAGGACAACCTTGAGGCCAAACGACAACCTATTGCATTCGGAAAGTCTGTGAGGTTTGAAACCACAACCAAACGATGACAAGAGTGCATCACCTACCAATAGACCACATGAGGTACTAGTTAGTATATTTTGGGGGTTAAAAAATTTGATGGATTGATAATAATTTTATTTTTGGAAAACATTATTAATTGTAAGGATACCCATTATGATTGGAAATTGATTTGGTGATTATGTTATTAGTGTAATTTTGGGAGGAGGTCACTGTAATTTTGCGATCTATATATGATACTATGGGATTTTATTTTAGAAATAAGGGTTGAATTATATTTTTGAAGAATATATTATTTTACTATGGGTTTATGGTTATTTAGGTTATTCATAAAAATGACAAGCATATCTTGGAGATTATATGATTTGGATGTATACATTGTGGGGTAAAGCTTAGGATTCATAGCTGTTATTTATATATAAATGAAAAATTTTACCTTGGTAGAGGATGTGATCAAATAATTATGATTTTTGGGTTTAAATATTAGTCTAGGATATTTTTAGTAAATTTAAGGATATTTATTAATTGAATGATCTATGTTGAAATATGGGTATTTTAATAGAATTTTAAAGATTAAAAGAATATTTTCTTTGGTTGAAGTTTTATTCAATTTTGGAATTATATTATCTTAACCTAACCATTTTGGTTACTGTATAAAGATATAAGGATTATAGTTTAATCATTTTTCTGAGATATGTGATTCATTATACATTTATAATAGTGTTTTAAGCATGACCAATTCATCCCAAAGGCTCATCATTTGGAGAAAATGATCACTTTCAGGTGGAGATTTATTAAGGATTGAAATTCTTCTTGTCATATAAGTATATTTACTTATGTTCTTAGTCTAGGTAGTAAAATAATTATCCACTACAGGAATTATATTTTGAAATAATAACTTTATACATTTAATATTCTTATTGAGAAATCAATGGACATTTAACCCATCATATATTTATGATTTTTTTGTGGTGAACTTTATAAGGATCATGTTTTCTATCAATCTCTATCATTCCTTAAGAGTTATTTTTCTCATACATATCCATGTTTTCAATTCCCATAAATGTATTCCTACTTGGAAAACTAGTATGTGTTACTCGATAGAACCTTCTTACAAACATTTTATCTCTTATGAAGTTAATTTTTATTAGTGCTTTTTAGGATGTGAGATTACAAAAATGGTATTTAGAAAATTCAAACCCCAATTACCAAGCCTGAGTTCAAAATTGTAAGGATACAATTTATATAAGGGAGAATAATGTAATAACCCAATTAATTATATAATAAATATTTTTAATATTTATTATTATTACATAATTATGTAGTTATATTCATTATAAATATAATATCAAATTCTTAAAACCAATAAGAAAATGATTTAACTAAACTAATTTCTTATGAGATTTTATTTAAAAGTTTATTTATCAAATTATTGAATTTTAATTTGAAAAAATGAATTTCATTTTAATATTAATCATGTCAAAATTATTTAAGGATGTTTTTTGATATTTTTTAGAAAATATTTATTTTTCAAGGAACGGTGAAAAATATTTTATTATTGAAAAATATATTTTATTTTAATGTATTTACAATGTAAAATTATGTTTTGGATTAGTTTAAAATTTAAATTAGTTAATTTTTCTTTAATTTAATACAATCAGGTTTTTGAAATGAATTTTATATTTTAATTTAGGAGGATAACATTTTATATTTTAAAAGGCATTTTTGGAATTTTTTTCATTACATCTTTATAGATTAATTTTAAATTAAATTATGAAACTATATGTTTTGAATTTTAAAAAATGGATTCCATATCTAGAATTTTAGGGTCCAAATTTATTAAATATGACCCTTTTATTTTTTTACAATATGAATAGTAGCAATAGTTATTTTTATTACCACAGTATTTGGTAAATTAGGTAATTTAGGTTAAAAATATAATCATAAGATCTTTTAAATTACCCAAGACTTAGCTAAATATTGTTGTATGACTATATCATGACTATGATCATCAAATAGTCAAATTTATAAACTTATTGGGACACATGAACGAGGCTATGACATTTATAATATTTTATTCAATGAAAAGTCAAACATGTCACACTCTTATTTTTAATAAGTTCAATATTTTTAGTTCGATGTTATCCAAGGGATATGTTTGATTATAAATATTATTTTAAATTCTAAAATATTTATCATCATAAAATTAATTAATTTTTAATTTTTAGTGAATACATAATTACCATACCTTCTTTCACAACACTGTTGTAATTATTATTTAATTAAAGGAATAATAAATTAAATGATATTAAAAATATTAAAAGAAATATAATTTAACATTAATAATTTAATCCATAAATTTTCTATAATATATTTAAATGTTGGGGATAGGTTATAATAATTGGTTATAGTTTTATTTCTTATCCTGAAATTATGAATATCAATGTAAAGAATAGTTCATAAAATTTACATTATGGATATTTTATAGTAAATAATATCTTATTAAATGATATAAAATTCATAAAAATATTAAATTAGGCCAAGGGATTAGTATAAGGTTGAAAGTGTCAAACATGATCCATTTATGGGTATTTTATTATTTTATAACTACTATATTGGCCCTCAAAGAATAAAAATTCATGTTGTCACTACAAGAGTTAATGGGGTTAAATAAGTGATAAAACCAAAAGACAAGGGTATAAATATAGTCTAAACTTTTCTAATATTTATTATATGAGAGGATATTGACCAATAATCATCTTATATTCTAAATTAATCACTTTTTTTTCATTATTTAATTTAAAATTAATTTATATTAATTTAATATTTTGAGAAATTCCAAGAGTTCCCCTCCACTTTCTTATAAAAGGGAATATGTTTTTCTCATTTATTCAAACTTCAAAATCCATTTTTTTGAGAGAATACCTGATCAAATCCTCTCCAATAATCCCTAAAATAATTATATATGTCATTTTTTAGGTATAATAATAATTTTATAGGGCGTAAGGTTCTAATAAAAGGCTGTTTCCCAAAGAATAGGAAAATAAAGTACGTACTAGACGAGGCAGACTCATGTTAAGGAACCTTATTTAAAATATATTTTTTAATATACCAATAAAAAATTTCTACTATATATCCATATTTTATGAAAATTTATTAAATAAGGTTATTATTATTATTATATGATTTTTAAAGTCTTTTTTACTGATGTTTGAATTTTTATAAGATAGTTTGAAAGGAATATATTTTTTTCATTTTATAAAATGGGTTCTTTGTGATTTTTATGAAAAAAAAATTAAGGAGTATTTTTTTACCATATAATAAATGATAATATTTTCACACCATCATGAATAGTATTTTATTTGAATATTCCTTTACAATTTTATATGGTTATTTTCAATGAAATTGTTTTCATTTTTTATTGTGTTATTTTTAAAATAAGTTTTTTCAAAATGGAAATATTAATTTCATCAATAATATTTTAAAGGAACGTTTCTTCAAAGAAAAAACTTATTTACCTTATTTTTAAAATTTTGTTATTGAAAATGGGTTTGTACAAGAAAATGGTAGTTTGGATTCTGAATGTGTTTTACATATCGGGTTTCAACAGTTTTTCAAAGGTTTTTTAATGAAAGGTGAAAGAATAAATTATTTTATTCATAATAATGTAATTGAGTATTATATGTGGAGTGGGTTAGTCTGATAAAGATTATAAAAATGTGTTATTACCATTATAGCTCACCAGTGAGCCCAATATATCATATACGTTGGGTACAAATAGATAGATCTGAGTGAGCCCATTATAGTTTTTTGTGCACTTAGATAGTGATCCAATTCATAGGGTCATGTATATTGTTTTTATGAGATAAATTGGGAGTCATCAAAGGGTTTATCCTATGAATTTTACTAGGATCTAGTTATTTTTTACATGGGCTTATAAAGGGTTATGAATGTGATTTTTTAAGTTTACAAAAAGTTTTTTTATTTTTATTCTTTGAGTTTTTGTGTTTTTATTCGAGAAAAAAGTGTGTGATTTTTATATGAAATTTTTTATTTCATATTATGCTTGAAAATTTATGATAAAGGTAAAAATTATATATTTTATTCATGTTTTTAAATAGGACAATATACTTATTCTTTTTATGTCATTCAATGAATTTTTTTCACAGCCATTTTTAAAATTTTTTTTCATAGGTTTTAAGGTTTTGTAATAGAAAAGAAGAAGTCAATATGAAAGACATGAAAACATAGTATAAAAATAAAATATGTTTTATTTTAAAAGTTTCATATTATAAAAAATTTGATATTGAGTAGAAGTTCCTACTTTGTAATATATAATCCATTCTGTGTGATTTATAACCTAATAATCTTAAACTATAAATTGAAAAGATCCTCAGGATTATTAGAGTGTGAATTATAGTTACATGACACTAGAATACAAAATTCATGAGGTTTATTCCGTAAAGGATATCAATTGTAGTGTGATTTCATGGCCATGAGTCTGTATGACCATTTCTTCCATATTCATTATTCATCATTGATGGCTATGTTTTATATATTTCACATTCTTTTTTAGATGATTATTATTTTTTGATAATTTTTAGTTATTTTTATTTTATATTTCTCACTCTGGTATGGGGTATAGTCTTCCTATAGAAACACCATATACCCTCATTTCTAGTCAATAGCCTCCAATGTATGGAAAGGCATGCTGGATGTCTAGTAGATGCATCGATGTAGACACTGATGAGTGGTCATGATATTGGGAGATTACATTTTTAATGATGTTTGGGTGAATGATATCTCAAGTCAGTATCCTTAACTTTCCTTTCTAAAAATCCAGTCAAATAATGATTTCAATTTTTTTATTTGAAATCCCCAAAACTACCATAATATCTTTCACATTAAAACCCTACTTCATATTTTCCATGGGATTTTGAATATTTCTATTAAATATCTAATTGCTAAATAATTTTATGATCTACACATGTTCATGAGCTTGTATAAGTACCACATGGAATAGGTTATTGTGCTATAAAACTCATTTATTCTTCACAACATCACATTTAGTTTGGTGATGAAATGTTAGACATAATAAAAAACTTTTTGTGATATTTGATTAATGTGGAAAAAATGAAGTATAAAATAATTTATAAAAATATTCCATATCTATTCAAAATAAATTTTATGATTTTATCCTAAAATTCCATTTAAAATAACTATTCATTTTATCCTCAGAATATACATTATGTATTCTCAACATAACTTTATGTAGGTCCTAGGCTACCTTTACATAGACAACATGAATATCATATAACACATAATATTAATGAATTAACACCTATATTGAGCTCCTTCACACAAGAACTACATACTTATAACACAGATACAAGATCAAATGAAACATACATAACAAAAAATGACGTATAACTTACTTCCCTCATTCACACATAATTTTAAATTTACTCATATACTGAGACAAGATGACTCATAAAAACATTCCTTTGTCACTAAAATGAAAAATACCTATATTCTCAAACACTAATATAGAATCATGGAATTTTCTATTTTTGGATTCAACATCAAAATTTCATCTATTACTAATGTCTGTTAAGAACATCCATAACTCACCTCTCACATAAGGTTGAAAACAATGAGAAAATATTCAAAAATTCCAAGATAACATTAATCACCCCTATAGATTTATTTTCAATCCATGTAACTCTTTATTAAAATCCTAAAAAGAAACTAAAATTCTCATTCAAGATACACCAAATCATATCCTTTAATAAAATAAAAACATCTTGACAAAAAAATGGGTTAGAGTAGAGGTTTTGAGAGAATATAATCCATATATGATAAGAAATAGTTTTTACAAGTGATAATGTAATATCCCCCTCTATCCATGAACAAATCACTTCAAAAAAACTCCCCCTAAACATATCCACTGTAAAATAATAAAAATATAGTAATGATCCCATCCTAAATTGAAAAAAAAAATCTCAATAAATGAGTAGATTACTTACTTATTTCCAATTTAAAATACAATCCAAATCTAATTAGAGCCATCTTAAAAATCCCTTCAGTGATATGGGAGGGTCTAAACACCCATGATCTTCATAAAGAAATAAAATCATTACATAGGGATATCTTTTTTGAAAATTTCTACCAATTGGTCTTAATTGGAAATAAATTCTTGTTTGATGTCTCCATTCACTGTCCACTATTTAATAAAATGAAACCTTATATCTATATACTTGTTCCTTGAGAATTGACCGATATTTTTAGAAATCCTTATAGAAATTTGATTATAATAATGATTCATGAGAGGTATTTCCACTTTCACCCTCAAATCATAAAGATTCTCCTTGATCTATATCACATACACTAGTAGATGTAATATATTCACGATCAGTTTTAATCACCATGATAGATTCTTATTTCTTACATTGACAACTCACAAAACTATCTCCTAAGATAAGCATTTAACATGATGTAGATATTCTATAATCATAGCCATCTGTCCAATCAATATCTATAAATCTAGACAGATTCAATTTTCTTCTTATCTTGTAAAGAATCCCATATCTCTTTGTAACTATGATATATATGAGAAATATTTTAGAACCAATAATATTTAACTCATTTTGGTCATTTTGATATCTGGTATTAAGACTTATTGCATATAAAATATATTATCTAGAAGCTATGAGATAATGTTGACTCTAAGTCAGCTATATAAATTCTCTTTGTTTTTCACTATCATCTTTATAATATTTAGAAAACTTTAGTCCCACTTTAATGGGTGTAAATACTAGATTTGGTTCTTTCATTACAAAAATCTTCAACAACTCAATATAATTATTCTCTTAGGATAATAAAATAAAACATTATCTTTGCATGACTTGTAACCCCATGAATTATTTCAACTCACCTACCATGGACATCTAAAATAGTTGATTCATTTGATTGGAAAATTCTTTACAAGAATTCTCATATTCACCTGAAAAAGTTATATCATCATAATATACAATTATGGTAAGTGTATTTGTCCTTATTTCATATATATATAAACTATTATCTACTTTTCCATTGATGAATTTTAATTCCTTCAAGCATCCATCAATCCTTGAATACTGGGACCTTGGGGATTTTTAACCCATGAAAATCCTTCTTTAATTTTCATACTATTATGTTATCACTATCAATAAAAAATCAGAAACCTACTTAACATATACCTCTTCTTATTGATCACAATTTCTAAATGAATATTTGACATAAATTTGATAAATTTTACACTTCCTATAGCCAAAAATAAAAATTAACATCCTAATAGCACCCAACCATGCAGCTAGAGGAAGGGTTTCTTCAAAATCAAAACATTCTAAATGGTAGTATCCCTTGAATAAAAGTTTGGATTTCCTCATAATAACCTTTTCCTAATCATTTATCATGTTTCTAAAGACCTACATGTTCCCAATGATTTTTTATCACCATGTTTTGGAAATAGATTAGATATTGAATTATTTTCTGTGTGTATCAGTTCACCATCAATATAATCAATGAACTAATCATATTCAATGGCCTCTATAACTAATTTAGGAACATCTTAAGAGATAAGCGAGGTATTATTTTCAAACATCAAGCTTTTTAGTCTACATAATTGAAGACTATTATCCAATGATATTATTTGTCTCTACATGTTTATTTAAACTCTTTTACTTTTATTATTTATTCTTAATATCCTTATACTCATCATTAATATGATTTGAATCAAATTAAATAATTTATGTCTCAGATTATACTTGTATAACACCTTCTTCAACAAAATTTACCTTGTTGATTTCATCTTCATAATCAAAATTTATAGAAACTAGAGAACTAATTATAGTCCGGTTTTCAGTTATATTTACTTCAAAATATTCAACTAATTTTTTTCATAATTTTATTCTTAAATATTCATCCTTTACCACTTGATAGATATCTAAAGAAATACCATCATCATCCTTTTCTTAAAACTTCTCCAGTTTTTAATTTTTAATATAAATAACACTCGAACTGTAAAACACTTTTAATTGGTCCATAGTGGTATTCCTTTTATATAAAATACAATAGGAAGTCATATTGGAATTTGGTATAACCAACATTTTTTTGAATATAGAAAACATGAACATAACTTATCTCTAATAAAATTTTGTGAGACCATATACAGGAAATAAAGTTCATCTCATTTCAAATAAGTTCTTATTCTTCCTTCCTGTAATTCTATTTTATTAGAATGTATATAGAGTATTATAATGGTGTTTTATTCCATATTTTTCATCATAAGATTAAAATAATATACTACTATAATCCTTACCATTATCAAATACGAATTTCTTAATGCACATCTATTAATATTTCTCAATTATTCTTATTAAGGTTTTAAACATATACAATGCCTCTAAATTGTGGTTTATAAATATTTCAACAGTCATGCTAGTTTTTTCATCAGTAAATATGATGAAATAAATATCACCTTGAGTGTAGTTATTTCCCATGGGTCCACATAAATATGATTTTATCAACTCAAGTGGATTAGTGATCTAAATTTAAACTCTTTTATACCTATGTTGAGTGATTTTTCCATTTTTTCATGTCCCAGAAAATTATTCCATTTATCTTTAAAGGCGAGGTTATTATCTCACCACTCAAACTTTGGAATATTTATCACGATTCTCTAAAAAATATTACCCAAAATTTTATGCCACAATTTATTTACATCATTTGAACTCAAGTAGAATGAATTATTTGACTCTCCAAAATGAAAAATATTTCCACTTTTCTCTCACCAAAAGTAAAAATATTCCCATATTTGAATATATTTATTAGATAAAAGTTTCACATAAAAATTAACTCATTAAAATCATCAAACATATGAATCACACTTAACATATATGTTTTATCCCGTCAATAAATAATCCATCTTTTGATTTCAATTTTTGAGCCTCTATTTTAGCTTTTCTGATGACTTTAATATTTAAAGAGATTCATTGCCAAAATTAAATTCACCACCATTATATTTTTCATTATTTTTAAATATATTTGTATCTCTGATAATGTGTGATGATAATCCACTGCCAAAAATCTATTTATTTCTCCCCCAACTTGATTTGAGATTCACTTCAACAATGGGTGACTTTTTAATCTCGATTCATTATTACTTATTTATTTAATTTGTCACCTATTGTTGTTGACATAGAATAATGATAAAACATTCCTATACATAATGAACTTAAAAATCACATATTACACATATATACTCAATGCCATCAATCCTATTTTTGATAGGAATCACATAAGAGTCTGCATTTACTATGTTTTTTCTCACAGATTTTCTAATTATGTCATATTGTGTGGCCCCCATATATTATGGCCTTATATAATTACAAGGGAGATATATATTATACTATAAAACCTAAGATTTATGATCATATGAACCAAAAAAAACAAAAATATCCCTTAATGTCGTTTCATCCATAAAATTTCTGAGTCCTCCATTGAAAATATTCTCATTGTCTTTGTAATAAATATGTATTCCTTCTCATATGTTTTGAAGATTTTTTATTTTGATAAAATTATAATATTTTTTAGTAGAACAATTATAAATATTTTTATTAATCTTGGTTTTACCATATTAGTATTCATATTCCACAGTGTAAGACGAAACATATTTTACATTTTTTGAAAATAGCAGGTGCATATTTTACATGAGTTGAGGCATGAGGGTTCTGAACATACTAATATGATTTAAAGTTTATATAATAATCTTTCTCAAAATTAATTTTCGTTTTCAAAGAGTATTTTCATATTTAATAAACCTTAATTTATCTTGATTAAGCTCTTCTTCTTGATCACTGACTTTCTTCTCAATTTCTCTATTGATTTTTTACTATACCACTTTCAATATGAGAATATTAATCTCCAAAATATGATCATTTTATACAATAAAAAATCATATTCAAATTTACTCATCTTTCCCAAATATTTATTGACAGATTTAAATTATTTCATGAGTTGATTCCTTTTATCAATACATATATCAAGGTCATTTTTTAGCATGTGCGCCATATAGTTCATATCTTCTACTTATTCTTCTTTACTTGAGTTGTCTTTATTTTTATCAATACGTGACATGAATTTATCATCCCTTATTTCAAATTAATTTTTAGAATCACTAAATAGGGATGTGAGATACTCTTCTTCCATACTCAGCATATTAATTTTCTTTTATCTCTACTCTCTCTTTATACCATCATTTGACTTCTTATTGTCTTCGAAAGACCCTCCTTTTGAATTTATTTAAAATTTATATTTATCATATTATAAAAAAACATAATTTACTTTATTATTAGAAAATATGAAATAAAATTTCCTATACTTCCACACCAGAAGTAGTGTATTGGAATCTTTATTTTGTTTTACTTTCATTTTCATGGTTTTAATTTTTTTGATAAAAAGTCATAAAATTCTTAAAAAATTCACCACTTTCATCATCTTCATCTAAGTCACATGAGGAATAATATTCGTTCTCTTTGATCTTAAATTTATTAATGTATTTAAATTTATTATCCACTTTATATTTCTTCTTGAAAATCAGTTCTTTTCTCTTCTAACAATTCATGAGATTATTTTATTGATCATCAAAGGATATATAATTTTTTTTATAAATCTAAGATATTTTGGTCAAATCCATCTAGAAATATTCTCATTATTTTCTTGACCATAATTGAATCATCTATATTTTTCTTAAAGACTCTTTTATGACAAACTATCTCATTTACCCTAGTAAAATAGTCATCAACGTTTTCTTCTTTATCCATTCTGATATCTTCAAAATTTTCCTTCTTAATTTGAGACATTTTTAATTTTATCTTGATCTTCCCCTCAAACATGTTATTAATCTAGTGTCATATTTCCATAACTCTCTACATCTCTCACGACCCGTCCCATGGGACCCGCTCTGTTACTACCCCATGTCCACCTTCCATAGGCCAGGGGATGAAAACTAGCACCGGAAACGCGTATCCCTAAAACAGGAAGGCATTTACTTTTAACCTGCATAGACACACATTCCAAGAACACAACAAGAAGCAAACATGAAGTAAACTATTGTAGTAAAAGTGTGATGAAAGTAAAGGGGTCGAAATACAAGCCCAACTAAAAAGTACAAGTACAACTGAAAAGTACAAACAAAACTGAAAAGTGAAAAACATCTCCTGGATCGTCTATGGAGAATCCTAACTGAAGGGTAGGTACAACTCACGATCAGTAGTCCCTGTGTCACGTCACACTAAATGGTTCAGCTCTGAGCACCATCCAGTCCTGGCTCCCTCAGCCTCAATCAATGATGTCTGTTGTCTGCACAAGACACAACAAGGTGCGGGCGTAGCCTGTGAAGGGGTGAGTATAATGATACTCAGTAGGGACCTTGAGACCCCTGTAGGTCTCCCATAGTTCCAAAAAGAAAAAAAACCACAATGAAAGACCTCCATCTCAATAAAAAAGTGATAGACACCAACTCTACTTAGGTATATGCCCAAACATATACTTAAGTTATCAAGTTATACTCATCTCATACATGAGGTAAGAATATCAAAAAGGTAACACCATGAAGGTAGACGTATGACACATGTAACACCATGAAGGGAGAAGTACCACATAGGTTACACCATGAAGACAACACCATGAAGGTATAAGTACCACACAGGTAACACTACGAAGATAGAAGTACCACACATGTAACACCACTAAGACCACATCATGAAGGTAGAAGTGCCACATAGGTAACACCATGAAGGTAGAAGTACCACACAGTTAACACCACGAAGATAGAAGTACCACATAGGTAAAATAATCAACTCAAAAACTGGTATAACTTAATTACAGAAGTACAATTGATTTTTCATAAGCAAGATCATCTAATTCTGTTAAGATGCATTGCTTCTGACCAACACATGATCGATAGGTAATAACCCCCGCTAACCCACATAAGATCTGACCTACCCAGGATCAGTGTGTGTTAACCTACATAGGATCACTGAGCACTGACCCACACAAGATTTGAAAGATGATGACCCACACAGGATCCTTATATGCTAACCCAATTAGGATCAATGTTCTTTCATCACGTTACATCCAGCAATAGGATTCATCTCACCCTGTGTGCTAGAGTTCCATAGAATCCGCCCCTCGATATATCAGTCAAATCACAACCACCACTAAGCTTCACAAAGGATAAACCCAAAGGACTGCCATGTCTTAAGGGTTCCAACGAGACAAATAGTGCGTCAATTGGATGCCCAATCTATGAGTTATATGTGTTTTAGTTCTGAGGGCTCAGTTGGATTTCGGTTCAATCCAACCCGAACTTACTCCAACTTTACGCAAAACTCAAGTAGAGTATAAAAAAGGACTGTATTTCATTAATGGTCCTAGCCCCATAGATGTTTGATCAAACAAACGCCCAGATCTCATGTTATAGCCCTATAAGCGGAACTGGGCTTGGTTGGGTTTGAGCCTGTTCTGACCCGGTCTGGGCCGAATCGACCTAGTTCAGGTCAAATGAACCTTGTCTAGCTCCAACCCGGTTGGGATGGACCATGGAGGGCGCACCCACTGGGCCTTGGTCTAACCCGACCCGCAAGGGGGGTGCGGCCCGACCAACAATGGGGTGACCCACTGGGCTCACGCGGCCCGCTGGGTTCGTGCAGACTGACCTACGTAGGCACGTACCTCTAGACACACATGGCCCGACCCGCGGTGGGGCATGGCCCTATGGTCTTGAGTGGCCTGACCTGCCTTGGGGTGCGGCCTTTTGGGCATGCGCGGCCCAGCTGGAGTTGGGCCCACCCTAACCGACATGAGGGGTGAGACCCCGGGTCTTCCCGAACATCCAAGAGGCCGCTCGGCTTGTGAAATGGTGGTGTCACGTGGGTGCCACCCAGTTTCCATGGAACCCACAGGAGGCACTAGTTCCTCCACCATCATGGCTTCTAACCGCGACCTCCTCTAGTGGCACATGATAGAACATCGCCCCACCTTCGTCTGTGGCCAGCCAGTGCTGGCCGCCACTTCCCAGTACGACATCGTCGCGCCCCCCTTCTCCGGCAGCGCGTGATGGCGCATCACCACTCCTCCGTGGCCAACCATTGATGTCACCCACCGCAGCAACAACCACGACCATCTTTGCTAGCAACACACGACGACACACCGTTATCTCCTCCATGGCCAGCCATTGCTGGTCGCCACCATCATCTGGCATTCCAGGTTTCGTCCAATACAAATTAAAATCCCCACGAAGAACACATCTATTCCAACAAAATTCAGACAGTTAGGTCCTTGTTTTTTTGTCCCGTTCCCTCCACGCTATCTTGGTAACATGAGGGAGATAAATAATTCAATAATCTCTAGGAATTTAAAACAAGACAAATACTTACCTCAAGAACGATGGAGAGTTCCCGCAATTGAGCAAGTTGGTCGAAGATCGTTGTCCCCGTAACAAGACACCAACTTTGCTGCTCATGAATCGTTCTTCGGTTCGTGATTCAGCATCACCCATCACCACCTACTGGAACTAGATTTTTCCTCTAATGTTGGCATCATGACACTTTATCAACACTTCTTTGCTTGGTGAAGCCGTTACATTACCTCTACCCAAGCTCCATATAAATACGAGAGGTGGAGGGTGTGCAACGCTCATAAAATTAATGAGGGTTCATTTAATCGGAACCTTCCTAAATTTTAATGATTCTATTACATATGATTTGAAGGGTCAAGCCGTTTAATGGCTTGAAACGCTGTTGGTACTACGTTGTCACTTGTTCGTTGGAAGAAAAAGAAAGAAATAAATAAAATAACAAAGTTATTTTATTATTCTTTTAAAAAGTCAAAAATCTAACCTTTTCTCCAGACCTACTACGGTCGAAGTGAAGTCTCTCTTAAGTGAATACCAGAGTTGTGGATTCAACAGTGACCTTAGTTTTTTAATCTGAGCACCGGTTCAAAAGTTATAAAAAAACACTCGTGTGTTTACTGAATGCACAAAAAAAGTTAATAAATTCATTCTGGGCACATCAGTCCTCGGAATCACACGCTTTCAATTTTGGCAGACTCATAATAATTCCATATAATTAAAAAAATTAAATGGGGGAATCCAGGTTTTTATATTCTCCCCACATTAGGGATTTTCATCCCTGAAAGCCACAATATAGACTAAGAAAACAAATGGGGGGTACTGAGCACAAATCTGAGCCTCCCTCTCCCAAGTGCTCTTCTGGGGGTTTCTGTGCAGCCAGCAAACATGCACTGGAGGTATCGACTACCCACAAAGGAATAACTCCTGTCGATCCTAAATCTCTAATAGAACCTCCATAAATGTGTCCCCATCATCAAAGTCTAGGTCACCGTGGTCGATGATGTGAGATGGGTCATGCACGTTTCTCCTCAGCTGGGATACGTAGAAGATGTCGTGCACCCTATCCAACTACGGTGAATTTTCCAAGTGCTATTCCACATCACCTATCCTCTGATTTATCATAAATGGTCTGATAAACCATGGTGATTACATTCCACTTTAGCCAAATATCCATAAACCTCGTCGAGGTGAGACCCGTAGGAAGACATGGTCTCCCTCCTCAAACTCCAAAGGTCTCTGCCTCTTGTCAGCATAGGAATTTTGTCTGCTCTGTGCAGTCTTCATCTACTCCTGGATTATCTGCACCTTCTCAGTGGTAGCCTGTACCAACTCTGGACCCATAAGTGCTGAATCCCCTGGGTCTGTCTAGCATAGAGGTGATCTTCATGGTCGACTGTAGAAGGCCTAAAATGGTGCCATACCGATGGTGGAGTGATAACTGTTATTGTATGTGAACTACACAAAGGGAAAGTGATCCTCCCAACTACGGCCAAAATCTAGGAAGCATGCTCGAAGCATGTACTATAACGTTTGAATGGTCCACTCCGTCTGACCATCCATCTGAGGATGAAAGGCTATGCTTAAATGTAACTGAGTCCCGAATGCCTCCTGCAATCCCTTCCATAACCAGTATGTAAAACATGTGTCATGGTAAGATATGATTGTTAATGGAACCCCATCAAGTCGCACAATCTTCTACACATAGAGGCGTCTCAAGCCCTCTATTGATCCCTACTCTCAGATAGGTAGGAAGTAGGGTGACTTGGTCAGTCAGTCAATGATCACCCAGATGGAATCATGTCCCCTGAACGCACGTAGAATCCCTATCATAAATTCCATGGAGATTCCATCCGACTTCCACTCCATTACCTCTAGTGGCTATGCTAATCCTGTTGGAACCTGATACTCAGCCTTCACTTGCTGGGAAGTGAGGAATCCTGAAACAAACTCTGCCACTTCCTTCTTCATCCCTAGCCACCAATGCTGACGTAAGAGGTCCTGATACATCTTCACCACACCAGGATATACCACCATAGGGGACATATGGAACTCCCTCAACACCTCCTCTTGTAGCGTCACTGGTACCATGGTACGTCCTCTGAAGAAAATTTCATTCTCACCACCTTCATAAAATCCATCAGGTGACTGTCCTGAGGATATCTGAGCACGTCAATCCTCGTAGTAAATTTCCACAAGCTGTGCCTCCTAAAATTACTAAAGGAGTGGGGAAGTGACTATCATAGATAGGAGTTAAGATGATCCATCTCTATCCATGAAGGATATCTGCATCGTGGCTAGATGCTCTATCGCCTCACACAACAATTGTAGACCAGATCTCCTACTGAGTGCATATGCTACTGTGTTCCCCTTGGCATAAGTATAGACTATCTCAAATTCATAGTCCTGGAGGAACTCTAGCCATTTCAACTATCTCAGGTTCAGGTCCTTCTGATAGAAGATATACTTGAGACTCTTGTGATCATAGTAGATAGTAAAATGTTTTCCCATCAAGTAATGTCGCCACATATTCAAGGCGAAGACCACTTCTGCTAACTTCAGGTCATGGGTAGCATAGTTCTGCTTATGCCATCTTAGCTTTCATGAACCATAAGAGATCACTACTCAATACTGCATCAAGACACATCCAATTATGGTCCCTGATGCGTCGCAGTATACTACATACCCAATGCCCACTTTTGGTAGACTCAAGATGGGGGCACTCATCAGTCTCTACCTTAGCTCTTGAAAACTCTGCTAGCATATCTCTGTCCATACGAAGGGATGTCCCTTCTTCGTCATCACTGAAAAGGGTGACAAAAACCTTGGAAAACGCAAGCAAAAATATATGGTAGTATCCAACCAACCCCAAGAAACTCCGCACCTCGGTCACACTCCTGGGTGGCTCCCATGCAAGTACAACCGCTATCTTCACTGGATCCACTGCAACTCCAGCCCCCGAGATACCGTGTCCCAGAAAGTGGACCTCTCATATCCAGAAATGTCACTTCGAGAGATTACCATAAATCTGGTGATCTCAGAGTGTATCTAGAACTATATGCAGATGATAAGAATGCTCCTCCTCTGTCGCTGAGTATATCAGGATGTCATCGATGAAGACCACCACAAAGAAATCGAGGTATGACTGTAAGATCCTGTTCATGAGTCCCATGAACACTAATGGGGAATTAGTCTTTCCAAATGGAATAACCAAGAACTCATAATGGCCATACCGACATCTGATGGCCATATTTTTCACATCCTCATCTTGTACCCTGAGTTGATGGACATCTTACTGAATGGAATAACCAAGACACAGACATCTCCTCTGCCACATCCACTTGTTGCATACAGACCTCCTTGATTGAATATCTACCTATGCCTCAAGGGTCCCTTGACCATTTTTTGGTCTTCCGTATGGTGGGTCGAGCAGTCATGATTCATGTGATCCTGCCCACTGCACGAGTAGCACTGCCTACTCTTAAACTGTCCTCCTCTATCTTGTGAGCACTACACCACCAACCCTGTATCCTGAGGTCATCCATTAGAAGGTCTGGCCCACTTGGGCTCCTACATCATCCATCTACTACCTGCTGCATATGACTCTACTACCTAACATCCGGTGGTGGATCTTGCTGTCAGTGCCTGCTCGGCTATGATGCTCTCCACCAAAAGTGTTCGCTCTAGTACTCCAGCCTACGTCGGTATGTTGAGCGATATCATAGATGCTTTGATCTCCCGCTAGAGACCTTGATCAAAGGTTCAAGACCTAAATAAAGGGTCTTGTACCATGTCGGTTGAGTATCAGGGGAGATCAGTGAACCTCACAAAGTACTAGGCCACAACCATGCTTCCCTGCTGTAAGTGTAGTAGCTCTTGTATACTCACTAATAGTAGAGTTGATGGGATGAACTCTTCCCCTAAAAGTCCTTCAAAGTCCTCCCAGATGAGGGTCACCTCATCATGTAACTAGGGTTTTAGACTCCACCATTTTCCATCTACTCCTTGGAACAGTCTGGCAGCTAGTATCACCATCAGATCAGCTGGTGTCCCAACTAAGTGAAAAAAATAGGCCACAACCTGCATCCAGTCCTCAGCCGCCTACGTATCCATCTCACCTCAGAACCTCAAAGGCCTCTGCCACTGGAACTCATGAAATGCGATCATTCGGCGTTTATACTCTACTGGTGGGGATGGTGGGAACTTATGCCCTATAGGTAGTGGTGCTGTTGGAACACCACTCGAAGGTGCTAATGCTGTAAGAGGGCCCTGCACCGAGGCTTCATTGCTCGGTGGTCCTTCATTGTGTACTCTCTTAGGAATCCCGGTTGGCTATCTATGTGGTGGAATCCTAAAAGAAAACAGGTGCACCACGGTCAATAAGTTATACCTGGTGAGATGACTCAAAGAGATCACAAGAAAAACTTTTCAAAAACACACACTATCAGTGTTTTCGTACTTTGAGTTGGAAATCAGAATTCAGGGTCCTGGTGTATGGATACATCGGCCGCCGCACCAACACTGGATTCCCCAAACTGAAAACCACACTCATAACAGTTAACACTATTTCGACATAGAAAAGATCAGAGTATTAGTTCTACAATAGAACTAAATCTGCTAATACCACGTTTTAATAACCCATCCCCCAGGGCCCATGCCGTGACTACCCCAAGCCCACCTTCCATAGGCCAGGGACTGGAGACTAGAACTAGAAAGGCGTATCCCTAAAATGGGAACATGATACCTTTTATCCTGTATAGACACATAGTCCAAGAACACAACAAGAAGCAACCATGAATTAAATTGTTGTAGTAAAAGTGTGCTGAAAGTAAAGGGGCCGAAATACTAGCCCAACTAAAAAGTACAAGTACAACTGAAAAAGATCAAACACAACTGAAAAGTGAAAAAAAAACTTCTGGATCATCCACCAAGGATCCTACCTAAATGGTAGGTACATCTCACGATCATTAGTCCATGTGTCACGTCCCACCAAATGGTCCACCTCCGAGCACCGTCTAGTCCTGGCTCCCTCATCCTCAATCACGGAGGTCCGTCATCTTCATAAGACACAATAAGGTGTAGGCATAGCCCTTCCAGGGGTGAGTATAATGATACTTAGTAGGGACCCCGAGACCCCCGTAGGTCTCCCAGAGTTCCACAAAGGAAAAACCAAAAAGCAAGACCTACATCTAAAGCACGAAGTGATAGACAAAAACTCTACTTAGGTATATACCCATACATATACGTAAGTTATCAAGGTATACTCATATCATACATGAGGGAAGAATACCACAAAGGTAACACCATTAAGGTAGAAGTACCACATAGGTAACACCACGAAGATAGAAGTACCACATAGGTAACACCAAGAATACAGCACCACAAAGGTAGAAGTACCACACAGGTAACACCACAAAGCTAGAAGTACCACACATGTAACCCCACGAAGACAACACCATGAACGTTGATGTACAACACAGGTAACACCACGAAGACAACACCACAAAGGTAGAAGTGCCACACAGGTAACACCATAATGATAGTAGTAGAACATTGGTAAAAGACTCAAATCAAAATCAGGTATAACTTAAGTACAGAAGTATAGATGATTAGTCATAAACTAGATCATATTATTCTATTAAGAGGCACTATTTATGACCCACACATGATTGATAGGTAATAACCCCCATTGAACCACACAGGATCTGACCCACACATGATTGGTGTGAACTTAACCACATAGGATAACTAAGAACTAACCCACACAGGATCTGATATATGTTTACCCACACAAGATCATTAGATGCTGAACCACTTAGGATCAATGTTCTTTCTTCACGTTATAGCCAGCCATAGGATTCCATGCACCAGGTGCGCCCAAGTTCCTTAGAATATGCCCCTCGAGATATCAATAATACCTCGACTACCACTAAGCTCCAAAAAAGAGTAACCCAAAGGACCGCCATGTCTTAAGGGTTCCAACGCGACAGACGGTGCGTCAATCATACGCCCATTCTGTGAGTTATAAACATTTTAGTTCTGAGGGCCTGGTTAGATTTGGGTTCGATCCAACCTGTCCATACTCCAACTATCCCCAAAACTCAAGTGGAATATAGAAAAAGGACTTTCTTTCTCCAAGGGTCCCATCACTGTTGACGGTTCATCAAACGGATGCCCAGATCTCAAGTTATAACCCTTTAAGTGGAACTAGGCCTGGTTGGGTGTGGTTCTGGTCTGACCTGATCAGACCGACCCAACCCAACCATGATTGGGCCCACCCAACATGGTTTGGGTCAACCAAAACTGGTCTGGGTCTGACCCGGCGGGGTGGGGCTGCAGTGGTCTTGGCTCACTAGGCTGCGTTTCGGCCAGGCACGGAATGGGGGCACAGATCGGCCCGTAAGGGGGAGACCTGCTGGCCTTGCGCGGCCTGGCCTATAGAGGCACAACCCAAAGGGCTCACGTGATCCTGCCCGTGTAGATGCGTCCCACTTAGCATGCACGACCTGAACTGCGGTGGGGTGTGGCGCGCTGGACTCATGTGGCCCGACCTGTTGTGGGACGCCGCCCGGTTGGAGTGGGGCCTGCCCTAGCCGACACGGGGGGTGAGACCCCCGGTCTTCCCGAACATCCAAGAGGCCGTTCAGCTTGTGAAATTATGACCTCATGTGGGCACCGCCTGATCACCGCGGATCCTGCAGGAGGCGCAGGTTTCTCCACCGCCGCGACTTCGAGCTACGACCTCCTCTAGGGGCACGCGACGGTGCACTTCCTTGCCTCCATCCACAGCCGGCCAGTGCTGGCCGCCACTGCCCACCACAACATCGCCAGGAACCCCTTCTTTAGGGATGCACAACGACATGCGACCACTCCTTTGCAGTCGGCCATTGCTGGCTGCCACCGTCACCCGCCGTGGATACGGCCGCGATCTTCTTCACTGACAGCGCATTATGGCGCACCGCTATCTCCTCCATGGCCGGTCGTTATTGGACACCGTCGTCATCCAACGTTCTGGGTTCTATCCAACCCGAATTAAAATGTTCGTTAAGAACACATCAATTCAAACAAAAGGTGGAGGGTTCAGTCCTTATTCATTTGGCCTCCCCCTCCGCGTTGGCTTGGTAAAATGAGGGAGATAAAGAATTACACAATCTCTTTGAATTTAAAACAAGATAAATCCCTTCCTCAGGAATGATGGAGAGAACCCGCGATTGAGGAAGTGGGTTGGTGTTTGTCTTCCCCACGATAAGATGCCAACATTACTGCTCAAGCATCGTCCTTCAGTTTGTGATTCAGCATCACCTATCACCGACCGCTGGAATCGTCTTCATCCTCCAAGGTTGGCATCACAACACATTATCAACACTTCGTTTCTTGGTGAAGTCATGCCATTACCTCTCCCGAAGCTCTATATAAATAGGAGAGGGGTAGGGTGTGCAACACTCATAGAATTTATTAGGGTTCTTTTAATAAGAACCTTCCTAAATTATAACAATACTGTTACATTGGATTTGAAGGGTCAATCCATTTAATATCTTAACACGCCGTTGGACCCATACTTCCAATTTTCCACTGGATTAAAAGAAAGAAAGAAATAAAATAACAAAGTTATTTTATTATTATTTTAAAAATCCAACATCTAACATTTTTTCTATACTTACTAAGATCGATGTGAAGTCTCCCTTAAGAGAATACCAGCACTACAGATTCAATGGTGCACTTAGATTTTTAATCTGAGCACCAGTTCAAAAGATAGAAAACACCTCTCATGTGTTAACTGAATGCACCTTAAAAAATGTTCATAAATTTATTCCAACCACACCATGACTTAGAATCATGCGCCGTCAATTTTCACAGACTTGTAATAATTCCGTATAATTAAAAAAAATTTACATGGAAAATTTGTGTCTTTACAATATCCTCACCAACTTGTTTTATAACTTGTTATATAAGGATGATAATATTTAATATAATGTTTTCCCACCTATATCAATGTTCCTCTTATCGACAAATATCCTAGAAGCATCCCTTTCAATTGGTGGTTAGTATATATTGAAAAAATCACTCACTTAAAGATCATGTGATAGCAGAAATCATAACATTCAAAAAATTCAACCATATTTTTCCCTATTAAAAAAGAGAACCCCTCTTCTATTCACAAAATGATAATCCTCCATAACATACATTAAAAGAGTATGATATTAATGGTATTAAGGCTCTGATACCACTTTAAGTGTCTGGATCTGTTAGTGTACCACTAAGAGCGGGTTGAATTATTGGAGATTATTTTTTAAAAAACATCCCTTTGAATTAAACAATTATAACCTATTAAAATTAATGATCCACTCTCAATGGACATTACACACTCGTATACAGGTATATGAAGAAAAAAGTTGCAAATCATAATATTAGCAAGGTTCTTCCTCAATGTGAGTGAATAATACTTTCTGGGTTTTATTCAAGTTCTAACACCTAGATTATCACTAATATAGTAGGGATTACAATAAAGGGTTATTGTACATCCTTGACTCTTGATGATATATTAATCATTTATTATAATGTAAGGGAAGGTGCAATCGTTGAACTTGTGATGAAATAACATATTAATTTAATGGTTAATCCCGATACCACCAGCATTGAAAATTTTCACTTCCATCTTTGATGAAATAGATCTTTAGAGATCTTTGAGATTCTTTTGCATCAAATATCATATAGTTTTTTAAATTATTCTTGACTAATAGAATGAAATAATGTTATAAAATGAATTCCATCCACTTATTTCCTTCTTAGGATGATATATTCATGCATGAGAGTATCCATTCATAAACTAACCTCCTTCCACCTCAGAAGAAAGTTTCTAATTGATCAACAGAAGATTCATCTTGCCTTATCTTCCTCCTTGATCCAAATTTAATTTGATATAAAATATTTTTCAATACAAAGGAGTATTAGTATCTCTCTATTATTAAACTAATTCACATTATTCATTAGTCCTATTTTTATAATCAAAAATAAATTTCAATAATTGGTATAGATTTTTTTTTGTAAATACCAACTCCTTTCTGAATTATAAATTACTGATAGAATTTGAATTTTTTGAAATCAAGATCAGGGTCTATTTAAAATTATGATATTCTTATTAGAATTGTGAGATTTTGATAATCCCATGTTAATTTTTTTATATGGTATGGGGTTTGATATGTTCCTTAGGTTCTTAGGTATGTAACAATAGAATCATATTATGTTTTAAAAGTTTTAGATGATTTATTCCCTATTACACAGTTTTCTATGCATGGTTTTGGGGAAACCATGCAATACTTTAAGCATGAGGAGGTTTATAATTTATTTGTAAAAGTTCATAATTGGTGTGAATGGTTAGAACATGGTTATGGGTTAACAATGTGGATTCCAATGTAAACTATGCAGGTTGAAATTTTATTGGGTCTTGGGGCACTATTTGGATACTGTTGTAAATTAGAAATTTATAATCTAAAATTAGAGTTGTATAGGGTTTTACACCATTGTATCATGGTTTTTCTAACCATGTCTCCCAACCATAAAAGGGAGGTGGCCTTGTATAGTGAAGGCCTCATGGTCGGTGAGTGGTTTGGCCAACCATTTTACTCTTTAAGAGTGTGAGAATGACTATTTTTCCCTCTCATATTCTTATGAGGGTATCCCCTCACCTTTCTCCCCCTCACACATGATGAGATAGATGGAACCCCTCCCTTTATCCTCTTCGATTCACCCTCAGTTTAGGGTTATTTAAATATGTTATTTGGTGATTCTTTTTCGTTATCTCTTTATGTTTTCCTCTATTGTTGGTTTCTTAATAATATTTTTCTCTAGATTAAGGTTTCATTGTTGATTCCACTGTTTCATGGTGGAATCAGTTGATAATAATGGGGATTTCATATTGTGTTTCTAGAGAATGTATTTAAAATATATCTCATTGAATATCTATTGAGGTACATCATCAAATGATTTTTTCTAAAGATACATCTTAAAATAAATTACATTTACTGTAGAATTGATGATAATTGTTAGGAATTTTGGGTGTGTGTGTGTGTGCTAGAAGCATGACATGGGACACTGAAATACCATTGGTCATAGTTTTAACATGAGGAGATGAAATAGTGAGTAATTAAGAAATTATGAATAATTGATTGAATTGTTTAATTATTTATAAAAAATTTTAATTAATTATTGGTATATTGTGGTTTAGGTAAGTTTAAATGTAGAGAGTGGCATGCACCTTATGGCATGATAGTTTGTCAAGTGTTTATGGATCTATGTTTTTTCATGTGGTTATGAAATTTTAATTAAATTTTGGATTTAATTTTAAATTGTTAAAAATGAATGGAATAATTAATAATAAAATTTTTATCACTATTTATTGGACCATCTACCTTGTGATAGGTGCCCAAGATGTTGACGTGAGCTTGGATGGGTCTTAATAAGGATGGTTGAGCATTATTTTAAAAATGGAATAGATTCGTACATGAGATGGGTAGTCCCTATGCGTTACCCTTTGGTTTATTCTTTTGATACATGAAATGTGATGTGTAGAATCACCACTAAGGGTGGTTAATCCTTTTTATTAAATTAATTGTCTGAATTAAAATTAAATTGCTTTGTAAGGAATGAACAATGTATCGAGGCCACAATTAAAATTTTATACTAGATTTATGCCACCATCACTGAGGGTTTAGGCCTCTTTTACAAATGTATTCTTTGAGATGTGTTTACCTTGAGGGGTGTAAAATAAATAAAATGGAAATAACAAAATGTAGTGGACCTAGTGATAGGTTCCCTTAATTACCACTAGGTAGAGGTGGGTGATGAATTGAGATGAATGGTGTAGGGACCAGCCAAGTAAAAACCATGGCATACCTTAAGGCCTTTAGGTTAGTTGAGATAATTGTGGGGTGAGCATTACTCCCCCGTTGAGATGTGATTACTCTAGGTAGGTGGACCCTATAGAAATTGGTGGTCATATTGGGTGTGATTACCGACCAAGTTATGACTTGGGAGGTGAGACATGATTTTTTCCATCTCATGAGTTTGAGATAATGGATCCTAGGTAGGTTTTCCAAATTGTGATGTGACCAAGGGGAACTCGATGGGTTCCATGGTGATATTTTTACCTAGAGTGGGTGTGAGAAGGAATGTGCAGTGATGATTATGGGTATCACCTTAGAACATGAATTCTCTATGTGAGGATGGTAAGTCTATATTGGATAATGATTGGTTTTGCAATTTAGAGGAAGACCACATATTATGGGATGTGATAAGACAAAAGGCCAACCACACCAAGATATGATGTATGACATTATTCAGTTGGGATTCATGACCTACCAATATAAATATTGACATATATTGGATTCAGTGGATTTTTACCTTTTATCTTGTCCTTTTTGATTGATATCAATTTATAATGCCCTGAAAAAGGTCCTTGGATTTAGATGAGACATGATTTGTTGTTCCCTGGACACTATCCTTGGATTTGGATGTTATATGGTTTGAAATAAGTTGTACATGGTCCTTGTATTTGAATGGGACATGTATTGGAATGTATTGGACATGCTCATTGGATTTATATGTGATACAGTTTGGATTTTCATAAACTTATTATTAGGAATTAAGGGTAGGGGATGTGACAGTCCTAGGTGGAATCCATATATAATTTGGATTACCATGGAGATGATCTATGTACCAGATATTGAGAATGATAATAATGGATTTTATAGTACTTTCTACTTGAAAATGGTTATAATTTTGATATTGGTTGTCCTGGCTGCATGAGATGACTAGAGACACTTTGACACTGGCTGATGTAGGTTTAGTTCAATCCCAAATTTCCCATTATAACATGAGGATCAAATATGTGTACTTATTTATGCTACCTCACTATATTTATTTATTCATTTAAACATATAACATCTGTAAACTACACATACTGGTAATATATGATATTATGTTAGTGATTCCCTACTGATTTTTATTTATCACCCGCTCAAGAATCTATGGAATGTTAATACCCAAGAATCCTTAATTGTTTATAGGTTCAGGTTGGGAAGAGGCCCTATATTATAGGATTGAGTGGGAAATATCACATGAGATTAGAGACTGGGATGAGGTGTGGATTGAAGATGGTAGTAGAGCCTTATTATCTCTTATTATTTTATTTTTCGTGAATATGTGATCATACAGATGAGCAATCAGTTGTTTTGTACTGGAATGAATGTGATTCTGCAAGGGAAATTGCTTCCACATTCGTTATTTATTATTTATAGTTGTTTTTTTTGTTATTTTCACATACTCTATTGGATGATTATTTATTTTTGATGACATTTGTTTATTTTTATTTGTTATTACGAACTCTAATATAAGGTTATACTCTCCCCATAGTGATTCCCTAGAACCCTGATGTAAGTTGTAAGCCCTAGTGTGTGAGGAGGCATGCCCTCGAGGCCTCTTTTATAATGGAATTTGGTGGATCCACCCAAAGTCCAAGGCTAGAGTCAAGAAATACACCAAAGAAACCATATAGAAGGAAGTTAATGTTGTAACAACATAAAACTTCATATGGATTGTTATTATATAATATATTCCATTTATAATGGAATCTTTGATCAAGAAGGTTGCATAATGGTGTCATCAACCTTTTTTATCGATGTCTATTTCTTTGACTTCCAATAAATAAACACGCCCACCAAACCACATGTCCTTGGATTTATTTATGTTCTTTCATTCCCATAAATGGTCTTGTGATATCATCTTACATTAAATAAAATAAGGGAGAAATTTTTTCTTGTATTATTCATTAATGTAATGTTACTAGTGACATGCCCAATATATCCTACTTCACCATGAACATATATCATCATAGTTTTCATCAATACATCATAGTACATGACTTTTAATATCCATAAATAATAAAATTAACATCTATGGGTCAATACACATGTCCAAAGATAAGAGAATCTAATGAAACATATAAATATTTATTTCCTACTAGAGGATCTCATTTCCATAATCTCATGAATTGTAAATTTCCAGGGGCTTACAAAATTAGAAACTGCATCAAGGTCTTATGAGTATCCACCATCATTATCTTGTATCATTTGTATCCCATAAAATTATATCATTGGGCTATATAACATATATATTTAAGAAGACTATCATGGAACTTTTAGGTTCTTATTATAAAGGGGAAGTGGTATGACCTTTCAGTGTGAGAAATACTCTTAGGACATTATCACATACTATATCCTAGAGAATAACAACAATGATGTGATAAGAACATTATTAATATTCAAAATAAATAAATATAGGTAATCACAAAGTACATATAAAATGGGTTTAGGTCACCAACTCCAATAAGATTCCACATTCACTAGAGTTAATGGTTAATAACCTCCAGTCCACTAGCTCTCATTGGTACTCATGCTTCTACTGAGATAAGCACTTAGTCAAGGGGTCACTATAGTTTCTTCTGAAGAATTTTTTTTTCACCACAACTTCACCCCTCTAGAAAAAATCCCTCAAGAGGTGATACTTATATATTATGTGATTTATTTGTCTGTGTGAGCATGGATCGTTTATAATAACCATAATGGAATTATTATAACAATATAATGTTATAGGGTATCTAATTGTAGGAACCAAATCAAGATCTTGGGAAAATTTGTGAATCCAAATAGCTTCAATGGCTATGTCAGAAGTTGTTATATATTTTCACTTCATTGTAGAGTCAGTGATAAATATCATCTTTGAGCTCTTCTAGATCACATCTCCTAAAATGATATCAAATAAATATCCAGGTTTTGATTTCATATTAATTAGTTTTTTTTTGAAATCTAGCATCACTATAACCCCTAATGACCAGCTCCTTATCTCCTCCATACACTAGGAACATTAACTTAGTTCTTCTCATATACTTTAGGATATCCTTAAAAACAAACTAATTTATTTTACCTGGACAATCTTGATATCCTTCTACATTGTTTAGGTTGTAGGAAACATCAATACAAGTACATAACATGTCATACATGATTGATATTATTAAAAACGTTTTTGAGATATTACTCACCCACTCGTTCTCTCCTCTTGTGACTAATGTCACATTTACATGGTGAGATGTATACCATGTGATGTTAGAACAAATAAAATCACAGATTATTCCATACTGAATATTTTTTATTGTTGGTCAATGTATGTACCTTGATGTAGTCCATGAATCCTCTAGGATCTATCAATAATGTTCTTGATCCCTGAAATGTAGGTTACTTCGCCTATGTCCTTCAAAGAGAGGAACTTTTTTAATAAGACCGTAACTAACTATAAGACCGGTAAATCATTTTTAATAAGTTATATTATGTATAAATATACTACTTGGATAATGACCACATTCCTAGTAAACCACTTGAAATAACATGGCTCATATTCATTCTTAATGAATCTAAATTATTTCATATTTTCATCAAACCAAATGATCCATGGCCTAGATTCATTCTTCATTCCACAAATGGATCTCTATAACTTACATAACTTTTTTAATTTCATGGGATTAAAATACCATATAGTTGTTTCATATAGAAATATTTATAAAGTTCCAATTAAGGAAAGCTATTTTTACATCTATCTAGAAAATTTCATATTCATGGTAAGCTACTACAATAATAGTTTTTTATTTAAACATAGAAAATAGAGAAAAGGTTTCATCATCATCAATGTCTTGATGTTGTTTAAACCCTTTATCCATTAGTTGTGACTTTTTGGTATTTACTTTAACTTTTATGTCATGTTTTATCTTGGATAACCATTTACACGCAATAGGATTTACATCAATAGGTAGGTCAAACAAAAACCAAGCATGGTTCTGATACATGGAATCCATCTCAGGAATCATAGCCTATTTATATCTTATAGACTCTGAGATATAAACTTCGTCTTTATCGAAGAGAGGTTCATTATTGTCAATAATTAACAAGAAACCATATTTAGTGACTATAAAACCATGTATTTGTTGTTATATTTCTTCTATATTTCTCCTATATAGTATTTTTTTCAAGAACAAAATCTTACATGGGGACCTATACAATCCATTCATGTACCAACTGTTTATTATCTTGAGCATCTACTTCATCAAAGTAAATATTTCTCTCAATATCCTTCTTATGGTTGTTCCCCCTCTCAATAAAAACTCATTTTCTTGTAACAATCACATTCTTGTGTGGGGAATTGTATAGATACTATTCTCTTATTTCCATGTGACACCCTATAAATATACACTTCATGCCTCAAGGTATTAGTTTGTTTCCTGAGATATCCTTAACAAACACATCACATCCCCATTCACGAGTGTATGAACACACATATATATCTCAAAACATTACATCATATGGTATTTTTTATTTCCATAGTTGGTACATGGTGTATAATGTGTGATACAACATGAAATTAATATCCCCAAAAGGATAATGGAAGATCTACACGAATCATCATCAACCATACCATGTCATGCAAGGTATGGTCCCCCCTTTCACTAACACCATTCCACTACTGTTTATAAGGTATTATGAGTTGAGATAGAACCTTGAAATCTTGTAGAATGTAAACAAACTCATGGTTATGTTATTCACCACCTAAATTGAATCAAATATTCTTTATATTCTTAACAATTTGTCTCTTTAATTTATTCTTGAATTATTTGAATTTCTTAAAATACTCAAACATATACCTAATCAAGTAGATAATGTCATATCTATATAATTCATCAGTAAACGTTATGATGTAAGAATAAAAACCTTATGATTATGTTGGAAATGGTAGACACATAGCAGTGTTCTGCAATCCTAGATGTTCCGTGGCCCTTTCACCTTATCCATTTAATGGTGATTTTTTTATTTTTCTATACAAACAAGCATGTCATATTTCATGTGGTATTATCTCAAAAGAGTATAAATAACTATTTTGATTGAGATTATTTATATGCTTACTATTTATGTGACTATTAAATTCATACCAAAAATAAGTGTTATATGAGTCATGTGAACATGATTTTTTATCTATTTCCAATACATAGTTTTCACAATTTAATACATAAATACTGATATATAGTTGTGATATACTATAAAAAATGTTGCCTTGGAAAAATAAGCATTCATTATTTCGAAATTTTAAAATAAATCCATCCATGTTTAGAAAATAATAGAGGAAGTGTTCTTAGTAACACTTGGCCCAAAATAAAAATTATTTAAAACCAAAATCTTTATTGTTGACATTGGAAGGTGGTTGTCTTCTATATCCATAATAGAAATTCGTGCTCTATTGGCTGCTTGAAGATCCACCTATCTGTAAATCTCTCAAAATATACTTGGATACTATATTTGGATATAGATGATACCACCAAATGTTGTATCTAATACCCATATATATAGATATAGAAATGTTACACTTGATAATGAATGCAACTTTATCTTCCACTTACTTTTTGGTGTAGTTATTCTTCCAGCTTCACAACCTTCCATACACAAAACATACTACTTCTCTTTTCTATGCCTACCTTTGGAACTACATGTTCATGGAAGGAAAATTCCTAGGATATTTAGACTTATTATGAGTCTTAGGACCCTTATAAATGTATTTGTTTTATTTTTCACCATAAGGACCATGTGTTTTTTACACCCCTTGTCCATGTCGACTTAGAGGATGAGAGTAAAAAGTTTCAAAAGAGTCATCCAGTTATTTATCATGTTGTAATTGATAATAAAAATAAAAAAGGACTTTGGTAGTGAAGAATAATAATATAGGTGTATAGATAATGAGGTAATTTAATTCCCATTTTGTCTAAGTGCTCTATGTAGCCAATCATCATAACTACATGGTCCAATAGGTGATGAATCTCCAATATTGCAAATAAATAGTCTATTGGTGGTCTCTTTTCTATATCTTATCACATTCTCTTGATTGTGATTATAAAGGTGATACATCATGTTATATACATCCATATATAGATGTGTATTTAAAATATCATTACACATGAAAAATAAAAATAAACATTGGTCATTTTTGGAATCACCAAAATGTTTCTCATAAAGAGAAAATTCATCCCCACTAGCCTCTTGATTAGGTACTTAATGAATAGGTTTTTAATTCACATATAATTTCCTTTCATGGAATAATAAAATGTGTAAGTGCCGTTTCTATTCTTGGAAATTAGTGGTGGTGAGAAGGTTATCCTTATCAATTATGGATTGTAGTCATATGGTTGAAGTCATAGTTGTCATTTCCAAAATTAATAAGAGAATATTATTAGTACATTATCAGATAAGATTAGATAATAAATATTAAATTTATTAAACTCCCACTATTTTTTCAAAACCTAATAAACCCCACCATTAATATCTAAATATCTTGTTTCTTAGATATTTCAGGGGAAAGGATCCATATGATCCTTCACATAACCTACATAAAGGTTTTTCAAGATATTTGAAGGTATTTAGATAGACATAACTTCCCAAATACATTAAATCATGGTTCCTTGATCTATTGAGTGATATCTCCAATATTGAAATCCTTAATTTAGATTTTCTCATCATTTTTCTGACTAGTTGCATTAATTATTTTAGAGGTGATCAACCCTTAATTAAAACAATTTTAAGTCAACCCAAAATTCAACATATAAATTTCGTGATAATTGAATGCACCCCAATGGAGGTTTGTCAATCAATTAATACTACAGTTAGATTCCTACCCAAGTAGTGGAAGGATATATCGAATTAATATATATAGTTGATGGACTTTAAACATTATCCGTAAATATCCCTTTTCACCTTTATTACAAGTTTTGTAATATTAAGTGGATTTATTTAAGTGATTAACCTTGTCTTAGATAAAATTTATGCATAATACAATTTAATTAAAAACTATATAACATACTTTTTAATTCATTAATTCATTATGAAAAAACAACCATAAATAAATTAACCATACAACCAAATATAAATTAAATAATAAGGGTGGTATGATCATGGGATTTTATAAATGGTTATTTTATATAGTGGATGGAAAATTAAATGTTGGTCTAGGGGGAAAACACCATGAACCATGTCATGGATCATGTTGCAGCTTTCCACATGTACACCCATGTATCTCTTATATTGGTTTCACCTCGGATCCAAACATGTACCACCTCCACTCGCCTGAGAGCATTATACATTACATTATCTTTAACTCATGTATGGGGAATCAATGGATTGATTAATGGGGTTTACATAAAAGGAAATCATGACATGCCTTCCCTTACATAATGAAATGAGAGATGATGTGTAGGACATAAATTTAATTTAATAATAAATTAAAATGGAACCAATCACATACAAAGGCCCTCTCTATGATCTTGATCATCCACATACATGCAATAAATTATTGATTTAATTAAAATTTTCTTAATCCAAATAATTCTTATTTAAGATAAATCTCACTTAAAAAAATTAATTATCTCCTTTAGTTAAACAATTTTTTATCTTAATTCTCATCCAATATTTCTTGAGATTCTCATCGATTCTGATAATTAAACAAATTAAATTTATTTATTTAAAATTGACATTGTAAAAAACATATCCCATAGAGGAAACACGGGGGGTAACCAACCAAACTACCCAATATGTATTATATCTATACACAGTTAACTCATGCGGCATGCAGAATACACATCTAATCATGTGATTTCATGGAATGTATGAGTTAACTAAATAACATGCAGAACACATGTTATTTACATAGTGTGTTATCACTACTAGAAATTGGTATATTTTCAATGGGGCATCAGCAATGGGGTCCCATCGCATATACCCCATTATATAAAGGGCATCTCAAATAGTTTTCCCAAGGTTTTTTGAAAAACACTATTGCAACAACTCATCACAAATATTATTTGCTATGGGGAGATGGCCTGTCATAAAAGGGCCCATCTCAAATAGATTAAAAAAATAAATCGAATATAATTATAATAATAAAATAAGATTAGAAATAATAATAACAATAATATTAATAATATAAATATAATAATAATAATAAAATAATATTAATATTAATGAAATGATAATATTAATATTAGTAAAATTTAAAAATAAAAAAAATTATAATTTATTATTATTATTATTACTAATATAATAATAACAAAATTATATTAATTATATAATAAAAATAATATTATTAATATTAGTGAAATAATAATTTTAATATTAATAAAATAATAAAAAAATATAAATTGATAAAAACCTCAATATTTGAAAGAATAAAAAAGATAATACTAAATAATATTAAATAAAACATAAAATAAAAATAAAAATATTATATAAATTAATAAAATAATAAAAAATTAAAAAATAAATGAAAAATTAAATAATTAAAATAATAAAAAAACTCACTATATAGAAATTTAAATAGTTAATATTTAAAAAAAATTATATTCAAATGTTTTATCATTAAATATAAATACATCACTAAGAGAGAGGGTCTTATGAATAAGATAGAAGATATTGTGGTGGGAACTCCATCCCTATACCATGAGTTAGGCATCACATGTACTCCATCTACTCATGGTGCTGTTGTTGCTGCCATCGACACATCTCCTACTGCTACTGTCGTCGGAGCACTTCCTGCTACTACTGCTACCATGGACGCATCTTCTCATGCTCCTTATGTATACTCTCTATAATCTCATCTTGAGCTTGCAGCTGCTCCTGATACTGTGCAACAAATGACTCCAATTTATTACTAATTATTACAATTTATTACTAACTATCACTAAATTATTACAGTTTATTAATTAATATTACAATTTATTAGTAATTATTACAATGTATTACTAATTATTACATTTTTTTACTAATTATTAAAATTTATTACTAATTATTAAATTTATTAACATTTATTACTAATTATAACAATTTATTAATAATTATTACTAATTATAACTTATTATTATAATTTATTACTAATTATTACTGTTATTACTAATTGTTAAAATTTATTACAAATTATTACAATTTATTAATAATTATTATTATTTTTAAATTTTATTACTAATTATTAGCAATTATTAAAATTAATTAATAATTATTATAATTTATTACAAATTACATCAAATTATTAATTATTCCTACTAAGTATTACTTATTCTCCCTAATTATTACAAATTATTAAAATTTATTTTAATTTATTATTAATTATTAGTAGTTATTGCAATTTATAACTAAGTATTACAATTTACTACTAATTAGTACAATTTATTACTAATTATTACAATTTATTACTAGTTATTTCAATTTATTACTAATTCTTAAAATTTAATACAATTTATTAGAAATTCTTAAAATTTGTTACTAATTATTACAATTTATTACTAATTCTTAATAATTATTACAATTTAATACTAATTCTGACTAATTATTACAATTTGTTACAAATTATTAAGATTTATCAATATTTATTACTAATTATTACAATTGATTACAATTTATTAAAATTAATACAATTTATTACTAATTATTACTAATTATTACTAATTATTCCAATTTATAACAATTTATTACTAATTATTAATAATTATTAAAATTTATTACATTTTATTACCAATTTTTAAACTTTATTACAATTTATTCCTAATTATTACTAATTATTACCAATTATTAAAATTTATTACTAATTATTACAATTTAACACTAATCACTGCTGATTATTACTTATTCCAACTAATTATTAGTAATTATTACTAATTTCTACTAGTTACTGCTAATTATTTCTAATTATCACTAATTATTACTAGTTATTATTATTTACAAATATTTATTCAAATTTATTACTAATTATCGATATTTATTACTAATTATCACTAATTAATACTAATTAATGCTAATTATAAATATTTATTAATAATTTTTCTAATTAATACTAATTACTACTAATTAATAATATTTAACATCATAACTATTAATTAATACTAATTAATACTAATCATAGGTAATTATTTGTAAAAATAAATAATGATAAATAAAAAAAATCTAAATCCAATTGTAATTTAATTATAGCTAATTAACAATAATCATAACTAATATAAAATAAAAATAAATTAACTAAAAAAATAAAAGAAATAGATAAGTACCTTAAAAATGAACCTATTGAAGGATATAAGCCGAAGATATTGTAACGATTTAGAATTTTAAAATTGAAATTTTTTGAGAGAAAAAATTTAAGTAGAGAGGGAGAGAGGGTTAGAGAAAGGAGTGGAATGGAAAAAACCAGATGGGGTATATATAGGTTAGATTATTTGCGATATGATCCATCACAAATGCTAACTCATTAAAAAGGTATTTGCGATGGGACCTGTCAGAAATACCAACCTGCCGAAATAATATTTATAATGAGAGATAAATCCTATAACAAATACTAAGAAATTCACTGGATATTTGCGATGGGCTTTTATATCCATCGAAAATACCCTTCTTGTGGATTGGAATGTAACTCACACCATACCTATTGTGACAACGACCAATTCCCCATTGCAAATAACTAATTATTTGTGATGGTACCCTTCCTTGTCGCAATTACCCCATCGTAAATATCAATTTTCCCCGTAGTGTATGTCTTAATATATGTAGAGTATTTGATGTATCACGACTTATACAGGAAGAGAAGTTCAAAATATTATACCGAAATTAAATAGATATTTAATATATATATATATCCCATCACGTGGCATGTACGAGTCACCTAAAATAAACATAGAACACATGTTGATAAGGTTTAAATTATATAAAAATTAGTTTTAAATTATATATAAAAAATAATATACATGGCCTGTACGAGCCAACAACATGTTGTCAGTAAATCTTCTTCATATATCCGCAACTCAAACGTAGGGACTAAGCATGTTGGGTCACTACAGAGATCAACGGAGTACATGAAATGTATTGGAGTTACACGTTATGTGGTCTTTGTTTACATGGTTACCAATCTCATGTGTGATGTAAAAAACCAAGTGGACTATATTTGACTACTGAACTATACGTGATGTATGCATGTTATACACCCTATAGTCCGACTAACCCTAAACCATGCTACCTTGGTCGACACACAACTTGTTAAATAAAAACCATGTGAAATTCAATACACATGCTTCAAATTGACTTGGTAGTCATCCTCATATATTAAACATGGGTACACAGTGTGCACCGATGGGCTATGCACCATTCACTTTTTTTTCTATCCATATAGAATCCTCAGAACCTCTTAATGAGTTCATCACGTGTTCTTTATTGATAGTCAATCCATTTTTGATTATATTTTCCAGAATGAAGTGGAAGAAGAAAAGATCTTGTGATTCAAATTAAGAATAATTAAAACAACATTTTAAAACTAATGAAAAATTGTATAAATTAATCAATGATATTTAAATAATTATAAATAAATATGTTTCTTATTTAAAACCACATGTAGGTTCTGGGTGTAGTGGAATTTTCAAGAGGGGTATTCCCAACTCGGTTTTTTACCGCAATCGATGATTAATTTGAGATATACATTGATGAATATTATTATGACCAATAAATTCAAATCAAAGATTAATTGATTTGAGGATGTCAGAACCAAATTTCGTATTTTCATATAATGATTTATAATTAACATAAGCATTTAAAGAATTACCTTATGGTGAATTATTTCTTCATTGTTGAATTTGAAAATGCGTCTATGTTTTACTGTATTTAGGTCACAAAAATCAAGTGTACATTTCCTCTAGTGGTGATCCACATGTGCACCAAGAATCTTCAAGATTTTTTGTAATAATCTCCATGTGCTGGCATGGAAGATCGTAAAGTGTGTGCCATTCATCTAGGATCACCCTGAGAATCACTTCCAATAAGTATTCTCTTTGACCTCTCAAGAATAAATAGGGCTCCTAGAGGACTACCCACTATTCTTGAGTGCATTATTTGAGAGGATCTCTCTAGGTCTTGAGGGGATTCTCCGGAGTCATGTTCCACAACCAACAAAATGGATTGCATTAGTGTTAGAAATTATATAATTGGGTTTAAATAGTGATAGGGTTAGAAAATAATAATTGCACATGCTCCATAATTATTTCCTTAAACCGAACAAAACCTCATGTCTATAATAATAATAATTATATTATTATTTCTTGACTTGTGAAATACTATCAAATTAATTTAACATTATTTCATGAATAAATTGTTTTAAATTTATTTAGATTGTATTAAATATATATTATTTCCTATTAGGATTTAAACTCAGTCTGTCATTCATCAACAATATTTATTGGTACTTAAATAATAATAATTTATTTATTAAATAAATATCACTGCATTATTCACTAATAAATAAATATATATTATATTCACCAAATAGAAACTAAATATTTATTACATATTTTTCAAGAAAAATATGCTCTCAAATAATTAATTAGTTAATAAAACAGGTCAATTATATCATAGATAATTATTAAACTATGTGTAGAATCTCGTGTTTTTACACCGGGTTAAAATTACGAATGTTTCTGAAATTATTTTTCAGTTTATCAATGGGTCATTCTTTTTAAACCGAGCTCTGTAATTTTAGTCTGAGTATTGGAACACCTATCGATGTCGTTTTTTTCGAACATTGATAGAAGTTTTGAGGTAAAGGGGAAGTCGCACGGGCGGCACACAATTTGTCTAACCATGCGGCCAAACCGTGCGTAGATGGTCTTGGAGCAGTAGCTTTCGCACAGGAAGCACACGGTTTGTCTAACCGTGTGGCCAAACCATGCAAGAAGGGTGGCTGAGGCAGTAGCTAATGCACGGTTAGCACATGATTTGTCAAACCGTGCGATCTAATCGTGCAAGCACTTAAACAAGATCCTTAAATTGTTAATCTCGCTCGTTTTTGTATTTAGATGGCTCGTTTTTCCTCCTAAGTGACCATAACTCAGGATAAATCTTCCTTAAAGGTAGTAGAACCTCTTCTAAGTGTTTTGGAGGCGATCCGAAGGCTTCTCTTGGCAAATCGAAGCTAGTTTCTTGAGGTAGGTAGATGTTCTTCTTCGTTCTTGTTCGGTTTCTTAGATCTACTTTGATCTACATCTCTTCTTCTCTCGGTTTCTTAGATATACACTCATTATGAGTATATCTAAGTTTTTAGATGACAAGTATGACAAGTTTTGTTCTTGGTATTTCTAGGTTATGTGATCTATGGCGGGTTCTTACAGAATCAACAAGTTTCTTTTGAGGGTTCTTCGTTTGTTTTGGTTTTTATCAAAACCCCGAGGTAGGATCCCAAATCTTTAAAACTTTATTTTAGAATAATAGATTATTTTAATAAATTGAGAACGTAAATTTCCTTGATTTTTTTATGTCGATGAATGACACTTTTTATGTTATTGATTAGTTCCTCCCACATAAGATAAGTGAGTACTTGAACTTGTGTAGAGTTTAAGCATGTTTGGATAACTTGGTAAAAGTGATATGATTAAACAGTTAAATGATTAGAATGGGGAGGTTTATTATAAATATAATTAATTATAGAATAAATTTTCAAGTCAAGAGTTGTAATGAGTTTGTGACCTTTACTAAATATTGGGAATATTGAATATTTGACATGTTCAAGAGATAAATTGGAAAATGGTAATAATTAATGGATGGATTAATTATTACATATTAAATGGTAAATGGTTATCTAATTGATGATTGGTTAAAGAGATATTATTTAATTAATTAATTTTTGAAATAATTAATTTTCAAACATTATATTAAGATTGTTTATTGATTGTTTGTTACGATTGTTGGTTAGGAGTAACTTTTGATGCGTATGAGTTTTCCATGCCTTAAGTTGTCTTGGATGGAGTTGTTCGAAAATATGATATGTTGTGTGAGATAGTTTCTAAATATCTTGGCTTTTTTAGCATGTTCTGAGATGATTATGGTGTGCTTGTAGATTGTTAATGTCCTGGATGAACCATTGTTGGAATGGACGAGTTCAAACTTGTTAAAGAATTTGGATAATTAAGTGCAGAGTTAATTATTCAGTTGGCTTTCTAAGAATAATTAATTATTAATTAATGAGATGTTGAATAGTTAATTAAGTGTTAACTTATCTGAAGAGTGATTTGTGTTGTTAATTAATTGTTGAATTAATTAAAGGGTTGGTTTTATAGTGTTAGACCTGGTATTCTACACCAATGATAAATGTATATGTGTGATAAATGAATGGGTAGTGAGGCAGATACTGATGCTCCAAATACTCACAAGGTGTTAGAAATGACGTTCTACACCAATGACATATGTATATGTATGATTGATAAATGGGTTGCGAGACAGGGAATGATGCTCAAAATACTCACAGGGTGCTAGACATGGCGTTATACTCCCAGATTTCAAGAAAATATTATTTAATGGGTCAGGAACTGATGCTCCAAATACCCATGGGTTGTGAGACATGGACTAAGGCTCTGAATACTCACAAGGGTTCTAGACATGACATTATACACCCATTGATTAACATTGGACTATGGGTCCAATTTTTCATGCATGAAATGAGTTTAATGATTAATGAAGGTTGTTGTGACATGATGATTTGCGAATTGATTATGAGAAAAGGTTTAGACTTATTAATGAATTGGGTGAACCACTGTTAGTGGACGAAACTAGGGGTGAATCACTATTTTAGTGGATGGGCTTAGATATAATATATGAAAGATTAAATTGAATAACTTATGATGCGTTATCCAAGCCAAAACACAAGCTTGGATTCAGTCTTTACTTGATTACTTAGATGATCTTTAGAGACATCCGTGGTGAGTGACCTTTACAGGAGGTATCGGGAGTAGGCTGAATCTCAAGACTTTCAAAATTTATTATGTTTGGAATAATTGATAAATGATAAATGATTACGTAATGATTGTTGAGTATGAATGACAAATGAATAGCGCAGGTTCAGACACCAGTTGAGTGCTGAAGTAAGTACTTGAGTATATAGTAACTTTGTACTACTTACTTTATTTTGTGCATGCCTTAATGAGTTTTAAATTATTTATTAAATTTCTGGATTTGGGGTAGACATCTGTGGTCTTGGACTACTGAGATTTATATCTCACACCCTACTCGGTCCGCCATTGCACTGGGTACCTGAGTAGATTCTATATGGTTACAGGACAATGCAGTTTTCAGTTACATGGGAGTTAGGAGCAGAGGACCGAGCGGAGGCTCAGGATGCTTGAGGTTTAAGAACCCAGTTCTTATTCTTGAGGTACAGGTTTCTTCTTTTCTCTATTCCTTAAGTGTTTTTGAGAAAATAATGGAAATGACATGCCGTGTACTTTTCTACACGCCGTGTACTTTTCTACACGCCGTGTACTTTTCTACACACCGTGTACTTTGGTTTTGTGGGATGAGTTACAGGGTTTGTAGCCATGTCGACAAGAAAGTGTGTAAAAATCGACTACACGCCGTGTAGTTTGTATTTACACGCTATGTAGTCAGTCGGCAGGCAAATAGTGAGGTGGTGGAAGCAGCCACTAGCTGAGCGATAGTACACGTCGTGTGATCAGGAATACACGCAGTGTACTCATGTAGAAAGATGAATAGTGTGGCGGTGGGAAAGGTGGTCGCCAGAGGAACAGTTAAATGAGAAAAGTACATGCCGTGTAGTCAATAGTACATGCAGTGTAGTTTGTTTTTTTCTCTTAAAATGGGCAGTAACCTCCACTGTTCACATGGAAGGCTTAAAACTGGATGAGGGCTTGGGGGTGATGGGCAGAACTTTGGAGACCGCACGATCGAGCACTAGGAATCTGATTCCACCTCCATCGATCTCGTTGGAATCGTATGGGTAAGCCTTTCCTTCCCATTAATCCATTCTTACCAATTATTTCCCGAGGGGAAGTTATTTACATTTGAATGGGATTTCTTTCACCTCATATCTACGTCGTTCTTGGATGATTCAAGGATTTTCATTCACGTATACGGATCAGGGGCGATTGAGGTAGGTGGATTAGTGTTTAAATTCCAACTACTGTTCATTTGTGTGTACCATTGTGCTACAAACCCATGTTGGGGTGTCGTATGGCTGAGGCCTTGGCTGTTTTGAATACCTAGAATTGTAAAGGTAATTAAATGTGATAATAAACTGTTATTTAGGATCACTGCTTGGATCCAGGACCACCCCGGGGGTGCGTTCCTCTGTTTAGTTGTTTGTCCAGGATACTCGAGGGTATGCCATTGTAATAATGATTATTTAATTTCCTTGAGATGAATTGTATGTGAGTTGATTGTTTATATGTTGGGCATGGCCCAGTTACTTTCTTAGCCTGAGGGCGGTGTTTCCTTTAGTCTGAGGGCAGTGGTTATTTTAGCCTGAGGGAAATATTCATTATGCCTGTGGGCAATAGACTATGTGCCTGAGGGCGACACTTCTTACACCTGGGGGAAATATCTGTTATGTCTGAGGACAGTCACCTGAGGGTTTTGTTTCCAATTACCTGAGGGTAAGGGTTTACATGTATGATGACACTGACTATATACTTAGAACATTCACCAAGGTGATGTCTTATATTAAAAGGATAAAATGAATATTAAAATGGAAATATAACTGGAAAAGTTAGTTACTTTTGAGTACTGATTAGTTTATTGCATTTACTACTGCACACTGTTGTCGCATATTTGCACACAGTTGGGCACGAGCCTCTCGTGGGTGCCTACTGGGATTTATTTCTCACACCCTGTTTGGGTCATGTCTGCGGCCCAAACAGATTACGTTTCTGTAGGTGTTGATAGGGGAAAGGGTCCCTATACAGGTACATGATTGTAGCAGAGGAGTAGGAGAGAATGGGACTGAGCGTAGGCTTGCGATGCTGCTGCGTTCTGTCAACTTTGAATTGTTTTTCTTTACTGTAACTTGTTCTTGGAGCTGTATTGTATTGTACTGTATTTTTGTGTAACATGTTCTGGCTGTTTTTTTAGAACTTGAGACATGTTGAATCATTATCTATATGAATTTTGGTTATCTTTTACTACAATTGTTCATTTTAAATGTGTATGGTTTATTGCTTCCATTGTTTTTGTATGTTTATATGCTATTTATCTTTTCCGTTGCGCTACACTTTGAAAAATGAGGGCATAGTTTCCCCACTATCAGACCTAGGCCCTCACTACTAGTCGGCAGCCTTTGGTGTTTGGGGAAATTCGGTTGAGGTCATGTGACCAACCGGGTCTGGGGCACCCTTTGATTAGCTTCTAGATTCAGGACGTTACAGAGTGGTATCAGAGGGGTTGTTTTCTTTGACTTACTATTTGGATCCGTAGTCAGGGATAGGACTGAAACAATAGTTGGTAATAAGCTATGCCTGGGAGTAGCTAACCCGTGTACAGGGAAAATCCAGTCTACCTTGTATTTTTTCAATTCTTATGATTTTGGAAATTTTACAGTTGATTTGATTTCACCGTTGGGTGACGCACTTGGGATTGTGCTGTTTATATTTTATCCATGGGTTCTATTTAGTTGCAACCCGATGAGATTAGGGTATGTCATCTCATGCATCATTTAGGCACATGCTAGAAATCATATTCCATGCATAGTTCCATGTCATGTAGGCGCATTAGAAAATGAATGTTGTTGTGATAGTTCTTGTTCTAGAAAAGCATA
Source organism: Viscum album (assembly GCA_963277665.1). NCBI lineage: Eukaryota > Viridiplantae > Streptophyta > Magnoliopsida > Santalales > Viscaceae > Viscum > Viscum album. The sequence continues at coordinate 870,290,471 of OY728147.1, read as the reverse complement.
CTCTTCTGATAGCTGCTTTGATAAATACCTTTTACGTGATAGGGTATTTTTGTATGAGTCTGTTGATAGAATGGATGCCAAACTTTCGTTTTTGGGGAGTATGGGCCCTCAATGACCGAAATTTGGTGGATCATTGACTGTTTATCTTGTTATAACACATATAAGATGCCAAAATTTGATTCGCGGGGAGTATGGGCCCTCACGGGTCAGAATTTGGCACTTAGGTGTTGTTTTTATGTATTTAATGGGTTCCAGAGTAGTTTCATAGGCCTACTGTTTGGAAAACCCAGGATACAGGCCGTTTAGTTCCTCGGACACACGCCGTGTGTTCTTCTGTTCTGGAAGAAAAGAAAACTTTTTAAGTACATGCCGTGTACCCTAAGTACACGCCCTGTAGTCTCTTCTCGTGTCATGGACCATGTGGGCGGGGACATGGGGTAGGGAAAGTCTTGGAAAAAACACTACGTGAACCAGATGTACACGCCGTGTAGTGTTGACCCGGAGTCTGGCCGTGTAACTAACAACATGGGTCGGTGAAATATTTTCTTATATACACCATGTCAATGATGAACAAGTCGTGTTGTGTAACCCGGGGACCCGACCGTGTAGCTAACAAACACGGGTTGGTGTTACCTTTTCATGAACACGCCATGTACCTGAGGGACACGCCGTGTAGTCCTTGTCAGTGGGAAACTATGTGGACTTATCCATGTAGATGGGGAAATAGGGTGGTGTACACGCCGTGTGCGGGTGTAACACGCCATGTAGTCTTATCCGAGTAGTCAGCCATGTCACGATTAACATGTGCAGTTGGAAATTAAACCATATATGATGTGTAGTTAATATACATGTCATGTAGTATTTTTCAATAGGAGCCATGTGGCTTAGCCGTGTAGAAGGACCCGGGCATGGGAAGAAAATTCAAGTACATGCCGTGTAGTTAATATACATGCCGTGTAGTCTTGTTTTGAATATATTGAAATTCCTTTTTTCTTATGTTCCCTTTTTGGTCCCCTCATTTTTCAGTATTTGATAATCTGGATCTAAGGTGTGCGTTTAACCTTGTAGACTCATGCCGCCGAGATGACCATGTGTTGTTCTCTAGGAGAGAGGAAACGATTATACTCCAGATATGGTGGGCTATGGTCTACCAGTGGATCCTCTAGCAGAGCCAGATGCGGTGACAACTGTTATACCAGACATAGGCATGGACGTGAAGTTTCATGAAGGCTTTATGTAGTTCATTCAGACCTTTCAGGGAGCACTGCCGACTACCACATCTATGGCAGAGCTGACTCGTATCTTCCAACAGTAGCATCCGCTTACATTTTCATGGGATGGAGGACCACAGGATGTGGAGTCTTGGATGGGGTCTATGAAAACTATTTTTGAGCATCTTGAGATACCTCCATGGCAGAGGGTCATGCTCATGACTTATATGTTGCGTGATTCCGCCAAGACGTGGTGGGATGTTACTACTCAGACAGAGCATCACAGAGACATGGCATGGGAAGATTTTCAGACATTCTTCTATGACTTCTTCTTCCTAGAGATACTGAGGGCAGATAGAGCTCAAGATTTCATGAATCTGCAATAGGGAACTATGTCGGTGATGGATTATTCTATTCGTTTCACCGAGCTTTAGTGTTTTGCACCCATTCTGGTGGGTGATGAGACATTGAGGGCTAGACACTTTGAGGATGGTCTTTGATATAAGATCCGAGAACTAGCGAATGTTTTCATATTGCCTACAATACATTCTATTGTGAACCAGGAAATAATTACAGAGAGGAACCTTCAGGAGGATATTGGTGTGGGCCAGGGTGGTTCGACACTAGTTTCTGGTACTATTTCTTCCAGGAAGAGGAAGAGACAGATGGAATTCCTTCACGGTGGAAGTACCATCCAGAAGAATGTTTCAGGTGGTCAAGTCATGTGCTACCAGTGTGGTAAAGAGGGAAAAAGAGACCACAATGTCCACATGACCCAGTGGAGTGATGAGATTGCTGCAATATGGGACATCTACAGCGCTTTTGCAGGTCGTTTCCACCAGTGGCTAGTGAGAGGGGTTCTGTTCAGACTCTGCGAGCAGGAGCAGGACTGAAAGCTTCTTACTAGTCATGAAACTGGAATACGTCAGGGCATGCAGGTAGAGATGGTGGTCGTGGCCATGGTAGCTAGACACCAGGATCTTAGAGGCCGCAGGGCGAGACAGCTCAGGGTATCCAGGCTCGGTCTTAGGGCCACGACACTGGGCAGGCATATACAGTGCAACATATCCAACAGTAGCAGGATCCTGAACCTTTTACTATCAATGGTACTATTCTACTAGCTTCTGTCTTATCTTCAGTACTTTTTGATACGGGTGCTACACATAGTTTTGTATTTGTGCCAGTTGTGGAGATCCTTGGGCTCTGTGTTTCTTTTTCTTCTGCTATTATGACGTTAGATACTCCATTGGAAACTAGAATAACTGGTGTACATCAGTGCAAGGAGTGCCCCCTTAACGTTAGAGGGTGTCACTTTCTTTGGGACCTCTATGTATTAGAGATGACAAGCTATGATGTCATTCTTGGGATGGACTGGTTGGTTTCCTTTCGAGCTTTTGTGGACTGCTATCGTCACAGGGTGAGATTCACATCACCTTAGGATGGAGAGTTTCTATATAAGGGTGAATGGGATGTTCAGGCAGTCGAGTTGGACTAGAGCATCAAGCGTGAGGTGGTGTGATAGCCCAGATTGTGAGTTTATATCTGGATGATCAGGGGACTTGTTAGACGGATTTCCCTCTAGTGGTTGATCATTTTAGGGATGTCTTCCCGGATGACTTTTTGGGTCTACCTCCAGAGTGAGAGGTGGATTTATTTATTGAGCTTGTGCCAAGGGAAGCACTGGTGACCATTCCTCTTTATAGGATGACTACACCTGAGTTACAGGAGATCAAGATACAGTTAGAGGAGTTACAGTCAAAGGGTTTTATTCGACCCAGTACTTCTCCATGGGGTTCTCCTGTCCTTTTTGTGAAGAAGGTGGATGGTACCCTCAGAATATACATGGATTATAGGAAGCTGAACCAATTGACGGTCAAGAACCGATATCCCTTGCCAAGGATTGATGATATTTTTGATCAAATTCATGGAGAATGAGTGTTCTCAAAGATTGACTTGAGATCGGGATATCATTAGATGCGCGTTAGACCATCAGATATACCTCTTACAGCTTTTCGGAGCAGATATGGTCTATACAAGTACTTGGTTATGCCATTTGGACTCATGAATGCACCAGCAGTTTTCATGGCTCTTATGAATCATGTGTTCCATCCTTACTTGGATTCTTTTGTGGTAGTATTTGTGGACGACATCTTGGTGTACTCTCACACTCGACGCGACCATGCCACCCATCTTGAGATCGTACTGGGTACACTGAGAGAGCATCAACTATATGATAAGCTCTCAAAGTTCCACTGTTGGATGGACCAGATTCACTTCCTGGGTCATATCATCTCAGAGGCAGGAGTTGCAGTAGACCCAGAGAAGGCGAGAGCAGTAGTTTCATGGGAGAATCCTAAGAACGTGTTTGAGATACTAAGTTTCTTGGGGCCGGCTAGTCAATACAGACGCTTGATACAAGACTTCTCCCACTTAGCAGTGCCGTTGAAGGGTCTGACTAAGAAAGGTGTGAAGTTTATTTGGTCGGAATCTTATGAGACAACCTTTCAGAACATGAAATGAAGGTTGATATCAGAACCAAAACTAAGACTTCCAGAGTAGGGAAAGAGCAATACAGTTTACTATGATGCAGCAGGTATTGGGCTGGGAGCTGTGTTGATGCAGGGTGATCGAGTTGTTGCATACAGTTCTCGGCATTTGAGGCCACATGAGAGGAACTACCCAACGCATGATCTCGAGTTGGCTGCAGTTGTTCATCTGTTACGCTGTTGGAGACATTATCTCTTGGCATATCATTTTGTGGTTTTCACCAACCACAAAAGCCTCAAATATATCTTTACTCAGTGTGACTTGAATCTGAGGTAGCGAAGGTGGGTCGAATACCTTCAGTCCTTCAATTTTGAGCTTGCCAATACATGTGGTAAAGGTAATGCAGTTGCTGATGCACTGAGAAGGAGGACTCAGATACACGCAGTGCAGGAGGCTAGTGGTGAGTGGCAGCCCATGGCTTTGTTCCCTGAGATTCATTTGGAGGTGCATGACAGTCAGGGGCAGACCTATCTTTTTTTTTAGCTGTGAATTCTATCCTCCTGGATAGAGTGAGGATGAGAGAACTATCTGATTCAGAAGGACTAGTTCTACGGGTGTCGGTGGGAAGTGAGGACCCTCCTTCTGGATGGACAAAAGGCGATGATAAGGTACTGCGTTTCCATGGACGAGTTTGGGTTCTAGCGGATATACGTGAGTAGTTGATGCGGGAGTTTCATCCTTCATCTTGGGATGTTCATCCCGGAGTTACCAAGATGTACCGTGACTTGAGACGTTAGTACTGGTGGACGGGTATGAAGAGGGAGATAACTAGTTTTGTTACGAGATGTTCCACCTGTCAGTAGGTGAAGGCGGAACATCAGAGGCCTGCCAGACTGTTATAGCAGTTACCTATTCTAGAGTGGAAATGGGATGATGTCGCGATGGACTTCATGACTGGGTTGCCGAGGTCACCTCGAGGCAATGATTCCATGTGGGATGTTGTAGACAGACACATGAAGGTATATCACATTTTTCCGATCAAGGAGACCTACGGTGTTGACGAGATTGAAAAGTTGTATATCCTAGAGGTCATACTTCTTCATTGGGTTCCTCATTCTATCATTTCAGATAGGGATGCCCGCTTTACGTCTTGTTTCTAGTAGAGTTTTTAGAGGGAACTGGGTACATAGGTGCTTCTGAGCATAGCTTACCACCCTCAGACTGATGGTCAGTCAGAGCATACGATACAGGTGTTAGAGGACATGCTGCGTGCATGCGTCCTAGACTTTGGGGGTTATTGGGAGAAGCATATACCCCTAGTCGTGTTTGCATATAATAACAGTTTTCAGGCAACTATTGAAATGGAACCTTACAAGGCTTTATATGGTAGGCCATATCGATCACCCTTGTGCTGTTTAGAGGCAGGTGAGCCAGCTTTACTGGGACCACATCTCGTGCAGGAGACATCTGAGTAGATCCAATTGATTCAGAAGCGGATGGCTACCACACATTCTCATCAGAAATCATATGCTGATCTCCGCAGATGGCCCTTGGAGTTCGTGGTCGGGGATCAGGTTTTCTTTGTGTGTTTCGATGAGGCTGGGACACAGGCGTATTAGGAGAAAGGGTAAACTTTCACCGAGGTATGTGGGGCTATTTGAGATTCTGGAGAGAGTCGGGCCGGTTACCTATCGGTTGCCGTTACCACAGAGGTATCGTGCCATGCACGACGTCTTCCATATATCTCAGTTGTGCCATTATCATTCAGACCCATCTCACATCTTTCATCCAAAATTGGTTGAGATTTAGATAGATGCGACCTTTGAGGATCATTAAATTTGTATTGTAGATAGGAGAACGAAGGTTCTTCGAGGCCAGTCAGTTCCTCTCGTACAGGTGCTATGGCAGCATGGATGAGTGCAGGACGAAACTTGGGAGCGAGAGACTGACATACGTGCTCAATGGCCTGATTTGTTCACAGCTTTATCTTCTCCACCCTTGGAAGGAAAATTCGGGAACAAATTTCTTTAAGGGGGAAGTTTGTAAGAACCCTGTTCTTATTCTTGAGGTACGAGTTTCTTCTTTTCTCTATTCCTTATGTGTTTTTGAGAAAATAAGGAAGATGGGGAAAGATCCTAAATTTGGTGACTACACGCCCTGTACGTTTCCACACGCCATGTACTTTGGCCATGTGCGATGAGTACACAGAGTGTGTAGCCATGTCGACGAGGAAGGGTGTAAAAATCGACTACACGCCATGTAGTTTGTATTTACACGCTGTGTAGTCAGTCGATTGGAAAATAGTAAGGTAGTGGAAGAAGCCACCAGCTGAGCGATAGTACACGCCGTGTGATCAGGAATACACGCCGTGTACTCATGTCGATGGATGAACAGTGCAGTAGTGGGAAAGGTAGCTGCCAGAGGAACAATTAAATGAGAAAAGTACACGCCGTGTAGTCAATAGTACATGCCATGTAGTCAATAGTACATGCCGTATAGTTTGTTTTTTCAATTAAAATGGGCAGTATCCTCCCCTGTTCACAGGGAAGGCTTAGAACCGGAGGAGGGATTAGGAGAGACGACCGAAACTTTGGGGACCACCCGATCGAGCACCGGGAATCCAATTCCGCCTCCATCGATCTCGTTGGAACCGTACGGGTAATCCTTTACTTCTCTTGAATCCATTCTTACCAATTCTTTCCCTAGGGGAAGTTATTTACATCTGAATGGGATTTATTTCACCTCAAATCTACGTCTTTCTTGGATGATTCAAGGATCTTCATTCGCGTATACAGATCAGGGGTGATCGAGGTAGGTGGCTTAGTGTTTAAATTCCAACTATTGTGCGTTTGTGTGTACCATTGTGCTACAAACCCATGTTGGGGTGTTGTGTGGATGATGTATTAGATGTTTTGAATACCTAGAATTGTATAGGTAATTAAATGTTATAATAAACTATTGTTTGAGATTGCTGCTTGGATCCAGGACCGCCCCGGGGGTGCGTTCCTCTGTTTAGCCATTTGGCTCGGATACCCAAGGGTATGCCATTGTAATAATGATTATTGAATTTCCTTGAGATGAATTTCATGTGAATTGATTGTTTATATGTTGGGCATGGCCCGATTACTTTCTTAGCCTGAGGGCAGTGTTTCCTTTAGCCTGAGGGCAGTGGTTATTTTAGCATAAGGGAAATATTCGTTATGCCTGTGGGAAATAGACTATGTGCCTGAGGGCGACACTTAGTACGCTTGAGGTAAATATCTGTTATTTTTGAGGATAGTTACCTGAGGGGTTTGTTTCCAATTACCCGAGGGTAAGGGTTTACATGTCTGATGACACTGACTATCTACTTAGAATATTCACTAAGGTGATATCTTATATTAAAGGATAAAACGAATATTAAAATGGCAATATAACTAGTAAAGTTAGTTACTTTTGAGTACTTCTTAGTTTATTGCATTTACTACTGCACACTGTTGTTGCATATTTTCACAAAGTTGGGCACGATCCTTTGGTGGGTGCCTACTGGGATTTATTTCTCACACCTTATTTGGGTCATGTCTTCGGCCCAAAATGATTACATTTCTACAAGTGTTGACAGGAGAATGGGTCCCTATACAGGTACATGATTGTAGCAGAGGAGTAGGAGAGCATGGGACCTAGATTAGGCTTGCGATGCTGCTGCGTTCTGTCTATTTTCTTTGTTTTTCTTTACTGTACCTTGTTCTTGGAGCTGTATTTTATTGTACTGTATTGCTATTTAACATGTTCTGGTTGTTTTCTTAGAACTTGAGACATGTTGCATCATTATCTATTTGACTGTTGGTTATCTTTTACTGTAGTTTTTCATTTTAAATGTGTATGGTTTATTGCTTCCACTGTTGTTGTAAGATTATATGCTATTTATCTTTTCTGCTGTGCTATACTTTGATAAATGAGGGCATAGTTTCCCCACTATTAGACCTGGGCCCTCGCTGCTAGTCGGCTACCTCTGGCATTTGGGGAAAAGTACTTGAGGTCGCGTGACTAACCGGGTCTGGGGCACCCGTTGAGTAGCTTCCGGATTCAGGACGTTACATGAGGAGATCTCCCTTGGGGCTTTGATTCTTTTTTTTTGCATTGGAATGTAAAGCATGATATTTTTTTCACAGTTTTCAACTTTTTGTATCTTTAGCATGTCATGCATGGATCTGCTGTATAATTGGGCATTGGCCACTTTTATAAAATGAGTATTATTTATCTTCTTCTATTTGTCATTTATGAGTTACTACTTCTGCTATTGTTTTTTATCCACATTGATATAATGTTGTGCAACTCTGACAAGAGGGTATAGTCTTCCCACTGACTGTCCTTGGACCCTCGCTACCAGTCGGCAGCCTCTGGCGTACATGTAGACTCTCTTGAGGTCATGTGGTGACCGGTCCAGCCACCAGTTCAGGGGTGAGCCGGGTTGGGACATTACAAAGTGGTATCGAAGGGAGGTTTTGGTTTCTTTCTTTTCCTTTGTCTTACTATTTTGGGGTTGGTAGAAATAAGAATAGGAATGTGTCGACTCTTGGGTTAATAATCATGCTTGGGACTGATCACCTCATGTATGGGTAATGACCAAGTGGCCAAAGACGGGAATTTATGTTTGTACTATTATAGGTTATAGTTGATATGATCTCAACTTGAGTGAATGGTGTATTTTTCGTTGTTTATTGATTTTGAGAATTGTGAAAAGAATAATTTTTTGGCCTGATATGGCAAGGAAGTTTCATACATGCATCATCTTAGTATCTTAGATATTAACATGTCATGCATATAACATGCCTTGTAGTTTCATTAGTAGAATGCCAGCTAATTTAGATTGTGTTCCTTGGGAGAAATTCTGTGTTTGATCTGTTTTATCATACCTCTCTAGATAGCATTTTACAGTGATAGATTTTACATACTTGGGTGATTATATGTCGTACTGCCTTAGTTATTAGCAAGTTTTTTTGTTGTGACATTCTTCTGTGTTATAGCATGTTGTTGTGTTACTACTTATGATAATATGTTAAATATGTTTTTATATGTGAAAGGGATGCTAAAGTTAAAATGTTAAATGAATGTTGATTGTGTTAAATGGGAGCCAAAATCCAGTGATAAGGTGTATGGGAGCCTTATTGATTGGTAGGTGGCCACCCATATAATTTGGACCATTTGGATGATCATGTTAATTTCTAAATTGGCATTGGTTTCAATTAATGAGAGCCAAATTTCAATCCATGGAGTGTATGGGCGCTTCATGAATTGGGAAATGACGACTAATTTTAAATGTGATGTCTTGATTCCTTGTGAAATTCTTTTAAATGTGAAAAATGATTAATGTTGATATGAAATAAAATGGCTAGCTTCCAAAATGCAACTAGTCCCAAGTAGGTCAGTTGGGGAGTGTTTTTCTGATATAACCCATTTGGGTGTTTGGAATTTTAATACCTGTGTGTTTGCTATTGGGTTTCTTTATAGAGAACCTAGGTTGGTTAAAATGGGATCCTCATAGGTCGCCTTATCTTCTTAAAAGGAATTTATTTTGATAAAAATGATGGGATGTCAACTAACATAAATGTTTTAAAAGGGTAGTTTTATGAAACTTGTCTGTTTTTCCTTGAAACATTTTGAAAATGGTACTATGATGTTTTGATTAAATCGTTTGATGATTAAAGATTAAAAGTGATTAAATATAAGAGGCATGGAAATGGAACCTATGGTGGTGTCCAATTTTTTTTAAAACCCCCATGTAAAGGGTAGTGCTGACTTCTCTTGAGTCTTCTTGGAACAGAAGCATGAGTACATTCGGTAGGCATTATTCTCCTTAGAAATGGCCTTATGTTCGGATTTTGATCCTAGTGACTTGTTTGAAGTTACCCGGTTTAGGGTTGACACTTTTTCTTCGTAAAGGGATAACCTGTGGTCGGTAGCACCCTCAGAACTTAAATGCCTTGATAGCGCTATGGATTTTCTCACTCTTTTAGAGTTATTGGGTACCGTTGTCTCAGGTAGGACATCCAGTTTCCAATGACACCATTGTTCAATCGAGTGGTTATGTGTTTCTTGATCCTGTTGTTGGCTTGAGCATTGAGTAATTCTCTTTTTCACCTGGTTAGACGTGCCTCGGGCATTGTCGACTGCTTTGTTGGTCGTTTGACCCTTTCTTCTTAGTAATGGATGACTGGTTATGGAATTGTCCAGGAAAATGGCCATATAACGCAATATGACTTCGTAATAAGTCTTTTTGTACTGTTGAGTACGGTCTCGGGTCGACTACATGTAGAGTGACTTGAGCGTTAAAAGAATCATTTCATTTAAATACATGGATTAGTTTTTGAAAGACCTGGGTGTTTTGACATGCCGATCTTGTTGTTAATCTAGCGCACTGGTGAGCAGCTGATCTTCTCTTGAGACGACATGGGAAATCCTAAGGTGGGTATTGCCACTTTTTTCTCGATGAATGTGTTGGCAGGTGATGCCGAGCTTTTAGAACAGAGTTGTCCGGTAATGGTTTGACTGATCTTCTTCATGACCTCTGTTTTCTCTTAGTGCGCTCTTCTGGACATGACAAGAATGTCCTCTATCTTGACCTCGTCATGGAGACACTAAGATAACATTGGTCTTGTGCCACACAATAGTTTATATGTTGTTGGGCTTGAGGATCATTTCTTATCTGGGGAGTATGCGGGATGTATGGTTTCTTTGGGCGACTTCTTTTTTTGTGTTTGGGGATGGTTGTTTTTAAAATATCCTTGTAATGGATTGTCTTGGAAAATTCACCGGATGTTGGGTAAGGACTTTGTTATACTTGCGGTTGGTTTTGGAATAGTTTTAAAGTCACATCGTCAGATAAAGGGCGAAACGGGGTTTTGGGTCTGCAACATCTTTTGAGGGAAGCATGTGAAACCTGTTTTTTTGTTTGATCAAGGTTCTATATTTTTGGTTGACAAGGTCCTTCTAATGACCTTAGATATAATGTCTGTTTCAATGTTTAACCTTTAGTGTAATCTTTGGATCTAGTTGTAAATGCTTATCCATCAGGTTTAAGAAGTGTTAAAGGTGTGTTTGGCATTGGTAACACAACACATCACATCCAATGAGATTAAATGACCTTGGTAGGTCAGTTGTTTCAGTAATGGTTCCTGATGGCTTCTCAGGTACGAGAAGTTTCTAAGGTGGGTATAATGTAGAATCTTGTGTTTTTGAACCGAGTTAAAATTACGAATGTTTCTGAAATTCTTTTTCAGTTTATCAACGGGTCGTTCTTTTTAAACCGAGCTCTGAAATTTTATTCCGAGTGTTTGAACACCTATCGATGTTGTTTTTTTCAAACTTTGATAGAAGTTTTGAGGTAAAGGGGAAGTCGCATGGGCGGTGCATGGTTTGTCTAACCGTGCCGCCAAACCATGCGTATATGGTCTTGGAGACACTAGCTTCCGTATGGGCGGTGCATATTTTGTCTAACCGTGTGGACAAACCATGCAAGAAGGGTGTCCAAGGCAGTATCTAATTCATGGTTAGCACACGGTTTGTCAAATCGTGCGAAAAAACCATGCAGGCACTTAAACGAGATCCTTAAATTGTGGATCTCGCTCGTTTTTGCCTTTAGATGGCTCGTTTTCCTTCCTAAGCGGCCATAACTCTGGATTACTCTTCCTTAAAGGTAGTAGAACATCTCCCAAGTGTTTTGGAGGTGATTCTAAGGCTTCTCTTGGCGAATCGAAGCCGATTTCTTGAGGTAGGTGGATGTTCTTTTTCGTTCTTGTTTGGTTTCTAATATCTGCTTAGATCTACGTCTCATATTCTCTCGGTTTCTTAGATCTACGCCCGTTATGGGAAAATCTAAGTGTGTAGATGACAAGTATGATAAGTTTTGGTCTTGGTCTTTCTAAGAGAAGTGATCTAAGGCTGGTTCTTAAAGAATCAACTTGTTTCTTTTGAGGGTACTTCCTTCGTTGTGGTTTTCATCAAAACTTCGAGGTAGGGTCCCAAATATTTACATCTTTATTTAAGAATTATAGATTCTTTTAATAAGTTGATAATGTGAATTTTCTTTATTTTGATATGTTGATGAATGACACTTTTGATGTTATTGATTAGTTCCGCCGAAATGAGATAAGTGAGGACTTGAACTTGTGTAGAGTCTAAGCATGTTTGGATAACTTGGTTAAAGAGATATGATTAAACAGTTAAATGATTAGAATGGGGAGGTTGAGTATAAGGATAATTAATTATAGAATTAATTTTCAAGTCATGAGTTGGAATGAGTTTGTGGCCTTTACTGGTTATTGGGAATATTGAATATTTGACATGTTCGGGAGATACATTGGAAACTGTTAATAATTAATGGATGGATTAATTATTACATGTTAAATGGTAAATGGTTAACTAATTGATCATTGGTTAAAGAGATATGATTTAATTTATTAATTGTTGAATTAATTAATTTGCAAACATTAAGTTAAGATTGTGTATTGATTGTTTGTTACGATTGTTGGTCAGGAGTACCTTTTGATGCGTATTAGTTTTTATTGACTTAATTTGTCTTGGATGGAGTTGTTTGAAAATATTATAGGTTGTGTGAGATAGTTTCTAAATATATTGTCTTTGTTCAGCAGGTTCTGAGATGATTATGATGTGCTTGTAGATTGTTAATGTCCTGGACGAACCATTGTTTGAATGGATGGGTTCAGACTTGTTAAAGAATTTAGATAATTAAGTGTTGAGTTAATTATTTAGTTGGATTGATAATAATAATTAATTATTAATTAATTATTAATTAATGAGATGTTTAATAGTTAATTAAGTGTTGACTTATCTGAAGAGTGATTTGTGTTGTTAATTAATGGGCTGGTTTTATGGTGTTAGACCTGGTATTATACACCAATGATAAATGTATATGTGTGATTGTTGAATGGGTAGTGAGACATGGACTAATGCTATAAATACTCACAAGGTGTTAGAAATGGCGTTCTACACCAATGATAGATGTATATGTATGATTGATAAATGGGTTGTGAGACAGGGAATGATGCTCCGAATACTCACAGGGTGCTAGACATGGCGTTCTACACCCATCTTGCAAACAAATATTCTTTTATGGTTCAGGGACTGATTATCCAAATACCCATGGGTTGTGAGACATAGACTGATGTTCCAAATACACACGAGGGTGATAGACATGATGTTCTACACCCATTAATTAACATTGGACTATGGGTCCAATTGTTCATGCATGAAATGAGTTTAATGGTTAATGAAGGCTGTTGTGACATGATGATTTGTGAATTGATTACGAGAAAAGGTTTAGACTTATTAATGAATTAGGTGAACCACTGTTAGTGGATGGACCCCAGAGCGAATCACTATTTTAGTGGATGGTCTTAGACATAATATATGAAATATTAAATTGAATAACTTATGATGCGTTATCCAAGCCAAAGAACAAGCATGGATTCAGTCTTTACTTGATTACTTAGATGGTCTTTAGAGACATCCGTGGTGAGTGACTTATACAAGAGATGTCAGGTGTAGGCCAAATCTCAAGACTTTCATAATTTATTAAGTTTGGAATAATTGATAAATGATAAATGATTAGGTAATGACTGTAGAGTATGCATGAAAAATGAATAGTGCAGGGTCAGACACCAGCTGAGTGCTGAAGCAGGTACTTGAGTATATAGTTACTTTTTTACTTCTTAATTTATTTTATGCATGCCTTCTAGTGTTTTAAATTATTTATTAAATGTTTGGATTTGGGGTAGTCACCGGTGGTCCCGGCCTACTGAGATTTATATCTCACACCCTACTCTGGCTGCCATTGCACTAGGTACCCGAGTAGATTCTATTTGGTTGCAGGACTATGCAGTTTGCATTTACTTGGGAGTTAGGAGCAGAGGACCGAGTGGAGGCTTGGGATGCTCGAGGAGATTTCCCTTGGGGATTTGAGTATTTATTTATTTATTTATGCATTAGAATGTAAAGCATGCTGTTTTGTTTACTGTTTTCAACTTTTTGTATCTTTAGCATGTCAGCATGCATTTGCTGTATAATTGGGCATTGGACACTTTTATAAAATGGGTATTATTTTTCTTCTGTTGTTTGTCATTTATGAGTTACTACTTCCGCTATTGTATGTTATCCACACTGATATACCGTTGTGAAACTGTGACAAGAGGGTATAGTCTCCCCACTGACTTTCCTTGGACCCTCACTGCTAGTCGGCAGCCTCTGGCGAATGGGGAGACACGCTTGATGTCATGTGGCGACCGGTCCAGCCACTGGTTCAGGGGTGAGCTGGGTCGGGATGTTACACTATGTAAGGGAATAATATTTATTCAGCATGTAAAATAATTAATAATTTTATTATTTTATAAAAATTTTGGATAAACTTTGTGTGGGACCCTCTAGGCCGCTTTCCTAGTGGCATTAGGCAGAGATTCCCAAAGTCCAAGGTTAGTGTTTACCAACATGGAAAGAAACCATAGAGAAATTATTTAATGTTAAAACAATATAAAACCTCATACAGACACTTACAATGTAATATAATCTCTTTATCATGATATCTATAATCAAGTAAGTTGCATGTTGGTTCCATCAATCTATGCATTCAATGTCTATTTTTTCGACATTTCATAAAAGAACATTCCCACAGATCATCATAGTGAGGCATTTATTTAATATTATTCATTCACATTAATGGTTTTAAGAAATCAGAATCTGTTATAGAAAAAAAACTCAAATCCATTCTCATATTATTCAATAATACAATATTACTCACGACACACCTAATGTATCATACTTCACCGTGAACATATATCGTCTTGATTTTTTTCAACACATCAATGTTTTTGACTAATAATATTTATTAATAATAATCATATTTTCTAAGAATAAAAACACACCTCCACAAAAAAGAACATACAATGAAACATATAAATGTTGATTTCCTAATGGTGGGTCTGATTATCATAATCTTCTGCACAAAAAATTAACACAGGCTTAAACCATAAGAAAGAGTCTCAAATTCTTATGAGTCACCGTCCATGATATCTTGTATAATTTTGGTCCTATAAGATAATATAATTCTCACATATAACATATATATTTAAGATTACTATTACGGAACTTCTAGGTTATCATTATAATGGAAAACCACTATGACTTTTTATTAAGGCAGATACTCTTTAAACATTTTCACATACTATTTCACGTAGAATAAAATCATGATGTGATACTAATTTTTTTAATATTAGAAAATTATTAATAAAGGTAATTATAAAGTATATAGAATTTGGTTCAATGGAACTCCTTAAGAATTAGTCTAAGAATTATTTTTAATATTTTATTTTAAATCACCTAGAATTCTGCGTGATCTTTCTCATAAAAAATCATCTTCAGAGTTCCCATATAATCTTGAATATTGTGTTGAAATCTAAACTTCTTGATTTAATTGAAAATTCGATGTGTGCATGAGGCTACAACATTTCCACATTGTACTGGTTCTTGAAGCATGGAACTCTTCTCTTCCTCAGAGCATCACCTTTGTTTGATATTGAGATCTCATATGGAATCACAATCTCCTTGTGATGTTTGATCAATGAAAAATGTTACAGGAAGGGTACTCTGATTTATCTAAATATTCTCTATTTAGATTTAGTATTCAATTTTTCTCCTCAAATTCCTTCTAAAAATAACTCTTCATTTTTTCCTTGGAATATAAATTATTTATTCTCAACATACCTTAACATATGTTCTAAATTACCTGTTATGTGGAAAACTTGTATCTTAGGTCACAAATGCACTCAATGGATTTAAACCTATTTTGAGATCCTTCCAACGTACAATGCATCCCAAAGACACATAAGTGGGGTCAAATTACACATACACATATCTAAAGGATACCAACATTAGTCATATGAAACATACACAGGTTTCCTTCACTCGCACATAGATGTTGATTCCTTCATATGTAGAGATAGAATGACTCATACATGCATCCCTTGGCCGTTGAAATGACACATATAAAGATGATAGAATACAAATATATATGCTTCCTTCACTCATACAAATATTTCAATTCACTCACATAAAAAGACAGAATTAATTGTACATGCATCCATTCAACCCTGAAATAACACATACTCATATGCTCAAACACTCACATGCACCCAATGAATTTTCTATTTTTGGCTTCAAATTCCAAATTTAAACCTTCACTCAAATCTCTCTAGAAATCCCTTAACTCATCTCTCACATGGAATTGATAAAAGTTAAAACTTATTAAAAAATTCATTAATCACTTTAATATTGATGATGAAGTAATGAATGTCACAATAACTACTTTTTTATAAAAATTGAAGGATAGTTAGAAGATCACCAAATCCAAAATATTATGGATTGGAGACACAAATGATTATATTTATATATTTATAAATTGTGAATAAATATCAAGATCATGGGAAAGTGTTCGTATATTACATTGTGATTTCATTTGAGTTCGCTTTTTCTTCTGATTTAATACTTCTAATGTCAAGATAATCACTTGACCTTTGTAATTTCATATAAATATGTTTTATCCATGAATTAATGACTATGTAATAGCTTAAAAATGTGAGAATTAATTTCAAATAGTGTTTATCTATTCAGATATGAGGTTAGAATCACCCATTGTTTCGAGTTAAAAAACAATGAATTTCTATGTTTTAGGAACCTGTGTATCTTATTAGTTGAGAAATATGAAATTAGAGATTATTTAAAATGAACCTATTTAACATCTATCTTTCTATTCTGTTTATAAAAAAATTATAAGCTTCATTTTTTATTTCATTTTACAACACATTTTGGAAAAATACTGTGGTTTATATTACATTATGAATTATATTTATATTTTATACTACAATATAAAGTTCATAATTTCCATAAATTTATAGTTTATTTACAAAAATTGTTTTATTTAGAGGGGATTTAAAATTAAATTTGTGTAAATATTCTATTCACCCCCTCTTGAAAAAATTTTACTAGGGAAATAAGAGGATTATTCAAATATTGAAGAATATGCATAGAGGAATCATCATATATTTTGGTACATTTACCCTTAGTTTTATTTATTTTTTATTTTAGGAATCAAAACTCCCAATTGAGACTATTCTTTCCCCACTATGACATAATAGAAATTTGAGGTTTCTACTTCACAACAACTTGATGTAAAGGGAAATCCCCACATAATGAATAATTACAGAACTCACTTAAAAAAAATCATATTCCATGGGTTTTGAGAGCCATAATTAATAAAATGAAATGAAAAATATATAAATAACTACACAATTAGAAATTATTGTGAAGAAAAATAGAATGGCATGGTTACCACTACCTGTACTCTAGAATCAAACTTCCACATTCTAGTTGTCTGTAGATGCTCACATCAACTGACTACTGAAAGTAATACAAGTCCACAAATAGGATAAAAATATCAGTTAGAAAAGATAGTTTCACTACCTTTTGGAGTCAATTAGAAATAGTTTCCAGATTAAATTTTTAGGCTTCATGTATCGCCAATTATAGAGGCACAAAAATGTTGCTCTGAATAAGGATATTCTTGAGATCTTATAGCACATCCATGTTGTGCTACATCAAGAATGTATTGGTAGCCACCATCTTCCCAGAATGACCCATATGGCCAATTTGATGTGTTTACATCTCAATGTTTCATGGAATTTCATAGTTAATCACATGGGAGACATCAAGTATGTCAATCAGATGATCCAAAACATCAGTGGAAACTAGCACATTATTTCTCTAGGCCTTAAATCCCTTTAAGATGATCTCCCTCATATGTTGTGACTTCCCACCATGCATAGTGGTATTCCAGTATCCTACCTTATCTAAAGACTAAGAACAAATATTGGTATACTTCTTGGTTTTGATGAACTTGATGGTCATTAGGCATGTTTGACCTAATTCCAATAATATAGGGGATTAGAGGACCACACATCAAGTATATCAAAAAACTCAACAAAATCATATATTAATTTAATAATAGAATAAATAATATTCTCATGTTTGAGGACTAATAATTATTAGGCTTTGGTTGATCACATTTATTAAGTCAGATGTTATTTGAGAGAATAAATCTGCGTGTATAATATTAAATAAATATTTTTTCACACGATAATTTTTAATTTAGTTATTCAAATCTATGATATTTTTTTTATCTTCATTTAATTCACAAGATATCAAATATTCACTTATTTGGTTATGAAAATATTTAATAAATATTTATTTTCTAGTTTAGTAAATATAATGTAATTTTATTTTTTTAATGAATAATGCTATGATATTTATTTATTTAAATAAATAGTCATTATTTTGGTTTTGATGAATATCAAGGGGAAATTTAAACTGAGTTAAGGGTCTGATGGAAATGATATATAAAATATCATTTAAATAAATATTAATTAATAAATTTATGAAATGATATTTATTTTATCCATGATAAATGTATTCCTTGAGGAAATAATAATAATAATAATATCATTATTCAACATGGGGTTCAAAAAATAATAGAATTCTAAAGCTCATATGTGAAATTATTTATTCTCTAACCTAGCTCTATAAATACAATTTTATATCATTTGATAGGGTTTGTTGAACGAGACATAATTTTCATAATGAATCATATTAAAAATAATTCTTTAAACCCTATATAGAAAATCAATTAGTTTGGTAATGCCTAGTGTCCATATTAGCTTGTGAAATTCAAGACAAGATTGAATTTTTGAATTAGTGAAAAGATTGAAATTTGAAATGGATTTAGAAAAAGGTTTTGAGATGTTTAACACCTTAAAAGAGGTATTTTAGACATGGATGGGGGATTAGGAGACATATCAGTGTCTTGGAGGAGTCTTATGTGAGGTTGGGTAGGTCTTGCATCCAAAGCTGCAGCAGAACCACCAGCTGGACTGTGGTCTGGTAGCTGTAGAAACTATTTCTAGTGGCCACCAACTAGTTGGTAGGTATTTAATGTGTAATAATTATTATTCTTACCCCTAAAACCTAATATGGGGAATCACCCTTTTCTCCTACTTCTTTGGTTTACATGGCTAGGAGTCAGACCCCCTACTAATCGCTTGTCCCCTTGGGTTGTGGTCCCCCTTGATGGTGTTTTCTTGGAACTTTTAGGTATATATAAACCTCTACTGACCTATATAGATCTTATAATCCCTCCTAATCTAATTTATCCTTCTCTATACAGGGATCTAGTTCCTATTACATTGGAGAAAGGGTGAATCAGATGAATGTTATAAGGATTTCAATCTGCCAAGGAAGATTTTGACCCACAATGCTGTCAGCACACATCAACTCATTTTTTCAGTTGAGGTACGTTGCATGATCAATTTATTTTAGGGTTTTGATTAAAATGAAATTGAAATTCCTATTGATTTGGAATTAATTTTTGGGGATTTCACCCAACATATGGATGAGAATGTGAGACAGACACTCAGGGTGTCATTGGGTGTGGTTATGACTTTTTAGATAAAATGGGTAAAATGATTATAAATGGTAATAATTAGTTGTGTGTAACTCCATGGTGTGGAGTAGGTGCCGAGAGTGTGAGTGGTGAATGGTTGAGCTAAGGTAAATCTTAGGATAGGATGAACAATGAATTCTTGACCAGTTTAGAAATGGATAAAGGGATTCAAATGAGGTAGGTGGTCTTGTGTGCTATCCCTATGGTTTTTATGCTACTGATATGTGGCTAGTTTGGCAAGTAATCACAACTTTATGTAGTTACCTTCTATTTATTTTACATCTTGATATATATTTAATGTTTAAATTTTAATGCAAAATTAAATTAAACCCCTTAAACTAGGTGAGTAAGAACCTAAGCCACATTAGTCCTAGGGCACTGAATTGACACCTCAGTCACTGATGGAAGAGGCCTTGACTTGAGTGTTTCCCTGAGATGTGTGAACCAACCCTAATGGGTGATGCCTACAATGATAAATCAAGTTGAAATAAGTTGAGTGGCCCTTGTTTAAGATCCTTGGACTCCCCTATTTTGGGTGTATAAGGACCTCAACATACTCAACCCTAGTAGGACTAGGGTGTATATCCATTGATTCCTTGTATATTCTGTGCTCATAATACTAACTCAAGGTGAGTGAACCAACCCATTTTGATGTGATTGTTCCTTGGTGAATAAAACATGGGAAAACCAGGTTTCAGATTGGTGTGTGGTTTAATCGAGTGAGACCATGGTATGAAGATGAGACATTGGCAATTTCTATCTCCTAGACTGATGAGTCATGGTTTCCCATGGAGGACAAGAGGTTGACCATTCTTCAAAACTGCTGGGAAGCATGTTTTCCATATAAGGGTGTTTATTTGAAGGGATAGTTGTGATCTAGAGGATCCGAAGAAGGATTAACTTTCTTTCATATTTACCTAGAGGACTCTATGAGTTTCATTGATAGAATGGACTTGAGTGGTTTTATAGGATGGGTAGGGATGGTTTCAGGTGTCATGTAAAACCTAGGACAATGTGTGAGCCCGAGGGGTAGTGTATAGTGGTGTTGGGTTTGGGAGTTTGACCATCCCATGTGTTTTCATTTATTTATGGAATGTTATGGAATTATAACTTCGGTAAGACATGTTATAGTTGGGCTACCATTGATTCAAGCCAGATATATAGAAAGATGATTCCTTGGATATGGATCTCGGGTATGTGGTTAGAGATTCCTAGTATTTGGTGCTTAGTGATGGGGTTTCTATGGAATTGTAGCCTAGATATGGATAGTAGTTACCATTAACTATGTGCTCAGATATTTAGACTATCGTGGAATTATGTTTTGAATTCATAAGTATATAATTGGGATTTACCATGGATTTGGAGCTTAGTGACGGGGCTACCATGCATTTAGAGCTCATATATGGATTATATATTTCATGAACTTAGATATTTTTGGTTTAGAATATCATGGGATGAATTTCTAGAGTTGTGAAGATATGGATTATATCTACTATGGATATGAAGATCAGTGTTGCGGTTTCCAAGGATTTGGAGCATAGATATCTGGACTATTTTGGTATGTGACTCTAGAGTTAGAAGTATTGATTGGGGATACCATAGATGTTGATTCTATATGTTATATAGTATTCACATTCATCAAATCATGCTCAAAGACACCATGATACTAGCTGAAAAATGTATGGTCAATTGGGGTCATAGACTTAAGGTTCGACAATTGTTATTTATTGGTTTATTTTTATATAGTATATTTATTTATTCTAATAATGTCACATTAAAATATCAAAACATTTAATGTATTTTATGATATCATGTTGGTGGTTCCCAACTAAGTTTTGTACTCACACCATACTCATACCACCATTTTACTTGAATACCAGAGTATAATCTCTCTGGGTTGTAGACATAATTTAGGCTGAAGTTTGGGTTTGATTGACAAGGATAGGTTAGTAGAGTACATGGATACTAGGATGAGTCATTTCTTAGAGTGGAATTAGGGAAATATTATATTATATTTATTTTTATTCTGTATTTTTTTATTATCAAAGTGTATTATTAGTCTTTATGCCTGCATGTATTGTATTTTATTTATTATCAGTCTTGTTTATATTTATTACTTCTTCTCTAAGTTTTTTGTTATGGTTGTTATTTTTTTATTTTATTTTATATTCTATTTACACTCTAGTATAGGGGGTTTAGTCTCACCCTAAAACATCCTAGGACCCCCCACAATTTGATAGCCTCTGGTGTCTAGGGAGGTGCACCTGAGGTGATGTGGTGAATCTGTTTGGTTATTATTCATGGTGTGATCTAGGATGGGATGTTACAATGTGCTATCATAATTTTTTTTAATATTTTTGTAGATAGTGGATATGAGATATAGTAATGTGGGAGAAATTGTTATGGAACTCTGCTGGTTCGTCATGATCACCTTTTCCGATTGAAGTCTATGTTACCATGGGCATGAGATTGATTTTCATGGTTTGTGATGTTATGGTTGTTGTGATTTTCACCTATTTTGATGAACATGATGTTTTACATTTTTCTTATTCGAGTTTTTGGTATTTTTGGATCTTGGACCATTGGAAAGAATCCATCTATGAATTTTTATCTTTTTATATAGAGGTAAGACACATCTCATGCATAATATCAGGAAAGTATGATTCACATGATATTTAGGGGTCTTATAGTGTTATGTTTTTTAATGAAGACTCATAGGCTTAGTTCCTTAATGTGTCTATAAGTGCTCATACATAGTTTTCCTATATAAGTACTTGGTTTCATTCTACTAAAATTGGTTGACTGGTATAGGTATTTATTTTGGATGTAAGGTTACGTAGATCTATGGTGGGATGATCATTGAAAATGATGATTCCATATACCCATGTGAACAAGAGGTGCAATCACCCTAATAGGTCAACGTAGGAATTTTATACCTCGGTGATGATCTCCTAGTGGGTGTTTCTATTTTTGTTTGATTACTTAATGTGCTATTCAAAAACTATATGTTTTTTTCTAATATAAATTGTAAAAAAAATTATTTAATAAAACCTCATGACTGTAACCTATTGGGTACAAGTTTTCAAGTATCGTTTGGTTGGTTGAGATGGTGGTGACTAATGAGGTGGTGAGTCTCTTGGGGGAAGTCCATGGGGGGATACTCATGAGAATTATTTACCTTTTTGGAAGTGAGTTGGAATGTGATTACTTCAATATGTGAGACCCTAGATATGGGTGTTTTGACATGCTGGATTCCATGAAGATTTATTATAGGAGCATGGATGAAATCTCATGAATTGTTACCTATGAAAGTTTTCACCTTGGCTTGGGTAGGATACCCTATGACCCTATGTTCTTCTAGGAACCATACTTGATCCACATTAGGAAATATTTGATGGATGATTTTGAGAGGCATTAACCCAATATTTGTTGGTTCCTTCAAGGTAGGATGTGATGGGTATGTGATTTTGTTCAAAACCAATGAACCTGAAGTGAGACCTGGTATGAAACATATGAATGATGACAATTTAGAGGATTTTGGATGCAAGAACACCTTGAGTGTTAGTTCCTGGTTTCATGGTTTGACAATTGAGGTTAGGATCATTTGGGTATTAATAACTATTAAGTTTGGTCACAGGTGGTTAGTTCATGGATTATTTCTTATTATGTGGAACAATGTGATTAGAATAGTTGTGTAATAAAACATAGCACTAGTAAGGTTCCCAATTTTGAAAAGGAGTTCTAAGGGAGGTCCTTGTTGGATGGGGTTTACTTGTTTTAGATCATGGTTATCCATGTTTGATGGAATGTGACTCATGATATTGTGAATTAGGTTTCAATTATTGGGTGGTATAATAAAGGTAATCATCATTGTGTATGGTACCTAATTAAATTTTATTTCATTTAAGGACCATCCGTGAGAAGAGGGATGAGAATTTATTAGGTAATACATACATGAATGATGGATTGGGTCTCAAATGTGTATTTTTGAGATGTTAATCTGTGTTACAAGAGACATTGGAAATATATCTGTTGTAGTGACATGGTTGATCCAGGAGTTGTTAAAGGTAAGTGTTTCATGGGATCAAATTGTAATGAATCATAAGGAGCAACACACACTTAGTGATTTAACTAATTTGGTGGAACTCAAGGAGGGTATAATGTCATCCATATGGTTAGTAGTATAAAATTGGACATTTGAATAAGTTACCCTTTTTATGAATGTAAATTTAGTAGATACCAAGGATGATGTTCCAATGATTATGTAAGAGGAATAATTTGATGGTTGTGTTGATGCACAATTACAAGTGAGATGATAACATCCATTCATCCTAGCTAGTGATAAATTAGAAACATGTTCTAGAGATAAATAATTCATCTAATTATGTGATGAAAAGGTCATGAGTATGGTGGGGGAGTATGATGTTAGTTGTGTACATATGAACCTCATATTAGTGGGATCATATATTTGTAGAAAAAGTTGTTGCATGGTAGTTTTTGATTTGGGGAATGCTGATGAATGAATTTATTTATTTTAAATTTGAATCCATGATTGATTCTTGGTGGATATCCAATTGTGACCACGGGTCAAGATCGATCATCAATATCAGGATTAAGATGATTTTAGGATATCCAAACATGATAAGATCTGGGATAAATTGGTACTCATTGAATGGTAGATCTTGATAGACCGTTTGGTCTAGTTGATGGTGTAACAATGGAATGCCACCAGAAGTCATGTATAAAATTTGGTCGAAATATTTGGATGATTGTGGGATGCCTATGGGGGTAAAGGAATCATGATCTGTTATTTTTGGGAATGTGATAGGAAATACAATTTAGTTTTTTGTGAATTATTGGTCAGAGGAGGTGCAACTTATAGTTAGCATGTAATTTGGCATGGTGAGATGGTACCAACATCATGCATGTAATTATAGATTTGAAATGTGTTCTTTTTGAATTTTTTGGGTTTTTTTTGGAAATTAAGAATGTTCTGAGACCTAGTTTATGGGTTGTGAGACCCATTAGTTTTGGTTTATAATTGAGAATGGTGGATGATACTAGTGTTGAAAAATTGTTTCATGATTTTTCAGGATTAGTGATTTTTACTTCACATTGAGAACATCATTAGAACTTGGGAATTGATTTATGACCAACCATTTTGATGGTGGAAATCCCCATTAGTTGGAATTTTCCATGTGAAATAAGACCTATGATGGGGAAATCCATATGAATAATGATGAACCAGATGTTGGTGTGGTTGTTTATTAGGATGGATAAGCTTTTTTAGCTCCATATAGGTGTTTTTCTATTAAATTGGAGATGTGGATCACATTATAATGAATTAGTTTCTTAAGTTTAAATATGCACTCTAGTAACAATTTGGGCATTAATTGATGGAATGTGGCCCCTTGTATGATAATTAATGACCTAAATAGGTCAAGAAAAATGGTGGGATGTTTGATGGCACTTCTATAAGATGAAAAGTGTTATGGAGGGGAGTTTGTAATGACTCATGTTGGTATAGGCTTGTAAAATTAAATACATGTTTCAAGTTTTAAATTAGTGGATGAGATAAATTTTGAACAAGGATTTACAATTGAGTTCTAAGATGTTTAATTCCTTCAATTAGGAGTTTTAGACATCTTTGGGGGCTCAAGTCACATCTTAGGGGCTCATAAAAGCTTCAATTGAATCATTCTTGATTTTAAATTAGAACCACCGTCTCACTGGTGGATTCATGCAGTAGTAGATGTTAATATTAGTAGACACTAGCCAGCTAGTGGGTCACTAATGGGGGTGAATTATAATCTTTACCCTTAGAAATTATTAGGATAAACCCCCTATTATCATCATTCCTTCTATCACATTTCTATAAGTAATAATTCCACTTCTTACCTTCTCTCCCTTGGTTTGGGGTGCCCCTTAACAGGTTTTGTTGGTTCTTTAAGGTAAATATCCCCCTCTTCCGACCTCAATTTATATTCTTCACCCACTTAATCTGATTTATACTTCTTCAATTGAGGATTTAGTTCTAATCCCACCATAGAATAGTGTATTCAATCAAACATGGTAGGGTTTTCACTCTTCCTAGGAAGAGGGTGAACTATAACCC
Source organism: Viscum album (assembly GCA_963277665.1). Lineage (NCBI taxonomy): Eukaryota > Viridiplantae > Streptophyta > Magnoliopsida > Santalales > Viscaceae > Viscum > Viscum album. The sequence goes on along the minus strand of OY728147.1, from coordinate 870,265,117 downwards.
AATATGGATATGGAGACTCATCATTTTGGATGCTTACATTACACCATCAATTTAGTTTAGGTTTTTTTATTAATATTAAATTAAAATTTATATTGATTTAGAAATATGATTTGGTTAATTTACTTGACATAGGTACATAAAAGTGAGGAAGGCCCTTAGGGTGTCGTTGGGTGTGGGCTTCGAACATTGACAAAGTTCATTGAGAAATTATGAATTTTGATGATTTGGATAAAATGGGTCAAATAATTGTAAATGGTTATAATTGGTTTAGTGTGGTTCCTTTGCTTGACATGGGTATTAGGAACATGGGTGGTGACAGGTTGATCTAATAGTGTGCTTGGTAGAGGATGAATAATGAGTTTTGGGGCAGTATAGAAATGGATAAATAGATTTAAAGGAGTAATCTGTATTGTGTATGATCCATTTGGTTTTTATTATTTTTATATATGGCTAGTGAGGTGTGGTCTCACCACTGTAGGTGGTTCCCTTCAATTTATTAGAGTTCTTCAGTTAAATTTAATGTTCAAATTTAAATGGTTAATTAAATTGAACCCCTTGACCTATCTGAATGATCACCTAGGCCATGATGGTCCTAGGTTGTTTACTTGATGCCTCATCCATCGATGTTCAAGGATTTATTTTGAGTATTTCGCTAATATATGTGCACCCCATGAAGGGTGCGAGCTATGTGGATAAAACAAGTTGAAATAAAATGCATGTCCCTTATTTAGGATTCCAAGATACCACTAGTTGGGGTACATAATGACCTTAACATACCCATAACCTGTGGTCCATGGGTTTCATCATGGATATCTTAGAGCCATTGGGATAATAGTTCCAAACAAAGGTGAGTGACCCTCCCTTGATTTATGTGACTTGGCCCATGTGGAAATACCTTGGGTAGAGTTCATGTTGGGTGAGTGGTCCAACCAATTAAAACAATGGGATAGAGATGGGAAATGGACTATCTCCCTTTAATAGTGAAATTGGCCTACCTTGGAGGCCTGTGGGCTTATCAAGATTTGAACCCTCTAGGAAGCGTGTTTTCCTTGAGAGATAGGCATTTACCCAAAGGGATATTTGTGACATTGAGGTTCCCAATAAATATTCCTTCACTTCCATGCTAACCGAGAGGACCATGTGGGTTCAGTGATGGCCCTGTAATGGGATGGAACCCACGGTGTAGAAAAAGTAGGGGAAACTAGTAATTTTAATTTTTTTGGTCTGGATTTATGTTAAAAAACATAATCCAAAAAAACCATTTCTTGTTTTTATAAAAGGATCACCAGTAATTAAACTTAATCATGAAGAAAAAAATTAAACAAAACTCTAAATGAAACCTTGTTCAATTGAAATTATTGATTTTATTCACTAATATTTGACATGACATGGATTAGAGTAAGTAATATATAAATTCTCTAGATTATACACACATTCATCATAACTCTTAGGTCATAATTATCAATTAATGGATTATAGAAAGGCATGTCAAAGTGATTTACAATGTCCCATTGATTTCATAAAGAACCTAGACTAGATTGAAGAATCTTGATTGATCCCACTAGGTTCTCCCTTCAATTACTCACTCTAGAAGTCGAGAGAAAAGAGGAGAGCACTATAAATTATTAAGAATGGTGGTTATTACTATTATTGAGTCTAAAATCTACTTATATAATTAGTTTATACTTTCCCATATTAAATTTTGGTCCTTATAAATTTATATGCATAATTTTATACAATTGTTCCCACTTATGAATTAAATAAACTTTCTATAAATTTCATGAATATTTTATCATGATATTGGTTGGCATAATTGTGTGACATGATCAGAGACACTATAACACTGGATAAAGCTACTTTGGGTCAATCATGAGTTTCCTATTATAACCTGAGGATCAAAATTGGGTATTCCTTAAAACTTCCACATTGTGTTCAATTATTTAGCTAAGCATGTCACATCTATACACTACATTTATCTGTCATATACAAGAATGTATTGGTGGTTCCCTACATATTTTTAATCACACCCTACTCAAGTATTGATAACACTTTAGTACCTGATTATCCTTCACTATTCATAGGATTAGGTGGGGTAGAGGCCCTGTTTTTGATGACTAGGTAGGATAGCTTGGATGGGATTAGATATTGGGATGAGGTGAGACACAAGGATGGAAATAGATCCTCACTATATTTTATTATTTTAGTTGTCTTAAATATGTTATCAGACCAGTAATCTATTTAATAATCTTGGTAATGATAGAATAAAACATTTTAATATTTATTAGTATTCATGAATTATGTAGTTATATTCATTATAAATATATCAATTAATTCTTAAAATAAAAAAGGAAATGGTTTTCTTAAAATGATTTATTAAAAGGTTTTATTTTAAAGTTTAATTTTTATATTGTATAATATTAATTTTAAAATAGTTAATTTAATTTTTAAATTCATCCCATCAAAATTATCTTAGGATGAATTTTCATGAACTTTCTTAAAATATTGATTTACAAAAAATAGTGAAAAATAATATTTTTTATTGAAAACTATATTTTATTTTGAAATATTTACAAAATAAAAATTTGGTTCTGATTAGTGTTAAATTTTAATTAGTTCATTTTTATTTAAACAATCAAATTATGGGTTTTTAAATGGAATTTTTAATTGGATTTTGTATAAAAACATTTTATATGTAAACGATCATTTTTATGAAAAAAAATGTTATTCATTGCATTTTCTAGGTTTGATTTTAAATTAAATCTATCAACTCATACATTATGAATTTTGAAAATCGGATTCCACATTTTGGACCATTGGGTCCAAATTTAGTAAATATTCCTCTTTTATTTTTGGACAATATGAATAGTTACCTTAGTAATTTTTATTACCTCGGTAAAGGGTAAATCAAGTAATTTAGACAATAAATATACTGATGAGAACTATTAAATTACCCAAAACATACCAAAATATTATTATAAGAGTATATCTAAACTATAAGTGTCCATGTGTTGAATTAATGACCTTTTGGGACTACATGGATGAGATTATGACCATTATAATATTTAATTAATGAAAAGTCAAACATGTCACACTCTTATTTTTAATAAGTGTAATATTTTTAATATGATATTATCTAGAGGATATGTTCATTTATAAATTTTATTCATAAATAAAAAAAATTCATCATCATCATGGTAATATATTTATAATTTTTAGTGAAGAAATAATTACCTTAACTGCTTTCACAACCCTAATGTAATAATTATTTCATTAATGAAAAAATGAAATAAATGATATTAAAAATATTAAATGAAATATAATTTAAGATAATTAATGTAATAAAATAATTTAATATACTACCTTTACATGTTCGAGATATTTTATAATAATTATTTATAATATTAAGTGTTATTATGATTATATTATAGTCAATGTAATAAATATTTCTTAAAATCGTCATTACTGATATTTTATAGTGAATAATAATTTAATAAATTATATTAAATTTCATAAAATCATAAATCTTCCAGAATGATTGAGATATGTATTAAATTTTCAATCATAGTCCATTTATGGGTCTTTTTTCATTTTAAAATAAATTTATTTACCCTCAATGAATAATAATCCATGTGGTCATTATAAGAGTAAAAGAGGTTAAATTAGGGTTAAAAACAAAAGATAAGAGTAGAAGTATAGTAATAAATTGTCAAATTTTTATTAGATGATTGTATTTTGAACCACAATAATCTTATATTAAAAATAACATTATTTGGGGGTACTTTTAATTGAAAATTAATTTATAATAATTTAATATTTTGATAAATTCCATGTCTACACCTCCCCCTCATATAAAATGGAAACTCTTATTATCATTTCCTTACACTTAAATCCCATTTGGTTAATAAAATCTATTCTCAAATCACTTCAATGAATACCCCCATAATTCCATAGGTATTGTTTTAGGTAGAATACAAATTTTATAGGCATTAATGTGTTAAGAAAACGAGGTTTTCTAAATAAGAGGAGGATAAATAATGTATGTTGTGAGTCAGACTCAAGGAAAGGTAATTCCTTTTAAAATTAATCTTCTAAATATTACCCTAAAACTATATTTTTCTTCCATATCCATATTTTTGAAAAATGTTTTAATTTTTTTATTATTCTTATATGATTTTTTAACTTAATCTTCACCCATGTCTGACCTCTTACAAAATGGTTTTAATTGAATCATTTTATCACTTTCCCAACAAGTTACATCATGATTTTTTTAAAAAACAATTATAAGGAATGTTTTTTTAATATATACAACATGATATTATTTTCAAACCATCATTAAAAATATTTTCTTTTAATATTCCCTTACAAGTTAATATGGTTCTTCTAAAAAAAATTCCCTTATAATTGTTCGGTTTTTATAATAAGTGTTTCCTAAATGGGAATATTATTATCCTCAGGAATGTTATTAAGGATATTTTTTTCAAATAAAAACCATTTTACCTTGTTCTAGGTATTTTGGTAATGAAAATGGGTTTAAAAATTAAAATATCATTTTGATATCTGATATTTTTTTCTATATGGGATTTAAAGAGTATTCGAAAGGTTTTATAATGAAAATTGAAAGAATAAAATGTTTTAATTGTAATATGGTACTTTAGAATTATATATGAAATAATTGAGACCGATACAACTTATATGGATGGATGATCCCCATTATAGATCATGGGTAATCCCAATATATCTTTTATGTTCGATGCACATAGATAGTATCGGGTGAGCCCATTATAGCTTTTGGTATGCCCACATAGCGCTATAATGAATTGGGTAATCTACCTTATCTTTTAAGGGATGTAGGAGGGAGTTTCTGAAGGGCTTTTCCTATGGATTTATCCAGTATCCATTAATTTTTGACATAAGATTAAAATTTGTTTTGAATGTGATTCTATATGTTGATAATAAGGGTTTTAATTTTCTTGCTATGAGTTTTAATATTTATATTTGAGAAAAAGTGTGTGTGATTTTTAAATGATTGGTTTTCATTCATACACTCAACGAAATTTGAAGTTAAAGGTTAAAATTATATGTGTGTTCATGTTTTTCATTGAGATAATAAATTCCTTCAGTTTATATCCTTTACTGTTACTTTTGTGCTCATCACATGTTTTTGTTAAAAAAATCACAATTTTAAGGATGGGTAAATGAAAAGAATAAGTCAAGATGAAATTCATGAATATTTTTTTAAAAAGAAAACATTTTTTATTTTGGAAGTTTTATATTGTAAAAAAGGATATTGATTAGAAGTGTGTAGTTTTTAATATATAAGATTTTATGTAGGAGTTATTAACTAATTCCCTAAAACTCTAAATTGAAAAGTTCCCCATGACTATTATAATCTGAATTATAGCTCAAAGACACTTGAATTTTTAATACATAAGGTTGGGTTCTTACAATTGGTATTAGAGGAGGGTTAAGAAAAATTTAGAGATTAAGATTTTTTTCATGTAATTTTATCTTAAGATATATGTATATCATCATTGGTTTATAATTTTAAGGTTGATCATAATTTATATGTATTAGAAACCCCTTTTGGGGCTTAAAGTTATGAAATTTTAAAGTGACTATTGAAAATTTTTGAGATATTTATTTTTGAGGTAATTATGGGTTATTACATTTAGAGATGAAAAATGAAAATTATGATACAACCATTGAGGTTAAAAAATTTATTTAATGTTGAATATATTAAGGTTATTTTAAGAGTTTTTTTACATTATTGGTAATGTTATAAGTATTATGTTAATATTTTTTTGAAAAAGGACAACATGTTGGTCAAGAAACAACCCATCACATTGGGAAACACTATAAGGCTTGAACCCACAACCAAAAGGTGATAAGGATTAATCACCAACCATTTTCCTACATGAAGTCCAATTTAGTATGAAATTTTCCTTTTTGTTAAACAGTTTGATGAAAGAATAATAATTTTTTTTTGGGAACACAAGTTTTTTTATAAGGATACCCATTATGATTGGAAAATTATTTGATAATTATATTATTTTTGTTATCTTAGAAGAAGGCCACTATTATTTTGGGGTCCATATATGATACTATAAGATTCTATATAAGAAATAATTTTTGAATTATATTTTTGAATAATATACCATTTTATTGTGGATTAATGGAGATTCAGGTTATTTATAGAAATGACTAGCATATCATTGAGATTATATGATTTGGGCATATATATTGTATACTAAGACTTTAATAGTAATTTATTTTACTTAGAGATAAATGATAAATTTTATCATTTATGTCAATGTGATTGAATACTTCTAATTTTTGGGTTTCAATATTACCGAGGAATATTTTTTAGGAAATTTAATGTTAATTATTTATTGAATGATCTATTTTAAAATTTTGGTATTACTATTGAATTTTATATATCAAAAGTGATTTTTCATCAATTTAAGGGTTATTAAATATAGGAATTATCTTATAATTCACTATATTTTTTGGTTTTGGTTAATGTATAAAGAAATGAGTAATAACTTGTAATCATTTTATGGAGTTATTTAATTCAATAGAAGATGATTCTAGTGCCTTAGTCATGAAAAATTCATCTTGGAGTCTCTTCATTTAAAGTAAAAGATGTGATTTCTAAGGAGATTTATTAATGGAGGAAATTCTACTTTTCATGTATGTATCTTTACTTATTTTTTTTTTATATGTAGTAAAATAATTTTTCAACTCTAGGAAAATTATTTTGAAACAATTGAATTATCTTTTAACTATTTTAATCAATAAATCAAAATCCTTTTAACCCATCATAGTTTTTTTGATTTTTTGGTGGTTAACTTTCTCATGATAATGTTCTTTATCAATCTATATCAGTCCCTAGGAGTTAGTTTTCTCTTCCATATCCACATTTTCACTTCCCAATAATGTTTGGAAACTTTAAAAACTAGTATGTGTTACTCTATATGATCTCTGTACATCCCTTTTCCCTCTTACAAAGTTGAAGTTTTATTAATCCTTTTTATATGTGGGATTACAATAAAGGTATTTTGAAATGTCAAACCCTAGTTACCAAGCCCATGTTCAAAATTGTTAAGATATGATTTTCAAAAGGGAGAAAGAATTTCAAAACCCAGACAATGGTAGAATAAATAATTTTAATATTTATTAGTATTCATGAATTATAGAGTTATATTCATTATAATTAAATTAAGTAATTCTTAAAAGAAATAATGGAATGGTTTTATTAAATTCTTTTCTTATAAGATTTCATTTAAAGTTTAAATTTTAAACTTATAGAGTTTTTATTTGAACAAAGTAATTTCATTTTGATTTTCATCATTTCAATGTTATCTTGGGATTATTTCTGGTGAGTTTCCTAAAAATGTGGATTTTTCAAGGAATAGTGAAAAATATTATTTTTATTGAAAACAATATTTTTTAAAGTATATAGATGGTAAAATTATGTTTCACATTAGTTTTAAATTTTAATTAGTTAAATTTTATTTAATATAATCCATTTATTTTATTAAATGGATTTTATACCAGAATTTAGTATAAAAACAATTTCTATTTAAAGAGGGTATTTTCTAAAAAGCTATTTTTCATTGTGTTCTGCTGGTTTAATATTAAATTCAATTATGCTAATTATATTTTTTTGAATTTTGGATCATTAGGTCTAAATTTAATAAATATGCGACTTTTTATTGGACAATTTGAATAGTAACCTTAGAAATTTTAATTACCATGGTAAAGGGTAAATTGGGTAATTTAGGTTAAAAATATAATGATAAGATTACTAAATAACCCAAAATTTTGATAAATCCTATTTTGTTACTATATATTTACCATAATAATCCAACGCTATAATTTATGATCTTTTTGGGAAATATGGATGAGATTATGACATTTATAATATTTTATTTCAAAAAAAGTCAAACATGTCACACTATTATTTTTAATAATTGTAAAAATTTTAATATTGTGTTATCCAAAATATATGTTTGACTATAAATAATATTTTTAAATCTAAAATATTTATCTTCATAATCATAATTTTTTTTTAAATTTTTAGTGAATAAATAATTATATTAACTTCTTTCACAACGCTGATGCAATAATTATTTAATTAATAGAAAAATTGAATAAAATATATAAAAATATCAAATGAAATATAATATAATATAATTAATTTAATCCAAAAAACTTCAATAAGAACACAATATGTTGGGGATATGTTAAAATAATATGTTCTAATTTTATGTGTTATAATGATATTATTAATTCAGAGTAATGAATAGTTTTTAAAATTGTCATTATGCATCATTTATAGTAAAAAATATTTTATTAAATAATATAACATACTTAAAAATATTAAATTAAGCCATGCTATTAGGATATGGTTTAAAATTTCAACCATTATCCATTTATGGGGCTTTTATCATTTTATAATAACTATATTGACCCTTGGAGAAAAAATTCTATGTTGTTACTATAAGAGTTAAAGAGGTTAAAAAAGTGTTAAAACCAAAATATAAGGGTATTAATATAGTCAAAATTTGCCTAATTTTTATTTTATTATGGTAGTTTGAAAAATAATAATCTTATATTTGAAATAAATCACTTTGGATATATTTTTAATTGAAAATTAATTTATATTAATTTAATATTTTGATAAATTCCACAAGTGTCCCTCCCCTATCTTATAAAAGTTAACTTATTCATATCATCTCTTCACACATAAAAAAACATTTTTTAGCCCATCCCTATTAAGATACCATCCAATAAACCCTAACATAATTCTATATTTCTTGTTTTAGATATAATACTAATATTACTGGGCTTAAGGTGTTATCAAAAATAGGGTTTCCAATGAAGAGGAAGATAAGAACATATGTGATGAGTCAGACTCAAGGAAAGGGATTTTCTTTTAAAAATGATATTTTAAAGATTTCATCAAAATTATTCTTTCATACATATCCATATTTTCTAAAAATTACTTAATGAAGGTTTTAATTATTCTTCTATAATTTTTTAAAGTCTTTTTTATTTTTGTTTGTCTTTTTAAAAATAGGTTTAAAGGAATATTTTTTTCTCTCTTCCAAACAGGGTAATTTTTTATTTTACTAATATAAAATGTTAGGGATGTTTCTTTAAATTATAAAAAATGAGCAGATTTTCCCAACTTCATGAAAAATATTTTCTTTGAATATTCCTTTACAAGTTTATATGTTTCTTTTCAGAGAAAATGTTTTTCTATATAATGATGATATTTTTCAAATAAGTGTTTTAAAAATGGATATATTATCTTCCTCAATAATTTTTTCAATGATATTTTCTTAAAATAAAATACTTATTTAACTTATTCTTGGTATTTTTTTTATTAAAAATCGGTTTTTAAAATAAAATGGTATTTTGACATCTGAAAGTGTTTTTATATGGGATTTAATTTATTTTTTCAATGTTATTATGATAAAAAGAGAATGAATAAATTTTTTAGTGATAATGTTGAACTTGATAATTATATGTGAATTGGGAGTCATATATATATTATATGAAGGTTTCATATCTATTATAGCTCACTCATGAGTCTGACACAACTTATACATTGGGTGAACATAAATAGCCCCAAGTGAGCCTGTTAGAGCTTTGGGTGCAACCAAACATCCCTCCAATTCATTAGGTAATATACATTTCTTTTTTAGGAATTGAGGGAATTAAAAAAGGGTTTCTACTATGTATTTAACAGAGATCCAATTATTTTTAACATTGGTTTAAAATGGGTTATAAATGTGATTCCCTGAGTTTAAAAATGAATTTTTTCTTTATTTGAGTTATAATGTTTTTATTTGAGAAACAATTGTGATTGATTTTCAAATGTAATTTCTTATTTAATACACTCAAAAAATTGATGATAAAGGTAACAATTACATGACTTTTCATTCTTTTCAATAGGATAACAAGTTTCTTCTTTTTATTTCATTTATTGAACTTCTTATGAACATCCTTTTTTTAAATTTTATTCATAGGGTTTAAGGATGGGTAATATAAAATAATAAGCCATGATAAAATTCAAGATGATTTATCATAAAATGAAAAAATGTTTTATTTTAAAAATTGTATATTGTGAAAATTTGTTATTTCATAGACATGTCTAATTTATAATATATAAGTTTTTCTATATGATTTATGACCTAATACTCTAAAAATATAAACTAAAAATATCATTGATGTTATGAGAATGTGAATTATAGTTCAATGAAATTAGAATATTTAATGCATATGGTTGGGTCCTTAAAGGATATGAATTATTTTTTGCTGGCATGATCATGAATATGTATGATTTTTTTCTTTTTCATTTATTATTCATCATTGATGGCTATGTTATTTCTCTTTCAAATAATTTTTGTTTTTTATTTATTTTGGATGATTTATTGTGATTTTAATTTTATATTTTTTACTCTAGTATAAAGGTAGAGTCTACCCCTGGTAACACCCTAGACCCTCATTTCATGTCAACAACATTTGGTGTATGGAAAGGAATGCCTAAGATCTACTAGCATCATCAGTCCAAACACTGTTGAGTGGTCATAATCTAGAGAGATTAAATTTCTCATGATGTTTGGGTGCATGATATCTATAGTCAACATCCTCAACTTTCCTTACTCAATAATCAATCAAATAATTATTTTAAATGATTCATTTAAAATCCCAAAAACTACTGTAAGAACATTCTCATTAAAAATCAACTTCAAAGTTCCCATGAGATTTTGAATATTGCGATGGAATATGCATTTCTAAAATCATTTTAACGTATACATATGTGCATGAGGTTGCAACACTGCAACATGGAATTGGTTCTTGAAATATAAAACTCATCCTTTCTCAACAACATCACCTTTATTTTTGTGTTTATTTCTCATCCATAATAAAAATAATTGTGTGGTGTTTGACTAATGATGAATAAAACATGAAGAATCATATTATTTATCCAAATATTCTATATGTATTCATAATTAATGTTTTAAATTTCTCTTAAAATTTCTTTTTAGAAATAACATTTAATTTTTTTCCTCAGAATAAAATTTTGTATTGTCAACATACCAATACATTAGACCTAGATTGACTTGTCATGGATAGCATGAATCTCGTATAACACATATTCTTCGTGACTTTACATATATATTGATCTCCTTCACATGTGCACTGTAACCTAATAACATATATAAAAAATAAAATTAAGTATACATAGCTTCAAATGAAACATATGCTAGTTTCCATCATTCAAATGTAAATTTTAATTCACTCATACACATAGATTGATTTACTAGTAGACACATCCCTTTTCCACTAAAATGTAAAATAAATAGATTCTCAAACAATCATACACAATATAAGAATGTTCCATTTTTTATTAAACATCAAAATTTCATCCTACAATTATGTCTCTGTAGAACTTCCTTAACTCACATCTCACATAGGGATACACAAATACAACATATTCAACAATTTAAAGTTCAATTAAATATCCAACCTTTTATTTTTTTTAAATCCATGAAACTCTTTCTTAAAATAATATAAAAAACCCAACTGCTCATTCAAGAGATACCATATCACATCCCTTCCAAAATAAAAATATATTGACACCACACTATAGGGTAGAATAGTGGTTTTGAGAGAACTTCATCCCTACATCATAATAAATAGTATGTACAAGTTATAAAGTGACCCCCTTAATCAATGAACTCATCAATTTAAAAAAACTCCCCATTTTCACAATAGACACAATCATTGGATAGTAATAAAAAGGATATAAATGCAACTCCCCTAAATTGAAAAATCAGATTTCAAGAAAATAGTATTTCACTTTCTTCTCTCTATATAAAAATAATATCCAATGCTAGGTGGGGAAACCAAACAAATCCTTTTAATGATATAGATGGGAATTAACACCCATATTCATCCTTAAGTACTCAAAATTATTTCCATAGGGGTATCCTTAATGAAAATGACAGCCAATTGGTCTTATGTAGGAATAGATTATTTCTTGATGCCTCCATTGACTACCCTCTCTTTAATAAAATTTTATCTCATATCAATATAATTAGACCTTTATAATCGAACCATATACTTATTAAGGTCTATAGAACTCTTATTATCATAATAAATCATTAGAGTTATTTAAATTTGAACCCAAAAAATAAATAGTTGTTCATTTATCCAAATAATTTTATTCCAAGAAAAAGTATCAAAAATATGTTTAAATTTAGTTTTACTCACTGTTACATAATTCTATTTATTATGGTGTCAAATCAAACAAAATTATCCCAAGAGAAAAATGTCACCTGAATCAGACCTTCTATCATCATAGTCACATGTTCAATCAATATCTACAAATCATGAAAGATTCATTTTTTTCCACTCTTGTAAATCGTACCATATCCCAAATTAAATTTTACATATCTGAGAACTCTTTTAGAAGAAATAATATTTAACTCATTTGGGTCACTCTGAAATCTAGCATAGTGACTCACTGTATTACAATAATTGATCTAGAAGTTGTGACATAATGAAATGTCTCAGTTATCCTTCTTAATTATCTTCTATTTACACTCTTACCTTTAGCATCATTATATAACTATATTCCCACTGGAATGGTTGTAGACACTGGATTATATTATTCTATTTCAAACTTCTTCAAAAAATCCCTTGAATTATTCTCTTAGGATAAGAAAATAAAATACTCCCTTTGCATGACTTGTAACCCCCAAAAATATCTCAACTCAACTTACATGAAAATCAAAAATTCTAGATTCATTTTATTAGAGAATTATTTAAAATAATTCTCATGTCCACCTACAAAAATGATATCATCAACTTATACAATTATTGTATGTGTACTTGTCCTTATTTATTTGATATACATTCTATTTTATAATTTTCATTTGATGAATTTTAATTACTTCAAGAATTTATACAGCCTTGAATACTAGGTCCTTGGGTATGTTTTTAACGAATAAAAACCCCTCTTAAATTTTCATACTCTTATGTCATCATTATCATGAAAAGAAACATCATACTAATTTATATTTACATATTCTTGATGATAACCATTTAAAAATTCATATTTGACATACATTTGATAAATATTATAATTCTTATAGGCTACCATAAAAAAGAAAATCTTTATAGATTAAAACAATGAAACTAGAGAAAAGGTTTCTTAAAAATCAGCACCTTCTACTTGGGAGTATCCATTGAAGACAAGTCATTATTTCCTTATTATAATTTTTCCCTAGTCATTCAACTCGTTCCTAATCACCAACTTATTTCCAATGAAATTTTTATCTTTAAAAAGGATCCCATATGGAATTATTTTCTATTTGTATTATTATATCGTCAATATACTCAATACACTCCTCATTTTAGAATAATTCTCTTACTAATTTAGGATAATGTTACGAGATAAGTGAGGTCTTATTTTCAAACCTAAAATGTATTTTTGTATTCAAAATTAAAGACTATTATAAAATGATATTATTTGTTTCCACTTGTTTTTAACCATTTTTACTTCTATTTTTTATTCTAAATTACCTTTGTGTCATCATTTATCTAATTTGAATCAAATTCAATAATTTGTGGCTCAAATTTTGTTTTTAAAACAACTTATTCTATATAATTCTACTTGTTTTTTATCTTCACAATAAAGATTTTTTATAACCATATAATTAATTATAGTCAGGCATTCAACAATTTTTACATAAAAACATTCAACTAATTTATAATCTATTTTTCTAACATTTAATTCTTTTACCACTTGATAAATATCTCAAAAAATACCCTTATAGTTCTTTTCATGAATCTAATTGAGTGTTGAATTTTTATTATTAATAACACATGGACTAACAAAAACTTTGAAGTGATACAAAATTTTATTAATTTTATATTAAATATCCTTGTAATTAATATTAGAATTAGGTCTAACCCAAAATAAGGTATGAATATATACAATTATGAACATAGTTTCTATGCAATAAAATTTTAAGTGACCATCTTCTGTAAATATAGTTCTTCTCATTTTAGATAAGTTATTATTTTTGTAGTCATTAATTTTATTTTATTAGGATGTATATAGAATTTTATAATGGCATTTTATGCCATTTTTTTCAATATAATATTCAAAGACTCTACTAGTAAATTCCTTCCCATTATCAAATATGAATTTCTTGATGCACATCCATAACTCTTTCTCAATCGTTCTTATGTGTGTTTGAAACATGTCCACAACCTCATAATTTTGCTTTATAAACATCACATTGGCCATTCTAGTGTAGTCATCAGTAAATGTGATGAAATAAAGGTCACATTTAGTGGAATTATTTTCCATCGTTCTATATAAATCTCAGTGCATCAACCCAAGAGGCCAAGTAATATGAATTTAAACTCTTCTATGACTCCCTTGAGTGAATTTTCCATTTTATCATGTCTCAAAAACTTCCCCCTTTCTATTTTGTGAAGTTGAAAGTTTCTCACCCCATCCCCCATTGAATGTTTTCTCAATATTATCTAAAAAAGATGATCCAACCTGTTATTACATAATTTATTTTCATCTTTTGATCTCAAGTTGGAAGAATCTTGGGAGTCTCCAAGATGAAAAATATTTCCAATATTTCTCTCACTTAAAGTGAAAATAATACCATATTTTATTTTCTGAATGAGATAAAATTTTATCATAAAAATTACCTCAATTAAATCACCACACAATTGAACCACACTTATCATATTATGTAATATCCTATCAATAAATAATCCATCTTTTGATTTCAATTCTTGATCCTCTATGTTATCGGTTCTACTACCCTTAATTTTTAATGGGATTTAATTTCCAAAAGTAACTACATGACCATTATTTTTTATATAATTTTTAAATATATTTGTAACTAAAGTCACTTGTGATGAGAATCAATTTTAAAAAATGCATGTCTTCCCACATACTTGATTTGAGATCCAGTTCAACAATCAGTGAATTTTAAATAGTGATTTATTTTTACTTCTATATTTCCTTATTTATATATTGTTGTTGACCTAGAATCTTGATCAAAAATTTCTTTACATTATTATCTTTTTGATCATATATTCCACATTCCTACTCAATAAAATAAAACCTATTTTTTATAAGAATCACATATGAGTATTTATTCACTTTTTATTTTCTCACAGATTTTCCAATTATGATTTCTATGTATCTCCCCCATATATTATGGAATTATATAATTACAAGGTGGAGATATATTATACTATAAATAATATGAATTATTATTATATTAATTAAATAAAACATCAATATACCATAAATTTCATTCATCCATAAAAGTGATGAGTATGCCTTTGAACATATTCTCATTATCATAGTGAAAAAATAGTATTTGTTCTCAAATATTTTGAATAAATTTTCTTATTTTGATAAATTTATAAATTATTATTTTATAAAACAAAATATAAATATTTATCTTAGCATAGTTTTTACAGTAAAATTATTTAGAACCCACAATGTTAGATGAAACATATTTTTAATTTTTTAAAATTGATGGTAAATATTTTATAAGAGATGATGCACAAGGGTTCTCAAAATGTTAAGATGATTCATCCATTACTCCAAAAAATTTATCAAAATAAATTTATTTATTCCAATATCCTTTTTATTTTTAATTGAATTTAACTTAGCTTGATTAAGCTATTTTTCTTAATCAATCACTTTATTCTCAATTTAATTATTTATTTTCTATTATTAAACCACTTTCACTATGAGAATCATAATATCCACAATGTGATTATTTTATTTAATGAAAATATGAAATTTATATTTATTCATCATAATCACATAAATATTGACAAATTTAACTTATTTCTTGAGTTGAGTATTTTAATCAATCCATAAATAATGTTCTTTTTTTATCATGTGTTTCATATAGGTCTTGTTGTCTACCTATTCTTCATTACATGAGTTGTCTTTCCATTTCTGAATATGTGTGATGAAATTAGAATTCATTATTTCACATTCCTATTTAGATAAAATACATGTTTATGTGTTTTCCTCTTCTATAATACTTAACATATTCCTTTTCTTTCTTCTCTGCATTATCTTTCTACCTTATTCTGGCTTATTATTTTCTTTGAAAGAACTTCCTTTGGATTTATTTTAGATTTATCTTAATATAATTCTACAATAAACAACAAAAATTTCTTTATTATAAGAAAATATATAATAAAATTTCTTATTCCTCCTCACCTTAAGTAGTGTAATGGTCGATTTACTTTTTACTTTACTTTTTTTATTTAATTTTTTATCTAAAATGTCTTAAATTTTATATTATATTCATCACTCTCATCATCTTCAACCGAGTAACTTATTGAATCACCTTCCTTCTATTTGGTCATCAAATTATTCTTGGACTTAAATAGAATATCATCTTTATCATTATTCTTGAGAATCAAATCTTTTATCATATAATAATTCAAGAGTGGTTTTTTTAGACCAACAAAGGAGATATAATTAATTTATTTTAAATATGAGATTAATGTATCAAATATATCTAGAAAGTTTCTCATTAGTTTCTTGACCAATATTTAATCATCCAGCTTTCCACCAAATCATATGATATGATTAAATATCACATTCACCCTTGAAAAATAGTCATTAAAATTATAGACTTTATTCATTATTAATTCTTAAAATTTTCCCCTATATATTGGAAACTTTTTTTTATCTTGATGTTCCCCTCACACATGTTCTTAAGCTTTTATCACAGTTCCTTATCTGTCCAAAGCCCCATAACCTTATTATACACTTTGTTAGATAAAGATGATAATAATGAGTTTTTAGTTGTGCCAACTATATCAAGATTCCTCTTTTATACAAATTTCTCATCACCTTCCCTTTCAATTGGTGGATTGCCTAATGTGAAAAAATCCCTCACTTCAAGTACTTGTGATAAAATAAATGGTAACATTTGATTTTTATAACCATGAAAACTTTTCCCATTGAAAAAGAGAACCCCTATGCTATTAATAAAGTTATAACCTTCTATATAATACTTTAAAAGAGAAGTACCTCATGGGTAATTGTGGATATGATACAACTTGAAGTGTCTGGATCCATTATTGTACCACTAAGAGTCGGGAGAATTAGTGGGGATTATTTTTAAAAAAAATTACTTTTAACTAAACCCTTATGACTTGTTAAAGTCATGATTCACTCCCAATAGATCTTCCTCACCCATTTGAATATATATAAAGAAACATTAATCATATAATAATTTTACAAGGATTGTCCTCAAATGTGAGAGTCGAATACTTTACTAGTTTCAGTTGAGTTCTGACACCTAGATTATCACTAAAATAATAGTGATTATAGTAGAGTTATTGTGTACATAAAAAACTCTTCATTAGATATTAATCAGCTAGTAAAATTAAGGAAAGGTTACATCCTTGAAATTATGATAAAATAATAGATAAATGGAATTCCTTTCCTAGTACCAAAAGAATTGAAAATTTCCTCCACAATATTTCGTGAATCAGATACTAAGAGATATTAGATATTAATTTTCTTCAAATATCATATCTGTTTCTAAATGAAACATTACTACTCAAATGAAATAATGCTAGAAAATTCTGGCCTCCAATTCTTACCTTCTTCAGGATGATCTATTCATGAATGAGAGTGTAAATTTATAAAACTACCTCATTCCTCTTTAGTAAAAAGTACATAATTGATCAATGTAAGATTTATATTTCTTTATCTTCCTCCTTTCCCAAGATTTACTTTGATACAAAATATATTTTAAGATAACAGATTATTAGAATATCTCTGTTCTTAAACTGACTCATATTCTTCATTTATCATTTTCATATACTAAAAATATATATCCATAATTTTTATATAAATTTCTCATAAAACAAAAATCCTTTTTAAATTAATAATTTTAGAGAGAATTTGAATTTTTAGAAGTCAGTAGTAGGGTCTTTTTAAAATTTTCATAGTATTATTAGAATTTTGATATTTTTATCATCTTGAATTAATTAGGTTCTATATGGATTGATACTTGATATGTGATTCAAGTTCATAGGTAACTAAAAATAACTTCAGGTTATGTTTCATAAGTTTTAGATGATTTATTATCTGGTTCAAAATTTTATATATAGGGTTTAGGGGGAACTGTACATAACCTTGAATATGAAGAGGTTTCCAGTTCATTTTTAAAAGTGTGATGTTGGTTTGCGTGGTTGGAATATGGTAAAGGTTTAACAGTGTGGATTAAAAACTAAACTATGCATGTTTGGTTTCGATTTGTTCTTGTTTTATATTTTCTACATGGTTTTAAATAGGCCATGTAATAGCTGAAATTAGAGTTGTAGAGGGTTTTATAAGGTTGGAGCATAGTCTGTCTAACCATATGGCCCAACTATGTAAGGGATGTGGCGTTGAATAGTGAAGGTTACATGGTTTTCATGTGGTTTATCCAACCATGAAACCCTTTATGAGAGTAGAAATATTATTTTTCCCTCTTAGATTCTTAAGAGGATATCCCCTCTTGCTTTTATTCCTCACAATTGATGATCCATATGACCCATACCTTTATCTTATTTGATTCCCCCTCAGTTTGAGGAGACTTAAAGATGTTATTAGGTGATTATTTTTTGTTATCTCCTCATGTTTTCCCCTTTTCATAGTATATGTAATTTTTTTTCTCCAAGTTATGGTTTCATTACTGATTCTACCTGTGCTTTGTGGAATTATCCAATAACAATGGGGATTTCATATGGTGTATCTTGAGCATATCCAAAAATGATATATCATTCCATTTCAGTTGAGGAGTGTCATCAGATGAATTTTTCTATGGATTCCTCTTAAGTTAAATTACATTTACTAGGGAATTAATGCCAGTTTATAGGGATTTTGAGTGGGGGTGCGCTAGAAGCATGCCATTGGACAATGTAATACCATTATTAATGGTTTCAACATGAGGATATGGCATAGTGAGTAATTATAAAATTAGGAATATTTTCTTTAATTTTTTAATTAATTATAAATATATATAATTACTTTTTGTGATGTTGTGTCTTAGGTAAGGATGAATATCTGGGGTGGCCTGAACCATATGAATTGAGATTTTGGAAGGCATTTATGGCTCTATGAGTTATTATGTGGTAATAATTTTTTAATTAAATTGTGGATTTATTTAAGAATTTTTCTAAATGACTTGTATAATTAATTATAAATCATTTATAATCAATTATTGGAAATTTTTCAATGAGGTAAGTGCTCAGGATGTTTATGTAATCTTGGATAGGTCTTATCATAGATGGTTGATCATTATTTTAAATGGTGAATAGATTCATACATGAGGTATGTGGTCTCTATGAATTTCCCATTGGTATATTATTTTGATATACGACATGTGATGTGTGGTATTTCTAGCAAGGGTTATTTTACCTTTTTATTAAATGAATTTCCTTAAGTAAAATTAAATTCATTGACATGGAATGAAAAAAAAACACCAAGGCCATGACGGACCTTTTATACTACCTTGATGTATCGATCACAGATGTTTGAGGACTTGTTTTTAAATATATTACTTGAGATGTATAGACCTTGAGGTGTGTTATTCAAATAAAATGGAAAGAAAAAATGTAGTTGAACTAGTGATAGGTTCCATTAATGATATCCAGAAATATATGGGTGATGAATTAAGATTAATGGAATTGGGATCGACCATGTAAGAACCATGGGATACCTTAAATCCTTTAGGTTAATTGAGATGAATGTGGGGAGATCATTACTCCCCTGTTGATATGTTATTACTATAGTTAGGTGGGACATTTTGATATTGGTTGTTATATTGGGTGTGAGGACTAACCTAGTGATGACTTGGGAGGTGAGAAAGGATTTCTGCCATCTCCTGAGATTGAGATAATGAATCCCAGTAAGGATTTCAAGATTTTGATGTAACATAGGGGGCCCTGATTTGTTCCGTAGAAATATGTTTACCCAGAGTGTCTATTAGAAAGAATGGGTTGTGATTATTATAGGTTTCACCTTATAACCTTAATTGACCATGTGATCTTGGTATGGCTATATTGTATAATGATTGGTTCTTTAATTGAGAGGTCAACCTCAGATTATGGGAAGGGTTTAGGCAGAAGGTAGACCCCATCAAGAAACAAGGTATGAGATTATTCACTTGGGACGTACGACCTACTGAGATATATTAAGATACATGAGATTCCTTGTATTTTAACCTTGGATCTACCTTTATGACTGATATAAATCTGAAATTCCATACAAAAGGTCCTTATATTTAGATAAGGCATGATTTAGAATTCCTTGGACATTATCCTTGGATTTGGATGTGATATAGGTTAGAATGCTTTGGACATGGTCCATGAATATAAATGTGACATGGATTGAAATGTCTTATGAATTCTCCTTGGATTAAGGTTTGATATGGTTTGTATTGTATTATATTTTTCCCTTATAATTAGAGGAATGGGATGTGACCCTTCCAGGTGGCGTCTAAACTTAATTTGGATTATCTTGGAAATTCTCTTAGGAATCACCTATAGAGAATGAAACTATATGATTTCCTAGGAATTTATCCATGAAAATGGTAATTGGTATGATGTTTTTTGTAATAGTTGTGTGACATGATCATAGACACTCTAACACTAGATAAAGTAGGTATGGTTCAATTCCATATTTCTTATTATAACTTAAGGAATGACAGTGGGTATTTATTCATGCTTCCTCATTGTATTTATTTTTGAATATAAACATATAAAATATGTACACTAAATTTACTAGTTATATATGATATTGTGTTAGTTATTCCTAATTGAGTTGTACTCATAACCTACTAAAGCAACCATGTAACTTTAGTACTAAAGCAACCTTCATTTTTCAAAGGTTTAGGTGAAGTAGAGGCCCTATATTATAGGATTGAGTGGGATAGCTCACATGGGATTGGAGATTGAGAATAGGTGAGTCTTGAAGATGGTACTAGATCCTCACTATCATTTATTATTTTATTTTTCTTGTATATGTGATCAGATAGGTGGAATACCAGTTGTTTTTTATTGCTATGGCTATGAGTTTGTAAGACTAATTTCTTCCAAATTCAATATTTATTATTGATAGTTGTGTTTATTATTTTCTTGTACTCTATTGGATGATTATTTATTTAGGATTAAATTTGTTTGTTTTTCTTTAATATTATGCACTCTAATATAAGGATATAGTCTCCTAAAGAAAACTACCTAGAACACCGATACAATTTAGAATTCCCTATTATATGGGGATGCCTACCTGAGGTCTAGTAGAATCATTGGTCTATAAATTGATGAGTGGTCATGAGTCAGGGGCATTAATTTGGGTGAATAAGATCTATATTAAACAATATATTCATGTTCTAGGAATAAAAAAATTATTGAGAGGTGTATGCCCAACTCAGACTGCTGCCATAATCGATAACTAATTAGATATATACATCAACGAAGATCATTGAAAAAAAATGGAATAGAATAAAATGTTAATTGATATGAGATAATTAGAACCTGATGCGATATTATTAGATTATGATTTATAATTAATTTAAGTGGTTAAAGAATTAACTTGTGATGAATTATTTCTCTATTGATGAATCTGATAACATCTTTACATAATACCTTATTTCATCACAAGTATCAAGTATATATATTTTCCAATGGTGATCCAAACATGTGCCACAAACCTCTTTACATCAGTATAGGAATCTACAAGTTCTATCATAGAAGATCTTAATGATGGGGTTATTCATCCTTGATATCAATGAGAATCATTTTCAAGAAGGATTCTCCTTGATATCTATATAATTGAGAGAGATGGTAGAGGATTCTCAATCTCTATTCTTGGGAGTTCTCTTAGATAAGAGCTATTTAGGCCTTGATAGGATTCTCAAGATTCATTGTTAATAACCAACATAATGGCAAAAATTAGTGTAGAAAATAATATAATGGGGTAAAAATAGTACTAGGGTTAGAAAATAATAATTACACATACACCTTTCTCATATAATTAATACCTGGGAACCACATTTCTATAAATATAATCTTATTAATATTTCATGACATGATCAAAACATGGGAATTAATTAAATATTATTTCATGAATAAATAGTTTAAATGTTATTCAAATAATATATAATATATATATTTTATCACCGTTCACTTATCCTCGAACCTCTATTCCTCCAAAATATTTATCAAGACTTGAATAATGAATATTTATTTAAAAAATAAATATCATTTCATTATTCACTACTAAATAAATAAATATTATATTCACTAAATAGAAAATAAATATTTATTAAATATTATGCTCAAAAAGTATTCTCTCAAATAACTAGTGACTAAATATAAGTGATAAAGATAATCATGAATAATTATTAAACAATATTAGGGAATAATATTTATTCAACATGTTACATGATAAATAATAATATTATTTAATGTGACCCTCTAGGTATCTTTCTCAATGGCATTAGGCCAAGCCATGAAAATTATAGGGCCAACATAAAAAACACTAAGGAACCCATAGATAATTATATCTGAGTCACAATAACATAAAAATTAGTATTGGTTCTTACTATAAAATGTAATCCCATTACCACAATATCTTCAATCAATAAAATTACATACTGGTGTTGTCAACCTATGTGCATGATATCTCTTTCATTGAATTTTAAGAAATGAACCTTCCCATAGAACACTATAGCCTTTGATTTATTTAGTTTGTTTCATTCCCATTAACGGGATTGATATATCAAATTTTCTTTCAATAATATAAAGGATTAATATTTTCTTAAATTATTCATTAATGTAATATTACTCAAAACATACCTAATGTATCCTTATTCTCTACAAACATATGTCATCATAGTTTTCATAAAAACATCAATTTATATTACTACTAATATCCATTAATAATAATTTTAATGTCTAAGGAACAATACACACATTCACAGATAGGAGAATCTAACAACACATATAAATATTGATTTCTTACTAGCTGTCTCATTCTCATAATTTCAACCACTGTAAATCACAAAGGGAATACACTATGAAAAATTAAATCAAGGTCCAACAGAGATAATTCATTAGTTAAGGGGTCCACAACATTTCCTTCCATACAATATATTCTCACCACAATCTCACCCCTCTATGAAAACTCTCTCAAGAGGTGATAATTCCGAAGTATGTGATTCATTCATTGGTTTGACCTTTTCTCCTTTACGGGATCCACCACTATAGTATTATAAAAATATAATGTGATAGGATCTTTATTTCTTGGAACCAAGTCACGATATTTGGAAAATATGTGAATTCAAATAGCTTATTTGGATACATGAGATGCCATTATATATCTGGGCTCCATTATAGAATTAGTGATAACTACATTCATTGAAGTCATTCAACTCATAGCTCCTCTATTGAGATTGAAGACATATCTTGATTGCATTTTCATGATATTTATGTCCTAACTTTCCACATTTAAATCAGCCATGCATTAATAATACATTATAGAGGACAATATTCCCATACATTCCTTTAATTTAACTTTTCATTTCCCCTTTACAATTACCTAATTTGTGTCCTTTTACATAATCAAAAAATCTCTTTATTCCTATAATACATACATTTGGGTGTTTATTCCATCATTTTTGACACAAAGGGAACTAAATATTCTTTCCTCCATGGTATCCATTAACAAAATGCTCATGAATCTCTTTCCATATCTTCTTATGTGAGCATGAGATTTGGTGAAGGCACATGTTGTTAATCTTGTTCTATAAAAAATTATTAGTCACGATCAAAACAACCTTCACTCGAGTGATCTTCCCATTTGAATATTCATAAAAAAAATTCATCACATTAAAATTTAATCTTGTTCCTTATAGTTCCCTCTATCAACTAAAACCAAAAGAATAATTTGATAAATAGTAATCATAGTGGGAAAACCACATAATCTGGGGAAATTACTTATAAAATTTCAATTATGATAACACCGATTTGATACATGGTTACCCATGAACATTATAACAAAATTAGGATTGTCACATATACATAGACTTATCCTTAGTGATCTTACTATGATTTTCTTCTCCAAGTATGCAAATTTTGACTAAACCATTACTATGATACCAACTATAATGACGCAAACATAATGTAAATAGATATTACATATTTCTAAATGAATATTCATTACATTACACAAACAAATTTATGAGGATATTAAGACTTTAGTGCCTTTATATACTTTTAATGTAATATTCTAATATAGTTAATGATCTTCAATATTCCCCACAAAGAACTTCTCCTTTAATACTCTACTTAAAACATTTATTTATAACCTATCGATAGAAAGCATAAGAAAATTGTAAGCTCAAATGCTCAGTAATGGTAAACATGTAATATATATTTTTATTATATTATAAAATAATAAGATAACAAATATTGGTATGTGATCATGCGAAAATTTCATCGCTAAAAATTCATGGATCATAAACATGATTCATGGAATAAAAGATTAAAATTTCAAAAGACGCGAATCATAAGGATATATCCTCATCATAACTCAATAATTAAACATAAGTTCATATCATAAATCTGTGTGTAATAATCATATGTATAGAAAACCATTTAATATGTCAAGGTTAACTATAAATACTCTTGTATCAGTCCTTTCACTTGTTTTACTTAACAAATCAAGCACATCAACTTGTTTCACATCACATATCAAGTACATCAACTTATTTTACATCACGGATCAAGCACATAAACTTCTTTCCCCTAACTATCTCATGTTATATAATTAATCACCAAATTAATTAGAGGGAGATATAGGAATAACCCATATATTAATTAAAACTATACATATATGTTCCATAGGACCATTAATAATTCACCATCTCAGAACCCATGTAAGGAAATTAGTTTTAGAAACACTTCATCATAACATAACTTATGGAAAAGAAATATGTTTCATAAGTATCATTCCATGAAAAATATATACCATTCATGTAAACAATAAGAATTTTATCATTGGTACATATCCCCAATAAATCAAAACTAACATCAAATAATTTCATCTTAAATGGAAAATTATTTTTGAAAGATCACTTGAAATAATTCTTAAGTAAAATATCCTTTCCCTTTTGAAATAATTTTTTTAAAGAGTTGAGAAATTATTAAGGAGGAAATTTTCATTAAATAAAAACTTGTATGATTGTAAATTAAGATTAAAATAATTATGGGATTATGATGGAAGAATATTCAATTCATGTTGTAAAAGTTAAAAAACATTCTTTCATATATTTTTTTCTTCAGAAAAGTGATAAAGAGTCTTGGTTAGAAATCGAAAAAAATATTCCTTTCAAACCAATTCATAAAAAGTAAAAAATGTGTAAAAATAACATTAAATATTCAAATTATAATAGTAAAATGAGTTATTTTTTTGAGGGAACAATGACATGGAAGATAAATACCCACCAATAGATACTTTAAAAGAAACAATCATGAATATTGATTAGATTATGAAATAAACCCTTATAAATTTTTAATCAGTTGAATTGTATGACCAATGAAAGAAAGAAAATTATATTAATATGAAGATAACATAATATTTTGTATAAGACTCAAAAAATTATTTCATGGAAAGTATATACCAGACACAAATGAAAAAATAGGATATAAGTGATGTGTACCACAAAAATAAAGGTAAGATAATACTTCATTAACTTATGTCTTGAATATTATCGTACTCATGAAAGAATATTTCATAAAAAATATTATTTTGTTACATATAAATATATATTATAGAACAATAATCAATTATATCATAACATATATGATTTACTTATGGCCTTATACTACTCGTTTGTTAACAATTCCATGTTAAAGTTATGTTTATTGTAATAACTAATTTATTTTTCACATTAGTTTTGATTTTTTATATTTTTTTTCATATTACTTATATCACTATTTCATAATATCAATAATTATATCATTTATATAAATAACATATATATTCATTATATAATAATTTATAATAATATATAAAATATAGAAATAGAAAATGAAATACACTATTCACAGAGTTGGTATATCGTACGTATGCATGAATGATGTTTTAATTTTCTTATAGTATATAAAAAAGTAATTAAATTAAATATATTTATCATTAAAATAGATTTATTATTTAATACATATAATTTTTGTTTACCAAACCCATCCTTAACACATTCCATGTAATGTGTGAATTAATCACATCTCTTTGAAGAGGTGGTAGTCAACACAACCACAAAAAATGTTATCATAATTACAAAAAAATAAAAAAATAAGATAATTGTTATATAATAATTCAAGAAGAATAAATAAATATTAATTATCATATTTATAATATAAAAATATTTGTTCTACATTATCCAAAATCTTGAAAGGTGAAAATGTAAGCATGAACAACATCGATTCGTGTGGTGCCAGTACTCAAAACACACGAATGATGATTGTCTATCTCATTTGATTGAAGTGTGTGTGAGTGTAGGTTGAAAAATTAATATAAAAAAATATTATAATATTTATTCTAATTAGGTTGTTTTATAAACATGAAATCAATATAATTTAATGGGTTTAATGAAAAAATAAAACATAAATGTTTGTTGATGAGTGTTGCCTTTTATTTGGGTATCTTCTTTTGATTTGAATAACAGGAATTATTTGGATGGATTTATTCCAAAATTAAGGACTCTAGAATTATGGTAGGGAAGTTGGGAGTATATTTTTATAGAGCATGGCTAAAAAAATAGGTTCTGAATGTGAAGAAAAGATATTAAGTGGTTCCCTTTTATAAGAGAGGGGATGTTCACTTTTGGAATTTATCAAAATATCAATTTATAATAAATTAAATTTTAATAAAAATACTAAAAAATAGAATTTAATTTGAATATAATTTGAGAAAAAAATATAATACCATTAAAAAATATATTTCAGAATGTTTTTCGTGTAATTTTAATCCTTATCATTTTGATTAACCCTTATATACTTATTTTATTTTTAACTATGATAACTTATTTTTATATTTTCTATCTAATTTAATAAAATATTTTTTTCAAAAAATATCATTAGTGTCAATTTTGAATCAATTCATTACATGGACTTTAAGAAAACCAATACATCAATATATTTTCTATGAAAATAATTTAATAAACCCATATCATTTCATATCCACCATTAGTTTTTTATAACCTTAATTAAGTCAAATTATATATCTTTTAATATTTCTAATATCCTTTAATTTATTGTTTCATTAATTGAATAATTATTGCATCATCATTGTGTAATTATTTATTATAATTATTTCAATAAAATAATTAAAAATTGACTTCTATGATTTAGTTAATCCTTTTATATTTCATAATATTCTATTTAATCAAGCCTATATTCTATTTAAACCTATATTAAAAATATTATACTTGTTAAAAGTAAGAGTGTGCCAGTTTTTCACTCCCTTTGATTTTAACAATATCTAAGTCATTTACATGGAAAAATGTCCATTAAATATTTTAATTTTTAACCACATGTGTCAAGGGTCTAAATAAAATCATCCAAAATTATTTTTCCACATGTTAAGGTTATTTTATATTCCTTATCATTATATTTTTAATCAAAATTACCCAATTTACCATTTATCATTTAAACAAAAATTATGAATTTTACTATTTATATTAGAAAAAATAAAAGAGACCTATTTAATAAATTTGAACCATATTATTACAAATACTTATCCGTTTTTTAAAATTCAAAATTCATAATTGGATAAAAATAATTTAAAATCAATCTTATATACGGGGAGTGGAAATTGTTTTTTAAATTGAAATCATTCAAAATATAGAAATGTTTCTATATTCAAATTAAATTTTAAATTAATTATAATGAATAAAATTGTATTAAATGATATATAATTTATATAATTTTACTTTTAATCCAAATAGAAATATAATTTAACACTAAATTATTTAAACAAAAAATCCATTTTGAATATAAAATCAGTATTTTTCACGATTCATCAAAATATGAAACATATGTGAAAAAAACCAAAGTATATTTTTTTACCCCCCCTTTCATTGAATAATTTTATTTTTTCAATTATAATTTATTAATGTGTTAAAATTTAGTATTAAAATAAGTGATCCACTTAAAGGCGATAAAACTACTTTTAGAAAAATACATTTTTAAGCAAAAAACTAGATTTATTTTTATATAATGTATTGAAAAAAATAGGATGAATGTTAAAAATTATATTGAATATTATATATTTATATATCATTAATATAATGCAAATTTTTTTATTTTTTATCTTTATTGGTATAAAACACACTTATGCGCATTTAAATAGTTTTTTATAAAAATATTTCTCTCTAATTTCAAAATGGTTTTACATGTGTAAACCATAATTTCATTAGTTATTTAATCATCTTAATAATAGAAATTCTAATGTCTAGGTTATAACTATATTGTTTATATAATTACAATAATAAAATTATGTATCTTTGAAATACAGTGTTATGTGTAATGTAAGATAAATGAGTGTTGCACATAACAATAGACAACAACAAAATAAAATTATTTAAGAAATCATTCTGATAAAAATATCAGGGTGTTACATAGATAACCACTAGTGCTCAGGGATGTGTACCTAAGGTTATGTGGTGAACTGGTCTAGTTACTATTCTTAGAGTGGTTTGGGATGGGATGTTGCAATGTGGTAACAAATATTATTTTTATTTTGTTTTTATATTTTTGGAGATGGTATATACGAGATATAGAAATATGTTATAACTTGTGATGGAACTAGGGATGATTCATCACTAAAACCTTTTCCCATAGAACTGTAGGTTACTATTGATATGAGACTTATTTTCTTCTTTTTCAATGTTATGGTTGTTGTGATTTTCACTAATTGTGATGCACATAAGGTTTTAAATTTATGATTTATAAGTTATTTTATTTTTGGTTCTTGGATATTTGGAAAGAAGCAGGATGTAGATTTTTCTCTTGGTCTTTAGTGGAAAGATGCGTCTCATGCATCATATCAGGAAAGTTAGATTCAAATGGAATTTAGGGTCCTTTTAATGGGATGTTTATTAATAAAGACTAAGAGTCTTAGATGTTTAATGTGTTAAAAAAAATTTATAAAAAGTTTTCTAGTATAAGTACATGGTTTTATTCTACTGAGTGAGGCCAAATGGTATATGTATTTATTTCTGATAGAAGGTCATGTAGATCTATGGTGGGATACTCATTGATGACGATAATGGTACAAACTGGTGTGCATTAGATCTGTAATGAACATTATAGGTTGACAGAGGCATTTGATACCTTGGTAATGATCCCCTAGTGGGTGTTGTTATTTAGGTTTGATTACAAAAAAGTGCTAGTAACAACCTATGTGGTGTTTTTTCTTTTAACATGCAATGTAATTTTATTTAATCAAATCTTGTGACTATAACTTGTTGGGTACATGTTATTGAGGATGATTTTCTTGGATGAGATGGTGGTGACCGATGAGGTAGCGATCCTCCATGGTCCTTCCATGTGGGGATGCTCATGAGAATCAGTTCTCTTATGGGTGGTGAGTTGGAATGTGATTTTTACTATTGGTGATATCATAGATACAAATGTCTTGACATGATGTATTTCATGATGATTTGATATGGGATAATGGATAACCTCTCATGAGTTTTAAAATTAATAATGATTTTATCTTGGTGTTGGTGGGTTATCTAGAAAACATTAGTTCTCCTAAGAACCATAGTGGTTCTATGTTTAGTATTATTTTATGGAAGCCTATGAGTGGGGTTGAACATGTCTTTGTTTAATACTTTGAGAAAGGAAGTCAAGGATAAGTGATTCTCTTTGAAACCAGTGTACATGATGTGTGACTAGGTATGAAACATTGAAATGTTGATACTTTAGAGTATTATAAATGAAAGAATACCTTGAGTGTTTAATGCTTAGTTTTGAGGTTGGAAATTCAATGAAAGTACTATGTGGGTGTCTAAACCTATTGAAATTATTTACACTTCTAACAACATTTTTACTACATGGATGGGTGCTTGAATCTAGGAAAAATGTTGGTGGAATGGTTGTCTAATGAAACCCAGCACTAGTTAGGTTCCTTGTTTTGAAGAGGAGATCCAAGGGAGATCATATATGGATGGGTTTGACATGTTGTGGAGCATGGTTATCCTAGTTGGATGGAATGTGACTCATGGAATTGGAAATCAGTTTTCTATGATTAGGTGGTATGGGAATTTTATGCATCATTGCACATGTTACATAATTAGATTTTAAATATTTTATTGACTGTGTGTGATCTGAGGGCTGAGAAGTTTTGTTGTTATACTTATTGTAATAATGGATAAGGGACCAGATAATTATTTTTGAAATGTTCCTCTGTGTTACAGGAGACATTTAAAATATATTTTATGTAGTGAAATGGTTTATCTAGGAGTAGTTGAAGGTAGGTCTTACATGGGATGAAATGGGCATGGTTCAAAATGAGTGACACATGAAATATGATAAAAACAAATTAGATGGAACTCAAGTAGTGTATAAGGTAGGTCATATAGTGGGGATTTTCCATTGGTCATTTGATAGAGTGACCCTTGTTATCATTGGAAATTCTGTGTGTGCCAAGGTTGATGTTTCAATGATTCAGTAATAGGAAGTAGCTGATGACTGTGTTGATTCCGAGTTACAAGTGAGATGGTAACATCCATCCATCACATTCAATTATGGATGAGACATAGGCTGTGGAGATCTATAATTGATCCAGTGATGCATTAAAAAGGTCACTCCTATTGTGGGGTGTGCGATTTCAGTCATATAGATACACCCCCTACACTAGAGGGATCATCCATATGTGGAATGAGTCATTCATGGTAGTTTTGGATTGGTGTTATTGATCACTTAATGTATTTTGTTTTAATTGAAATCAATGGTGAATTCTAGGTGGAGATAAAAATGTGACATTAGTTGAAGATCGAGCACTTGTATCAAGCTCAAGATGATTTCTGGTTATTCGAGCATTATCACATTAGTTTTACATTGGTACTCATGGTATGGTATATCACGATAGTCCCTTTGGGATGATTTGTGGAGTAACAATGGAATTTCATGAGATATTGGATATGATATTTGGTGGGAATATTTGAATGATCATGGGAAGACTCTAGGGATAAATGAATCATGATATCTAATTTTGGAAATATGTAAGAAGAGGTAGCTGAGTGTTTTATGAATTTTTTATTGGAGGAGGTACAACTGAATTTTATCATCTAATATATCATGGTGATCTAGAAACACCAATAGGCATGTCATTCTGGTAATGAAAACTGTGATTCGTAATTTTTTTGGGTCTTTTCATGGTAAATTGGCCTGTTTTGGGAACTTATGTATGGGTAGTGAAACCCTTTAGTTTTGGTTTATAATTGATAACCAGGGATTCAAACAATAATTAGTGGTGTTTTTATGAGCTTTCTATCTTGGTGAGTTGGAATTATCTTTTGGAAATTTTTTATAATGTGGGAATTGAGTTGTGACTAACACTTTTGATAGTGGGATGAACCATGAGTCTCAATTGTCCTTATGATTCAATACATCTGGTGGGGAGTACCATATGCCTACAGATGAATTTGATGATGAAGTGGTTGTGTCTAAGGATGGACAAGCTTGGGTAAGCACCATCTTGGTGTTTCAGTAATAAATTATATTGTTGGATCATGCTTCAGCAGTTTAGTGTGTTATGTTTAAATATGTTATTTGGTAATGATTTGGGAATTCAAGGATGGAACATAGACACTTGGATGATAATTGATGATCCATGTAGGTCAAGACCAATGGGGGTATTCTTTATGGGGCATCTAGAGGATGAAAAGTGGTATGTTGGGGAGTTTGTAGTGCCTCATGTCTATATGTACCCCCTCCTCTAACCTCAATTGATATTTTCCTCCCAATTACTCTAATTAATACTTATATGGTAAGGGATTTAGTTCATATTCCACCATAGTATAGTTGAATCAATCAAACATGGTAGGTTTTTCACTCTTCCTATGAAAAGGGTGACCCGCAACACCATCTGGATGAAGCGACACAAAATTTCAGCTGAGGTACATTACAACGTCAATTTATTTTAGGTTTTTGATCAAAATTAAATTGAAATTTCTATGGATTAGGAATTGTTTTTGGGGGGTTTACATGACGTAGGTCGATAAATTTGAGATATGACCTTGGGGTGCTGTTGGGTGTGATTTTTCAACGATGATGACATTCAGTGAGAAATTAGGCATTAAGAGTATTTGGATAAAATGGTTAAATAATGTTAAGTGGTTATAATTTGTTTTGTGTAATGTCTTGGTGCAACATAGGTATCTAGAACATGGGTGGTGATCAATTGAGCTAAGGGTGATCTTGGGAGAGGATAGGTTGTGAGTTGAAGGATGGTATAAAAATGTATAAAGGTATTCAAATGAGGTTGTTGTTCTTGTGTATGATACCTTTGGTTTTTATGCTTTTGATATATGGCCATTGAGGAGTGGGTTCACCACTTTAGGTAGTCCCTTATATTTCTTTGAGTTTTTGAGTTATTTTAAATGCCCAAATATAAATGGTTTATTAAATTGAACCCCTTTAACTAAGTTAATATACTCCTAGGACACCTTATTCCTAGAATGTCAAATTGACACCTTAACCACTAATAGTAGAGAACATAGATTGTGGATTTACCTAATACATGTGAACCTCCTTGAGGGTTGTGACCTACATGGATAAATAGAGTGGAAATAAACTAGGTGGACCTTATTTAGAAACCCTGGATTCCCCTAGTTAGGGTATACAGTGACCTCAACATACTCATCCCTTGTGGGCCTTGGGCATCTTCATGGATATCATGGAGATATTTTGAAAATAGGGCTAACCTAGGGTCTGTGACCCTCCCATATTTTATGTGACCAGGCCTAGATGTAAATACATGGGATAGATTGGGTTTGGGTTGGGTGAGTGGGCCAACTGAGTGAAACCATGGGATGAAGATGGACTATGGGCCATCTCCCTAGACTGACGAGTTTTGGCCTCCCATGGAGGCTTGGAGTCTGATTATGAATTTAATTACCTAGTAAGCATGTTTTCTTTGAGATAAGGGATTTCCCCAAATGGGTATTTTTGATACAGAGGATCCAAAGGGGGATTATTTCACTTTCATGTTGATCCAGAGGACCGTGTGGGTGCAGTTGATGGATGTACCCTATGAAGTAATCTAGGGTGAAGTAGAAGTGCGAAAAACTGGTAATTTTAAATTTTGGGTTTAGATTAATGTTAAAAAATATAATCCAAAAATACTATTTTCTATATTTCTCAAAGGAGCATGTCCAACTCAATTTATTTATAAAGAAAAAAATTAATGAAAATATAAATGATACCTTGCTTGTTTGAAATCGTCGATTTGATTTTCTCATCATTAGTTTGTCATGGATTAATGGAAATAATATAGTAATCATGTATATTATCCACACATTTACCATAGATTTTATGTCATAATTCTCAATTATTGGGTGTTAGTATGATAATTTGAAGTGATTTACAACATCCCTTTGACTGTATGAAGAATACAGACTATATCATGGAATCCAGATTTATACTACTTGGTTTTTCCTTAATTCTATTACATTAGATCTTGAGAGAGAAGGGGGAAGCCTTAAAATTTTTAATAATGGTGGTGATTACTATTCTTGAGTCTAAAAACCACTTATATACTTAGGTTATACATTGAAAAATTACAATTTTCCACTAAGAAGCTATAAGAATAATTTTATACGTTTGTTCATAGTTATGACCAAATTAAACTTTTCATAAATGTTATGAAAATTTAATCATTATATTGGTGGGATGATTGTGTGACAAGATCAGAGACATTAACAATGGTCAAAGCTACATTAGGATGATCCTAGTTTTTCAATTAGAATATAAGGATCATCAGTGGGCTTTCATTTTCACTTCCACAATGTGTTTAATTATTTATTTAAGAATATAAAATATATAAAAAGAATTTATGTATTATATACTATAATGTGTTGGTGGTACCCTATTGATTTGTAATCACATATTTCTCAAGTATCCATGACACTTTAGTACCCGAGTATTGTTTACTATTAATAAGTTTAGGTGTGGCATAAGCCCTATATTTTATGACTAGGTAGGATAACCTTGGTGGGATTAGAGATTGGGATGATGTGAGGCACAATGATGGAAGTAGAGTCGCACATCATATATATTACCTATATATATATATGTGTGTGGGTGTGTGTGTGTGTGTGTGTGTGTGTGATCAGCCCATTGGAATATCTAACAACCCAGATAATGATAGAATAAATCCTTTTCATATCTATTTGTATTCCTGAATTATGTATGTATATTCATTTTAAATATATTAATTAATTCATAAATTCATAAAGGAAATGGTTTGATTAAACTCATTTAATAAAATATTATATTTAAAAGCCTAACATTAAAATTATATAATTTTAATAAGAAAACATAAATTTATTTTTTAAATTCATAATGTAAAAATTATCTTAGGATGAATTATTTTGAATTTTATGAAAATATTAAAATTCTAGGAATTTTGAAAAACACTATTTTTTATTAAAACTGTATTTTAGATTAATGTATTTTCAAGATAAAATTATGTTTTAGAATACTTTTAATATTTAATTATTTAATTTTGACTTTAAATAATCCAATAATGGTTTTTTAAAAGGATTTTATAATATAATTTAGCGTAAAAATATTTTATATTTAAAAAAAAATTTTTTATAAAAAATTGATTTTTGTTGTATTTTTCAAGTATAATTTTAAATTATATTCTTCAAATTATGTGATTTGATTTTTTTAGAAAGGATTACATATTTTTAATTTGTGGGTAAAAATTTAGTAAATATTTTTCTTTTATTTTTAGATTATATGAATAATATCTTTAGTAAATTTGATTACCATAGTAAAGGGTAAATCGAGTAAATTAGAGTAAAAATTAAATGATAAGAACAATAAATGACCCAAAAGTTACCTAAATCATACTGAATGAGTAGATCACAACCATAATTATCCTAAGGTATAATTCTTGACCTTTTGGGCCCACTTGTATGAGATTATGACCTTTATAACATTCTATTTAAAGAAAATTCAAACATGTCACACTATTACTTTTAATAAGTGTAATATTTTTAAAATAGTGCTAACTAGAGACTTTATTTGACTATAAATATTATTTTTAAATATAATAGTTTTTTAATCATCATGGAAATTTATGTTTAGTTTTTATAAAAAAAATTAATTTCCTTTAATTCTTTCACAATGTTGATGTAGTAATTATTTATTTATTACAAAAAACCAATAAATGATATAAAAATAGTAAAAGAAATATAATTTAAGATAATTAATGTGATCCAACAATTTTATATATGAACTTTACATATTAGGTATATTCTAAAATATTTTTTTAGAATTATAAGTCCTATCGTAATATTATTGAAGTCAAAGTAATAAATTTTTCTTAAAAATGATATTATGGATATTTTATTCTAAATAATATTTTAATAAATGATATAAAATTTTTAAAATAACATATATTCTGAAAATTTAATGGATAAGGATTAAATTTTAATCAAGGTCTATTTATGGGTATTTTTTCATTTCATAGTAACTATATTGAGCCTAAAAGAATTAAAATCTATGTGGTCACTCTAAGAGTTAAAGGTGTTAAATAATGGTTAAAACTAAAATATTAGTGTTAAAATATAGTCAAGATTTTAACAAATTTAATTTTTTCTTATTATTTCGAACCATGATCATCTTATCTTCAAAATAACTCACATTAAAGTTATTTTTAATTGAAAAATAATTTATATTTATTTAATCTTTTGATAGATTCCAAGATTTCCCTCTAATATAAAACGTCAATTATACTTATAATTTATTTACACTTAAAAAGCCATTTTCATCAGAACTTATCTAATCTAATACATTCTAAGAATCCCTCCCATAATTATATAGGTCTTGTTTTTATAAAAATACCAATATTATAGGGATTAAGGTGCTAAAAAAGGATGTTTTCCAAAGAAGAGAAAGATAAAGAATGTATGTGATGAATCAGACTCAAGGTAAGGGAAGTTATTCTAAAAATTATCTTTTAAATATCACCTTAAAACTATATTTTTCTTCTCTATAAATATTTTATTGAAAAAATTGATTTTGTTTTATTATTCTATGATTCATAATGTATTTTTTATCCATGTTTGACTTTTTCACAAAATAGTTTAAAATGAATATTTGTTTCATTTTCCAAGCAAGGTACATTGCGAATTTTCTAAAATAATAAAATAGAAATGTTTTTAACCTATATGGTGTGAGGGTCTTTCCCCACCTTCATGACTAATATTTTATTTGAATATTACTTTATATTTTTATATGGTTCTTTTCAAATAATTTTTTTCCTTTAAAATTTCACTATTTTTAAAATATGTTTTTTCAGAGTGAGAATATTATTTTACTATAGAATGTTTTTAATGATAATAAAATCCTATAAAAACCCTATTTACCTTGTTCTAGGGATTTTTTTATTTAGAATGGGGTTTTAAAAAAAATTATTTTGATATTTTAATGTGTTTAGAATATGGGTTTTAAAGAGTTTTTCAATGGTTTTATGATGATAAGTGAAAGAATAAAATGTTTATTTATAATATGGTACTTGAGAATTATATGTGAAACAATTCTGTATGATATAGCCTATATGAAGGGTTTTTCCCTATTATAGATCATGAGTGAGTTTGATATAGCTTACACATTGGATGCACCTATATAGCAATGGGTGAGCCCGTCATAGATATGGGTGTTCCCAAATGGAACTCCAATAAAATGGGTAATGTTCCTTGTCTTTTGAGGTAATAAGAATGTAGTTAAAAAATTATTTTTCTTTATTTATAACATCTATTTAAAATGGATTTTTAATGTTATTCTTGAAGAAGATAATAAGGGTTGTTATTTTCTTCTATCAGTTTTAATATTTTTCATTGAGAGAAAAGTGTGTCATTTTCGAATGAAATGTTTTGTTTCATACACTTAATGAAATTTGAAGATAAAGGTAAAAATTACATGTGTTTGTATGTTTTTCACTGGGATAATATATTTATTCTTTTAGTTTCTATTATTGATTTATTTTTTTCTCATCCAATGTTTTATATAATCATTGGGTTTAAGGCTAGGTAAGAGAAAATAAGTAGTCAAGATGAATTCTATAAATATTTTTCATGAAAATAAAGCATATTTTATTTTAAAAGTTTTATATTATGAAAAAATGGATATTTCTTAGAAGTTTATACATTTTAATATATAATTTGTTATGTTGAGTTATGACCTAATTATCAAAAACTATAAACTAAAATGATCCCTAGGATTATTAGAATTTAAATTTCTATTCAAAGACACTAGAATATGTAATAATTAAGGTCATGTTCTTATAATTAGTATTATAAGAGGGTTTAGAGAATATTGGAGATTAGGATATTTTCTTGTGAGGTTATTTTAAGAGATATGGATATCATCATGGCTATATAATTTTAAGGTTGATCAAAAATTATATGTGTTAGAAATTTTTTTTGAGGCTTAATGATATGAAACTTTAAGATAAGTAGTTGTATTTTTAGAGAATTGTTTTGAGGTAATTATGGGATGTTACAATTTGGGGCGTAAAATAAAAATTATGAGATAACCTTTAGGGTTAAAAAATTTCTTTATTGATGAATATATTAAGGGGTTTTAAGGAATTTATCTAATTTATAGGAATTTTATGAGGATTATATTAATATATTCTTAGAAAAAGGACAACCTAATGGTCGAGTGATAACCCATTGCATTCAGAAAGGCCATGAGGTTTGAACCCACAACTAGAAGGTGACAAGGTTGCTTCACCTACCACTGTCCAACATGAAGTCCTAGTTAGAATGAAATTTTAATCTTAGTTGGATCATTTTATGGATGAATAATGTGTTTATTTTGGTGTTTCTTATTCATAACTATCATGATGGGTTTTTTGGATTTTTTGTGATTGATTTACTATTTTAATTCTTGTTTGGTGAGATGTTGTACTATTTTTGGTTTTGGGTGATGTTCTTTGCTAGTTATGGTGGCATATGTCATCGTTATCAAATAGTGATGAGCCCATGTTGGTGGTGTTTTATCAGGTTTGACAACTCTTTGATGTTGGTTTAATATTACGGTGGTGACACTAATCTCCTATGGATGGTTATAAATGATGATCCGGTGTAGTGATAGGATGGAGACGATGATGGGAGTGTCATAATAGTGAGAAAATTAGTGGTGACTCGTGATTATAATGATTTTTGATGTGGTTCCAACTATGTTTTTTATATTCATATTTTCATATTTTATTTCAGTTCTTAATATCCATGTTTTGGTTACCAATCAACATTAAAAGAGTCGTTTTGAACATTATAAAAAAATTAATTGTCAGTCAATAATTAGTTTTTTTGAGAAAACATGTCTTATCATAAATATACACATTTTTATTGGAAAATGATTTTTTGAATAAGTTATTAGTGTTATTTTGGAAGAATATCACAATAATTATTGGATCCATATATGATAATATGGGATTTTGTTTTAGAAATAAAAGTTGAATTATATTTTGGAAGAATATAGTATTTTATTTTGTATTTATGGTGATTCTATTTATTTATATAAATGACTAGAATATCATGGATGTTATATTATTTTTTTATATACAGTGTAGAGTTAGAATCTAAGAGGGATAGATGTTATTTAGAGATAAATGAAAAATTTTATCATGGAAGACAATATGATGAAATACTTTTTACATTTTTTTATCAATATTAGTCAGGTATAATTTTGAAGACATTTAAGGATAGTTATTTATTGAATGATCAATGCTGAACATTGGTTATTACTATGGAATCACAGAGATTAAAATTAGTGTTTCTTAGGTTAAAGGTTTATTCATTTTAAGAATTAACTTATCTTTTCCAAACCATTTTGGTTTTGGTTATTATATTAATATGTTAGGAATTTATTTTAATTTTTTTTGGAGTTATTTGATTCATTATAGGTTTACTCTAGTTCTTTGTGCTTGAAAAAATCATTATTAAGAGTCAAAATTTGGAGAAAAAGATGTTTTTGTGGTGGAAAAATATTAAAGGAATAAATTATACTTTTCATGTATGTATATTTACTTTTGTTCTTAGTATAGGTAGTAAAATAAATTCTGAACTATAGGAAAAGGATTCTAAAACAACCACATTATCCATTTAATTTTTTTATAGAGAAATGAATAGCCTTTTAACCCATCACAGATTTACAATTTTGTGGTGGTTAACTTTCTCATGAGTATATTCTCTATAAATCTCTATCAGTCCTTGAGAGTTAGTTTTCTCCTCCATATACATGTTTTTACTTCCCTCCAAGGTTTTCCTAAACATAAACATTTAATTTGTTAACCCGTATGATCTTTATACATCCGTTTTCTCTCTTATCAAGTGGAATTTTTATTAATCCCTTTTAGAATATGGGATTACAACAAAAGTATTTTGAAAAGTCAAACCTAGGTTACAAAGACTGGGTTCAAAAACATGAGAGGAATCAATTTACAAAGAGGGTAGGAGATAATTTAACAACCCAGGTAATGATAAATTAAATCATTTTAATATTTATTATTATTTATGAATTATTTAGTTATATTAATTATAAATGTATTAAGAAATTTTAAAAATCAATAAGGAAATGATTTTATTAAACCCATTTCTTATAAGATTTTATTTAGAAATTTTATTTTGAAATTAAAGTATTTTAATTTGGTAAAACTAATTTTATTTTTAATTTTTTTATTTCAAAATTATCTTAGGATTAATTTTTGAGAATTTTCTGAAAATGTTGATTTTTCAAAGAATTGTGAAAGATACTATTTTAATGAAAACCATATTTTATATTAAATTATTATTAAGTTAAAATTATGTTTTTTATTAGTTATAAATTTCAAATAGTTAATTTTTAATTATAAAAAATAAAATAATATTTTTTCAATGGATTATATACATGAATTTAGAAGAAAAACATTTTATATTTAAAAAGGGAATTTTCTAGAAACAATTTTTGAATGTGTTATCGCATTATAATTTTATATTAAATTATAAAACTTATTTAATTTGAATTTTTAAAAATTTATTCCATATTTGGAATCATTTCGTTTAAATTTAGTAAATACTTCTATTTTATTTTTGGAGAATATTAATTGTATCCATAGTAATTTTTATTAACACAGTAAAGGGTAAATCCAGTATCTTGGGTTAAAAATGCATTGATAAGAACTATTAAATTTCAAGAACACTTATATAAATACTTTTTTATAACTATATTTTGTCCATAATCATTTAAGGGTTAAATTTATGACCTTTTAGGTCCACATGGATGATATTATGACCTTTATTAAATTTTATTTAATGAAAAGTAAAACATGTCACACTCTAATTTTTAATAAGTATGATATTTTTAATATGGTTTTATCATGATGATAAGTTTTTTTTTTAAAATCATAAATATTTATCTACTTCATCATAATTTTTTTTTAATTTTAATTCAAAAAATAATTACCTTAACTACTATAATAACGTTGATGTAGTGATGATTTAATTAAAGTAAAAATAAAACATCTGGTTTTATAAAAAATAAAATAAATATAATTTGGTATAATTTATTTTAAAAATGAATTTTAGAATATATTGATATGTTTGGGATATATTAAAATAATTAGTTCGTATTTTATGTGTTATTATGATATTATTAAAGTCAATGTAATGAATAGTTATAAAAATTGACATTATCAATATTTTAATGTAAATAATATTTTATTAAATGATACAAAATTAATATAAATATTAAATTAATCCACGTGATTAGGATAAGTTTAAAAATTTCAATCATGATCCAT
This sequence comes from Viscum album, assembly GCA_963277665.1. Lineage (NCBI taxonomy): Eukaryota > Viridiplantae > Streptophyta > Magnoliopsida > Santalales > Viscaceae > Viscum > Viscum album. Next base: position 870,223,947 of record OY728147.1, on the reverse strand, counting down.
TCATGGGTCTTTTATCATTTTAAATTAACTATATTGATCCTCAAAGAATAAAAATTTGTGTTGTCATTATAAGAGTTAAAGGGGTTAAATAAGGGTCAAAACCAAAAGACAAGTGTATAAATATAGTCAAAACATGTCTATGTTTTGTTAAATTAGGGTATTTAGAGCCAAAATCGTCTAATCTTTAAAAACATCACTTGGGATATATTTTTGAATGAAAATTATTTTATATTAATTTATTATTTTGTTAAATTTTCTGAGCATCACTCCCCTCTCATATAAAAGGTCACATGTTCTTATCATTTATTCACACTTAAAAACCCATTTTTTCATACAATATTTACTAAAATACCTTCTAATAATACCTTCCATAAATCTAGAGGTCATGGTTTTGGTAGAATACTAATCTTATAGGTATTACGATGTTAAGAAAAGGAGGTTATCCAAAGAAGAAGAAAGTAAAGAACATACTTAAAGAGTCTGTAGAGACCCATTTTTTTCCTTGCAAGACTCTAATAAATATATATATGACCCATGTGCTTATACAACATGTGATTCCGAGGCCCGATTTTTTTGAAATTATTTTTATAAATATATTAAATATATTTTATATTATAAAAATTCATTTTCATAAAGAAAATGGTCTAATATTGTAAAAGAATCTTGGATTATAAATCTGAGACCACGGTTGTGTCTGAAATATGATATTTACCCTAAGAGTGCTCTAAAATGGGTCGGCGTGGGGTGTTCAGAAATCACAACCATCAACAATGCATTCTGTTGGTTAATTAAATAATTAATTTAATTAATTTATTAATTAACTTATTTATGGATTCTCTATTAATATGTCATTATGGTAGGATCTCTAGGGTTAGCCACATAACCATGATATCATTGCGCAGAAACTTCTTACTCCTCTTGTTGTCAAACCAGATTCAGATGAGGATGACCCTCTTGATAAAGGCAGAACGATGTGCAGTGAACACATCACCTCCTATCATTAATTGTATAGTACATTATTTATTGGATAATTATCCAAAACTATGTAGGATTCATCATTTGTAGATTCTACCTCATTTTATTAAATGGATTGAGCATGATCAACCTCTTTCTTTAATCTCTACCGATTGTATGTCATTGAATGCACCTGTGTACAAATTTAATTGATTATTCAATTTTTTTCTCACTCATGATCTCAAAATTTCATATGTTGTAGATTAAATCTTTGAATTTTTTTTCAAACCCTTGTTATTGTTGCATTATCCCAAAAATTCCCCGCGTTAGTCATCGTTGGACCATGAGGTCGCAATTCGACATTTTCGGGCGGGATCGAGCCTGATCGGACCACCAAATTCATGATGATTTTGCATGTGACGAATGGATCGATGATAGAGTAAATATTTTGGGGTGAATCATGGTAATACGGTTATTTATTTTGTGAATTTGATATCTAAGACCAAACAATGATGTAAGGAGGAATGCATGATGTGCAGAGAACCCCCACTGGTAAATAGATAATGGTTTCTGGCTACCGAATGCCTGGAAAGGATGAACAGAATCAAGATCCATTATTTTTGGAAACCTCAGAGGTGAGATATGAGGTAGGGTTTTCAGATCTTGAATTCCATAGAAGATCTATAAACTCCACCAAAAAATGTGACTACACGCCATGTCCTCTAAAGAAGACACTGCGTGTAGGGCCCTATGTGTAGTAGCAAGGGTTCTGTAAAATTATAAGTATCACACCCCATGTGGAACCCCGACACACCATGTGACCTTGTGTTAGAAAACAAGTGTGCACTTTGGTATTACATGGGCAAGGCAACAACTAGGCACACACAGTGTGCCTATATACGAGGACATGGGAAGTATATACAAAAATGACCAAGGAGAACATGCAAGAACCCGAGTGGCTCATACATGTCATGTAATAACTCTACAAGACATGTATCCCTATATTGGTAGCAAACTATGTATTGGAATGGAAATGAACATGATATAGAGTAGGACTACACACCATGTGTTCCCCATCACATGTCGTGGAAACATCATCATCTTATATCTCTATCTTTTGGACACATATTTTGGACAAATAGTTGCCTATCCTAAGTGTTTTTCATATAGAATGCGATGGTGGAATCATTAGTTGATTTGAAGTTATGATACATGATATTTTAGGTGTTACGTTTATATAGGATATGTCCAACAATGACAGTGATTAGGTGGGATCATCTGAGAGATCAGAGTGGTTCCCAATTACTGAGAAATGCATGGGGTACTCAATTGACTACTAGAGGGGCACCCTCCAAGTGGGAAGAAAATGGGCCATCTACAACTATTAGAGTGAAACCATCCTACTAGGATATAAATTAGGTCCTCTATCTATCTATTAAGTGCAACCCTCCTACAGTGTAAGGGATTGGTCTCTCAACCATGAGAGTGGTACCCTCCAGTTGGGATGGGAATTAGTCCTCTATCTGCTATAAAAGTGGAACCCTCTTGTTGTATCTAGGTATGGGTCCTTGGCTACTAGATCAGAACCCTCTAGCTCAACATGACATGTGACCTGTACTAAAAACTAGAGTGGATGTCTCCATCTGGGTTGGATATGGTTCCCCTACTATTTACTTGAGTGAAACCCTCCTAATGTGACATATCATGGGTCCTCTAGCTATCTACAGAGTAGTACCCTTCTATTGTTTTAGGGAATTGTTCTTCATTCTAGAGATTTTTCCCTCAATTGTATGATATTGTGGTGTGGTGTGGCTTGACTTGGATGTTTTTTTGATAGGCATATATTCAAGATGATGGGAATCATTGAATTAATTCTGGAATAGATGGAACTCTTTACAGGGTTGGGCTATGAGATAAAGATCCCCTTCTCTCTCATTTGGGTTTCTTTGGTTTGAGAATATATATATATATATATATATATCATTATCCATGATTTTGGATTCGTTTTAATCTCTTCCTTTAGGTTGATCTATCTACTATTTATTTATTCATACCACGTATCTTACTGTCCCCTTCATCTTTTGGGGTGTCTTAATGGGTATGTATATACTCAAACATGCATGGAGTTTCCCCAAATGTGTCGTATATTATGGAGATGAAAGACATTTCAGTAGTGACTACATAGGAGCATAGGAATACATGGTGCGTTGGACCACATAAGGTGGTATGATCTTTGATATTAGGATATGGGTCGTCTTATCACTTTTACATTCTAGTTTTTTTATGTTGGAACATATTTCTTGTGGGGCATGTATTTCCCCTCTTTAATTTCAATTTTTCACTATCATACTCTTATAAATCCTAGAGGTTTTTTCATAAACATGGTTACGTTAAAGATATTGCATATTTTTATTAGTATCTATCTGCAGTTCATCACAGAGATGACCTACTATGTGCATACATGTACACTAAGAAAACACCTCCCATATTAGTTATGCCTTTCAGTTCTTGTTTCTAGCACCTGATTTATGGAGGTGGGATTGGGGTAGTTTCGTCTTGAGCCCTATTGGGTTGGGTCATGATAGATTGGAGTCAAAGGTAGTTCAATACTTGGTATGGTATTTAGAGTAGTCCCCTTATGAGGATTTTCTTGGGATATAGGGCAACATTGTCATAGAATTTCGAGTGCAGCTCTTGGGCTTGAGAAACCAATATTGGTTTGATGGATGATGTATCCATTCACTAGGACCTTGACTACCTACTTATTGATTTGGAAAATAGAGACATTGGTTTTGGGGACCAATGGTACATGAATCATAAAGGATTTAGTCTGTGACTATCCATATTGAGTTAGTTTTCCAATATATGTATATATATATTCTCATTTGACTGTGGTACATCTTGATTAAATTTTTAAGATTCCTCCATGATGACTGCCATAATGGTTACTAGTTCTAGATCATGATGATTTGATGATGAGTTATGGGGCCTCAGTACAGGGTTCATCCCATGAGATCCTTCCTCTAGTTGGATAGGTAGAAGAATCCCTACCTTTCAACCAGTAGATCATACTAGCAGAGCTGTCTGAGGATCCACGTAGGCTTAGTGAACACCACGAGTTCCATTGCCATAGGCTATTGAGATTCCATGGTGACCCAGATCCTCTTATAGTGGATGATTGGATAGATTTGATAGTATTATTTTTCTATATTATCTGGAAAATGGAGGATCATGTGGTTTTTATAGCAGTTAGCCTTTTCCATGGAGCAGTTGGGAACTGTTGGAGACTTGATACCCAGATTCACGATGAGTCAACACTCTCATGGTCTGAATTCTAGTAGTTGTTCTGTGAGGAGTGATACCCCTTATATTTTTGTACGGTATGGATTTTGGAGATTATAGAGATATATAAGGGAGTGATGATAGAGGAAGATTATAATGTGAGGCGCACTAACCTTACACGGTACTCCCTTGACATGATCCAGGATGGCTACTTATAAAATTGAAATTTTTAGCATAGAATCTGTAGAGATATCCATCCCAGTGTGGTATCCATTTACATCAATACCCACTCTGGGATATTAGAGATGGAACTAGTGATGGATAGTTTACAGAAAGAGTGATTCTAGGAATCTAGAGCTGGAACATAGTGTTATGAAGCTAATTCATCTCCATTATCTAGAAGACGTCAGTCGATAGGATCTCAAAGTAGGAGATATTTACTGGATTATGTTAGAGTAGGTAGTTAGGGGAAACAAAGAAGAAAAAGGAAGCCCAAATAGAGGTAGTTATATGATTGTGGAGGGTTAGGTCACATGGTGCGTGACTGTCTAACCAGAAGTGCTGGGGATTATAAGCAGATAGTGGATAGACCACCACGACATAGGAAACACCATGATCAAGGATCTCTCAAGATAGGGAAGGGAGGCCTCTATGGAAGTGAGGTTGGAAGAGGTCGAGGGGGATATCTAGGGGGAGGATTTTAGGGTGGTGGATAATGTTATAAGCTCCTTTTACCACCCCCACCAAGAGTCACATGTTTGGCTTGGGGAGCAGGCATTGATGGCTACAGAAAACTTTAGGCTATGGATTCTTATGAATGAGTGGAAAAAAATATGATCAGAGGTACAATACATGTTTATTATACTATTTAATCAGTATTAATAGACATAGGTTGAAGCCATTCCTTATTTTATATACTTCTAGTGTGGGAGATGTGGCTCTTAGTAGAGGTGTTATCCCATCATCTTTTTCATGGGGTTCTTACATGGAACACTTATTCTATATCTTTTATATACTAGTATAATGATCTATTTATTTTTGTAGATAAATTTATGTAGTAAATTATGGTCCTAATAATGGGGACATATAATTTCATATTGGTTATTTATTGCTTTTCCATAGACTGATCCCAAATTGACTATCAGCACAGATGAGTTAGATGCATTATCACTAATGGGACGAGATTTACCTGTACAGGTGAGAGATATCACATGGTTGGGAAAGTGGGTTCTATGAGTAGGAGTATTTATCTCATAACCCATCAGTTGGAAAGTATATCCCTCGGTAAATAAGTCTCTTTAGACATGTAAATTATTTAATTGTGTAGGATTTCACAAATGTCTTACCTAAGGATATTTCGGGACTACCTCTAATATAAGAGATGTATTTTTCATAGACATGCATACCAATACCAAATTTAAATATTCAATGGAATATAAAATTTCCCTAGCCATGATTCTGGAGCTATGGTTGAATTTGAAGGACCCTCAAGAGAAGGTTTTTTCCAGGCCTAGTGTGTCCCACTGGGCAGTGTTGGTATTGTTCATGAAAATAGAAGATGAAAGCTTTCATCTTTTCATGGATTATCATAGCATGAATCATGACATGATAAATAACAAGTACCAATTTCCAATGATTAAAAAACTCTTTGATCAATTATGAGGTTTGAGATAGTTCTTGAAGATTGATCTCTGTTCTAGCTACCACCAGTTGAGAGTGTGTGAGGCTGATATTCCGAAGATGGCATTTCGATGATAGTACATATAATATAAGTTCATGGTGATGCCCTTTGGTGTGATGAATTCCCCATCTATGTTTATCAATTGGATAAAATGGATCTCCCAACTTTAATTAATCCATTTTGTGGTTTCCTTCATTAAAGACATACTCATATACTCTACGATATAGGAGTAGAATTCAGAGCACTAGAGGATAATACTAGATTTGAATTAGAAGAACCATATTCATGGTAAGATCTCGATGTTACATTTCTAGATCCATGAGGTTCACTTCCCCGGGAATGTAGTTTCTGAGAATTGTTTACTTGTGGACCTAGTGATGATTGATGTAATGATTTCTTAGGATCCACCCAAGAGCATGACAACGCTATGGAGTTTTCTTGGATTTTTGGGGTATTACCGTTGGTTTGTGGCATAATTCTTCAATAATAAAGCCCATTTTACCAATATAACAAGGAAATGGAAGCTATTAACCTGGAATGAAAAATTCTAAAGTTCATTCAAGGTGTTGAGGCCGACAATTGATCCTATTTTGATACTACCATAGGATGGAATAGAGTACACAGTGTATAGAGATTCCTCAGGGGATGGGATTTGAAACATGTTGATGAAACAAAAGGTAGTTATTCATACATGTCTAGGAATTTGAGACCTGATATATATAACTACATGGTAGTATTTTCCCTAAGTATGTGGATGGAATATCTTTTAGTAGAACACTTAATAGTTTACTCAGAACCTCTGATTCTGAGGTATGTCTTCACATAAATAGACTTGAACCTAAGACAAAAACACTGGTTGGAGTTCCCAAAATACAATGACTTTGAGATAGTCCATAATTTATTAATGGTATATTTGATAAAACATTCCCTTATTAGTAAGTCCCAACCTCATTTGATCTTGGAGGCTTCTGGGTAGTTGGCTTCCTTGAAGCTAACCCTAGATGACATGGAGGGTGGAACTTTTCTTCTGTCAATGGTGTTGAATCCTACACTTCTATTGCATTTGACAGAGTACTAGATAAGATACATCCACATTGAGGTCGTGTGTGACCAGATATCCTTATGATATTTAGCTGATGGATTTTTTGAAGGAGGTAAACATTTCATCATTTTCTAAGGATGGATGGTGGTCCAAGTCATGATACATGAAGAGGTGATGAGGGAGTTTCACACTTACCCTTTAGATGTAAATCTTAGTGTGGGAAATATGTAGAGACCTTCATCATTAGTATTAGTGGGGTAACATGGGATGGAGTGTGGAAGAGTTTATTTCATGTAGCCTCACAAGTCAGTTGGTGAAGGTTGAGCACCAGGTTTCAGTATGGTTTTTACATCCCCTTGATTTCCTAGAGTGGAAGTGGGATGACACATCCATGGGATTTTTGAAGGGATTCAATGGAAAATGAAGGGCCAAAATGTCATCTGGGTGATATTTGAGCAGCTCAGGAAGTTTTTAGACTTACTTATGATCAGGGAGTAGAGTTTGGTTGAGATTTTGGGGTAGTTATGCATATAAGAGATAGTTCACCTTCCTGGGGATCCCATGACTATTGTCTCCAATCATGATGTGTGGTTTATGGAACAGTTTTGTAGATTCCTATAATAGGAATTATAGACCCATATAAGGATAAGTACAACCTTTTACCCCTAGAAAAATGGGATGATCATGTACAATATCTAGGTTTTGGATGATATAATAAGGGTTTCTATGTTATAATTTGGCCAAATCCAGGAGGATCACATTCCCATAGTAGAGTTTTATTAAAACAATAACTATCACTCTACTATCTGCATGGAGCCTTTTGATTCATTTTATGGGAGACCCTTCAGGTCAAACTTGTTCTGGGCATAGGTCTGTGAGGCATCTCTTATGGGTATAGAGATGGTGTAGGCGATGAAATAGAAGGTCTAGGTTATCCAAGAGTATACGAAAACATTCTAGAGTAGGTAGAAATATTAAATAAAACAGCATCATAGTTACCTATGTTCAATAAGGGAGTCCACATTTTCTTGAGATTCTCCCCATAATAAAGATTATGGAGATTCTTCTGGGGAGAAAATATTCCCCCAAGGTTTATCGGGTTGTTCAAGATATTGCAGTGGGTTTGAAAGGATGCATTCCACCTTTCCATATCCCCACAACATGAGTGGGTGGAAATCATATTCCACATATCATAGCTGAGAAGATACTTGCATAACCCCATGCCCATTATTTACCAAGGTGATATGAAAATTGAGGATGGGTCCACTTTTAGGGAGGACCCGGTGGCAATTGATGATCAGTAGGATATGATACTACATGGATGGACCTTTCCTTTGGTTCATGTGTTGTGGAAGCATGTGAGGATACTAGAGAGCTCTTGGTAACAGGAGAGAAACATGAAGGCTCAGTGTCTCGATATTTTTGGTCTATTTTTATTTCTGAGGAGGAAATTATTAAAGTATGGAACGATTTTGAGACATAATTATTGAATTGTAAGTCATTGAAATATTTCTATATATATATTCAAGACAATCATTGAGACGACATGTGATTCTGAGCCCCAATGTTTATAGAATCATTTATATAAAAAATTAAATATATTTTCTATTATACACATGCATTTTATTAAATAAATTTGGATGACTCTCAAATGTAATCTCAAAAAAAAATATGATCTCATGGTTGAGTATGGAACACGATGTTTTCCCTATGAGAGACCAAAAAAGGATCAGAGTGAGGAATTTGGATATCACGACCATTTGCATTGTGTTTAGTTTATTAATTAAATATTTAATTTAATTTTTTTATTAATTTACCTAATTCTATATTCTCTATTAATATGTTTCTATAAAAGGATTTCAAGGGTTAGCCATTTAACCCTATGATAATTGTGAATTGAATTCTTCATACTCACATTGGAAAACCAGATTCAAATGATGAAAAACCTCTACATACAAGAATATAGATGTTCTGTGAATACAATGATTAGTCTCATTCATTACATGGAGTGTTCTTCATTGAAGAATGATCAAAAATCTTGTAGGACTTTTCATTTTTGGATTCTACCTCATTTGATTAAATGGAATGAGTAGGATAACTATATTTCTTTTATTTTCTCCAATTGTATTCTATTTCATGATCCCATGTACAAATTTAGTTGATTATTCAATCCTTTTCTCACCATAAACCTCCAAATTATATATAATGGATAAGATCCCTTTTATAGTTATTTTTAAACAATTATTCTTGTGCCTTTCTCCCAAACTTTCATTGCATTAGGTATCACTAGACTACAAGGTCATAATTCGACATTATCATGCAGGATTGATCCCAATAAGACCCTCTGATTCATGAAGATTTCATGTGTAATGAATGGATTGATGGTCAATGATGGGTATTGGGGGGAATCATGGAATATTGAGTGTTGATTTTATTTATTTGATGCCTGATATTGAACTACCATGGAAGGATGTGCATTTGACATACAAAAATATCCCATGGGTTGATGAATACCGACTTTTAGTAACATGATGGACATATTTGATGAATGGAAGAAAGATGAACTATTTTTAGAAGTCCTGGAGGTGAGATACAAGCCAATAAGTCTAGATCTAGAAAAAAATAATGATCTATAAATTCGGCTAAAATCATGAATGAAATGCATGTAGTCTAGCAAACACATGGCAAGTAAGGCCTTGGATACTGAGTATAGGGTTGTAAATACCTATAAGTATCACATTCCATGGGGGAACCTAACATGCCATGTCACCTTATGTTGTAAACCCTACATGTACTCTGGGAGTACATGGGAATGGAAATGGGAAGGGCTAGGCACATTCCTTGTTCCAAAATATATATACACAATCAAGATACACGAACACTATTAGGGGGCTTGGGAAGGACACTGAGTGGCTAAGACACACAATGTGGCCCATATAAACACTATATATATCTATATGGGAAGTGAAAATGTACCATAAAGGACACGACTAGGCGATGGGGTGGGACCACTTGCCATGTTTCTCCCATCACACACCATGCACCTATTTATTTCTTTTGAGGAAACTTGACCACTCATATCTCATTCATTTGGAATCAAATTTTGGCATGAGACTAGAATATACTATTTTTTTGTTTAGAACATGATGTTTTCCTCCATAGTGTATTTTAATATATGAATGGGTATGTTCTAGGCATGATTCTTATTTAGAAGATGCTTAACGGTGGTAGTGATCAGGTGGGATCATCAGAGTGATAAAAGTGGCACCGTCTTTCTGGGAAAGCCGTGGGTCCTCAATAAACTACTAGAGAGGAACCCTTAATTTGGTATGGGAATGGTCACTCTATAGATTATTATAGTATCACCCACCTACTGAGATAGGGAATGGGTCCTCTATCTATCCACTGAGTAGAACCCTTCTGTAGAGTCATGGTATGGGTCCTCGACTATGTGAGTAGCACCCTCTAGCTGGGCTGGGAATGGGTGCCATAATGGACCATAATTTACACATAGATTTTACTTCAACATCGAAGATTATTTATTATATAACATAATAAAAACCATTCCAGGACCTTATAGGTTTAGTGACTTTATAAATAAGGAAACATAAAAAACTGGTCCATAAATCATCTATATTATCTCCTACTTATTTCTTCATAACTAGACTCCTTTTTGACATATCTTACTTAATAACCTTCATCAAGACCTGGTAAAAGATACATATGAATGGGTGAGATCAAATTCTCAATAAGGGTAAACAATGGAAATATCAATCATATAATAATCATAAAAACATAAAATTTGAAAATCATATCTTATATATAAAAGATCATAATATCATGTCATGGGATAAATCATAAAAGTGAAATGTAATCCCAATAGTCATAACATAAGACAATAAATTTAGTGGCATACCCACATAATCCTATAAAGTAATTTAATATTAGTCATGTCTCATTTCCAACACCATCATAGTGGACAAAGTCCATTACTAAACCGAGTTCACTCCTCATTCAAACCTTGTATTGCTGAATTGGATTTACTTATCGTTAAATTCATATCTATCTAATGAGATATAAATCTTTACCCAATGCATTGGAGAGATATATAGGTCCCACCCATCTCATAATTAAACCATTATTATATGTTTCACAAAAACATAGAAACATTCACCATAGCATACCCCATGAAATAAAACGGGTTTCATAAACATAATTCCATCATAATTGATATAAAAAAATAGATTTACTAAATAAAATTACATAATAAAAAAAATGAAAATAATTTTAATAATAGGGATAGTAATATAACCCTATTTAAAGTGTGTCATATTAGATGAAAAATAAATTTGAGAAAACACTTTAAATTAATTCTAGATGAAAATATCCTTTCTTTTTTAAAAATTATTTCCTTTCTCACAATTCCACACAATTTTAGAAAAAATAATTTTATGTTAAAAAAACTAGGTAATATTGTAGTGTAAGATTCAAGGAAATAATTAATTATTAATGTGTAAAAATTTGTTCATGTTTTACATGTTATAAAAAAAATCTTCTTGTACTATCGCTGGAAAAATCAAAAAGTACCTTATTCTAAAAATGAGAAAAATATTATATTCATACCGTTTAGTAAAAATTTACCAATGGGTAAAATTTTTATTAAAAAATTATATAAGGACATAAAGAATATTTTAAAATACATATTTAGAAAACAAGGACATGGATGATAAATATACCCCAGTAAATACTTATAAATAAACAATCTCAGATAAAAATGATATTTGCAAAGTTATCCCTTACCTTTAGTCTGATATGCTTCCTATGTATCCGAACATCCCATATAATGATTTAGATAATGTTAATGATTTATTAAATAATCATAATCATTTTTATGATAACATTTAGAATCATATTTTCATCTGTTTACTATTAACATTTCATTGTTACTCATTGTTCGGGTATAAACTGCTCTATGTTTTTAGGCATTCTTTTTTTGGATGACTTCTTATTACTCTTTTAGGCTAAAGTTATATCATTTAAAACATGGTATTAGTATAATATATAACATATTTCTTAATTAAATTCATTTATATAATCATGCTTTAATGAGGATTATGTAAACCGAATCACATCACACTGTGGAGAGGGTAAGCCATACGTTTGCAGGAGCGACGATATCGTTCCCATAATTATTGAATGGAATTGAAGTATATGGTGTATATAACATAAAAATTAATGTAATTTTATATTATTAATATATATATATATATTAATTCCACCGTTATACCTATCCATGTAAGGTGGTGGTGAAAAACAGATTACACCACAGCGTGGAGACGGTAAGTCATACATACGAACGTGTGGTGATTTTATTTTTCATATGATGGGTAGAATGTTGAATATAGTTGTTTCATAATCATAATAACATCTCAGTGTATAATTAATAATATAGTTATTAATTTATAATGAAACAAATCATAAGGTGTAAGTAGAATAAGAAAGAAGTTTTAAAGAATCGGTAAATGGTATTACCTCTTCTTAGACGTGCCTCCTCTAAATCTAAACTTAGAGAACTAGAGTTTGTATTTGAAGAAGAGAAAGACATATAGAATGTTTCTAGAAATGTTTATATGGTAAATTGGAAGGTTGTGGTCAAGAATGAAGGATCAAAATGAGGTGAAGTGTTGAGGGATGAAGTGCCCTTTTATAATTGAGGTGAGATACACTTTTGGAAACCTCAAACATATTAATTTATAATAAAATAAAACCCAACATAAAAACCTCCAAAATGTATCCATTTAGAATATGAGATGATATAGGGTTTTAATATCACAAAACAATAAATTTTAGACAAGTTTTTATGTCAATTTTATCATTATTATTTTAATTAACACTTAGTTATTATATTTAATTTTTAACTAGGGTAACAAATATTTCAATATTAAAAAGGTGAAATATTTTATTATATGAAGTTAATTAGACAATATATTAACAGTTTAGAACACTTTAGACCATATAATAATTATTATATATTTTTAAAAATGTTTTATTATTTTTAAATAATTTTAGGAAACATTATTTTGACAAAATATCAATAGTGTAAATTTTGACACTATCTATTTCATAGATTTTTAAAAATATAAAAATAATAAGTGAACCTCGATAAAAATGTTTTATTATATCCCTAAGGGGTCAAGGTAATCTAAAAAATTCATTTTACATAATAATTATACCATAATATATTTATTAATGTATTTTTAATAAAATTTATTTGATCTCTTCATTAATAAAATAATAACTTCTTCAATTTTGTGTAATTATTGAATATAAATATTTGTTGACTAAAAATTAAAAATAAAATAAAATAAGGACGATAAATTTATTATATTTCATAATAATAATTTTATTAGAATTCATTTTCTGAAAAAATCAACATTAAAAATGCTATACTCTTTTAAAACATGAATGTGACAAATTAATCATCACATTAAATAAAATAATATAAGCGACATAATCTATTCTATAGGGCTAAAAATTGTAAATAAATAGAACCTTGGATGATTATGTTTAGGAGATACTAGATCTATCTATTTTGGTCATGTTTTTGGGCCTTTTGATGGTTATTAATATTTTAATAAAAATTGTTTTATTGATTTCTCAACAATTAATTAATTTTTTCAGCATCCATGTATAAGACTTGAAGGTAATTATTTATTTCCTAAAATTTAAAAATAAATTTCTATGATAAATAAAAAAAATTACATTTAAAATTAGCATTTATAATCGAATTTCTCTTATGTATTACCTTATATTAAAAATAATTTCATTATTAAAGTTTGAGTGAGACATATTTCATTTTTCTTAAAATAAAATTTATTAAATGTCCTAATATCATCCAAGTGGGTTCCAATCGATTCCATTTTGACCCAATTATGTTTTAGGGAAAATTATAATATTAAAATTATATTAATAAAAGTGTTAGGTTAATTTTATAATATTATTTTTACCCTTAATTAAAGGATTTACCCTCTTACCGTGTTAATAAAATTTACCGAAGTTACGATTCATATTGGCAAAGAATAAAATAAATATATTAAAATAATTTTGACCTACTGATTCCAAATATAGAATCCATTTTTCAAAATTCAAAACATATAAGTTTCAATAATTCATTTAAAATTAATCCTACTGTTGAAATTGGAAAACATGTTTTAAAAGTTAAAATATTGCCAAAGATTGAAATATTTTTACAACTGATTTTAATGTAAAAATAATTTCAATTACATAAATTATATTAAATGGTAAAAATATATTAAATTTATACATTGAAACCATTCAATAATATAATGGAACCATATAAATTATTTCAATGAAAAAGTTATTTTCAATTAAAATTTAACTTATTTTTAATATTCATAAAAACAAGTACATTATCAGAAAAATATCATAAATTCATCGAATGTAAATTTTTATATACCACTTAAAAATAATGTGTTTATTTTTTATATAAAAATTATTAATGTGTCAAACTCTTTATTTAAAAGGGGTTCTCCATTCAAAGGTGTAAAATTAACCTTTTAAAAATAGGTTTTTATACATAAAATTGGGGTTTATTAATATCTTATGACTAAAATACCCACTGGATGAATATAAAATATATTTTATTAGGTATATAACACACACACACACATATATATATAATTAATTTCATTACCAATAGTAATTCACTCAAAAAAAGTATATATTTATATTTTTCATAAATAATTGATAGCCAATGAATTCACAATGCAATTTTATAAGTTAGTTAGAATTATTCCCGCTGACCTAATAGCTAGTCTATAATAGTAAATTTATAATAATGGAATCTTGAAGTTCGTTTAAACTCATGATTTCATACAAATCAAGCTATGGAAGAATAAAAATTATTTTAAAAAATATTTCATAAAAACATCCAGGTGTCACGTTCTACCCCCCTTAAAATGAATTTCGCCCTTGAAATTCATCACATAGAAAAAATAGATGAGGATCCCTTTCCCTCATCATATCATCAAGTTCCCATGTAGCTTATTAAAATTGGTGGTTCCTCTATAAAAATTTAAACAAGTGAGTGGTCTTGTTTCGTAGAACGTTTTCACTACGATCTAGAATCTCTATTAGTTGTTCTTCATAAGAAAGATCTTGCTCCAGTGGTACGACTTCTAAGATTAGTACATGTAAAGTATTAGGTATGTACTTTATTTGGATAGATACATGGAAAACATCTTGAAATTGGGAGAGATTTAGTGGAAACACCAATCGGTAAGCTACCTGTCACGACCTGACCCAAACGGGGCTCAAGCCGCGACTCCCCAAGCCCGCCTCCAATAGGCCAGGGGCTGGCGTCTAGCGCCGAGTAGGCTATCACACACAAGGGAGACATTAGCCTAAGGTACATGTACACACGCACCCACATACACCTCTATGAAACAATGCAGAGATATATAAAACTAAAAAGAAAAATGCATGAATACTTCTATCCCAAACCAGAGTACATCAAAAGTACAAAAGGGAAAAATAGGGCCCACCAAAAGAAAACAACAAAAGTGTCCAAACTACTCCGAAGGAGGGAAAACATTGCCCAAACACCTACCGGTAAGCTCCTTAGCACATCTCTGGTAACCACCCCAGTCAAACCCGCTCACTAAGCTCCACCTGCTATGGGTCCTCCTGGGACACCATCAAAAGGACTGTGGTCTAAACAAGACACAAACATGTGATGGAAAATCCCGTGTAGGGGTGAGTATAACAATACTCAGTAGGCACCCCAAAAACCCGAAACACAAGAGAGAAACTGGATGGCAACAGTCCTCTCATCCCAGCCAATGGGAACCCAGACGGGAGAGAAACCCCAACTCGTGACCATCCTCAGTTAAACAGAACTAGTCATCTCAAATTAGGTGAATTCCCATACACATATACCATGAACATCCAGATATACTCAGCTCATGCACCAAGCCACATGAGGTACCGATCTCATCACCAGCAACGGTTCACAACTAGTAGAGCACACTCCATGATCACTGTCATCCCAGATGACACTCGTCCGAGAGATACACTCCATCAGGTCCCACATAAACATCTCAGGCGCTCACCTGAGAGATCACGTTCATCGGATATCATCACTGAGGAAACCTCACTAAAACAACATAAACACCAAAATCCTCAGATAAGGGACAGCTCCTAGGGTCTTCTAGGGGATACCAGAACCCACACCGGTATACGAAGATCTCACAGATAGAGGATCACTCCTAGGGTCTTCTGGGGGGATACCACAACCCGATCTGGAATTCATAGATATCACAGATAGGGGATCACTCTCATGATCCGCTGGGGGATAACACAACCCAGTCTAGCATTTGACAAAAACGCGTTACTCAGATAGAAAATCGTCACCCATGTCATGACGGTCATGACGATACCAAAACCCTATCTGGTTTATCTCACGTTGTAGGGGATCAAACCGACAATGTCGAAACCCTACAGAAACCACGCGTTGAGTAGGGGATCGTATAAACGACTATACCACAACCCTACTATAATCCTCATGCTGAGTAGGTGATCGTATACCTAACAATGCCACAACCCTACTCGGCATAGCCCACTACGTAGGGGATTATATTCTCGATTATTCCACAAAACCTATGGAGTTAACCTGCTAGATAGGGGATCACCGCCCGTGGATAAGTGGTCACAACAATAATAAGAAACCGATCTAGGGAAACGATGCTAGAGGATCCCGCTCTGGGCCCACCAGAGCGATGCCACAACTCTAACAGATTAAACATCCCATTGAGAGGATCACAAACCTATACTAAGGTTGTGATGTCACACGGACCCTCGTAGGAACGAACTAAGGGAGTAACCTCAACCACTGTTGGTCCAAACGTCGCTAACCCGAGAGACCCACCACAACGCCACCCCGTGCACCTCCAAGGCCATTATCGAGGCCACAATCGCGATCTACATGAAAAAACATGCAGGATAGGCTGTCTACTCACCTGAAACGGACAACCGGTGAAAAAGTCACTATTCACTATCGCTAGCATGTTTGGGGCCCACACAATGATCCTGAAACTCATTAAGAGGATCATAACATTGCGATCCCCTAAAAAAAACACACGAGATCGACTACTCAATCATCTAAAATGGACATCCGGTGAAAAAGGTAATATCCACCGAAGACAGCCTGGGTGGGGCCCACACCTCGATCCCAGAACACATCAAACGGATCTCACCATTGCGATCCTCACAGAAAAACACACTAAATTGACTATTCATCCACCAAAATTGGACTCCTGCTGAGAAAGTTGTGTTTCTCCGTAAACGCCCAAACACGACCTCGTGGGGCCCACACACTGTTCTCAGTCGGAACACCCGGAAACTATCTTGAAAAGTCTGCTGTACCAATAGGGTCTCATCGCTGCTGATGGCACGTCATTTGGACACTCCGTGCAGGAGTTATGGTGGGTCGAAGCTGAATAATAATAAAATATTATTATTATTTCAACGTTTCATATCCCTGAGCCATGAACCCGACTCATAAAATTCCCAAAGTATACCAAAAAGTTCCGTCTCGACCCAAGGAATGTGTCGCCGCAAACAGCTCGCAATTTGGACACCCGATATGCATTTTACGGGGGTCTAAAGATCTCCTGGAATATTTTGGCCGGACCACCGCTGGCTCACCGGAAAACTGACCAGACTGCCGCGCCGACCTTGTCGAACCACCACGCCGCCGTGCCGCCTACCGGATTCCACCACGCCGCCGCGCCGCCTACTGGATTCCACCGCGCCGCTGCTTGAATCTGGGTTTTCCGCAAGAAAACTTCCGGGAACCCTCGGGAGCACCCTAGTGATCCAAAATTAGATATGAAACATGTTTCGGAAACCTCATGACCCAAACTATACAACCCTTATAAAGAATTGAAGAAGAACAACAAAAAAATGGGGTCCGGGATTTTAAAACTCAAACCGCCTACCTGATGGGGGATCACCAATGCTTGGGGTGCAGAACGACGCATACGGCGCGGTGGAGCTCGATCCGCTGACGATCGGTGCTGAAAATAGACTCTCGGGGCTCGATCCGGTGAAGAAATGGAGGCGGGGGAGGGGGGATTTGTCGACTCCTCCATGTAAAAGGGGGTTGGGGGGGATGGGTTTTATTATTATTATTTTTTTATTAAAAAAACTTCATTTAATTTAACACCCCCGACCAAACCTCCAGGAGCGGAAGAAATTAGGTCACCCCTAGGGTAAACGCACCCTTCTGAACGCAATGACAGACTCATATTTTCGATCCGAGACTCTGTTAAGAAGTTATTCAAGCTGACGCTCATAAATTAACTTTTCCATTTATTTATGAAAACACCCCTGGTGGCTTTTATCACCGCAGGCCCGTGCCCGCAATGTTTACACCTCGCCTAGGGTAAACGACATGCTCCAGAAGCAACTGTGCCCTTAGATTATCGTTATGAGCTACCTTTTAGGAGATAACACACTCCTATCATGTGAATAGTATAAAAATACTTAATATTTTTATAAAATTAATTCTGGGCACACCGGGCCTCGGAATCGCACACCGTCTTCGTGCATAGCTCTGTAATTATTCATAGAAATATTCCAAAGTATGACTCGGCCAAAACCCGAGTCACTACATCCTCCCCACCTTAGAAATTTTCATCCCCAAAATGCCATAAGCACAAGGAAAGCAACTAGAATCTCAACTGGGTCTCCCACACTAGTAAGTTCGCCAACAAACACCCCTGCCTAAACACATAAGTCAGAGGGATTCATCCACCACACTTCAACTCTATCCACTTTGGGCGGCACTATCTCGCCCGCATGGTTTTAATCGCGTCACAAAAATGCATCTCGGTGAGGGAAAGACCCCTCTTCCTCATGCATTTAAAGCACACCAAAAAACACCCACATAGGGTCTTACCCACTCCCTTAACAAAACACGAGAAAACAATGGAAAGAAAGAGTACTGCTAAAAAATGTCTATCAAACTACTGCAGAAATTAGTAAGGACACAAGGAATACCTCTATCCGTCCGCGGAGCCTCTAGGGCATGCAGTTGTCCTCGCCCTCGCCCTCCAGCTCCCTGGGCTTGGCATGGACAACCTGGGGGTGGGGGTGGTGGCAACTGATACCGCCTACCACCTCCTGCTGCAACACCATCTCCATCGCCATGTCCGCCGCCCTGTAGACCTCCTTGCTCGAGACGCTTCTTCTACCAAGGTGGTCTGTCGACTGATTCCCTCTTAATAGAATGATGGGTCAGACAATATCTAGCAAGATGTCCCCGACCATCACAAGCGTAACACCACCTCTCCTGCGGCTCACCCAAACTGTCCTGCGAGCCCTGTGAGCCCTGTGCCTCAGATCCTCCATCCTGGGGTCGCCTCCTAAAACATCAGCCAAGTTCAGACCCTTTCACCTTCCGCCGACTACCAGATGCCGATACAACTGACGAAGTCTCAGCTCTCGCATGACCAATACTAACAGCTGGGAACTTCTCATCTAGAAAGCTCTCCACCACCAACGCTCGCTCCAGCACTCCAGTATAATTGGGAAGACACAAGGAAACCACACCTGCCCAGATATCTCTGCATAGGCCCTGCTCGAAGGTCTGTGCCCTAATGAACGGGTCTCGAACCATTTCAAGGGAGTAGCGCGAAAGGTCTTTAAACCTCGCTGAGTACTCCAACAAAGTCATGCCCTCCTTCTGAATCTGCAGAAGCTCTTGAATCCGCATTGACCTCAGCATCACCGGATAAAACTCTTCCCTGAAGAGCTGTTCAAACTCTGCCCACGTGAGCGTCTCCTCGTCACCAGACTGCATCACCAAACTCCACCATCGCCTGACCAGACCATGCAGTAGGCTCGCCGTTAGGACCACCATATGATCTGGGGGTGTCCTCACCAGGCGGAAAACTTGGGTGACTGCTTAGAGTCAGTCATCAGCTGCCTGAGGGTTTGGATCACCCTGAAACCTCAGAGGTCGCTGCCTCTGGAACTCGTTCAATGCACTCAACATGCGCACATCCTCATCCTGCACTACTGGCACAACCAGCTCCTCAACAAGTGGTGGCTCAACTGGCGGACCACCTAGAGGTCCAGCCTCAGAACCTGTGCCCGGGTCCACAACCTCTAGATGGGGTAGATCGTCACCACAATCTTGCTGCGGAACCCTGACTGGCTGTCATCGTGGAGGCATCCTAAAATACATTCAAGACGATCCATGGTCAAAGAGTATATCTGGAGAGCTAACTCAAGAAGAACAAGGGAAACCCAAAAACCTAGTCCTATATGATGCATGCACCCTTATGTTCCTGCGACCAGTGTACGAATGTCTCGAGTCGAAAGGCATGGATCAGAGTCCTGGTGTATGGATATGTCGGCTGCCGCACCAACACTGGAGTCCCTAGCTTGAAATCCAAACTCAAAACATCTTAACACTGTTGCTATGAAACCCAAACCAAACTCACAGTGAGACTAGATACGCTCTGAGATCCCAAAGGTTGAACCTCCTTTAATACCAATCTGTCATGAACCGACCCAAACGAGGCTCAAGACGCGACCCCCCCAAGCCCGCCTCAAATAGGCCAGGGGCTGGCGTCTAGCACCGAGTAGGCTATCACACACAAGGGAGGAATTATCTTAAGGTACCTATACACACACACCCACATACACCTCCATGCAACAAAACAGAGATATATAAAGATGAAAAGAAAAATGCATGCATACATCTATCCCAGACCAGTGTACAACAAAAGTACAAAAGGAAAAAACAAGTCCCACTGAAAGAAAACAACAAAAGTGTCCAACCTGCTCATAAGGAGGGAAAACACTGCCAAAACTCCTGTGGGTAGGCTCCTCGACACAGCTCTGGTAAACACCCCGGTCAAACCCGCTCACTCAGCTCTGCCTGCTCTGGGACCTCCTAGGACACCGTCGAAAGGCCTGTGGTCTTCACAAGACACAAACATGTGATGGAAAATCTCAGGTAGGGGTGAGTATAACAATACTCAGTAGGCACCCCAAAAACCCAAAACACAAGAGAGAAACTGAAAGGCAACAGTCCGCTCATTCGAGTCAGAGAGAACCCAGAGGAGATAGAAACCCAAACTCGTGACCATCCTCAGCTAAACACAACTAGTTAGCTGAAATCAGGTGTATTACCATACACATATACCATGAATATCCAGATATACTTAGCTCACACACAAAGCCACATGAGGTACCTACCTCATCCCCAGCAAGGGTTCACAACCAGAAGAGAACACTCCATGATCACTCTCATCCCAGATGACACTCGTCCGAGAGATACACTCCATCGGGTCCCACACAAATAGCTTAGACACTCACCTGAAAGATCACGATCATCAGATATCGTCACTGAGGAAACCTCACTGAAACAACATAAACACCAAACTCCTCTGATAGGGGACCTCTCCTCAGGTCCGCTATGGGATACCATAACCAATATCGGTATACAAAGATATCACAGATATGTGATCACTACTAGGGTCCGCTGAGGGATACCACAACCCGATCTGGCATTCGTAGATATCATAGATAGGGGATCACTCCCATGATCTGCAGGGGGATACCACAACCCAATCTGGCATTCGACAGAAACACATCACTCAAATAGAGGATCGTCACCCGTGTCACAATGGTCCCAACAATATTGAAACCCTATCCGGTACAACTCGTGTTGTAGGGGATCGAACTAACGATGCCACAACCCTATAGAAACCACTCGTTGAGTAGGGGATCGTATAACCAACGATACCACAAACCTACTATAATCCTCATGCTAAGTTGGGGATCGTATACCCGATGATGCCACAACCCTACTGAGCACGACCCACTATGTAGGGGATCATATTCCCGATGATGCCACAAAACCTACATGGTTAACCTGCTCGATAGGGGATCACCGCCCGTGGATAAACGGTCACAGTGATACCAAGATCTCAATCTAGGGAAACGATGCTAGAGGATCCCGCTCCGGGCCCCCCCAGAGGGATGCCACAACTCTAACAGATTAAACATACCACCGAGAGGATCAAAAACTTATACTAAGGTTTTGATGCCGCGTGGACCCTCATAGGAACAAACCAAGGGAGTACCATCAACCACTGCTGGTCCAAACATCACTAACTCGAGAAACCCCCCACAATGCCACCCCACGCACCTCCAAGGCCGTTACCGAGGACACTTTCACGATCTATGCAGAAAAACACACAGGATAGGCTATTTACTCACCCAAAATGGACAACTAGTGAAAACGAAACTATTCACCTTCGCCAGCCCATACGGGTCCCACACAACGATCTCAAAAATCATCAAGCGGATCATAACACTGCGATCCCCTTGGAAAAACACACGGGGTCGACTACTCGATCGTCCAAAATAAACATCCAGTGAAAAAGGTACTTTTCACTAAAGGCATCTCGGGTGGGGCCCATGCCTCGATCCTAGAACACATCGAACATATCGCACCATTTTGATTCTCACTGAAAAACACATAGGATCAACTATTCATCCACCAAAATTGGGCACCTGGTGAGAAAGTTGTGTTTCTCTGTAAATGCCCAAACCTGGCCTCGTGGGTCCCACACCCTATTCTTGGTCCCAACACCAGGAAACTATCTTGAAAGGTCCGTCGTAGCAACATGGTCTCATCGCCACTGATGACATGTCACTTGGACACTCTGTGCAAGAGTTATGGTGGGTCGATGCTGAATAATAATAAAATATTATTATTATTTCAACATTTTATAGACTCGGGCCACGAAATCGACTCATAAAATTCCCAAAGAAAACCCAAAAGGTCCGTCTCGATGCAAGGAACATGTCGCCAGAAACGGCTTGCAATTTGGACTCCTGATATGCATTTTACGGGGGTTTAAAGAGCTCCCGGAATATTCTGGTGGGACCACCGCTGGCTCGCCAGAAAACTGACCGAACCGCCGCACGAACCTTGTTGGACCACCGTGCCGCCATGCTGCCACTGCCCTCACTAGATTCTGCGATGGCCGCCACCGGAATATGGGTTTTCCACCAGAAAACTTTCAGGAACCCTCGGGATCACCCCGATGCTCCAAAATTAGATCCGAAAAATGTTTCAGAAACCTCGGGACTCGAACTATACAACCACTATGACGACTGGAAGAAAAAGAACACATAAACAGGGTCTGGGATTTTAAAACTCAAACTGGCTACCTGTTAGCGGATCACCAAAGCTTCGGGTTCAGAATGAAGCCTGCGACGCGCTGGAGCTTGATCTGCTGACGATCGGCGCTGAAAACGGATGCTTGGGGCTCGATCTGGTGAAGAAATGGTGGAGGGGTAGGGGGTTCGTCAGCTCCTCCATGTAAAAGGGTGTTGGTGGAGGGATGGGTTTTTTACTATTATTTTTTTTATTAAAGAAAACTTCATTTAATTTAACACCCCCGACTAGACCTCCCGGCGTGGAGGAAAATAGGTCACCCCTAGGGTAAATGCGCCGTTCTGAACGCAACGAAGAACTTTGATTTTCGATCCGAGACTCCATTCATAAGTTATTTGACCCGACGCTCATAAATTAACTTTTCCATTTATTTACAAAAACACCCCTGGTGGATTTTCTCACTGCATGCCCGCGCCTGCAAAGTTTACACCTCGCCTAGGGTAAACGACAAGCTTCAGATGCAACTGTGACCTCATATTTCCATTCTGATCTACCATTTAGTAGATAACACACCCCCACCACTTTCATAGTATAAAAATACTTAATATTTGTATAAAAATAATTTCGGGCACACCGAGCCTCGGAATGGCACGCCGTCTTCATGCCTAGCTCTAGAATTATTCATATGAATATTCCAAAGCCTGACAGGGCCAAAACCCGAGTCAATACACTACCTTTTCAACAAGATCTAGAATTTCAAAAAGACCTATATACTTAGTGCTCAACATTACATTATTTCTAAATCTCATTACTCTCTTCTAGAGAGATATTAGTAGAAGCACCTTATAACCCACTTCAAACTCTAGGTCTTTTTTTCAGTTGTCAACTTATATTTTTTGTCGACTCTGAGATTCTGTTATGTATTTCTGAATAGATCTATCCTTTTCTTCCATTTAGTCAACAAGATCAGGTCTTAATAGATTTATTTCCCTAACATCATCACAGCAAGTTGATGTTCTACAATTTTTTCTATAGAGGGCTTCATAAGGATCCATCTGAATACCAGAGTGAAAGATATTGTTGTAATAAAGTTACAACAAAGGTTTGTGTTGATACCAACCACCATTTAATTCCAAAGACCAAGCTATCAACATGTCTTCCATAGTTTGAATTTTCCTATCATACTGACCATCTGTATGAGGATGATAAGAAGTGCTGAAAATTAACTCTGTATCCAGAGCATGTTAAAGAATTCCCTAGAACATTGTGGTAATCCTCAGATCTTGACCAGATATAATGAAATATGGTACTCCATGAAATCTTACCACTTACTTTACACATATCCTAGAAAACTTATCAAGAGATAAATCATATCTAATATAAATGTAGTGTACTGACTTCGTAAGGAGATCAACTATAACCCATATAGCATTTTGGAATTTATATGTTTTGGGAATTCTGATAATAAATTCTTCAGTGATATCATCCCATTTTAATTATGGTATGGGTAATGGTTGTAACATCCTATTAGACTTTTATCTCTCAACCTTAAATTTTTGACAAACCAAGCATTGAGGGACATATTCTGCGACAACTCTTTTCATGTAATCCCACCAAAAATACTATTTCAGGTCTATGTACATCTTTGTACTTTTAGGGTGAATAGATAATGATGATCTATGAGCCTCATACAATAGCTCCTTCTTTAATTCGGGTATGAGAGGAATACAAACCCTATTCCTAAACATTATTATTTCATCACAATCAAGGTTGAATTCAGGAATGTTTCTCACCTTCTTTTGTAGATCTACATCTTTCTTCTATTCCTCCTTCATCTTTACTTACATAGATGGTTAAACATTCATTTGAGTAAGATATTATTTCTCCCCTTCCTTTAAAATTTCAAGATAAATGATTTGAAAATCCCAAAATATTGGATCTTTTGTGATCCTTATCATAGATAGGCTAGCACGGTCTTTTTGATATAAAGCATTTCCCACCTTGTTATCATTCCCCAGGAGGTACTGTATTTAGTAGTCATAATATTTAATCAACTCCAACCATTTTATTTGGTTCATATTTATCTTATTTTGTGTGAAAATTTAATTTAACTTTTTATAATCAGTAAAAATATCACACCTTTCACCATAAAGATAATTTCTCCATATCTTTAATGAGAAGATTACAACAGCTAACTCCAAATCAAGATTTGGATAATTTTATTCATGGATTTTAAACTGATGTGAGGCATAATCTATCACTATATAATTTTTCAAGAGAAAAAATCCCAAGCACTTCTTGGATGCATCACTATAGATCCCAAACCTTTATACACTAGAAGTCTGTGTGAACACAGATGCACTGGATAACCTTCTTTTTAGCTCTTTGAAATTCTCTTCCCATTCCTTTATCCAAAATAACATAATTCTTTTCCGAGTCAAATTTGTCAGTGGATTAGATAATCATGAAAGATATTTCACAAAATTTTGATAATATCCAAAGAAAACAAGAAAACATCATATCTTAGTTACTATTTTCGGTCTCAGAAAACTTTCAAAAAATTCTGTTTTTGGTGGATCCATAGATATCCCTTATCTTGAGATTATGTGACCCAAAAATGAAACATTCTGAAGCAAAAATTCACACTTGGTAAATTTCACATAAAGATTATCATTTCTTAGGGTCTTTGGTACAATTATCAAGTGTTCTTAATGTTTTTCCTTACTCTTTAAATAGAAAAAAATATCATCTATAAAGACTATCACAAATTGATCAAGATAGTCTCTAAAGACTATATTCATTAGATCCATAAAGATAGAGGGGGAATTAGTAAGACCAAAAGGCATAACAATAAATTCATAGTGCCCATACATTGAACAAAATTTTACTGTTGGTATATCCTTATTTTTTACCCTTAATTAATGATATCTAGAATGAATATCAATCTTGAAAAAGTATTGACCTCCATTTAGTTGGCCAAATAAGTCATCAATGCAGGGAAGATGATATTTGTTTTTGATATTGATCTTGTTAAGTTCTAAATAATCAATGCAGAGTCTCATTGATCCATATTTCTTCTTAAAAAATAGAAAATTTGTGCACTAAGGTGATACACTAGGGTGTTTGTATCCCTTATCAAGATTCTCTTAGAGTGGTTTCTTAAATTCCTGCAACTCAATTTGGGCCATTCTATATGGCTTTTTTGGAATAGGCACAACACCCAGTATGAGTTCTATTGAAAACTCAACGTCATGATTTTGTGGAAGATTTGGAAATTCCTTCAGAAAGACACCTGTAGAATCTAGTACAATTGGTTAATTGTTAATCGTGAGTTTCTACCCAACCATTTGAGATAAATTGACTTCATTTATAGGAATCAAGACCCATATGATGGAAGAAATTTATACTCGAAGGTTATATTCATCATTGCATCATTAGATTATCATAGATTGATTTGGAATATGAAATGTGACTTCCCTTACATGGAAATTGATATTAGCTCCATATAAGGGAATCCAATCCATGCCAATAATCACATCAAATTCCACTATAGGAAGGATCAGAAGATTTTTAGGAAGCACTTTCCCACAAAATTCAACCAGAGAAAAATTATAAACTTTTGATGCAACCGTTGTGCTATTATGAGTTTTCATAACTAATACAACATATAATTTTCAAGGAAATACAAAGATACCCTTATAAATTTCATCAGAATTAAAAGAGTGCGTGGATCCAGAATCAAATAAAACATTTTCTACTTTAGAGTGGATAATAAGTGTACCTTTCACCAATTCATTATCACACTCCACATTTCCAATAGTGATTTCATGTGAATTTACTTTGTCTTTGTAATTAAGACTTTTTTTACATCAGTCATCATCAATAACCATTGAATTTGTAAATTTATTGACATAATAACTGATTTCCTTTCACTTATAGCATTGAAGTGTATGAGGTTCATTCTGTGTAACCTTTTCTTTGATCGCATAATTAGACATCTTTTTCCCATCACATCAGAATTCAACTACCCAATAACATTATTTTACACACATAAAACACTTACTAGTCCTATTAATATAATTCAATATATGATTCTTTCCATACATTGAGTATAAGGGAAAATTGTCTTCTTTTGAGTGCCATCTTTATATTTTCATTTGAATTTCATTTTTCTATTCTTATCAAACCCATATGACATAAGGATTACTCCAATATCTATATCAACCTTGAGAGTATATCAATTTTTTTTACCATATCTATTAAAGACACTTATGGCTAATTCCCTTCAGAGAATTGGTTTTAAGACACTAAAGAATCAATAAATTTTACTCTCAGGTTGGATAATAATCCTAGAAGAATACCTTTCAAGTCAATTGAAATTTTCTTTATAGGTACAAAATTATTCATCATACTTTTTCATAAGTTCATAGAAATTTTTATCCATCTTTTTTTGAAGAATATAAGAAAAGTACTTATTGAAAAATAGGTTCTTAAACTCATCCCATTCCATGGACTCAATTTCATCCATTTTCCTCACATTTTTGATAATATTCCACCATTGATCTGCTTGACCATCTAAATGATATAAAACTAATATAACATTATCATGTTTAGAACATTGTAGAACTGAAAATATCTTTTCTATGATACTGATCCATTTTTCCGCTACTAATGGATCAGAAGACCCGCTGAATGAAGGTGGATGCTTCCTTATGATGAATTCAACAAAATTTCTCTCTCTCCTTTTCTTGTTTGGAAGTCCTTCATGATTCATATCTTGAAAAAGTTGTGTGAGCATGGATAAGTTTTTTTTTCATTTCATCTCCCATAACATTTGGTTGCTTAGGGGGACAATCATTGAATTTCCCATCGTATTCAGCATTAACGCGGTTCCTTTGGTTCCATTCATTAACTAAAACCACAAAATATAGTGTGAGAAACACTAATCATAATGGGAAAACCAAAAAATTAAAGAATAAAATTTTAATTTAGGAAACTTTAGGTTTTGTCCTTGTTTATTCATGAACATATCTAAAACACTAGGATATGATTTTAACCAATACTTAGATATATCCTTAGGGTTCTTACTAAGGTTCTATCATCCTAGTTTCCAAAGATTAACTATATATTTTCTATAGTACCAAAAATATTGGCCCACATTTTACATATATATTTTACTTTAACATTGAAGAATATTTATTACATAACATAAAAAACCTCACCAAGACCGTATAAGTTTAGTTTCTTTAGAAACTGAGAAACATAAAAAACTGGTCCATAAAACACCTACAATTTCTCCCGCATATTTCTTCACAACTAGACTAATTTTTGAAATATCTTGCACAATACCCTTCATCATGACATAGGAAAAGAAACATATGAAAGGGTGATCTCAAATGACCTGTAAGGTTAAACAATGAAAATATCAATCATATCATAATCATAAGAACATAACATTAGAAAATATTATCTTGAATATAAAATATCATAATATCATGTCATGGGATAAATCATAAAAGTGAAATATAATCACAATAGCTATAAAATAAGACCTTAAACTTTGGTTCATACAGACATAAGCATAGAGAATCATTTCATATTAATCAAGAATCATTTTTATGACCATTAAAGTGGAAAAATTCCATTACTGAACTGAGTTCAGTCCTCATTATAGCCTTGTATTACGTAATTGGATTTACATGCTATTATATTCATGTATATATCATGAATATATAAATATTTACCCAATTAATTAGTGGGAGATATAGGTCCCACTCATATCATAATGAAATCATTCTTACGTGTTCCCCAAAAACATAAAAACATTCACCACAATATAACCCATGAAATAAAATGGGTTTCTTAAATGTCATTCCATCATAATTTATATAAAACAAATGTATTTCCTAAATAACATTACATCATAAACATAATAAAATCATAGCCTTAAAAATTATAGAAATATAACCCTATTTAAAGAGTTCCATCTTAGATGGAAAATAATTTCGAGAAAATACTTGAAATTAACTCTTGAGGAAAGTATCCTTTCTTCTTAAAAAATGTTTTCCTTTCTCAAAATGCAACACAATTTTAGAAGAAATATTTTTATTTGAAAATAACCTTGTAAGATTTTAGGGGACGTTTTAAGGAAATAAGGCATTATGTAAGCGTAAAAATTTGTTTATGTCGTACAAGTTAAAAAAAATATACTTCTCATAATTTTTCTAGAAAAGTGAACAAGTACCTCATACCGAAAATGAAAAAATATCCCATTCATACTGTTTTTTAAAAATTCCCCCATTTCACTAACCCAAATTTACTTCCTCCTTTCTTGTTGACCCCTATTTTCCCTAATATCCCTGACCTTCATGATGGCTCGCCCTAGATCATGATTTCTATAAAATAGTTCAACACAGCTTCAGATCTTCATAGATTGATGCTAGTGGATCGATTCAGGGGTCATCATCCCTCGCTTGATGATTTTGAAAGATTTGTTTTCGAGTCATGGGGTCGTAAAGATCGAGTAATGGTGGGTCCTCTCGATCGGTTCCACTTGATGATATGAATCTCCTTGGAGGATGATCTGATCATCACCTGGTCCAGTGCTCCTCATGTTATCAATTGATGCATTTTTTCCTCCTTCTATGGTATTTTGAGTTCAACCTAAATCATGATAAACCTTCTTCTGTGGCGTGGGTAAGATTTACAGACCTACCACTCCCTTTCTAGAACCCTTCAATTATATGTATGCTAAAGAATACTGTTGGAAGGTATCTGTGTTCTGATTATCACACGTTTACTATTTTTCACCAAATCTCACCTCTCATATGTGTTGAGGTTGATGATTCAAATCCTCCTATGGAGTGGCTATGGATTTCAATCAGAGAAGAGTTCAGATGGAAACATAGAGTGGTGTTCGAATAATTTCCAACATGGTGCTTGGGATGCCACAAGCTAGGATATTTGGTCTCTGGATGCCATCATGAGACCCAGGATAGGAAAACTGTGATCAGTACTATTGAGGGGTTTGAGGTGCAGGTTGATCCCATGGTGAACCAATAGGTGTGGGATAGTTTTGGTATGGGTGAGTATGAGGAGGTGTGCGAGGCTGCTCCAAAGGAGATGGTACAAGTCAGGCAACAAGAATTTACAGTCGTGGAATCCAGTACTCAGGAAGATCAGCTACCACAGTGGCCTCCCTTGGTTTCTAAAGTGGTAGGGAAGAGTGTGAAGCCGAAGGAGGTAGATCTGTGATTATTGCATAGATTTTCCCATTTAAAATGTGTTTTGGGTCCAGATGGAGCTAAAGAGGAGGTTCCCTCAGTAGTGGATATGGTGGATCTACCAGTTACATCCAGCCCTACCAAGGATGGTGAGGCGAGCTTGATAGGGAGTGCTACTCATGGTATTGGTGGCTCTCATGGTCGATTCTGGGAGGACACTAACAAGCCACTACAGTATATGGGTAACAGATAAGAGCATCCCATAGTTTCAAATATAGTGCAGGGGAAGTACTTCTTTTTGGATACAACAGAACCTCACTGTGGACAAGAGAGGCTGGACAGAGTGAGTGTCTTAGGACCCTTAGAACCCGGAAACCCCAGGTCCAACTCCACAATCCATCGAAATTATGGGTCTGGGGAGAAGAAAACTAGATTGGAGAATAAGGCAGGTAAGGAGGAGTCTCCATGTAAGTAGAGGCCCCTCAAAGAAGGAACAACGATAATTATAGGGAACAATTTTGATGGTCTAGATGTTCAATAACTTCCATTCTCTCACGAGGATTATTCTTTAGGTGATGATAAATATAGTCACCCTTTAGTGGATAACATGGAATGAATTCAAGGGATATTTCCTCATAGCCCTAGAAGGAAGAAATGAAAAAAATGCATTCGAGACTTAGGTAAATGTACTGTGGTTCAGGAGAAAAAACCAAAGGGATGTAAGAATTAATCCAAAATGCCAAAACCAATGGAGACTAGGTCAAACAAGAGGGGAAGAGACAAAAAAATCACAACTATACAGAAAGGTGAAAGTGAAGAATCATGTAGGACTACAAGAGATAGGTAAGAAGATGATGAGGAGTGCTTGAAACTTATCTTTCACTCCAAGGAAGAAATTCTTGAACAAGTTCTAAGTCCCAATGTCTCAGAAGAGGAGATTAAAAGAATTTATAAACAAAGGTTTCATGTTGATGCTAAGGAGGATCAAGAAATGTGGATAGATAAAAAATATAGAATATTGGCCTGAGGCTTCAATCAGATTAAAATCAACTTATAGAAATTTATTCAGACAATGGAAAGTATTATTAATCACCTTGAAGAGCCTATCAGAGAGAATCCAGATACCCAGGTTAGCACACTGAATTGATAAAAATATAGATTAGTTTTGTCAAGAAATATTAGTCTTGTGTTAAATAATTTTGTCACCTCTTTCAGCACGTTGTGGTAGCTTGTTTTTAAACTATGGTTTCCCATTTTTCCTAAAAAATGGATTAAAAAAATTAAATTTGGATGGAAAAGGATATTTTTAAACGTTATCCCTTACCTTAGGTCAGATATGATTTTTATGTATATTATACTACTATATAATGATTTAAATAATGTTACTGATTTATTCCAGAATCATAATTAGTTTTAAGATAACATTTATGATCATATTTTCTTTTGTTGGATTATAACATTTCATTGTTACTTGTTATTCGGGTATTAAATACTTTATGTTCTTATGCATGTTTTGTGGGTTATGTTCTTATTCCTATTTTTAGGTTACAGTTATATCATTTAAAAAATTGTATTAGTAATATATATATGAGATTTATTCATTCAATTAATTTATATATTCCTGCTTTAATGAATATTATGTAAAATTAATCACATCGCATCGTGGAGACTGTAAACTGTACGTATGCACGAGCGGTAATATCATTCCAATAATTTTTGAATGGTATTAAAGTGTATGGTTTATAGTATCTCAAAATAAATATCATTTTTTATTATATATATATATATATATATTAATTCCATCATTTTACCCATCCATGTAAGGTGGTGGTGAAAAACAGATTACACCATGACGTGGAGACGGTAAGTCGTACGTACGCACGCGTTGTGATTTTATTTTCCATAGGATGGGTAGAAGGTGGACTATTTTTGTTTTATAATCTTAATAAAATCTAAGTATATAATTACTATTGGAGTTATACTTTATAATAAAAAAACTCATGAGGTGTAATTAGAAGGAGAAATAAGTTTGAAAGAATCGGTAAATGATATTACATCTTCTTCAACGTGCCCCCTCTAAATCTCATCTTAGAGAACTAGAGTTGGTATTTGAAGAATACCAGGACATATATAATGTATCAAGGAAATTTGAGAAGGGAAATGAACATGGTGAGGTTGAGCATAAAGGCGGAAAATGATGTGAATTGTTGAGGGAAGAATTTCTCTTTTATAATTGAGGTGAGGGGCACTTTTGGAATCCTCAAAAATATGATTTATAATAAAATAAAAACCAACATAAAAACACCCAAAATATCCCAATTTATAAGTTGAGATTATATAGGGATTCAATAAAATCATTAAATAAATTTTATACAAGTTTTTATATCAATTTAAGAAAAATCATTTTAATTAACACTTAGTTATTCTATTTAATTTTTAACTTGGGTAACAAATATTTCAATATTTATAGGGTGAAATATTTTCATACATGTAGTAAATTAGACCATAAATGAATACTTTAGAACATTTTATACCACATAATAATTATTATATATTTTTTAAAAAAATTTATGATTATTAAATAATTGAAGAAAACCTTATTTTGAAAAAATATCAACAGTGTCAATTTTGACACTATTTATTTCAAGGATTTTTTAAAACATAAAAATAAGAATTTAACCTACATAAAAATATTTTATTATATCCCTAAAGGGCAAAATTTAATCTATAAAATTAATTTTATATAATAACTATTCAAATTTATATTTATTAGAATATTTTTTATAAACATTTATTTGATCTCTTCATTAATAAAATAATTACTTCCTCAATATTGTGTAATTATTTAATATACATATTTGTTGAATAAAAATCCAAAATAAAATAATATGATGAAAATAAATCCATTATATTTCATAAGAATACTTTTTGTCAAATTTATCGTATGAAAAACCCAACATTAAAAATACTATACTCTTAGAAAACATGAATGTGGCCAATTTATCTTCACTTCAAATAAAATAATATAAGTGTGATAATCTTTTTAATAAGCCTAAAAATGGTCAATAAGTCTACAATTGGATTCTTATTGTTGATATATTGATGAAAAATAAGGTTTGGTAAATTTTCCGTGACTTTTGATGGTAATTAATATTTTAATAAAAATTGTTTTATTGATTTCTCATCAATTAATTATTATTTTCATCATCTATGTATAGGTATTTAATGTAATTATTTATTTCCTAAAAATTAAAAATAAATTTCCATGATAAAAAAACCTTTTAGATTTAAAATGAGTAATTATTATCAAATTGATCTTCTGTATAACCTTATATTAAAAATAATTTAATTATTAATGTTTGAGTGAGACATATTTCACTTTTCTTTAAATAAAATAAATTAAATGTCATAATCTCATTCAAGTGGCTTCCAGTGGATACCATTTAGAACGAAGTATGTTTTAGGGGAAAATATAATCATTGAAATATATTAATACAAGTGTTGGGATAAATTTAATATATTATTGTTACCCTTAATTACCCGATTTACCCTTTTACCGTGTTAATGAAATTTACTGAAGTTACTATTCATATTGCCCAAAAATAAAATCAAGATATTTACATAATTTGGATCTACTGATTCCAAATATGGAAAACATTTTAAAAAATTTAAAACACAGAAGTTTCAGTAATTAATTTAAAATTAACCCCGTTGATGAAATGGGAAAATGGGTTTTGAAAGCTAAAATATTGGAAAAGATTGAAATGTTTTAACATATAAATTTAAGGTAAAATTAATTCCAATGATGTAAATTATATAAAATGGTAAAAATATATTATATTTATACTTTTAAACCATTCAATAATATAATTTAACCATATAAATTATTTTAATGAAAAATGTTATTTTCAATTAAAATTTAGCTTATTTTTACTATTCATAAAAACATGAAATTTATTAGAAAAATATGAAAAATTCAAAAAAGTAAATTATTATATCCCAATTAAAAATAACGTGTTTATGTTTTCATATAAAAATTATTAACTTGTCTAAATCTAAATTTAAAATGGGTTCACAATTCAAATGTGTAAAATTAACCTTTAAAAAATAGGTTTCAATACATCTAAAAGGGTTTTATTCATACCCTATGATTAAAATATTCATTGTATGAATATAAAAAATATTTTATCAAATATATACCACACACGCAGATATATATCATTAATTTCATTACTGAAAGTAATTAAATAAAAAATAAAATATCTATTTATATTTTTCATAAATAATTGACAGCCAATGAATTCACAATGCATTTTTATAAGTTAGTTATAATTATTCCTATAGCCCTAATAGCTAGGATATAATGGGAATTTTATAAAAAGGTTGGCTTTCAGTTCATTTAAACTCATGATTGTGTGCAAAGAAAGATACTATAGAATAAAAATTATTTAATGAAAATATTTCATAAAAACATCTTGGTGTTACAAGTTCTCTATCCGCTATTAGAGTGGAACCATCCTATGGTATCAAGGTATAGGTCCTAGAATAATAGAGTGGAACCATACAGAAGATCTGGGAATGGATACCCAACTAACCACTAGAATGGCACTATATGGTTGGGCTGAGCATGGGTCCTCTAGAGTTTACTTGTGTGGAACCCTACTTTTGGTACATGGCATGGGTCCTATAGATATTTATTGAGTGTAAAATCCTATTTTACTAGGGAATGGACCTCTATTTTAATATTTATTCTCTTTGACGATGTGAAATAGTGGTGAGATGTGGCCTGACATGGATGTTTTTTCAGAAAGACATGACACATGTCAAACATCATTGATGGACTTATAGAACCGATGTAAATCTTTCCTAGGATGGGCTATGAGATAGAGATCCCCTTATCTCTCATTTTGGATTATTTAGTTTGAGAATATATATATATATATCATTGTTTTTGGAGTTCATTTACTCTATTTATTTGGTTTGATATGTCTATTATATTTCTATTCCTACTGTGTCTCATACTTCTCCCCATTCAACATTCGGGGAATCCAAATGGGTATGTATATACTAATCCCTATATAGGGTTTAACGAAAGTATACTATCTTATCCAAATGATGGATAGATCATCAGTGGCTACAGAGGTTCATAGGAATACCTAGTTCTTTATAACACGTGTAGTGGTTAGAGCTTGAAGATAACAAGATACACTCTATCATCACTTTTACTTTCAAGTTCTTTCAAGTTTGGAAATATTTTTGGTTGGGCATTTATTTTACCCCTTTACTCTCAATTTTTACTAACCTTCTCTTGCACACCCTACAGTTTATTAATATTCATTATTAAATTCTATATATTACATATTTTTATTATTATTCTTGTCTAATTAAGGATTGGGATGGTAGGGTGTGTGTATACAGGTAGATTAGACAAAGGCCTACTATACTAGTTGTTCCATTCAAAACATGTCACCATCCCCTAAATTCCAGAGGCGAGCTTGGGGTAATTGCGGTTTGATCCCTATTGGGATGTGTCATGAAAGGGAAAAACTCAATGTAAAGGAATTTCTTTAATCATTTAGAATTTAAATATTCACTTAAAACTCATTTTTCGTCCATATAAATATTTTCTAAAAATATTTTAATTTTTTTATAATTCATATATGATTGTTTAATGTTATTTTTACTGATTTTAAAATAATTTAAAAAATGGTTTGAAAATGATATTTTTTTACTTTCCAATCAAGTTACATTGTTATTTTCTAACAAAAAATGGAAGAAATATTTTTTCAACTTTTACAACATAAGCGGATTTTACCACCTTCATGTCTAATAATTTATTTGAATATTCTTTTACAATTTTCCATGGTTCTTTTAAAATAAAATTCTATGCTTTTTATTTTCACTATTTTTAAAATAAGTATTTTAAAAATTAAAATATTATTTTACCCATGAATGTTCTTAATTATTATTTATTCAAATAAAACCCATATTTTCCTTATTCTGGGAATTTTGGAATTGTAAATTTGTTTTTGAAAGAAAAGGGTATTTTGTTACATAAAGTGTTTTTAATTTCGGTTTTAAAGAGTTCTTGATAGGTTTTATGATGAAAAGTGAAAGAATAAAATATTTAAATCATAATATTGTACTTGAGAATTAAATGTGAAATGGGTGAGTCCAAGAGAGCTTATACAATGGTTTTATCCCCATTATAGCTCTCTAGGGAGATTTATATATCTAATATGTTGGGTTCACCTAGATAGAAAAGGGTGAGGCTGTTATAGATTTTGGTGTAGTGAGATAGAACTCCAAGGTATATGGTAATGTACCCTGTATTTTTATGAATTAAGGAGAATGTTACCAAATGGTTTATTCTATGCATTTAACTGGGATCTAGTTATTTTTGACATGGGTTTAAAATGGTCTATGAATGTGATTCTCTATGTTTCAAAAAAGGGTTTTTATTTTTTTTCATGTAATTTTAATTTTTTTTCATTGAAAAAAATGTATGTGAAATTATCAAATTATAAATTTTATTTCATATTCTCAAATACATTTGAAGATAAACATGAAAATTAAATGTTTTTTTATGTTTTTCCCTAGGCTAAAATATTATTTCTTTTAATTTTATTAATAAAATTTTTGTTCTCAACCTTTTTTTTGAAAAATCATTGGTTTTAAGGTTGTTTATGAGAAAATAATACTTCATGATAAATGCTATGGATATTTATCATAAAATAAATGTTTTATCTTAAAAGATTTATATTTTCAATAAATGGTTTTTGAGTAGAAGTATCTACATTGTAATATATATGTTGTTATGTATGAATTATGAAATAATAATAAAAAATGATAAACTAAAATGATCCTTGAGATTTTTATGATGTGAATTATATTTCAAAGACACTAGAATATTTAATGCTTAAGGTTTGGTCCTTATAAGATATGAATTATTATGTGCTAGAAAGACTGTGAGTCTATATGACTATTTTATTCTATATTCATTATTCATCATTGATGGCTATGCTTTGTTTCATTATCATAATTTTTTGGACCATTATTTATTTTGGATGAAGTTTCATTAATTTAATATGATATTTCTCACTTAGATATGGGTTTATAGTCTAACCATAGTAACACCCCATACCCTCATTTATAATCAACGACCTCTGGTGTATGGAAAGGCATGCCCAAGTTCTAATAGAATCATTAATGTAGAAACTGATTAGTGGTTATGATCTGGGGAGATTACATTTCTCATGATGTTTGGGTGAATGATATATGTACTCAAAAGCCTCAAATTTCCTTCTTTAAGAATAAATTGAAGAATGAATTAAACCTTTAAATTTAAAATAACCAATAAAACCACAACATCATTATCATAAAAACATATATTCAATGTTCCCATGAAATTTTAAATATTTCAATGAAATATAGAATTCATATATCCTTTTTAAATTCTACACTTTTACCTTAAGCTACAACATAGCCACATGGAACTAGTTCATGCAGTATGAAACTCATCTCTTCTTGATAACATCACCTTTAGTTTGATGATGCGATCTCATCTAGAATAAAAGTATTTGTGAGATGTTTGATTAATGATGAAAAAAACATGAATTATCATCTTATTTAACCAAATATTTTCCATATATTCGGAATTAATGTTGTGAATATCTCTTAAAATTTCTTCTAAAATTAATTTTTCATTTTTTTCCTCAGAATATAAATTTTGTATTATCAGTATACATCTACGTAAGTCAAATATTATCTTTACATGGACAAAATTTATCTCATATCTCACATATGATCAAGTACTTTACACCTATATTGAGATCCCTCAGACATTCACTCTAAACTCCTAACACATAAACAGGATCAAATGACACATAAATTGATTCAAATGTCACAAACTATTTTCCTTCATTTTCACATAAATGTCAATTAAATCATATGAAGAGATAGAATGACTCGTATGCAAATCCAATTGCAACTAAAATAAAAAATACATAGATTCTAAAACACTCATACACAACCAAGTAATTTTCCTTTTTTGGATCCAATATCCAAATTTCATCCTTCACTCATGTATCTTCAAAACAACCTTAACTCACCTCCCACATAAGGTTGAAAATAAAGACAACATATTCAACAATTAAAAGAGCACATAAATATCCCCTTTGGATTTATTGTCAATCCAGGAAAATATTCCCTAAAACAATTATA
Source organism: Viscum album (assembly GCA_963277665.1). Lineage (NCBI taxonomy): Eukaryota > Viridiplantae > Streptophyta > Magnoliopsida > Santalales > Viscaceae > Viscum > Viscum album. The sequence continues at coordinate 870,185,320 of OY728147.1, read as the reverse complement.
AAAAACAAAACTTCTCATTCAAGAGACACCAAATCTCAGCCTTTTCCAAAAGAAAAACACCTTAGCCCCACAACATGAGTTAGAGTCGTGGGTTTGAGAGAAAATCATCCCTAGTTGATAAGAAATAGTTTATAAATGTGATAATGTAATAACCCCCACAATCCATGAACTCATATATTCAAACAAACACTCCCTTTTACAATAAAAAAACCATTGGATAATAATGAAATGGATATAAATGCACCTATCTCAAATTTTCATACTAGATTTCAAGAAAAGTGTAGTGTGCTTACTTATCTGCATTATTAAATAAAATCCAAATCTAAGTATTAGAACCTCCCAAAGACTTTTAATGATATGGTAGGGGATGAAAACCCATGTTCAACCTTAAGAACTCAAATATTTCCTTATGGATTTCCTTAGTAAAAATGATAGATGATTGGTCTTAAGTGGGAATAAATTCCTTCTTTATGCCTCTATTGACTACCCTCTCTTTAATAAATTGAAATACAATATCAATATACTTGTACCTTGAGCATTGAACCAATTTTTTATAAAGATATATAGAAGCTTGATTATCACAATGACTCATGAGAGGTATTTCGACATTCTCCCTAAAATCATATAACTATTCTTTTATCTAAATAATTTTATTTCAACAAATAGTAGAAATCATATATTTAACGTTAGTTGTACTCACTATGATGGATTTTTGTTTCTTTTAGTGAAAACTCACACAACTGTGTTCCAAGAGAAAAATTACACATGAAGTAGACCTTGTATCATCATAGTCTCTTTTCCAATCAATATATATAAATCTAGACACATTCAAATTTTTTCCCCTCATGTAATTAATACCATATCCCATAGTCTCATTGATATATCTAAAAAACTCTTTTGGAAGAAATAAGATATAACTCATTTGTTTCAATCTAATATCTAGTATAGAGACTAACCGTATATACAATATATAATCTAGAAGCTGTGAGATAATGAAAACTCTCAGTCAGCCTTGTGAATGCTTTTGGATTTACACTAACACCTTTAGAATATTTAGAAAATTTTAGTCCTACTTGAATCTGTATAAAAAATAGATTTTATTCTTCTATTTCAAACATCTTCAACAACACTCTAGAATTATTATCTCGGGATAAGAAGATAAAACCTACCCTACTCAGGACTTGTAACCCCAATAAATATCTCAAATAACCTTAAATGGATATATCAAAATATCACTTTATTTTATTGGAAAATTCTTAACAAGAGTTCTAATGTGAATCTAGAAAAATAATATCATCAACATATACAATTACATAAAGTGTACTTGTTTTTATTTATTTGATATATATGATATTGGCTACTCATCATTTAATGAATTTTAATTCTATCAATCATCCTTATAGCCTTGAATACCAGGACCTTGGGTATTTTTAGCCCATAATAATAATTTATTTAGTTTTCATACCCTTATGTCATCATTAAAAAATCCATAAAGCTACACAATATATCAATCTTTATCATGAATACCATATAAAAGTGCATATTTGGCATCCATTTGAAAAATATTATAATTATTTTAGGCTCCCATAAAAATGGAAATCCTAATAGATTCTAACCATGATACTAGAGTAATGTTTTCTTCCAAATAAACACCTTATACATGGGAGTATCCATTTCATTCAAGTTTGGATTTACTCCTGATAAATTTTTCCTAATCATTTACCTTTTTCCTAAAAAATAATTTGGTCCCAATGAATTTTTTATCATATTTCTTAAAAAAATATTCAATATGGAATTATTTTCTATTTGTATCATTCCATCATGAATATAATCGAACCACCACTCATGTTAAAATTATTCTATCACAAATTAGGCTCAACTAAAGAGATAAGAGAGGTCTTATTTTCAAACAACAATAGTTTTTTTTGTATGCAAAATTTTAGACTATTCTCAAATGATATTTTTTTTCATCAAATGATTATTTAACCATTTTTACATATTTTTTTCATTCTCATTTTCCATATCCTTGATATTATTTTAATCATCTTCAACAATCTGTGGCTTAGATTCTTCTTGTATAACAACTTCTTCCATATAATTCCACTTGTTTTTTTCATCTTCGTAATAAAAATTTATTGCAACCATAGAATTAATTATAGGCTTGTTTTCATATATTTTTACATAAAAACATTCAACTAAATTTTCATCCATTTGTTCTAATATTTTAATCCTTTACCACCTAATGGATATCTCAAAAAAATACATTCACCTTCATATTCATTAAACTTGAAACGTGTTGAATTTTTAATCATTATAAAAAAGGGACAAACAATAACTTGGAAGTAGTCCACAATGGTATTACTTGAATATAAAATTTCATAGAATGTTCTATTTGAATTTAGTCTATGAATTTTTTTATGAATATATACAACTATAAAAATAACTTCGCTCTAATAATATTTTGAGAGACAATATTATGGAAATATAATTCTTCTCATATCAACTAATTTTTTATTCATCGCTTCATTAATTATTTTTATTGGGTAGTATATAGAACATTGTAATGGTTTTTTATTCCATGTTTTTCAATATAATATTCCAATACAATACTATTAAATACCTTCCCATTATCAAATTTGAATTTGTTAATGCACATCCCAATCCATTTCTCAATTGTTCATCTCAAGGTTTTAAATATGTCTGTTGCCTTAGAATTGTGCTTTATAAACATCAAATTTGTAATTATATTGTTTTCATCAGTAAAAGTAATTGAATGAAGATCAATTTGATAAGAATTATTTCACATGGGTACACATGAATCTGAATGTATAATCTCAAGAGGGTTAGTGATCTGAATATCAATTCATTTATGCCACCCTTGAGTGATCTTTCATTTATATCATGTCTCAAAAAATTCTTAACTTTCTCTTTTAAAGTAATGAAAGTCTCTCACCATATAACCCTTTGAAATATTTCTCAGGATTCTCTAAAAAACATGACCAAAAATTTTATTCCATATTTTATTGTTATCTTTTGAATAGAATTAGTGAGAATTTATTGAGTATAAAAACTAAAAAATATTTCAATAAGTTCTCTCGCCTAAAGTGATAATCATCCCATATTTTATTCTCTTGATGAGATAATGGTTTCTCATAAACATTTCCTCATTTTCATTATCCCATAGCTAAATAACTCTTTACATTCTATGTGTGATCCCATCAATAAACAATACATATTTTATATTTCAGTTTCTTATCTTCTCTTTTAGCAATTCAAATTCCTTAAATCTGTAAAGAGCATTCATTACAAAAAGTAACTACACTACCATTATGTTTTTCATTATTTTTAAATATATTTGTATGTCTAATTGTGTGTGATGAACTTCCAATGTAAAAAATCCATGCATTTATCCCAATATTTGATTTGACATCCATATTAATAGTGAGTGACTTTTCATTCATGATTTCATATTGCTTCTTTATCTCCTTACACATTTATTTTTTAATCCCTCGATCATGATCAAAAATTACTCTTCATGATTTCCTTATCAATCAAATATTCCTAATATATCCTCAACACTATCAAACCTATTTTGATAGGAAACACGTATGATTCTTCATTCACTATCTATTTTCTCAAAAATTTCCCAATTATGTTTTTTGTTTAGCCCCCCATATTCAAGACTTACCTAATTCCACAGAAGAGATATATTATACTAAGAAATATAGGATTTATGATCTTATGAGACAAAACACCAAAAATATCCTTTAATTTTGTTTTATCCAAAATATTTTTGTGTTCAACTTTAAAAATATGCTCATTATTTAAGTGAAAAATCAATATTCTTTATGTTATGTTTTGAATATTTTTTCATCTATTGATAAAATTATACTAACTTTTTTTAGTAAACCAATTATAAATATTTATATTAGTCTAGGATTTCCATTATTATTATTTAGAACTCATAGTGTTAGATGAAACATAATATTCATTTTTAGAAATAAAAGGTGCAAATTTTACATGAGCTAATACATAAGGGTTATCAACAGGATGAGATGATTCATCCTTTACTTCAACAACATTCTCAAAATCAATTTTCATTTGGAAACAGTCATTTTGGATTTAATACACCTTGAATTAGCTTGATTAAACTATTATTCTTTATCACTCACTTTCTTATCAATCACTTTATTTATTTTTTCATATTAAACCGATATTATCATGAGAATATTAATTTCCACAATGTGAATATATTCTCTAAAAAAAATATCATCATCATCATTCTTATTCTTACTCACATATTTATTGATTTATTTAATTTATTTCTTGAGATGATTATTTTTATCATGACATAAATCACGTTTAGTTTTTATCATGTACAACTATAGGTCATATATTATAACTATTATTCATTACTTGAGTCGTCAATATTTTTCTAAATAAGTTCCATGAAATTAAATTCCATTATCTCACATTCATTTTTTGATTCGCTGCTAGGGGAAGTGTAGTCCTCATCTTCCATACTCAATATATTCCATTTCTCACTTCATTGTATTCTCATTCTTCATTCATATGAATTATTATTTATTTTTAAAGACATTTATTTGGAATTAATTTTAGAATTATCTTCATCTTATTATTTAAAAAACACCATAATTTTATTACTTCTTATAAATTAATAAATAAATTTCCAATGTATCCACACCCAAAGTATTGTATTGGAATATTTCATTTTTTTACTTTCCTTTTCTTGGTTTCAAATGTTTTGATAAAAATTCATAATGTTCTTATGAATTTTATCACTCTCATCAACTTCATACAAGTCACTTGAGGAATAATATTCCATCTCTTTGATCTTCAAATTTTTCATGGAATTAAATGCATTATCCTCTTTTTTGTTTCTTCTTTAAAATCAATGCCTTTATCATATCATAATCCGGGAGAGTATTTTGTATATCATCAATGGACATATAATCAATTTCATATAAACATGAGATATTTGGGCCAAATATATCTTTATTGTTATTCATTAGTTTCATGACCCAAATTGAATAATCTATCTTTTCTATAAAGCCTTTGATATGACTAGATATATAATCCACCCATGTAAAGTAGTCTTCAATATTCTCTTATTTATATATTCTGATATCTTTAGATTATTCATGTATATTTGAAACTTTGTTTATTTTATCTTGATGTTACCCTCACATGTGTTTTATAGATTCTATCACATTTACTTATCAATATACAGAACAATCACCTTGTTGTAAAACTTTCTAGACAAAGCTAATAACATTTAATTTTTAGACTTCCAATCGATATCAAAATTCTTATTTGGATAAAATGTAATATAAATATTCTTTTCATTTGGTGGATTTTCTATAATGAAAAAATCCCCCACATTGAGTCCTTGTGATAGAAGAAATGGTACAGTTCTATTTATACAACCATAAAAATTTTCCTCATTGAAAAATGGAACCCCTATACTATTCACAAAATTCTAACATTCTATAACTTTCTTTAAATAGAAGAATATCAGGTTTAATTGTGACTCTGATACTATTTGAAGTGTATAGATCTGTCAGTGTACCACTAAGAGTGGGGTGAATTAGTGGATAATGTATTTTTAAAAATTCCATTTAAATTAAACCCTTATAACCTTTTAATATCATGATACACTCTCAATGGATCTTCCTCGCCTGTATGAAATGATAAGAAGAAATAAGTAACACATAATAAAATTTTCAATGTTCTTCAACAATGTGAGAGTATTATACTTTACTAGTTTTGGTCAATTACCAAAATATATATTATGACTAATATAACAGTGATTAAAATAGAGTGTTAGTGTACATCTTAGACTTTTGATGATATATTAATCATCTAGTGAAAATTATGGGAAAGTGAGATCCTTGAAATTGTTAAAAAATTGCAGAAAAATGGAATTATTTATTCTAGTACAACTAGAATTGAAAATTTTCTCCTCACACTTTAATTAAACTAATATTTATAGAGCTTTAGGAGTCCTTTTTAGAATGTATCATATATTTTTGATAATTAGACTTTACTACACAAATGTCATAATGTCTACAAATGCACGTCAGCCACTTCTCACCATATTTAAGATGATCTATTTTTGAATGTGAGTATCCATGTAAAAAAACCTCCTTCCTCCCCATAATAATGTTTTGAAATGATCTACATAACATTCATATTTACTTCTCTCCATCATTGATCTCAATGGAATTCGATACAAAATAATTTTCTATATAGCAGAGTGTTAGTAACTCTTGGTTCTTAAACTAAATCATATTATTAATTTATCCATTTCATATTCTCAAAAATATATTTCCATAATTTTTATATAAATTTCTTATAAATCCACACGACTTTTTAAATTTTTAGATTTATAGATAATTTAAATTTTTGGATGTTTGAAGAAGGGTCCATTTTAAATTTTTTGATTTACAATATAATTGTGAGAGTTTTATCATCCTAATACAAATGTTTTTTAATATCATTTAATTATTGAGGTGTGAATTATTTTAATAGGTATGTAACAATATCTTGATGTTATGTTTTATAAGTTTTAGATGATTTATTTCATAGTGCATTTTTTTCTGTGCACGATTTAGGGGAAACCAGGCAGCACCCTGAGCTTGATGAGGTTTCCAATTCATTTTAAAAAGTCCAAAATTAGTTTCCATGGTTTGAAAATGGTGAAGGGTTATCATTGTTTAATCTATATTATAACATGTTGGTTGAGTTTTTATTGGTTCTTAGTGCATTGTTTTCACAAAGTTTTAAACCATCCTTGTAAAATATGAAATTAGTGTTGTAGAGGGTTTTACATAGTAGGATCATAGTTTGTCTAACCATTTAGTATAGAAATGTGATGGAGGTGGCCTTGGAAAGTGAAGGATTCATGGTTTTACAAGTATTATTCCAACCGTGTTATGATTTAAGAGAGGGAAAATGACTACATTTCTCTACCATATTCTTTATAGAGAAGAAAATCATCCTTATCCCCATCACACATAATGAGTTATATGACCCCTCCCTTTCTCTGGGATAATTTTTAATTTCAGATCCCTATAATGCATGGTGTAATCATATGATAATAATGGGGATTTAATATGGTGTAGCTAGAGCATGTCTTTAGATGGTATCACAATCCATTTTAGTTAAGGTACATCATAGGATGATTTTTCTAGGAATTCATCTTAAAATTAATTATATTTACTAAGTAATTGATTCAATTTGTTAGGAATTTTGAGTGGGAAAGTGAAGAATGAATTTAATGTGATGGTTGTATATTGTTGGTCGGAGTTTTAACATAAGTAGATGGCCTAGTGAGTAATTCAAAGATTATGACTATTTGATTTAATTTTTTAATTAATTATAAATGTTTATAATCAATTAATGGGACGTCATGTCTTAGGAAAGGTAAATAATGGGAGTGGAATATACCCATTGGATTGATATTTTGGAAAGAGTTTATGTATTTTTGAGTTAGTAATTGTTTATTACTTTTTAATTAAATTGTAGATTTAATTATGAATTTTTATAAATGAATTGAATAATTAATTATTGGACATTTTCCCTTGACATAGGTGCTTGGGATGTTGTTGTGGTCTTGAATGGGCCTCATTATGAAAGGATGAACAATATTTTCAAAAGGGAATAGATTCATACAAGAGGTAGATGGTCCCTATGCATTTCCGTTTGGTTTATTATTTTGATATATAGCATGGGATGTGTTGTCTTTCCATCGAGGGAGATTGGACCTTTTTATTAATTGAATTGTCTTAATTAATATTAAATTCTTTTTTATGTAATAAAATGAGAACCAAGGACATTATAAACCTTTTTTACTAGACTGATTCCTTGGTAAATAATTGTTGAGGCCTTTTTTTAGAAATGTATACCTTGACAAGTAAAGACCTTGAGGGATGAAAACCAAATAAAATAGAGAGAATGAAATGTATTGGACCTAGTGATAGGTGCCCTTAATGACCTCTAGGTAGATATGGGTGATTAATTGAGATTAATTTCATAGGTATCTACCATGAAATATCCATGATATAACTTAAAGCCTTAGGGTTAGTTGAGACGACAGTGGGGCGAGTGTTCCTCCCCCGTTGAGATGTGATTAATAGAGGTAGGTGGACCCTATGGATATCGGTGGTTATATTTGTTGTGATGACCATCATAGTCATACCATGGGAGGTGATACATGTTTTGTTTTTCATTTCCAAATATTGACATAACAGAGCCCATTTAGGTTTTATATATTTTGATGTGACCTAGGGGACCCTGATGGGTGCCCCGAGGATATTTTTACTCAGAGGAGGTGTGAGAAGGAATGGGTAGTGATGATTTTAGGTGTCACCTTAGAAACTGAACTGATCGTTTCAGCTTGGTATTTTATATTTGGTAATAATAGGTTTTGAAATTGAGAGTGTGACCTTGGATTATAAAAAGGGTTTAGAAAAAAGTTCAGGACCATATAAATTCGATATATGAGATTATTAAAATGGGAAGTATGTGCTAATGCGATATATTTAGATACATGGGATTAATTATATTTTAATCTTATATATGTCCTTGGTTCCTTATATATATTTTTAATACCATGGTAAAAGTCCTTGGATTTAGATGAGATATTATTTGGAATTCCTTGGACATTATCCTTGGATTTGGTTTCTATATGGTTTGGAATTATTTAGAAACGTTCCTTGTATTTGAATGAGATATGGTTTGGAATGTCTTGGAAATGTTCCTTAGATTTAGATGTGATATTATTTGGATTGTCTTAAGATTTTTCCTTGGAATCAGGAGTAGGGTACATGACCCACCCAGGTGGCCTCCAGTCTTAATTTATATTACATAGGACATCATCAAATTAATTATCTATTAATCATGATAGTATATGATTTACTAGGAATTTCTCCTTGAGAATGATCAAAGGTCAAATATTGGTTGTCATAGTTATGTAACATATTTGGAGACACTATAACACTAGCTTAAGTAGGTTTGGATTGATCCCATATTTTTTATTATAACTCTACGATTGATTATGGGTATTTATTTATGCTTCCTCCCCATATTTGTTTATTCAGATAAACATATCACATATGTAGATGACATTTACTAGTTATATATGATATTTTGTTAGTGATTCCTCACTGAGTTTTACTCATAACCACCTCAATAATCCATGGAACTTTAATACCCAAGAATCTATTATTGTTCACAAGTTCAAGTGGGGAAGAAACCCTAAATTATAGGATTGATTGAGATATATAAAATGGGAATGGAGAGTAGGATTTGTTGAGGCTCAACGATAGTGGTAGATCCTCAATATATTTTTTAATTTTATTTCTATTTCACGTGTGAATATCTAGGTGGGAGATTAGTTGATGTGTACTATAATGACAATGAGTCTATAATACTATTTTCTTCCTTATTTGTTATTTTTTTATTGATGGTTTTGTTTTATTATTTTCAGATAATTTATTGTATGATTATTTATTTTTTATGTAATTAGTTTATTTTTCTTTGATATCATGCACTTTAATATTGGGGTATAGTCTCCCCATTGTAATACCCTAGACCCCCAATGCAAGTAGGCAGCCTCTGGAGTATGGGTAGAAATTCTTGAGGTCTATTAGCATAATTCTTATACACATTTATGAGTGGTCATGAGTAGGGGACTTTAGTTTGAGTTCATGAGATCTATGGTCAAAAACATTTGTAAGTTTTGACCAGAATAGAAGTGTCGATAGGGGTATGATCACCATGACCTTTTCTCATAATCAATGATTAATTCAAGAAGTAAATTGAAAAAAAATTCATTACTAGCTGAATTAAATAAAATATTAATGGATATGAAAACATAATAAACAAACACAATATTAACACAAAATGATATACAATTAATTTAAGTGGTTAATGAATTAACTTGTGATGAATTATTTCTTTTTTGAAGAATATGATGATGTCTCTATGTCACAACATCATTTAATCATAGGGATCAAGTATATATTTTCTCCAATAGTGACCCTTTCGTGTTTCATAAACCTTTTACCATCATCACATGAATCATCATGTTCTATCTTAGAATATTATAATGATTACATCATACATCCTTGATCACCAAGAGAATTGTTTCGAAGAATAATTCTCCTTGATCACTCTAGAATTGAGAAGGGTGGTGTAGGATTATCACCTTCCATTCTTGGTAGTTTTCTTAGAGTGGAGTTCTCTAGGTATTGAGAGGATTCTCCAATGTCATTGTGCACATCCAACATAATGGCAGACATTGGTGTTGGAAATTATATAATTGGATATAAATAGATTAGGGTTAGAAAATAATAATTTCACATGCTCCCTTATTATTCTCATAATAACTAAGAATTTCATGTCTATAATAATAATTATAATGTTATTATTTCATGAAATGATCAAAACTGGGGAATTAATTAAATATTATTTCTTTAATACATTGTTTACGATTTATTCAAATATTATTTAATATATATTATTTATCACCAGACATTTAAACTGGATATACAATTATTCCAAAACATAAATTGGGACTTGAATAATGAATATTTATTTAATAAATAAATACCATTGTATTATTCACTAATAAATAAATAAATATTATGTTCACTAAATATAAAAATAAATATTTATTAAATATTATTCTCACAAAATATTATCTTGAATAAATAGTGACAGAATATATGTGATTAAGATAATCATGAGTAATTATTAAACCACGTAAGGGAATAATATTTATTCAATTTATAAATGAAAAATAATATTATTATTTGAATTGAGTTCTGGATATTCTTATTATGTTACCTTCTAGGCCTCTTTCGCAATTGCAGTATGAGGAGCCACCCAAAGTACAAGGACAATGTCAAAAAATATGCCAATGAACCATATATAAATAATAAAATGTTTCAACACATAAAACCACATATGGATGCTTATTGTATAATATAATACCTTTTATCATAATATATTTAATCAAGTAGGTTACATACTGGTATCATCAACCTATGTGCTTGATGACTCTTTTTTTGAATTTTTGGAAATGGACCTTCCCATAGAACACCATGGCCTTGGATTTATTTAGTTTGTTTTATTCCTATAAAATGGATTGAGATATCACCTTCCATTAAATAATTTAAGGTAAATATATTCTATTTTATTATTCATTAATGAAATATTACTCATGGAATGCCCAATGTATCATGCTTCTCTAGGAACATATGTCATGATGGTTTTCATCAACACATCAATGTACCTGAATAATAATATCCATTAATTATAATATCAAATTATAAATATCTATTCACACATCTTCAAATAATATCATCCAATGAAACATATAAATCTGGATTTCCTATTGGTGGGTCTCATTCTCATAATGTCATGCACTATAAATTTACATGGATGTGCACTATGAGAAATTGCATCAAAGTCTATTGAATCTATAGCCATGATAGTTTCTATCATTTTTGTCCCACCAAATGATATCATTCATCTATATAACATATATATTTTATAATACTATCATGGAACTGCTAGGTTCTCATCATAACAGGGAACTGTTATAACCATTCAGTGTGACAATTACTCTTAGGACATTGTCACATACATTGTCACATATAAGAACTATCATGATGTGATAATAAGTTTATTAATATCCAAAAATAAATAAATATAGGTGATCATAAAGTATATAGAAGAGGGTTCTAGGGAACCAACACCAATAGACTCACACCTTCACTAGAGTCAACTTCTAACAACCTTCTATCCCCCAACCCTCAAATGGTACTCATGATTTTACCAATACAAGGATTTAGTCAAGGGGTACACCATATTTTATTCGATAGAAATTATCCTCACCATAACTTCAACCCTATGGAAAAAATCCCTCTAGTGGTGATACGTCTATGGTATATAATTAGTTCATTTTTGTGACATTGGATCCTTTATAAGAGGCAAGAATGTAGTATTATCAAAATATAATGTGATATAGAATTTAATACTAGGAACTATATAAAAATATTGTAATTTTTTTGAATCCAAATAGATTATTTCACTGCATAAAAAGTTTTTATATATTTGTACTTTGTTGTAGAATTGGTGATAATTGGATACTTTGAACACTTCTAGCTAAAAAATCCTCCATTGATATTGAATAAATATCTTGATATCAATTTCAGTTTATTCATATATATTTGAAATATAGCATTAGTGTAACCCATGATGACCAGATCATTATCTCTACCAAAAACTATGATCATTTTCTTAGTTCTTCTCATAAACTTAAGGATAGCCTTAACAACAAACTAATGTTTTCCCCTGGATAATTTTGATATATTCCTACATTTATCAATGTATCATTATCTCTATCCCTATCTCCTTTTGTGACTGATGGCACATTTTATTGGAGAGATGTATACCATGAGACATTGGAACCAATCCAATTTTAAATTGTTATATAAATAATATTTTCATATTTTTGTAAATTTTTTTACCTTTACATAGTCCAAGAAGCCTCTAGGATCTATAATTAATGATCTTGATCCCTAAAATTTAGTCTAATTCACCTATGTCCTTCATGAAGAATAACATGTTTAATTAGTCCTTGAATAACTATAATAATGACACATTGTTTCCAATAATTTATACTTAATAGAAATATAATACTAGGATAAAGACCACACTCACTCTATATAACTTTTAAACACATGTATCATATTAATTTTTAATGAAACCAAATTATTTTATAGCTTCATCAAACTGAATGTTCCATGACCTAGATTATTTCTTCAATCCAAAAACGTGTCTCTATGACTTACATATATTTTTTCATTTTATATGATCATAAACAATTCAATTTGTGTAGTATATAAATATTTCTAAATATTTATATTATGGAAATCTACTTTGACATCAATCTTGTAAATTTCATTATCATGGTGAGGTACTATAGAAAGTATTATTCAAATATATTTAAATATAGAAACTAGAAAAAATGTTTCATCATAGTCTATTCTTTGATACTATTTAAACCCTTAATATTTATCCCTTCCTTGTCGGTATTTACTTTACTTTACATGTCTAGTTATCTCTTGAATAACCATTCACACACAATATGCTTAACAATAACTGGAAGATCTATCAGAACCCAAAATTGGTTCTGGTACATGGAATCCATCTCATAATTCTTGGATTCTATCTGTCGTGGACCCTCCAATCTCACTAATTTCTATTCATAGGAGAGAGGTTCATCAATTTTCATTCAATAATGTGTCACAATATTCAGTGAATAGAAAATGGTGTGTTTTCCCTCTTGGGTCCATATTTATCCTATAAAATATTTTTGTTTTAGGAATAACTTCTTCCATGTTGAACTATGGAATCAATTCTTATACCATATCTTGTATATCTTGATCATAAAATTCATCAAAGTATATATTTCTCTAGTTATACATATAGTGTATATTCCCCCTCTCAAGAAAGACATATTGTCTTATAATATTCACATTCATGTCTGTGGAATTATATAGATAGAATCCCCTTATTTATTTAGGATACCCAATATAGATACATTTAATGTCCCAAGGTGTTAGTTTGTTTCTTGATATAGCCTTACCAAACACCTCACATCCTCATTCATGAGTGTATGATAACATATATTTATTTCCATACATTAACTAATATGGGATTCTTTTTGAAGCCTCACTTGGTACTCAATTTAGAATGTGTGATGTGGCTTGTAATTCTTATCCCCAAAAGGATAGTGGAATATATACAAGACTCATCATAGTCTTACCATGTCATTGAAAGTATATTTCCTCATATCACTAACACCATTAAATTATGGTGTATAAGGTGGAGTGATTTGGGATATAATATCGAACTCTCATAGAATGTTAATAAACTCTTGGTTAAGTTATTAATCACATAAAATGAATCAAAGATTCTTTTTCATCTCCAAAAGTTGGATCTCTACATTAATCTTGGATTCTTTGAATATATCAAAGTACATAAGATTATACATCATAAAGTAGATAAAGTAATATCTACTCAAGTTATTAGTAAAAGTTATGAAGTATGAATAACCACCTCAATATTTTACTAGAAGTCACCCACACACATCAATGCATACCAATTATAGAATATCTATAGACTATTAACCATGTCCATTGAATGGTGGTTTGGTCATTTGTTCATTCAAACAAGCATGAATGTTTTCATGTGGTCTTATCTCAAAAGTGTATAAATAACTATATGGATAGAGGTTTTTTCATACGCTTCTCATTTACATTACTAAGAAAGATCTATCACAAATATGTGTTATATGAGTCATTATAACATGATTTCTTTATCTATTTTCAATACATAGTTTTCATAATTTAATACATAAATAAACTTATATAGTTTTGACATACTATAACAAATGTTGTCTTTGTAAAAGAATCATTATATATTTCCAATTTTAAAAATATATCGGTCTAATCAAAGGTAATAAATAGAGAAGGGGTTCTTAGTAACACTTGTTGAAAAATAATATTTCTTTAAAACTGAAATATTTCTAGTCAAAAATGGAAGGTGGTAGTCTCTAAAAACGAATGCAGCAAATCATTCTCCATTGGTTGCTCAAAGATCCACCTCACTGAAATTTTTTCGACATCTACTTGTCTCATATGTTTGGATATATATGTAACCACTAAAATCATTATCTAACACCCAATATTTATATATAAAAATATTACAATTCATAATGAATGAAGCTTTAGTTCCCCCTAACTTTTGGGTGCAATTATTCTTGGATTTGTGTAGCTTCCACATAAAAAACATACTACTTTTTTTATTTCCCTACCTTTGAAACATCTTATTCATAGAAGTGTGATGATGGGGAGATTTAAATTTATCATGATTCATAGGACCCTTATCCTTGTTATTCCTTTTCCAATTTACCATAAGAAATGTGTGTTTTCACTCCCCATGTCCTTGTCAACTTGGAGAATGAGGGTAATAAGTTTTGAAATAGTCTTCTCACTATTTATAAAGTTATAGTTAACAATAAAACTCGAGAAGGATTTAGGAATTCAGATATAATGAAATATGTGGGCAATTAATTAGGGAATTTAATGTACAAGATGTCTAGGTTCTCCATGCTTCAAATGATCTTAACTACATCAGGAATAATAGGTACAAACTCTCCAATCTTCCACCTGAAATGTTTATTGAAGATATCATATCTCTCTTTTATAACATTCTCTTCTTAAATATTATAAAATTGTTACATCATGATATACACATGAATATCCCCATGTTTCTTTAAAAGATCATTAGATAAGGAAGATAACATGAAAAATTGGGAATTTGTGGCATCATAAAAATTTTTCTCATAAAGATAGAATTATTTCTTGTTATCCTCTAAGCTAGGTGCTTCAAGAATAGGTTTTCCTTGAAGATATAATTTCATTTCATGGAATAGAATAATGTGTAAGAAATTTTTCCATTATTGGGAATTAGAGGTGGTTAGTAGGTTATTTTTTTCAACTATGTATTGAAGTGATATGGCCGAAGTAATACTTATCACTTCTGCAATTAAGAAGAGAATAATTTTAGTAAATTATCTATTAAATATTGATAATAGATATTAAATTTATTAATCTCCCACTATTTTTTGAAACGTAATTTCCCTCACCATTAGTTTCACAATATCTAGTTTCTCGGATATTTTAGTTTCAAAGATCTGTATGCTGCTTCTCATAACCTATACATAGAATTTTAAAGCTATTATATGGTATTTTGATAGGAATGAATTCCCAACTACATTAACGAATGGTTCCATTATCTTTTGAGTAGACTCTCCAATCATAAAATCCGTAATTTGGATTTTCTAAACACTTTTCCAACTAGTTGCAATAGGTATTTCTAAGATAATCAACCCTTAATGAAAACTAGTTGTAGTTGACCCAAAACAAAAAATAGAGATTCCTTGATAATTAAAGTCACCCCAACAGAGGTTGGTCAATCTCTTTTAAAAATGGTTCAATTACTACGCAACTATTAAAAGAATACACAGACTTTATATATATTTTTTATGGACTTTAAAATTTATGTTTAAATACCATTTTTTATCATTATTAAAATATTGTTAATATTAACTGGATTTAGTTAAGATATTAACCATGTCTTAGATAAATTTTACAAACATTAAAATTTAATTTTGTTTAATCTTGCCCGATTTCTAATTCATTAATTCTTGTGATTGTAACAAAACATCAATAATGAAATTTACCATACAACCTTACAAATTTTAAAATTATAACAATGGTATTATTTTGATCTTTTCTTAATGGTTAGTTTATCTAGTATATCATAAATTAAATATTGAGCTAGGAGAATATACCTTGAACCATGTCATGGTTCGTGTCACATCTTTCCACATGGACACCCATATATCTATTAGATTGGTTTCACCTCATCTTCAAAAATGATCTACTCCCACTCACATGAGAGATATATCCATTACACAATCATTAACTCATGTGCAGGTGGGGTGAATCAAAGTATTGATTAAGGGGGTTTATATAAAAGGAAATAATGGGAACACATTCCCTTATATAATGAGAAGAGTGATGATGTTCATGACATAAATTTAATTTAATTATAAAATAATATGAAACCAGTAACATATAAAGGTCTGATCTATGCTAATGAGAACCGACATACATGAAATGAATTACACATGTAATAAAATATCATTAGATCCAAATAATTCTTAATGATGATAAATAATGTTCAAGTAAAATAATTATTTCCTTTAATCAATCATTTTTTTAATTGACATCAAAAAGTTTATTATATTATCATCGATCACAATTTTAAACAATATAAGTAAATTTATCTAAAATTGACTATGTACAAAGAATATACATTGGGGGAAACATGGTGATTACCCATCTAAAATACCCAACATTTATTATATATTTAAAATGTTTACTCGTGTGGCATATAGAATACACATCTTATCATGTGATTTCATGGCATGTATGAAAAAAATGAATAACACATGGAAAACATGATTTTTACATATAATTTTATGTTCTAATGCGTGTAGAGTAATTTATGTATCATGAATTATATACATCATAAATATCCAAATATTACATATAAATTAATTATACATTTAATATATATATAAAACCCATCAAAAAACATATATGATTCAACTTAATGTTACATAGAACATATGTTGATAAGTTTTAACTATTATAATAAATTAAATTTAAATTATGTGTAAAAAAGTAATATACATGTCGTTTATTATCCAGAAATACATCATCTATAAATAATCATCATCTATCAGTAATAATAACTTATTAACAAGGTATGTTGGTTTTCCATAGACATTAATTGAGTACAGAACATGAATATGAGTTACACGTTATGTGGTCTCTGAGTTACACAGTTACCAATCACACGTTCCATGTAGAAAACCACATGATGAGTCTTTTAATAATGTAATAAACATCTTGTATCCATGTTACACACCATGTATTATTACTAAACATGCACCAAGCTGGCTTGATCAACACATGATGTGTTAAATACACACAACATGTAGTAAAATTCACATCATTTGAATTAGTTTTTATGTCATCTTGGTATATTAAACAAGGGTATATGGTGTATCCCAAAAAGATATGTACTATTTACTCTTGTGATATCTATCCAGAATCCTCGGAACCTCCATATTAGTTCTTCTAATGTTAGTTTTTCATAATTAATACATTTTTTATTATATTTACCATTCAAAAACATTCCATAGTAATAGTACATAAAATGTGTTCAACACAATATAATATAATTTGGGACTATCTTGATTCCAACATTATGAATAATGACTAAAAAATCTATGTTAACTTAAAATTAGGAATACCAACAAAAATTGTTCAATATAAGAGAAAAAATTGAAACACCACAAAAAATTTAGAGTTCAAACCTCAAAAGATAGAGAAGAATATGATAATAAACATAATTATTTTTGTGCTTCATTCCAATTGGAGTTACATGAACAATTAGATCATTATAAAAATTTAATCATGGAAGAATAAGAAAATTATATAGGATATGATAGACACAAGAAAAATTGACCATATGTACTATTCTATAGTATGTTATTATCACTTGCGTAACTCATAGTAAACCCGAATTTGAGAGATGTATACTCTCATTATTGAGTTTCATTATACATTATTATCTATGTGTGTGTATATGTATACAGACTTGAGATAATTTTCAACATGTACCATTAATAGAGTGAGTTGTGCTAAAGAATCAATTTTGGATACATGAGTGGAGGACTCTAAGATGCAATTCAAAGTGAAACATGGAAGAATAAAAAGGATTCATGACATAATGAGTTCTCATCTCACTGCATTAATTTCTAAATACATATCACCAAGTATAGATGGACCAAACGGTCCCCTAATATCACTTATTCAAGACTAGATATGACGCATCAAGTCTATGGAAAGTGGTTACATGAATGTGGGAAGCCTATCCCATGTGAGGAATATCCAAAATTTTGACTGGTAGCAATAAATTCAAATTAAAAATCTAAGTCAAAGGAGAAATCAAAGGCATAAGAAAATGGCGAGTCAATGTAAAAAGTTAGAGTCAAAGTCATAAGTCAAAATTCAAATTAGCATAGGAGTTCTTTTACAAGTACCAACTACATTTTATTTTTTATAAACTATATATTAATGGTTTTTAATATTAATAATATTCTTATGAAGTCATGATTATTATTTTGTGTGACATTGTATATGATAATTCCATAAGGGTAGTTTTCTCATTGAAAGGTTATATTAGTTTCCAACAATAGAGATGAATTTGAATTGTTATGATAGTATACTTAGATGTATGATCTATGACCAGATGATATCATTTGATGAGACATAGATAATAAAGTCCATCAGGGATAAGAGACTCAAAATACATTTAAATTTATTCTCATGAAGTATATCCATGATAATATATAAAAGATAAAGTTATGAGAACATACCTACCAATAAAAAATACTTCTGTTATATGTGTCATTGGGTATTTCTATCTATGAATGTGTGTGTTGGAACTTAGACATGAGATTATTATCAATTCATATCTTAAGTCACATACTTTGATATATTTATGAAAACTATGAAGACATATTCTTATGGTGAGATGGGATATGTTGGGTGTTTCATAATTAATATGACATTAATGAAAAAGTTAATATAGGATTTGTCCCTTGTGAGATTAATGGAATTAGATATTTAAAGAAATTTGATGGGAATAGAATATAATGATTAATTCCGTGACCATGATAGTTTATAATCATAAATTCCATTTCATAAATGTTAAAGAATGATATTCAAGAATACATATTTATGACACATGCGATGAAAATTTCTTGATGAGATATCAAGATAAAGAGATTATACTACACAATGAGTGTTCATATGAGATTATTGTCATTGAAACATTAACATCTTTTTATATGGGTGTCTTAAGATATTTCTAGACAATAATATTGAACTTTAGGAAAGTTCATCCTAATTCCATTGAGGAAGTGGCCTAGAGGACCAAATATCAATTGTATCCAAAAACTCAATTAAATCATATATGAATTTAATATTGGAATAAATATTATTCTCATGTTTTTAAGAACTATAATTATTTGGTTTTGGTTGATCGCATATATTCATTCAATAATTAATTTATTCAACAAATATGCGAGTTGAGTATTAAATAAGTATTTATTCATAAGGTGAATAATAATTTTGTTTTGAAAATATATGATATTTTTTTTATCTTTGGTTAATTCACAAGATAAAAAATATTTATTTATGAAGTTATGTAAATATTTAATAACGTTTATTTTTCTTATTTAGTGAATATAATATATTTTTATCTATTAAATGAAAAATGATGTGATATTTATTTATTTGAATAAATATTAATTATTAGAGGTTTGATAAATATTGAGGAGGAAATAAGAACCGAGTTAAGGGTCTGATGGAAATGATATATTAAATATCATTTAAATAAATATTAATTAATTAATTTAATAAATGATACTTATTTGATCCGCAAGGAATGAAAACAATAATAATAGCATCATTTTTGAAAGTGGGGTTCAAAAAGAATTAGGATAATTTTAATGGGAATATGTAAAATTATTTATACTCTAACATAGCTCTATAAATATCATATTATATCATTTAATAATGATAGATGAAATAAACATATTTTTCACAAT
This sequence comes from Viscum album, assembly GCA_963277665.1. NCBI lineage: Eukaryota > Viridiplantae > Streptophyta > Magnoliopsida > Santalales > Viscaceae > Viscum > Viscum album. The sequence continues at coordinate 870,164,970 of OY728147.1, read as the reverse complement.
GAAACATCACTAAAATAATTCACTCAACCCTAGAGAGAAAATACTCTAGTTTTTTAATGCCTCATGTCCATAAAATCTTGGAAAATTTAATACATGTTTTAATTTTTAAATTATTGGATAGACCAAATTCTAAAATGGGATTCAGAATAAAGTTTTGATAGGATTATAAAATACAAATAATTATTTTTGACCTGTATGGGGGCTCATGATACATCTCAAGGTCTCATAGGAGTCTGAGGTGTGGTTGGGTGGCTTCTGCAGTTAAAGCTGCAACAGAACCACAAGATGGCCATTGGTGTCAAGTATTAGCATCAAATTCCAGTGGCCACCGACTAGCCGATGGTTCTTTAATGGGAGATAATGATGATTATTACCCCTGAAACATTATATGAGAAATATCTATCTTATCATCCTTCAATGGCTTGCAACACTAGAGGTTTTACCCCACCTCTTATCCCATTCTCCCCCATAGTTTGGGGGTCCCCTTGAAGGTGTTTTCATGGAACTTTGAGGTCTGTCTCCTCCTTTACTAACCTCCATTGGTCTTATCATATGTACATATTAAATGTATCATTATATGGCTAGGTAATTAGTTTATATTCCAAGAGAACACGGTGGAATCATCTAAACATGGTAATACATTCACCTTTTATAGGAATATGGGGACCCAGAACACTATCATCTTGTGTTTTATAATCATTTTATTTGAGTTTTTTTGCACCGTCATTGTATTTTAGGTTTTTGAATAAAATTAAATTGAAATTTCAATTGATTTGGAATTTCTTGTTGTGTCTTTCATTTGGTGTATGGAAGATAATGTGAGATAGACCCTTGGGGTGTTGTTGCATATAGTTATTCATATTTTAGATAAAATGGGTAAAATGATTGTAAATTCTTATAATAAGTGGTGTGTGACACATCGATGTGGTGCATATGCGACGATCATGATAGGTGACCAATTAAGATAAGGGAGAGCATATGAGAGTCCATGTAGTTAGTTTTCAGGAAGTTTAGAAGTGGATAAAGGGCTTAAAATGAGTTATGTGTTCTTGTTTATGATTCAAATGGTTTTTATTCTATTGATATGTGGATAGGGAGGTAAGGGATTGCTAATGTTAGCAGTTCCCATCAGTTTGTTTTAGTTCTTCAGTTAAATTAAATATTTAAATTGAAATTGGAAATTAAATTGAACCCCTAACCTATGTGAATAAATTCTTAGGCCACATTGTTCCTAGATTACTGAATTGAAAATTCAGTCACTGATGGAAGAGGCCTTAACATAAAGATATCCCTCAGATATCTGAACCCCACTTGAGGGGTGAGTCCTATGTTGATAAAACAAGTTGAACCAAATTATGTGGCCCTTGTTTAAGAACCTAATATGTCCCTTCCTTGGGTGTATAAATTTATCATCATAATCAACCTTGGAGAGCCTAGGGTGTCCCTCCAGGGTTTACTTTGAGCTATTGGGATCATAATGCTGACCCGGGGTGAGTAACCCTACCCCTTTTTATGTGACTAGGCCTAAGTGGATAGACCTTGGGCAGAATAGGTTCGGGTTTGGTGAGTGGTATAATCAAGTGAAAACATGGTATAATGATGGGAAAGGGTCTAATTCCATTGAATTATGAGATCTACCCTCTATTAGAGGCCAAAAGGTTGATCATGCTTTGATCCTACTGGGAAGTGTGTTTTCCCTGAGTGATGGGTGTTTTCTTGATTGGCCAGTTGTGACCTAGATGATCCCATTAGGGATTCCCTTTCTTGCATATTGACGTAGAGGATTTTGTGTGAGTCATTGATATATTGACCCTGAGAGGATGTGTGTGATGGGTAGTGATAGTATCTCATTTCATATAGAACATGGGCCGATGTGTGAGTTAGAGGGGTTGTGGATAGTGGCGTCAGTTGTTGGAGTTTTATAGGACCTTGAGTTTTCTTTTTCTTTTTGGTGGGTTAAGTATTTAACCCTTGGGAAAGATGTGATACAGTATTGCTAACCTATATTGGACTAGATATACAGAAAGGGTATTCCATAGATATGGATCCCAAGTATGTGGTTGAGCTACCAAGGATTTGGAACTCATTGATGGGGTTGACATGGATTTCAATCCAGGATAAGGATGAGAGTTACCATGGACTTTGATCATGGATGATTGGACTACTATGATATTTTTCCCAAAAGTAATGAGGTTACATTAAAGAGCTTCCATGGATTAGAAGCATGGGGATAGAGCTACCATGTATTTAGTGTTTAGATATATATGATATCCACCTTTAACTTATAGATTTTATGTTTGGACTGTCATGGGATGGATCCTTGAAGTTGTGAGGGTATAGATTAGAACTTACAAGTATTTAGAGCTTGGTGTTAGGGTATCCCTGGAATTAGAGCCTGGATATTTGCACTGTTGTGAGATAGGATCCAGGTGTGATTATGATAGTTTGGGTATTCCTTGGATTTTAATTTTGCATGTAATTTAGTTGGCATGGTCATCACAATGTTCTCAAGGACGCCCCAATTCTAGGTGAAGAATGTTTGGTCAATTAGGGTCACATACCTACGGATTATCAATTATTAGTTCACAGTTTCTCTTTCTGTAGTATATTTTTTTATCCTGATCATGTCACATGCACATATAAAAACATTTATATTTTTTTATGAGACCACATTGGTGGTGGCCTACTTATTTTTTTACTCACACAATTATTTGACCACTATTGCACTTGTGTACCCGATTAGAATGTCACATGGTTGAAGTCACAATTTAGATTGAATCTTGTGTTTGATCAGGAAGGATATCATAGGTGAGTACATGAATATTCAGATAAGTCAAGGATCAAATAAAAAGTCGGGGTTAAATGTATTTTATTTATTTTGTTTCTATATTTGTATATGTGATCATCCCAATGGGTGATCAGTCTTGTACGCTAGCATGTACTACATTTAATTTATTATCATTATTGTTTATATTTATTACTCCCACTCTCAGTTTTTTGTTATGGTTGATATTTTGATATTATATATTCTATTTCTCACATTAGTACAAGGGGTGTATCCTCCCCACAATACCTCATCAGACACTATCACTAGTCGATAACCTATGGTGTTTAGAAAGGTGAACCTAAGGTCATGTGGTGAAACAATACAGTAACTTTTCAGGGCGTGATCTAGGATGAGAATTTACAATGTGGTATCAAATATTTTTTGTTTTACTATTGGGGGAGATGGTAGAATTGAGATATATGAATATGTTAGATTATGTGGTGGAACTCAGGCTAGTTCATTACAAACACCGTTTTTTGTGGAAGTCAAGGTTACCATGGGCATGTATTGATTTTGTTGATTTTTAATGTTATGGTTGTTGTGATTTTTATATATAGTTATGCACATGTGGTTTGACCTATATAGTGTATGAGTTATTTTATTATTGTCTCTTGGACCATGATAAAGAAAGCCAACTATAAATTTATCTCTTGTCTTATAGATGTAAGAGGGGTTTCAAGAATCATATTAGGAATGTAGGATTTACAAAACATTTAGCATCCTTCAAGTGTGATGTATATCAAGGTTTAATGACAAGATTAGTTGTTTTATGTGTCAAAAACTATTCATATGGAATTTCCCCGTATATATACTTGGTTGAATTATATTAATATGGGTCCAATCATATAGATATTTCTATCTGATGGAAGGTTGTGTTGATCTATGGAGGGGTCATTAAAGATTATAATGATGGTACTGACCTATGTGCACAAGAGGTTCAATAACCCTAATAGTCTATCATAGTCATTTGATACCTCAGTGATGAACCCCTAGTGGCTGTTGTTGTTTAGGTTTGATTACATAATGTTTTAATTACAACCTTATAGAGTTTTATCATATAACATGGAATGGAATTTTATTTAATCCAATCATGTGTCTATAACTAGTTTGGTACAGGTTGTCTAGGATGATGCTTTCAGCTGAGATAGTGGTGGCCGATGAGGTGGAGATTCTACAGTGGGGGAATCCATGTAGGTATGCTCATGAGAATTAATCCCCTTATGAGAGGTGAGTTAGAATGTGGTACCTTATATATGTGAGACCCTAGATATGGGTGTTTGACATGCTAGATACCATGAATATTTCAGATAGGATCATGGATGATGTTTTGTGTATTGTGACTTTATGCATGATTTTGGCCTTGGGAAAGGTGGGATACCCAAATACCCTTAGTTCTTATAGAGAAAATTGTAGATCCATGTTTAGTACTATTTAAGGGAAGCATATAAGAGGGTTTGACCTCGTATTTGTTGGTTTCATTGAGGAAGGAAGTAATGGGTAGGAGATTTTGTTTGAAACCAGTGATCGTGAAGTGAGACCAGGTATGAAACACATGCATGGTGATAATTTAGATGATTCTGGATAAAATAACACCTTGAGTTTTTATTTGGTTTCAATGGTAGAAAACCAAGGGAATGTCCAATTGGGAGTCTGGCCATATTGAGTTTTCTCACACTTCCAGCAATATGGTTAGTGCATGGATGTGTTCCTATGGTCTAGAACTACATTGGTGGCATGGTTTAGGGATGAAAAATATAATTGGGAGGGTTCCTAATTTTGAAGAGGAGTTCCAAGAAAGCTCCAAGTTGGATTAGGTTGACATGTTTTGGAGAATGGCCTGCCTAGTTTGATGGAATGTGAGTCATGGGATTGTGAATCAGGTTTCGATGATCAGGTGGTATGGGAATGATATGTGCCATTATTCATGGTACCTAATTAATTTTTAAATCATTGAATGAACCTATGTGAGCTGAGGGATTAAAAGTTTTGATTTGATGATTATGGTAATGATGGGTCCGGTCTTAGAGGAGGATTTATGAAATGATTATTTATGTTATAGGATATATTAAAAATAGATTGGGTGTAGTGACATTGTAGATCTATGATCAGTTAAGAATATGTGTTTAATGGGTTGAAATTAGTGTTTCTCTAAAAAAGTGACATGCATAGTGATAGAAATGTTTTGGTGGGTCTCAAGGAGTGTATAATGTAATCCATATGGTGAGGAGTGTACCATTTTATATTTAAATTAGTAAACCCAGTTATCATAGGAAATTCAATGATTTCCAAGGATAAAATTCAAGTGATATGGAAATAGGAAGCAGCTAATAGTTGTTTTGATGCTCAGTAACAATTGAGATGGTAAAATCAAGTCATCTTGTCTATTGATGGATGCGTCACAAAATGTAAAGATTGGTAATTGATCTATTAATGTGATTATAAGGTCACTCATATGGTGGGGAGTGTGATGTGGACCACTAAGATACAAACCTCACACTATAGGGATCATGTATATGTGGAATGGGTCATTGGATGGTAATTTTCCTTGGGGATGTTGATGAGTGAATAGATTTTTTAATTGAATTTTATGGTGAATGCTATGTTGAGATTTAATGTGACCTCGAGTGGATACTTATATTTGATATCTGGATTAGGATGACTTCAGGTGATAAAAAAAGATCATATCAATGATACATTTGTACTCCGGGCAAGGTAGATCATGATAGACCATTTTCACTAGATTATGGTGTAATAATGGAATGTTTCTTGAAGTTGGGTATGAACATTGGTGTGAATATTTAAATGATGATTGGATGACTCTGGGGATAATGGAATCGGGATCAATTATTTTGGAAATTTTTAGGCAGAGGAGTTTGAGTGTTTTTCAATAGGTTGGTCAGAGGAGGTATAACCGATAGTTAGCGTGTAATTTGGCATGGTGATTTAGAAAAAACATATATAATTCAATTTTTTTTAAGATAGGTGTTCTTCCTGAATTTTTAGGGTCTTCCAATGGGAAGTTTGTGTGTTTTGGTGGCCTCATATATTGGTAATGAGGCACATTTATTTTGGTTCATAATTGATAATGGGGGTGATACTAGTGTTGAATAAGTTTTGATGAGTGTTCATTCTTGGTGAGTAGGAATTCCCATTTAGAACATCATTAGGACATGGTAATTGAGTTATAAACAATACTTTTTATGGTGGGAAGAACCATGTGTTGGAATTATCCCTGTGAATTGTGACCTATGGTAATGAGAAACATAGGACTAATTATGAATTGGATGATGAAATGGTTTTGTATCAGGATTGATGATCTTTGGTAATAACTATATTGGTGTTTCAATACTAAATTAATGTGGTGTCTCATGTTTTAGTGGTTTAGTGTCTAATGTTTAAAGATGTGATTTAGTAATGATTTGGGTGTTCAAGGATGGAACATGGAAACTTGGATGATAATTGATAACCCAAGTAGGTCAAGACCAATGGTGGTATGAATGATAGGACTTCTAGAGGATGAGATGTGTTATGTAGGGGAGTTTATAATGCCTCATTTTTCTGTATGGGATTGTGAAATTTAAGACATGTTTTAATTTTTGAATAAGTGAATCAGAAAACCTTTTAACAAGGAAATAGAATAAAGTTAAAAGATGTTTAATTCTTTAAAATAGGTGGTTTAGACTTGGTTGGGGATGATGAGTAATCTCATGGGCTTATAGAAGCTTCAGGTGAGGTGGGGTGGCATCTGCAGTAGAGCCACTATCTATCTGTGGTGTCTGGCAGTAGTTGAAGTTACTATCAACAGACAATAGCCATCCATTGGGAATTTAATGGGAATAATAATGATATTCCCCCTTGAATTTAAGAGGGGAAACCCCATCATAACTTATTTCATTGGATCATTTTGCTATCAGTCATACCCCCTCTATTTCTCTTCTATCTAATGGATGGGGTGCTCCTGAAAGGGGTTTTCTTAGTTAATTGAGTTATGTATCCCCCTTTTCTAATCTCAATTGATCTTCTCCACCAAACTACTAAGATTTATACTTATTTTGTTGGGGATTTAGTTTTGATTCTCCAATAGCATAGTATAATTGGGCGAACACAACAAGGATTTCACTATTCCGAGGAAGAGGGTAACACGTAACACCATCTAGAAGTAGAAGATCATAATTTTTACTAAGTTATGTTACATCATCATTTTTTTAGTTTTTTATAAAAATTATATTGAACTTCCAATTTATATGGAATTCCATCTTGGATATTTTATTCAACATAGGATGGTAACATTGAGATAATAACTTGGGGTGTCGTTTTATCTTTTAACATAATGATTATTTTCAATGAGAAATTAGGAACTATAAATAATTGGATAAAATGGATAAAATGATTTTAAATTTTTATATATGGTTTTTTTGTGATGACTTTGTGTGAAATTGGAATCCTGGACAAAGGTGGTGACCCATTGAGATAACTGTAATTTTGGGAGAGTCCAGGTAGTGAGTTGTTGGTTGGTATAGAAATGGATAAAGGGATTCAAATGAGGTAAGTTGTTATGCATAAGATCCATTTTGTTTTTATGGTTTTGATATATGGATAGTGAGGTGAGGTATCACCGATGTAGGTGGTTCTATTATGTTTATTTGAGTTTATGAGTTAAATTCAATGTTTAAATTTAAGTGGTTAATTAATTTGAACCCCTTGAACTATGTGAATAAGTTCCTAGGCCATGTTATCCTAATTATGTTTAGTTTACACCTCTACATTCAAAGGTTAAGGCCTTAGTTTGAGGATTTACCTAATAAATATAAACCCCTGTGAGGGGTGTGACCTATGTGGATAAAACGAGTTGACATAAATTGAGTGGATCTCATTTATGAACCTTGTATGCCCTCAGTTGGGGGGTTATAGTGACCTCAAAATTATCATCCCTTATGGGACATGGGTGTCTTCATGGATGTCTTGGAGCAATTGGGATAATAGTGCTAAATTGGCGTGATTGACCCTCTCATGTTTGATGTGACTTGGCCTAGGTAGGAATATCGTTGAAAAAATGAGTTCGGGTGGGTGGTTGGGAGAACTAAGTGAAACTATGGGATGAAGATGGGCCAGGGGAAATCTCCCTAGAATGATGAGTTGAGTCCTCCCTTGCAGGTTTAGAGATCGATCTTGATTTTAACATTATAAGAATCATGTTTTAATTATTAAATTGGAATTTTCTCAAAGTGATATTTGTGACATAGAGGGTCCTAATAGGGTTTTCATCACTTTCATGTTGACCTAGTAGACAATTTATATGTAATTAATATACCTACCCTTTGACGGAACTCTGAGTGTAGTAAAAGTGGGGAAAATGGTAATATAATTTTTTTGGTTTGGGTTCAAGTTAAAACAATTAATCCAAAAAACCACCTACATAGATTTATCAATGGACCACATGCAATTAAATTTACACATGAAGAAAAAAATTTCATGAATCTCTAAATCTTACCGTGTCTGATTAAAATCATTGATTTCATTTTATCATATTTGGATGTCATTGTTTAATGGTTGTATTATAGGAATCATCTAGATCATCCACACATGAACCTTATCTCATAGGTCATAATTCTCATTTCCTGGGTGTCATCATGGGAATTTCAGGAAATTTACAACATCCCGTAAATTACATGAAGAATACAGACTATATCGAGGAATCTTGGTTGATACTACTTGGTTCACTATTTAGTTTATCACTATAGAGCATGATATTGAATGGGAGATCACTCAAAACTCATGAAAATGGCAGTGATAAATATTATTGAGTCTAAAATACACTTATATACTTAGGTTATACTTTCAAAAATTACACTTTTTTATGTGGAAGGTTATAATATAAATTTTATACAATTAATCCCACTGATGAATTAATTAAACATTATATAAATGTCATGAATATTTTATCATGATGTTATTTGGAATGATTGTTTGACATGTTAGAGACACTCTAACATTAGTTAAATCTAGTTGGGGTTGATCCCAAGTTTCTTATTAAAACATGAGGATCAATAGTGGGTATTCATTTACACTTACACAATGTTTTTAATTATTTAGCTAAGCATATACCATATATAAAATACATTTATTAGTTATATACAAGAATGTATTTGCGGTTCCCTACTGATTTTTAATCACACCATGCACAAGTATCCCTGAAACTTTAGTACCCAAGTATCCATCACTTTTCATAGGTTTAGGTGGGGAAGAGGCCATGTATTTCATGGATGGGTATGATAACATGGGTGATATTAGAGATTTGGATGAGGTGACACACAAAGATGGCAGTAGAGCCTCACTGTATTTTATTATTTTGTTTTCCTTATAAATCTGATCAGCCTAATGAGATATATAATAACACAGGTAATGATAGAATAAACCATTTTGGTATTTATTATTAGTTTTGAAATAATTTCTTAATTTTTCTAAAAATATATTAATTAATTCTTAGAATAAAAAAGAATTTTTTTTATTAAACTTGGTTACAATATGAATTTATTTTAAAGTTTAATATTAATATTATATAATTTTAAATATAAAAAATGAATTTCATTTTTAAATTAATCATGTGAAAATTATCTTCGGATGTATTTTTTTGAATTTTTGGAAATTCTTTATTTTCATGGAATAATGAAAGGTATAGTTTTTCATTGAAAAATGCATATTGTTTTAAAATATTCACAGGGTTAAATAAAATTTCGGATGATTTTGAATTTTCCTTACTTATTTTTTATTTTAAATAATCAAATATTAGTTTAGGAATTTTTATTTGTTGATTAATTTAATATAAATTAATTTTATATTTAAAGGGGCATTTTTTTTGAAAACTTTTTTTCTAGGGTTTTCCAGTTGAATTTCAAATTAAAAATTTCAACTTATGTTCTTTGAATTTTGAAAAATTGATCCCATATTTGAAATCAATGGATCCAAATTTAATAAATGAATCCCTTTAATTTTTTGAAAATATGACTAGTTACCTTAGTAGTTTTTATTATCATAGTAAAGGGTTAAATCTAGTAATTTATATTAATAATATAATGATAAAAACTATTAAATGACCCAAAGCATTCCTAAATTTTTCTGGATGATTATATCTCAACCATAAGTGTCCAAGTGTCGAATTCATGATGTTTTGGGTCCACATTTAAGATATTATGACCATTATAATATTTTATTTAAAGAAAAGTCTAACATGTCACACTCTTATTTTTAATAAGTGTAACATTTTTAATATAGTGTTATCCAAAAGATATGTTAGACTATAAATATTATTTTTAAATATAAAATATTAATATTCATCATGGTAATTTTTTTTTCAATAAATAAATAATTACCTTTACTTCTTTCACAATGATGTTTGGGTAATTATTTTGTTAATGTAAAAATAAAATAAATGATATTAAAAATGTTAAAAGAAAGATAATTTAAGCTAATTAATTTAATCCATGAATATTATATATTACCTTCAAATTTTGGAGGTATTTGAAAATAATTTTTTATTAATTTAAGTGTTATCATGTTATTATAAAATACAATGTAATAAATAGTTCTTCTAATTGATATTATGGATATTTTATAGTAAATAATATTTTAATAAATGATATGAATTTCCTAAAAAAATAAATTCCATAAAGTTATTTGGATAAGGTTCACAATGTTATATTTTTTCCATTTATGGATAATTTTTCATTTTATATTAACTATATTAATCCTCAAAGAATAATAGACCAGTTGGTCACTGTAAGAGTTAAAGGGGTTAAGTAAGGGTTAAAACAAACAGATAAGGGAATAAATATAGTAAAAACTTGTATACATTTAATTGGATGAGTTTATTTCGACCCATCATCATATTATATTCAAACTAAATCTCTTTGGTGCAATTTGGAATTGAAAATTAATTTATATTAATTAAATATTATGAGAAATTTCAAGAGTTCCACTCCCCTCTCATATAAAAGGTTTCATCTTCTTATCACTTCTTCTCTTATAAAACCCCATTTTATTCATCAAATAAAAAATAAAAAACCTTCAAATAATCCCACCCATAATTATATAGGTATTTTTTTTAATAATAATAACAATATTATAGGTATTACGGTGTTATGCAATGTAGGTTTTCAAAAGAAGAAGAAGATAAATAAAGTACGTGAGGAGTCAGACTCATTGTAAGAAAATTATTTTGAAAATTATATTTTTAATATTAAATTAAAACAATCCTTTTATTCCATAACCATATTTTTCAAAAAATCTATACTTTTTATTATTCTTCTATTATTTTTAAATGAAAATTTTAAAAATGTTTTACTTTTTATAGAGTGGTTTGGAATAAATATTTTTATCCTTTTACAAAAAATGTACTTTGTGTTTTTTCTAAGAAAAATACAGAAGGAATGTATTTTTAACATATACTACATGAGACTATTTTTATCATATTTATGAAAAATATTTTTATTGAATATTCCATTATGAGTTTATATGGTTATTTTTAATCAAAATATTTTCCTTTATAATTACATTGTTTTTCAAATAAGTGGTCTCAAAATGGAAATCTTATTTTTCTCAAGAATGTTTTTAACGATATTTTGTTCAAATAAAAACCCTATTTACCTTATTTTAGGTATTTTTGATATTGAAAATTGGTTTTTAAAAGAAAGGGTATTTTGGTATCTAAAAGTGTTTTGAATGTGGAGTCTAAAGAGTTTTTAAAAGGTAGTACAATGAAAAGTGAATGAATAAAATGTTTTATTCATAATATGGTAATTGAGAATTATATTCAAAACGGTTTATCCTCATACAACTTATATGAAGGGATGAGAAATATTACCGCTCATGGGCAATCTTGAAATATCTTATAAGTTGGGTTCACCCAGATAGCATCGGGAGAGCCCATTATAGCTTTGGGTGTTCCTAGATAGCATTCCAATGCATTGGTTAGTGTACCTTGTATTTTGAGGTAAGAATGAAAGAATTACCTAAGGGTTTCTCATAATTATTTAACCATGATCCAGTTATTTCTAACACAAGTATAAAATGGGGGTTTTTATGAAAATCTATAATTTCAAAAGAAGGTTTTTTTTTCATTTTATAGGTTTAATTTTTTTTATTTCAGAAATAAACTGTGGGTGATTTTCAAATGAAAATTTTTATTTCGTAAAATCAAATAAAATTTAAGATAAATGTAAAAATTACCTGGGTTTACATGTTTTTCACTGGGTAAACATATTTTGTTATGTACTTTACAGGTCTTTTTGTGATTTTCCCAAAAACATTTATAAAAATCATAGTTTTTAAAGACTGGTAAGAGAAAAGAAGAAATCAAGATTAAAGTTGTGAATATATTTTATAAAATGAAAATTTGTTTTATTTTAAATGTTTCAAATTTTAAAAAAATTGATATTGAGTAGAATTGTATAATTTTTAATATATAATTTGTTATTTATTGGCTATGACATAAATCTATGAAACTATAAATCAGAAAGATCCATGAGATTATTAGAATGTGTATTCTAGTTCAAAGACACTATAATATGTAATATATAAGGTTAGATCTGTAAATTTGGAATGAGAGGAGGGTTTTAAAAACATTAGATATTATGATGTTTTCATGTGAGGCTTTCTTAAGACTTATGTATATCAACATGGGATTGTTAAGGTTGATCATAAATTATATGTATCATAAACACCTTTTGAGTCATAAAGTGATTTAATTTGTAGGATGGATAAGGTTATTATTGGAGAAATTTATTCTTATGGTAATTAGGGATTATTGATTTTGGTATTCAAATTGAATATTATAAGATAACCCTTTGAGGTAAAAAAATCATTAATGTTGAATATATTAATGTTATTTTAAGGATTTTATCACTTTTTTTGGAACGTTGAAAGTCCTATATTAATATATTTTTGGAAAAAATGACAACCAGCTGGTTGGTTAAAAACTCATTGCATAAAGAAAGGCTATTAGGTTTGAACTCGCAACCAAAAGGTGACAAGGGTGTATTGCCTACCATTAGCCTACGAGAAGTCCTGGTTAGTATAAAATTTTCCTTTTAGTTAAATTATTTTATAGATAAATAAAAATATTATTTTTGGAAAATATGTATTATCTTAAGGATACCAATTATGATTGGGTATTAGTTGGTGATTAAGTTATTAGTGTTATTTTGGAAGAAGATCACTATAATTTTGGGATCTATAAATTAAACTATGGAATTTTATTTGAGAAATAAGAATGATTTATATTTTGAAAGATTATACGATATTATTGTGGATTTATGGAGATTCATGTTATTTTTAAAAATTTATAGCTTATCTTTGACATTTTATTATTTGTAAATATAGATTTTGGAGTGAGACTTTAAGAGTCATTGGAGTTATTTGGAGATACATGATAAATTCTATCTGGGAAAAAAATGTAATAAAATACTTATTATTTTTGGGATTTAATATTAGTTAGTAATATATTTTAGAAAATTTATGGATAGTTATTTATTGAGTGGTGTATGTTGAACTTTTGGAATTACTATTGAATTTTAAATATTAAAAGTAGTTTTTCTTCAGTTGAAGGTTTTTTCATTTTAGAAAATATTATATCTTATTCAAAACATTTTGGTCTTTGATAATGTATAAAGATAATATGAATATGTTTTAATACTTTTGTAGAGTATTTTTATCCATTATAGGTCAATTATAGTTCTTTAGAAATGAAAAATTCATCGTGGAGACTCATCATTTGGATAAAAATATGAGTTCGTGGTGTAAATTTACTATAGGATAAAATTATACATGTCATATAAGTATATTTACTTATGTTCTTAGTCTAGGAAGTGAAATAATCCTCAACTATAGGAAAATTATTTTGAAACAACAACATTGTCCAATTAAAATTATTATTAAGAAATCAATGGCCTTTTATCCCATCATAGATTTATAATTTTTTGGTGGTTAACTTTTTCATGATCATGTTCTCTATCAATATTTATCTATCCTTGGGAGTTAGATTTATCTACCTTATCCATGGTTTCACTTCATAAAAATTTTTCCCTACTTATAATTATTGTATGTGTTACTCCATATTATCTTTTCATGTCCCTTTTATCTCTTACTAAGTGGGATTTTTATTCATCCTTTTTAGGATGGGGGTTAAAACAAAGGTATTTTGAAAAGTCAAACCCTGGTTACAAAGACTAGGTTCCAAAATGTGAGGATGCAATTATCAAAAGGGGGACAATGTAACAACCCAGTTCACGATAGAATAACTAATTTTAATATTTATTATTATTCCTGAATTATGAATTTATATGCATTATAAATATATTAATCAATTTTTAAAATCATTAAGGAAATTGTTTTATTAAACTAATATATTATAGGAATTTCTTTAAAAAATAAAATTTCAAATTATATAAATTTACTTTTAAAAAATTAATTTCATTTTTAAATTCATCATGTCAAAATTATCTTATGATTAATTTTTGAGAATTTTCTGAAAATATTAATTTTTCTAGGAATAGTTAAAAATATTGTTTTATATTGTAAACAGAATTTTATTTTGAAGAATTTACAAGTCAAAATTATGTTTTGGATTAGTTTAAAATTTTCATTAGATCCTTTTAATTTATATTAATTTAATTATGGTTTTTATATTTATTTCATAATCCAACATCATATAAGATATTTTATTTTAAATGGGCATTTTTCTAAAAAATAGTTTTTCATTACATTTTTTCGGTTGAATATTAAATTAAATTCCTAACTTATATGTTTGAAATTATGAGAAATGTAATACATATTTGGATTAATTAGGTCCAAATTTAGTAAATATATCACTTTAATGTTTTTACAATAATAATAGTATCCTTAGTAATTTTTATTACCATAGAAATGGATAAATCAGGTAATTTAGGTTAAAAATATAATGATGAGAACTATTAAATATCACCAAAAATAGATAAATATTATAATATGACTAAATATTGACCATGAATCTCCCAAGGGAAGAATTTATGTCCTCTTGAGGACACATATATGATATTATTACCTTTAAAATATTTTATTCAATGCAAATTGAAACAACGAGCAAACTTATTTTGAATAAAAGTAATATTTTTAATATGGTGTTATCGAAAAGATATGTTTGACTATAAATATTTTTTAAAAAATAGAAATTATTTATATTTATCATGGTAATTTATTTTTAATTTTCATTGAATATATAATTACCTTAACTTCTTTCACAACACTAATACAGTAATTATTTCATTTTTGAAAAAATAAAATAAATAATATTAAAAATATTTAAATAAATATAAATTAAGATAATTAATTTAATCCACTATCTTTATAGAATATCCTGATATGTTGGAGATATGTTAAAATAATTTTTTTTTTAATTTTAATTATTATCATGATATTATTAAATTCAATTTAATTAATAGTTCTTAAAATTGACATTATGTATAATCTATAGTAAATAATTTTTTCTTAAATAATATAAAATTATTAAAAATATAAAATTCGATAAAATTATTATGAAAAGAATTGATATTTCAAAAAAGATCAATTTATGGGTTATTTCTTACTTTATAGTATCAATATTGACCCTAAAATAATAAAAATTCATGTTGTCACTATAAGAGTTAATGGGGGTTAAATAAGGATTAAAACCAAAAGATAAAGGTGTAAATATATTCAAAACATTTATAATTTTTATTTATTGTGGGTATATAGAACCATAATAATATTATATTAAAAATAAATTACTTTTGATATATTTTAATGGAAAATGTATTTATAATAACTTTATGTTTTAGGAAATTCCAAGAGTAACCCTCCCCTCTATAATAAAAGGACATATGTTCTTCCCATTTATTCACACATAAAAACCCATTTTTTCATCCAAATCCTATTAAAATACCTTATAAAAATCCATTCCATAATTATAGAGGTTCTTATGTGGAATGCTAATATTATATGGAATAAGGTGTTAAAAAAGGAGATTTTTTGATGAAGTAGATGCTAAAGAACGTACATGATAAGTTAGACTCAAGATAAGAGAATTTATTTTAAAAAAATTATATTTATGATTCCATTAAAAAAATTCTTCCATATCCAATTTTTTAAAAAAAATTAAAAAGGTTATTATTATTATTATTTTATTTTTGAAAGTCATTGTTATATATGTTTTTCTTTTTAAAAACAGTTTGAAAGGAATATTTTTTTTCATTTTAAAAAAAATGTACTTGTGATTTTTATATCAAAAAAAAATTAAATAATAATTTAAATTTTATGACATGATAATATCTTCCCACCTTCATGTATAATATTTTCTTTGAATATTCTTTTACATGCTTATATGGTTCTTTTCAAAGAAAATGCTTTAACTTTTAATTGTGTTGTTTTTAAAAAAGGTGTTTTCAAAATGAAAATATTTTTTTCATCAAGAATGGTTTTAATTTTATTTTATTCAAAGAAAAACCTTCTTTACCTTATTCTTGGTATTTTGGTTTGAAGATGGGATTTTAAAATTAGAGGGTATTTTGATATGTGAATGTTTTTTTCTTATGGGTTTTAAATAAGTATCAATGGTTTATGATGACAAGTGGAACAATAAAATGTTTTACTAAATTATTGTTCTTTTAAATTATATATTAAATGGGTGAGTCCAATAGAGTATATAAAAAGGTTTTACCCCAATTATATCTCACTGGTGAGACCAATATAGCTTATACATTGTGTGCACCCAGATAACAGAGAGTGAGCTCGTTATAGCTTTGGGTGCACCCAAATAGCACTTTGATGAATTGATTAATGTAGCTTATTATTTTAGGAAAGAATGAGGGAATTAATGAAGGGTACCTCATATGGGTTTAACTGGGCTCCAATTATTTTTGACAGGGGTTTAAATCAAGTTATGAATGTGATGTTCTATGTTTCTGAAAATGGTTTTCATTTTATTACTTTGAGTTTTAATGTTTTATTTGAGAAAAAGTGTATGATTTTAAAATGATTTTTTTATTTCATATTCTCAAAGAACATTGATGATAAAGGTAAAACATACATGGGTTTTCATGTTTTTCACTAAAATGAAGGATTTATTATTTTTACATCATTTATAGATCTTTTTGTGCACATTCATTTTTTAAAATGTTTTTATTGAATTTTAGGATGGGTAATGGAAAAGAAGATGTAAAGATGAATGTATTGAAGATTTATGAGAAAAATAAGACATTTTTTATTTTAATAGTTTTCTATTTTGAAAAAATGGATATTGAGTGGAAGTGTCTACATGGTAATATATAAGTTGATATGTATGAGTTACAACCTAATTCTATGAAACTGTAATCTGTAGAGATATTTGGTATTATTGTAATACTTATTTTAGTTTAAAGACAATATAATATGTAATGTTTAAGGTTGGGTCCTTATAGGATAATAATTGTTGTGTGCCAGCATGACTGTGAGTTTGTATGGCTATTTGATTCTTCATTCATTATTCATCATTGATGGTTATGCTTTATTCATTCACATAAATTATTGGATGAATATTTATTTTAGATAGTCTTTCGTAATTGTTATTTTATATTTTTCACTCTGAAATGGGGGTAAAATATTCCCACAATATCAAATTATACCCTTATTTGTAGTCAGGAGTCTCTAGTGTATGGAAAGGAACACATGATGTCTGGTAGCATCATCAGTCCAGAAACTGATGAGTGGTCATGATCTGGGGTGAATAAATTTCAAATGATTTTTGGGTGCATGATATCTCTAGTCAATAAACCCATCTTTTCTTCCTTAAGAAGAAATAAAATAATGATTTCAAATATTTAATTTAAAATCACCGAAACTACCACAAGATCATTCCAATTAAAACTCAGCTTTATAGTTCCCATGAATTTATTATTATTGTGATGAAATATACAATTCATAAATGATTTTAAAATATCCACATGTGAATTAGTTTATAACACATCCACATGACACAAGTTTTTATAGTATGAAACTCATATCTTCTTCACAACATCACCATTATTTTGAAGATTAGATCTCAGATAGAATAAAAATATTTATGCGATGTTTGATTAATTAGGAACAAAACATGAAGCATCATTTGATTAATTCAAACAATACCCATATATTCATAATTAATGTTCTAAATTTATCTTTAAATTCCATCTAATATTAGATTGAGATTTTTTCCTCCGAATATAAATTTTGTATTCATAACATACACTTATGTAGGTTATAGATTACCATTACAAGGAAATCATGTATCTAATAGCACAAATATTCTCAAAGAAATTACACCAATATTGATCTCATTCACATGTTCAATACAACCTAATAAAACATATAAAATATTTAATGACACATACATTGCTTTAAATGACACATATGATGGTTTTCTTTATTCTCACATAAATGTCAATTCACTCATATATACAGATAGAATGACCCATACTCACATCCCTTTACAACTAAAATGAAAATTATTTATATGTGAAAACACTCATATAAAATTATAGAATTATCCATTTTTAGATTCAAATTCAAAATTTCATCCTTCACTCAAGTCTCTTCAGAAATTACTTAACTCTCCTCCAACATGGGATAGATAATAAAGACCACATCAATAATAATTCAAGAGCACTTCAATCTCTACCGGATGATTTCTTATAAATCCATGAAACTATTTCATAAATTTATCCCAAAAATTCAACTTCAAATTCAATAGACACCAAATCATATCAATTTTCAAAAGAAACCCATCTTGGAACCACACCAGAGGTTGGAGTATTGGTTTTGGGAGAACTTTATCCCTCGGAGATATGAAATGGTTTAGAAAAGTGATATAGTGATATCCCCCTTAATTCATGAACTCATCACAAAAAACTCTCCCATTTCACAATAAACAAAGACATGTAATTATAATAAAAAGATATAAATTCACCTCTCCCAAATTAACAAACCAGATTTTTAGAAAAGAGTAGTGCACTTATATATCTCTATTTAAAAATACAATTCAAATATATATTGAGGCACCTACAAAAGACTTTTAATGGTATGGGAGGGGATAAACATCCATTTAATCATTAATAATTCAAATAATTCCTTAGGGATATCCCTATTGAAAATTCCAGCCAATTGGTTTTAAGTGGGAATAAATTCCATCATGATGTCCCCATTGAATACCCCCTATTTAATAAAATTAAATCATATATAAATATACATGGACCGTGAGTGTTGAACTAGATTTTTAGAAATATATCTAGAACATTTATTATCATAATAAATCATGAGAGTTATTTCAACTTTCACCATAAAATCATTTACATGATCCTCCTTCCACTCATTTGATTTCAAGCAATAGTAGCAATAATATATTCATCTTTAGTTGTACTCACTGTGAATAATTTTTGTTTCTTATGGTTCCAACACACAGATGTGTCTCCTAAGAGAAATATTTCACTTGAAGTATAATTTCTATCACCAGTCACCTTTCCAAACAATATCTATAAATCTAGGATAATAAAAAAAATTCATATCTTGTAAAGCATCCCATAACCCATGGTCTCTTTGATATAATTGAGAAATCATTTTGAATCAATAATTTTTAACACATTTGGGTCACTCTAATATTTAGAATAGAGACACACCATATATAAAATATCTAATCATATGGGTAATGAATATTATTAGTCATCCTTATAAATTACCTTTTGATTTACACTCTCACCTTTATCAATTTTAGACAACATTAGTCCAACTTGAATGGGTATAGACAATAGATTTGATTATTCCCTTTAAAAATTATTTCACAACTCTCTAGAATTATTATCTAAGTATAAGACTATAAAACATTCCATTTTCATGAATTGTAACCCCATGAAATATCTCAACACACCTAACATGGACATCTTAATTTTAAACATAATTTTATTAGAAAATAATTGACATGAATTCTCATATTCACCATCAAAAATGACATCATCAACAATTGAAATTAAAGTAGGTTTACTTGTCTTTATTTCATTGGAATATAAGATATTTTCTTATTTTTAATTTATTAATTTTAATTTATTAAATCATCCTTCCATCCTTGAATACTAGTCCCTTCGATTTTCATTAACCCATAAAAATACTTATTATATTTTCATACTCTTATGTACTTATTAATTAGAAAAAAACTATCCTGATGCTTAATATACAACTCTTCTTCATGCTCACTATTTAAAAAGGATTATTTTACACCCATTTGACAAACATTATAATATCTATAGGCTAACATAAAAAGATAAATTCAAATAGATTACAAAAATGAAACTAGAGAAAATTTTTATTCAAAATCAACACATTATATTTGTGAGTGTCCCTTACAATAAAGTCTAGATTCTCTTCTAATAACTTTTCATTAATGACAGTCCTTTTTCTTAAAAACCTACATGATCTCAACGAATTTTTTTTCATTGGGTCATGGAAAAATATCTCATATAGAATTATTTTATATTTTTTTAGTTCATCATCAATATAATTAATCCACTCCTCATCTTCAAAGTAATGTCACACTAATTTAGGTTTAACTTAACAGAAAAGCGAGGTATTATTTTTAGGCCACTACATTTTTTTTCATCTGCACAATTTATGAATATTCTAAAAGGATATACTTTGTATCGACATGTTTATTTAACCTTTGTTACATCTAATTTTCATTCATAGTTTACTTTTCTTCCTCATTGGTCTTATTTGAATCAACTTCAACAATTCATGGATCATATTATACTTCTACAAAACCTTCTTCTCTAGAATTCCACTTGTTGTTATCATCTTCATAATAAAAATTTACTGAAACTAGAGAATTAATTATACTATTTTTTAAATTAGTTTTACATAAAAATGTCCTAATACTTTTTTTAGACTTTTATTTTAATATTTTTATCATTTAACACTTGATTGATTTATCAAAAAAATACCCTTATCATCCTTTTCATCAAACATTTCATGTATTGATTTTTTTATATTAATAATATTCAGTTTACCAAACAGTAGATGTAGTCCAGAGTAGAATTCATTTTATATAAAATTTCCTAGGAATCCATTTTTCAATCATATCTAACCAATTGTTTTCTTAATATAGACAACTACAAACAAAGATTATCTCCTCTAAAATATTGAGAGAACATATGATGGAAATATAGTTCTTGTCATTTAAAATAAGTTCTTATTCTTCCTTTAATTTGTCCTATTTTATTGGGATGCATATTAAGTATTATAAAGGTGTTTTATACCCTATTTTTTCACCACAATATTCAAATCCTCTACTTGTAAATTCCTTACCATCATCAAATATGGATTTATTGATTCATATCCCCAACACGTTCTAAATTGTTCTTCGAAATGTTTTAAACATGTCCATTACATCATAAAGTTAAAAATGGTTATTATAAACACCACAATGGTTATAATAGTGTATTCCTAAGTAAATGTGATGAAATAAAGATCAATTTGAGTGGAATTCATTCCTATTGTTCCACATAAATCTGATTGTGTCAACTCAAGAGTATTAATGATCTTAAATTAAACTCGTTTATTCTTCCATTGAGTGATTTTTCCTTTTTATAATGTATCAAAAGATTCTTACCTTTCTCTTTTAAGGATATTCACATCTCTCACCACATAACCATTAGAAATTTTTCTCATTATTCTCAAACAAATATGACATAAAATTGTATGCTACAATTTATTTTAATATTTTGAACCCAAGTAGCAAGAATTGTGGGAGTATCCAAGATGGAAAATATTTCCACTACATCTCTCACCTAATGTGATAATATTTACATACTTTATTATGTTGATGAGATAATGGTTTATTATAAAACTTAACTCATTTTCATCATAACATTGCTGAATCAGTCTTAACATATTATGATTGATCCCAACAATAAATAATCCATCTCTTGATTTAAATTTTTGACCCTCTATTTTTATTATTCTAATGACTTTAATATTTAAAAAGATTTCATTTCTAAAATAAACTAAACCACCATTATATTTTCCATTATTTTTAAATATATTTTTATCTACAGAAATGTATGAAGAGAATCCATTGTAAAAAAATCCATGCCTTTATTGCCCTACAAGACTTGAGGGCTACTTCAAAAATGACTGGCTTTTTCAGTCTAAATTTATTATTGCTTATTTCTTTAATTATACTTCTGTTGTTTTTAACATAGAATAATTATTTAAAATTAATCTCCATGATGAACTTGTCGACCACATATTCCACATATCTCCTTAGGACAATCAAACCAATTTCTCATAGGCATCACAAATCATTATTCAATCACTATCTTATTTCTCATAGATTTGAAGTTATTTTTTATATATAACCACCCCATATTATGGACATCTATAATTAGAATTTAGAGATATATTATTATATAAACATTTTATTTATCATTGTATAAACCTAAAACCAACAGTATCCCTTAATTTTATTTCATCTCTAAAATTTTTGAGTTTTCCTTTCAAAATATTATTATTTTTTCAATGGGAAATCAATATTATTTCTCATATGATTAAAAAACAATTTCTTCTATTATTAACTTTATAGTGACTTGTTGTAGTAAACCACTTCTAAATATTTCTCTTGATATAGGTTTTCCCATATTAGTATGTAGAACCCATAGTGTTAGATAAACAATATTTAAATTCTTTTAGAACATCAGTTGCCGATTTTACATGAGATGAAGAAAAAGGGTTATAAACATGCTTAGAATATTCATCATTTACTTAAATATATTTCTCAAAATAGATTTCAGTTTTCCAAGAGTCCATTTAGATTTAATAAAACTTGACTTATCTTGATTAAACTCTTTTTATTAATCACTAACTATATTATCAATTTCTTTATTGATTTCTTCTTGCTAAATCACTTTAACCATAAGCATCATAATATCCATAGTGTGATCATTTTATACAATATAAATATCATGTTATTATATAATCATCTTACTCACATCATTATTTAGATATTTAACTTATTTCTTTATTTGATTATTTTTATCAAGGCATACATAAAGTTCGTTTTTTATAATGTGCACTATATAGGTCATATTTACAGCCTATTCTTCATTACAAGAGCTGAATTTATTTTTGAGAATATGTTTCGGGAAATTAGTATTCATTATTTCACATTAATGTTTAGAATAAATACTTGTGGATTTGTATTTCATTTCTTCTATAATTGTTATATTCCTCTTATTTCATCTTTATGTTCTCATTAAACCTTAATTTGACTTCTTAATTTGTTTCAAAGACATTTCTTTTGAAATTATTTGAGTTTTCTCATCATCTTATTCTGAAAAAAATCCATACTTTTATTTATTTATAAAAATATTCAAAAAAAATTCTAGGCCTCCACACCTGAATTAGTTTACTAGGAGATTTTTTTGCACTTTCTTTTTCATGGTTTCAATTTTTTTTTGAAAAAATATTTATAAATTTCTTATAAAGTCAATCTCTTTCATTATATTCATCTGAGTTACTTGAGGAATCATCTTCTTTATCTTTGATATTCAATGATAAAAATGGAATATATTCTTTATCTTTATTCTATAAAATTAGTTATTTTATCATCTCGAAATTTATGGTTATTTTTTATATCATCCAAGGATATATAATTAATTACCAATAAATCTGATAGCTTTTGGCAAAATATTTCTAGAATGGTTCTCATTAGATTCTTGAAAAAACTTTAATCATACATTTTTCCCCAAAGCCTATAATATGAATAACTATCACATTCATCCTTGTAATATAGTCATCAACATTCCCTTATTTAACCATTATGACATCATTAAATTTTCCCTTCCATATTGGAAACTTTGTTTATTTTTTTCTAGTATCCTTTATTAAGCATGTATCACATTTCCATTAGCTTTCTATAGCCCCATCACTATATTTTATACTTTTTTTTTAAAATGATAATATTGAATATTTATTTTTCCCATTTATTTCAGGAATCCTATTTTCTACAAATTTCATAGCACCATCCCTTTCAATTAGTGGATAACCTATATGGAAAATAAATAGCTTAAAGTCCTTGTGTTTGACGAATTGATAACATTTAATTTTTCCAACAATTTAAAATTTTCCCATTGAAAAATGGAACCCTAATTTTATTCTATAGAATTCTAAATATCCTTCACTTACTTTAAAAGAGAAGGATATTTGATGTAATTAGGGACCTAATACCAATCAAATTGTCTAGTTCTGTTAGTATACCAATAAGAGTGGGGTAAATTATTGGATATGTTTTTAAAACCCCATTAAATTAAACCCTTAAAACCCTATTAAAGTACCTATTATTCACAATTTATATTCATCACATGTATACAAGTATATGAAAAAAGTAGAATATAATAATTTTTACAAGGTTCATCCTCATTGTGAGAGTATAATAATTTCATCATTTTTTTTGTTTCGACACCTAGATGATCACTAATATAATAGTGATTAAAAGAGAAGGGCAGTGTAAATCCTTAACTCTTGATGAGATATTAATTGAATTGTACAATATAAGAAAATTTTACATACTTAAACATGTGTATAAATAGAAGATAACTGGTATTGTTTATCCTGGTACCATCAGAATTAAAAGATTCATCCTCACTCGTTGATGAATCTAATATTTTGTGAGATTTCATATTCCTTTTCATTAAATATCATATCGCCTTCTAAATGAGACTTGACTAATCTAATTAAAAATGTTAACAAATGAACACCAACCACTTCTAACATTTTTCAGGATTATCTACTAATGAACAATAGTATCCATTCATAAAAAACCCCCCTTCATAATCATTATAATGTTCCTAAATGATCAATAGAATATTAATCTTATTTCTCTCCCAACTTGAATTAAATTATTTTGATAAAAAATAATATTCAATATAATAGAGTATTGGTATCTCTCATTTATTAAACAGAGTAATATTATACATTTCCCCTTTATATATACTCAAAAATATATTTCAATCTTTATTATAGAAATTTACTATGAGTCCCACTCCTTTAAAAATAATTAATTTCTTAGAGAATCAAAAAATTTGGAAATCTGGAGTGGGTTCCATTTTAAATTTTGAGATTTGTTTAGAATTATGAGTGTTTGATCATCCAATGTCATTATTTTTTATATTGTTTGAGGATTTATATGTGACTCAGGTAATAAGGTAGGAAATAATAGCTTCGTGTAATGTTTCATAAGTTTCATATGATTTATTCCTTGGTGCACAGTTTGTTGTGCACAGTTTAGTGGAAATCATGTAGTACCGTGATCATGTGGATGTTTCCAATTCATTTTTAAATGTTCAAAATTTTTGTGCATGGTTAGTGCATAGTTAATGGTTAAAAAAGTGAATTCCAAAGTAAAGAATGTATTTTTTTATTGTATTTTGTCTTGGTTCACTGTTTTCACTTGTTTTTAAGCATTCCAATTAAAATATGAAATTAGAGTTTCATATGAATTTATATGGTTGGAGAACTTTTCTTCTAACTATGCAACCTAACTATGCGAGAGAGGTGGCATTGGATAGTGAATGATGCATGGTTGGTATGTGGTTTGAACAACTATGTAACCCTTTAATACCTCTTAGATTCTTAAGAGGGTATCCTCTCCCTTATCCCCATCACACATGATGAGCAAGCTTACCCTATCCCATTATCCTCTTTGATTCACCCTCATTTTGGTGTGATTTTAAGATGTTATTCAGATACTATTTTTGATTATGTCCTTATATTTTCATCTATTCTTGATTTATCTCTAAATTTTTTTCTCTAGGTTATGGTTTTATTGATGATTCCACCATTGAATGGTGAAATCAGCTGATAAAAATAAGGATTTGGTATGGTATATCTAGAGAATATCTTCATAAAATATCACATGCCATTTTAGTTGATGTACATCATTGGATTATTTTTTCAAATGATTAATATTAAAATAAATTTCATTTACTATTATGTTTATTCTAATTGTTTTGGATTTTGAATAGGGGTGTTCCAGAAGTATTCCATAATATGCTGGAATGTTGTTGGTGACATTTTCAAAATGAGGAGATTGAATAATGATTAATTAGGCAATTATGACTATTTGATGGAGTTTTTTAATTAATTATAAATAGTTATAATTAATTAATGGGGTGTTTTGCCTTAGGTAAGGGTGAATTATAGGAGTGGCCTACACCCAATGGGTTGAGATTTTTGAAAGCATTTATAGCTATATACGTTATTATGTGGTTATTCCTTTTTAATTAAATTTTGGATTTAATTACGAATTGTTACAAATGAATTGAATAATTAATTATAAATAAATTATAAATAATTATTGGACATTTTTCTTTGAGATGGGTTTTTGGGATGTTGATGTGAGCTTATATGGTTCTCAGTAAGGATGGTAGAGTATTATTTTAAAAATGGAATAGATTCATACATGAGTTAAGTGGTAACTATTAATTTACCATTGGATTATGTTTTTGATAAAAGAAATGTGATTTTTTGTCTCACCATCGAGGGTGATTGACCCTTTTTATCAAATGATGTTTTGTTAATTAAAATAAAATTCATTTGTATGTAATGAAAAAAGTACCATGGCCATGATAACCCTTGTGCACTATCCTGATAAATCAGTCACTAATCATCGAGGACTTGTTTATAAATTTATGTCATTATATGTATAGACAATGAGTGGTGTGAACCAAATAAAATGGAAGGAACGAAATGTAGTGGACCTAGTGATTGGTTCCCCCAATGAACTCTCTGTAGAGGTGGGGGATTAATTGAGATCAATAGAATATAGATCGAATAATTAAGAACCATAAAATACCATAAATCCTTCGAGTTAGTTGATATGACTATGGGGTTCGAATTCCTCCCCCATTGAGATGTGATTACTCTAGGTAGGAAGACCCTATAGATATTAGTGGTTAGATCTAGTGTGAGGACCAACCTTGTGATGTCTTGGGAGGTGAGACAGGTTTTATACCATCTCATTAGATTGAGATAACAAAGACTAGGTAGGTTTTAAAAAATATAATGTGAGTTAGGGGACCCTGATGGGTGACATAGTGATATTTTTACCCAGAGTGGGTGTAATAAGAAATATGTGGTGATTATTTTGGGTGTCCACATAGAACTCTAATTGACCATGTGATCTTAGTATGACTATATTGGATAGCGATATATTGTTAAGATGAGAGGTCGACCTTAGATTATGGGAAGTGTTTTTGTATAATGTCAACCCATCGAGAAACATTGTATGAGATGATTCCGTTGTGATGTACAAACTACAAAGGTATATTAAGATACATGGTATTTCTTGTATTTTTACCTTGTATATCAAATTTTTACCTAATATAAATTTGGAATGCCTTGGAAAATGTCATTGGGTTCATATGAGACATGATATGAAATGCCTTGGACATTATCCTTTTATTTAGATGTGATATGGGTTGGAAGGCTTGAGTCAGAGTCCTTGGATTTGAATGACACATGTTTTGGAATGTATTAGACATGTTTCTTGGATTCAAAAGTGACATGGTTTATATTGTCTTGGAATTGTTCCTTAGAACCAAGTGTAAGGATGTGGCATTCCTAGGTGGCATCCAAACATAATTTGGATTACCTAGGACATGATATAAGTAATCAATTATTGAGAATTCTACTATAGGGTTTCCTAGGACATTCTCCCAGAAAATTGTCAATGGTATGATATTGGTTGGCATGATGGTGTGATGTTCTCGAAGACACTCAAACACTGGTTTAAAAAAGTTTCATGGGATCCCACATTGATTATTAGAAATTGAGGATCGATGGTAGGCATTTATTTATGCTTAATCAATATATTTATTTAATTATATAAACATATAACATATGTACACTGCATTTATTGGTTATATATCATATTGTGTTAGTGATTCCCTACTGATTTCTACTCATAACCTGCCCATGTGTCCATAGAACTTTAATACCTGAGGAACCTTAGTTATTCATAGGTTTAGGTGGGGAAGAGGAAATATATTATAGTATTGAGTGGGATAGCTCACACGATATTGGAGGCTAGTATGAGGTGAGGATTGAGGATGGAAGTGTAGCATCATAT